>OX632363.1:26215666-26905192 GCA_951751655.1 Ophion costatus
TACTCCAAAAAAAACACGCATACTTGTTGGAAGTTCAGTGATGTAAACGTGTTCGTGTTCATCAAGTGGTTGATATAATTTTCACAACCGAATTACATATATTGACCCTTAATCTGCAAATACAAATTGTTTATGGAAAAATATGTTTAAATAAAAATTGTGGGCGGTATGACGATATCCGGGGCCCCTGTTTTTTACCATGTAACTTTATCATTTGGACCAAAATAAGACTTTTTTCAAGAGTGGTAAAAATCGATATTCGATCCAGGTAAAAAGTTATGGAGTTTTAAAGTTTGCAAAAATGCGGTCGAGAATAGCGGAATGCATCTTGACTCTACCTCCACGTGTTGCATTCTGGATAATGCTAAAGAGTCATATATTGCGGCACAAAATTCAACTGTGACCGGTGACTGGATTTTAAATAAGTAAATAAACATTTTTTGTTTTCATTAAAAAATCCCGTTCCAGTACATTGGGGGGGCTCTGTCCCCTCCGCCCCCGCAGGGGCGTTGTTCCTTGGCCCCGCCGGGGGGAGACCCCCCCCCCCCGTGGTCCAGTAGCCACTCGCTCCAGTAGCCGACAGTCAGTCGACGATCAGGGGGAAGGGGTGGAGGGGGCCATATTATATTACATGGTCTATCAATATCGATTATTACCACTCTAGAAAAAAGTCTTATTTTGGCCCAAATACTAAAGTTACACTGTCAAAAATAGGGGCCCCGGATATCGTAATATCCCGTAAAAAAAATGAATACTCCGATAATCATGAAAAAAAATGTAAAAGGCGTTTGAGCACTAACTAAAAAATTGTTTAGAATCCTCAAATTTTGCAAAACTTTCTATTTCTTAACATACTTCGATATATATAAATAATATGTGTGTTTTTATAAATGTATGGTAGATAAATAATGTCAGGGAAGTTGTGCGGAAATGATTCGACCGTGGCGTCCGTCACGCTGCGAGCGCATGGCAGCTCAAAGAACTTAATTTTTAGGTTAGGCGTGTACATCAGGCAACGCCAGGAAATCTTTATCGATGCGATGTACGTACTTTCCTTGGTCAACGAATATTCCGGAAATGTTTATCCAGCACAACACTATGCAAACAATGCAAAGTGATTATTGTAGAAAAGTCAAACACAGTACGATCATGTCGAATTCCAGATTCGACGGACTAAATTTGTCTCCACATTCGTACACTAGTTATTGGACACGTCCTTTATTTCAACAATAAATATTTTGTCTGCTTGTACGCGTCTCGCCAGCGATCCTTTGAACCGCCATTTTGTCTTTGAACGGCCATTTTGTGTACTGGTCCCAGACTGCAGATAACGAGTGCTAACGAAGTCGAAATGACACACGATGCCGCCGGTAGATAAGCCCACGATGAGTTTTCGGGATTTTTCTCAAAAACGGTTGGATGACTTGAAATTTTCGGAGTAGACGTCTGATTACTGAAGAAAGAACTTTTATCTTTCAGATATTCGTGTATTTCGGAAACAAAACATTACGCATCAACTTTTCACGAAAACGTGTAATAGAAAAAGCTTCGAAAGCGATATTTCGTTTCAGCCAATCGAAGATCGAAGAGATACTCGACCTAGCCACTCCAGAAACGCACATTTGGACACTTGAAAGATTGTAACCCGTGAAAAAATGGCTGAGAAAAATGCGAAAAACTCGCCCCGTGAAAGAATTCAGCCAGGGCTTTGACTAGGCCCCGATTATTTTTCCCTTACTCTGTAAGGGCCCTAACATGGCACCCGACCGGGTCCCTTCGAGGCCGATCACACTTTGTCGACGAGGGCCTTAAGAGGCGTTCGAATCAGGGCCCGACTGGTAATTCAGCCAGGGCTTTGACTAGGCCCCGATTATTTTTCCCTTACTCTGAAAGGGTCCTAAAATGGCACCCGACCAGGTCCCTTTGAGGCCGGTCACACTTTGTCGACGAGGGCCTAAAGGGGCTTATAAATCAGGGCCCGACTGGTTGCCTCAACATAACCCAATCGAAGCCATGAAGCAACCCTATTACTGCCCTATAATGATCAACTTTATTAGTGGATACATAGCAAGCGAGGTGTTTAGCAATAATGAAGACTATTTTCTTCGAATAAAGGATTATTTATTATTCACCTCAAAATTAGAAAATAAAAAACAAGTTCAGTTTTACAGTTTATATTGTATGCCCTGTAACAACCCGACTAGAAATTTTGCTACGAGCCGGAACAAGCATGGATCCGGCATGCCGTATCCCGTACCGCGGCACTGACCAAGCTGCCGGATCAGGGCCGTAACAGGCGTGAAACGCTTTTTCGCATCCGGCCCGGATCCGGATAACGGACACGGCCCTGATCAGTAGGCCTCTTCAGGCCCTGATCCGGCCGCCGTATCAATGCCTAAACTGATAAAAAAACAAGTGATGAATTTAAGGCGTTAGGCCACAGTAACGGGTATAAAATCATGTGCGAATCCGGCACGGATCCGGCGTGCCGTACCATCGCGCCACCTGGCGCCATCTGCCGGCCATGCAGGCCATGTCAAGGGACGCCGGATCCGTACCGGATCCCGCCCGGATCGGGCGTGTCCTACTACAGCATTCCGGATTGCAGCCTGATAGGGGTCTGGTCAGTCTTCAAGCAGCCGGATCAAAATTTCTAGTCGGGAACCACGCCCCTGATGAATCCCGTCTGGGCCCTTCACCATTTTACTCGCTACGATCTTTTTAAAATAAATTACCCAACCCTGTTATTTTCCTGTCGGGGCCTAGTCCGATTGTGTTGTGGAAAGCCCTAGTAGGCAAACCATATTTAAACCCTCACGGGGCCCGATTTTTCTTTGTGGCTGCCCTTCCAATTTCTTTCACGGGGCCGCAAACCGCCGGAGCTCTCGCCCGGGTGAGGCTTTGAAATTCCGCGGCGTGTGTCATTGCGCCTTGACCTACTTGCGTCCTCTTAAATAGCGCTAAGATTTAAAAAACGCGCAGGTGCAGTGAAGGGTGTTATGCGAGCGTCTTGACAGATTGATGATTGATGATGCGGTATCGCGTTACTTAATGACGAGGAGACACGATGGAGACACGATGCAAGGCTGTGAATTTCACTTGTTCGCCACTGGCAGCCATTGTGCCATACTTTGTGTACATTGCGGAACAATCGTTCTCGTTTCCTTGATTTTGTTTTGTCTTTTTTTTTTGCCCCGCGTACAGCTTTTCGACCTGGATCAGCGACCATCGACTTCTACACTCTACACGGACACATGCGTCTAAGGGATGACGCGTCTACGATTTACCATTGGTGGTGAAGCACGGGCACAGCGCGTTCAGTATCCGGTTGCAGAAGCCACGGGCTCGGTTGTTCCAGCGGCCCATGGGATCGCCGCCTTTCAATCTACTGCCTGCGCAACATGCATTTTTCGCTCGTTACATCATCACGAGGCGAGACTTTCCGATCGTTTTTTTGTTTGTTTTGTTTTGGATTGTAACTGACTCTTCTTTGGGTCTCGCGAGACAGCTAGAGGATCGCCGATTCTTCATTGAACGATTACAGACAGGGATCTTCGCTACGTGCGATTCCGCACCCACCGCGCCGAACAAGGGCTTGGTACCTGTTCGTTTGCAGCCTGCCGCGGCAGCTTTTGTCTCACATTGGCCAAAACTCTTCGGCCAAGATCATGACTCGAGGATGATCCATTTACAAGGAACATCACTTTCGTGTCCTCCTCCGATTTCGTTGAAACTTTTTTATGCGGGAGAACATCAAAAACTAAGAAACACGTATTTTTTTTTATCGCCGGAAAAACGGTTTTAAGGGGTGAAAAGGACCCTCGAAAATAGGGGCGTTTTTCGTTTTTCGTCAATAACGTGATCGTTCTCATCTCCAATGTGTAGTACACGAAAAAATAAACATTGTTGCAAATTGAAATTTTTTCATATCTCGTACCGTTAAAACGTTATCGACGAAAAAACGAAAAACATCGCCATTTTTGAGGGTACGTTTCACCCCTTAAAACCGTTTTCCGCCGATAAAAAAAAATACGTGTCTCTTAGTTTTCGATACTCTTCCACGTAAAAAAGTTTCAACAAAATCGGAGGAGGACACCAGAGTGATGTTCCTTGTTAGTTTGTTGAGCTTTGATGCCGTCGAGCTCGATCGACGTTAATTCTGCTGCTGCGAAATTCAATCACGGGAAAAGTGATTGAATTTCAATGAAAAGCAACGACTTTCCACGAAGAACGTCGACAAACATCTATAAAGGAATTTATCTAACACGAGAAGAATTTTTGCACCGCAGACATCATCGAAGCAGACATCGTTGGTGGAAAGAAGTTCAAGCGATTTCAACGGACAGTAAGAGCTCGACGTTTTGATCATTTTTCAGTAGTTTCACGTCAAGTCTTCGTTTTACTTTTCATCAGCACCAATGCGCGCTGGTCAATCTCAATTACGTAACCATTTCGCCAATGCGGCTCGCTGCAAATGAAAAGGCCCCTTTGCCCTTGATGACGGCGATTCGCTCATTTTGCTGGAACGATCATTCCTAATACATCGCGCCATAGAGGTAGCACCGAGCAAACCAAAATTACCGTTACCGTCCGCGCGAAAATATATTAATCCCCGCAAGTCCCCGGAACTGAATTTCTACCCAATTGTAAAAGCGGATCACAAAGTAGCAAGCGGCGAAAAAAGGTTACGGGATACTAGAAGCCTTGGTATGTACACTCCATCGGGTCTTGAGTTAACCTCAAATCGAAAGTACGCGAAAAAAGCCTTTTCCAGTGGTTATCCAGCGCAAGCAAACCATTTCAATGAAAATCTCGATTACGATTCGTCGGTTTGAAAGACCCAAGCCACGTTTGGGTCGGTCTAAACGTGCCCGAAACGGCAGGCAAGCCACACTCCAGCAAAAAGTACAAATCTACACCACCCGCGGCGCCACTCGGCTCTTCGCACATAACGAATATCTTTGTTCACATTCCATTATCGATCTCACGATCCGGCACACTCGACTAAACGATCTCTAACTACCGGACGGTCTTTTTTCTTACATGCCACTCGAGGAAATATATAATGTGTACATGAATATGGACAAGGAATTCACGTTGGAAAAAAAGACCTATGTTTATATTGACATCTATGTGTCGTATGCAAGGTAAGTGTTTTGGTATACCTTCGTTCGCCTCGCCTCCCTGGAACAAAAAACAAAACGATTCGATTCTCATCGCCGTTCACGAGTGTCTACAATTTCAATAACGACACAGAGTCGACTGAGAATTTTGTTTTGTCGAAAAAATTGAACGTCGTCGATGAAAAAAAAGGCAAAAAATTATACGACTTGCATTGGATTTTTTTGTAAATATTATTTTATCTCAAGTCTCTCCTGTCTCTGGTGTTAAAAATGAACTGTGTTAAGGGGTTACCCCCACTTGCGATTTTGAAAAAATCGATTTTTTTTATTGCATTTTTTTTAAGTATAAGTATCTGAGAATATGTCCTGAAAATTTCAAGTCGATCCGAACAAAATTGACTGAGATATGAGCGTTGAAAGAGAAGAATCCGTGAATTCAAGAACTGAAATTGAAACTTTAAACGCGTTTTTCTCAAAATGGCATTTCTGAAGTCGGTGACCAAGATTACTCGAACACTAATGAACCGATCTTCTTGAAATTTTGCAGGCTTATTTAATACATAAAAATGTAGTCTTTAATCGTTCGATTTTTTTTTCGAAAAAAATGGCCGTCTTATAGCCAAAAAACGGCCGTTTTTTTTTCGTTAAAATCGAACCATTAACTTTGACTGTCCGCCATTTTGTGAAAAATGAATATTTTTTAAAATCCTTCGATTAAAGACTAGTTTATACTTATATTTGACTAAATCCATCCGCATTTTTTTTTCAGATGATCCACTTCGCCGCAATGTTGGTCACCGCAAACCGTGTATATAAAAACATTATTTCATTGACGGCCATTTGCCACTAAACAATGTAATATTTTTCAATAAAAAAATTACTGAAAGTTCTTCAAGATGTGTTCTGTAAGATGGTATATTGATCGATTAAAAAAGTTTCGTAGTTTTATTTAAAAAAATTCATGAAAAAGGCCATTTTTTTGCGCTACAAGTGGGGGTAACGCCTTAAAACAGCGTTATCGCGAGTCTATAAAATAATTTATTCAATCATTTTATATCTTAATCACATCAAGCGCAAATGATTCCGTTTCTCTTTCACACATCCTTGAGATTTTATTTTTCATTTTCAATCGCCCTTGTTGCCAGGACCTCCTACACCGATTGACGTTGCATCAACGGCGTCACTTTGTTTAAATAATAATAACGTTCGTCAATATTTTGCAATGAAAAAAAAACCTCAAACTCGGCAAGACTGTGTATTCGGAATTGTGTAAAATTCCGACCTCATAATCCCAGTACCCTCAACGATGGAAAATATTGAAAATCGACCTGTTTGTTGGGCCCAAGCTTATGCAGACCCGTTAAGGTAGTACATGCAAAAAATGATGTCAAGCAGAAAGTTTTGTCATTTAGTACTAACGTTTTCCAGGGTATCCTGCATACCTTTGTGAAGTTTCGAATACACTGACCACGGTAATTGTGAAATTTTCGGCAAAAGCTGTAAGTTTCTTACAGGACAACAACATTAATAACTGGACTGAGCCTGATCGACAACGTTACCTCAGACTCAAATTTTCTTTTGGACGCTTCGGAAGCCGCGGTCTCAATGACCTCGGTAACGAACTTCGTTGTTTCCTTCATCAATTCCTCGTCCTCCTTGAAGGCCTCCTTCCTCTCCTCGAGACTGCCCGCCACAAGATTCTTCTCGTGCTCCTCCATTATCGGCGAGTGGAAGGACAAAGTCATTCGCCCGGTCATTATCTGCCTGCCTTTGATATTCCACAAGCGCCACATTAATAACAGGCGCGTTCTGCCCTACGGGACATTTTTAACACTCCCCTACACCCTATCAGCCTCAATCGGATACTCACCCCTTCGTGAAACGCACGTTCTCCCGCCCTCTCACCTCAATCGGTCCAGGTCACTTGGCTCATGTGGCATTATATACCACTCTGACCACGCGAGTTTACACGGCGCCCTGAAATGTGTTCAGAAGACGACGCGCGGTCATGCGTCGTTGCAAAAAAGTTGTAATTTTTTTTTCTCTGTAATCTCTATAGTTCGGCATACGGTAAGGGTTCACCTCGGCAAGCACTTCGAGGCGAAGCCTGAAATTTTCGAACACAAATTTCTTAGCGATTGATCACGTTTGGGGCAAAAGAAACTGGTCGAGTTCTGCGTTAGTGAATTCTCCAGCGCTGGATGCTTCGTTTTTCCGAAACAAACTTGATCATCTATGAGAAATATCTGTTCGAAAATTTGTGAGGTTATGTGAGCCTGGTACGTGCTCTTCGGCAGTAACTGTAGTCCAAGGGTGGAAAATGAACCGATTTCTTTTAGCTCGGTCACACTTTAGGCTGACGAGGGTGCATTTGGTGCGATACCTAAAAGTCACTATTTTAATCACTGTATATTCCCTGTCGAACTAACAAGGGACATCACTTTGGTGTACTCCTCCGATTTTGTTGAAACTTTTTTATGTGAAAGAGTATCAAAAACTAAGAGACACGTATTTTTTTTTATCGGCGGAAAAACCGTTTCAAGGGGTGAAACGCACTCTCGAAAATAGAGGCGTTTTTCGTTCTTCGTCGATAACGTTATCGTTCTTATCTCCACTGTATAGTACACGGCAAAATAAACATTGTTGCAATTTGAAGTCTTTTTGTATCTCGTACCGTTAAAACGTTATCGACGAAAAACGAAAAACATCCCCATTTTTGAGGGTGCGTTTCACCCTTTAAAACCGTTTTTCCGCCGATAAAAGAAAATACGTGTCTTCTAGTTTTTGATACTCTTCCACATAAAAAAGTGACGTTACTTGTAAGGAAAAACGAAATTGCCCCCCCACAGGTGGCCAACGAAATATTGAGACGAATGACTAAAATATTTTATTATTTCGTGTGTTCGTTGGTTCGATGAAATAAATCATTCTTAAGGGCTTCCACCGAGTTGAAATGTTTGGAAATATCAGTTTTTGGTTTTTGACGGATTCTCATGATATAACATTTCGCAAATATTCTCTGAAAATTTCAAGTCGATTCGTACATAATTAAAGAGTTATGGGCGTTTATAGGTAGGTTCCACGAGCAGGCGAACTTTAAACGCGTTTTTCTGAAAATTGTTTTTTCGAAATCGATAACCATGATATGCTAAAAATGATTCCACCGATCAACTATAAGTTTTACAACCTTCTTTTACATATCAAAAAGCAGTGCTCCAACCAAGTATTTTTTTAATGCGTACTTTTTTTTATCAATGAAAATAAAGCATTTTTTTACCGGAAATCGGTACTTTCACTTTGGACTGCGACCATTTTTTCAAAAATCAATATTTTATCAAATCCTCCGCTCAATCACTAGATAATATCATGCAAAAACTAAATGCGTTTGATTTTTTAATGCTGATGGTCTGCACAAACTATTGTATCTACCACATTTATAAATATTTTTTAATACAAAAATTGTAAAATATACTTAAGCTATACTCTTTAATGTGAAAAGAAGAAAAAAAAATTGAAAACCTGCACACGTTTCCGAAGAGAAAATTCACAACAATTCTTCTTTTTTTCGACCACCAGCTAGGCGTAACCCGTTAAACACCAACTTTTTTTTGGCAATAATTCGTTGGCATCCCCTAATTGAGGGTTCAGTCAGCACAACTCATTATTTTTTCAGCATATGACGCGAAGCGTTACAGGCCTTTTTGCCCGAAACGATTTTGCAATTGGGCTCGAAGAATAACGTGAGCAAACTTTATCCGATTTTGGATCCATTCTAAGTTAAATTCTTCATAGAAATACATAAAGACTTCATGCTTTGTTAAAAATTCCTCTCGGTATGAACGATCTTTTACGACATTCAGGTCTGAGAATACATTTTTTCCATGCTTGCCATTTTTATGAAAAAAAAACTACATATTTTACAAATTTGCTTCCTATTGAGGGTGTCCTATTATGAATGGATAATCCCGCAGCTGTCGATAGGTCAGATAATGTCCTACTATTTTTATTTTTTCCTAAGGTACACGCTGTTCGCGTTTATTATCTACTATTTCCTCCATTGTGACTATTTCGTTCCTCCGCTGTTTCTTTTTTTCTACGCTCCTTTCTTCACTTTTTTGTCCCTATTCCCCCCTCCTTGCGGCCGCAGCCGACTTCCCCCTCTGTATCATATTCATCATGACATTTCTGTCATGGGTATAGGGAAACTGCGGAAAACCTATACCAATACAGCCGGTCATCAAGTTCGCCCCCCAGTCGTGGAACTAGTCTTATTTCGCCGCGAAATGCGGAAGAAAAATATTTCACGACGAAATGTACGCGACTGGGATTCGAACCCGGGACCTCCGGGTCCGCATGTTTAGTGGCAAGCACGTTAACCACTAGACCATCGCACCGGATATAATGTTTTACTATATTTGTCCTACTGTACTGAATTTTTTTTAGTAAGAGTCCCACGGTACACACACACACGCGCGCGCGCACACACACACATACACAAAAACAGAGTTTACTTTAATTATCCCTCTGCTATTCCAACTCCACTGTTTTTCTTTCTTTCGCGAAACCAAAGCTTCTCTTAAGTGGCAGCTGAAACAATGCAATCTTCAAAACCTGTTGCATTTCCCTTCATGGCGTCGCCACTTAACCGACGCATTTTTCTGTCATTTTTTTGTCTGACCTTGGCCACTTGTTCCTCATTCGTCCAGCCTAACCTCACAAACCAGCAACCCCGAGGGCATTTCTGCGCCACAGGTGGCACTATATCATATCCTTCCCTCGGACTTTCCAAAAGGCTGACACATTTTTTCCCCGACGAATCTTAAGGGGGTAAACTACTTTGAAAACGAATGCCCATTCGTCGGTTGAGCCAACTCAATTTGAAGAGGAAGGTCCATCAGTATAAAAATAGTTTTGTCTTAACCGACGTTTTTCATATTGATATTTTTTTTCCATTAGTTATTGACAATGACGATAGCATTTTTCGTCGAAAAAAATGAAAAAATAAATAAAACAAATTTTTGATGATTGAAACATGTTGTCAAATAAGCACGGTCAAAGGTTTAGCCAATATTATCTATTTTACGAAAAAAAATGATTTTTTTTCGCTTCAAATCAATCGGGCGGCCACAATGAAGTACACCGTTGACGTCCTCACGTTCAGAGGCCCTTCACGAGATTGTTTATAACTTTTTTTATTATTGATATTTTTTTCTAAAATTTAGTACGCAATTTGGTTAAAATACTTGCAAATGAATGTCCAAACGATTTTTCAACCATATTTCTCATTGTTTAAAAATGATTTTTCAACAATAAACCTCATTTTTGGGTTACCACAGTAGCCTAACTCTTCAAACGATTCTTTACCCTGCCCATGGTGATAAACGTTCAACTTCGGAATCTGCATGAGTTCCATTACATCGTTCTCGAGTAATGGAACTTACGAAATATATGGTGTAACTTAAGGTAGTCCTATCGCTTTACACTAGTCATACCACTGATCATACTCGAGACCGGTACAATTTATATTATTAACATATGCCAAAAAAATAATTTGGAACAACTAAAATGTTCCATTTGTAAACTGTTTAACGAATGTTCACATTTAATTAGAAAAATTAAAAATAGCTATTCAGCTTTGCAACGGAAATGCCAAGAAAGTAGTGACATAGGGCATGAAAATAGAACAGAACGCTGTACAGTGGAAAAATAGATTAAATAAGTAACAGTAATAATAATGCCAATAATAATAATAACAATGACGATGATAATGAAGCCACGAAATTAAAAGCTTTTTCTTAAACTATTCACCGAATCAATACAAGATCGTACTTCTAATCCAAACTTGCTCATTTTTGCAAGTACGTATATCAGAATTTTTAACGAATATTCATGCCGTTGAAGTTTGCATCGTAGGAATACAACGAAACTTCTTTTTTATTTTTGCAAATTACTACATTTTTATTGCAATCCAAATTTGTCTCCGTTCATTGAGATCGTCAATCTCTAATGAAGATCGGAAAAATCATTTGAATGATTTTCGTAAACTAAGTTAGTGAAAGAAAATATGAGCAGTTAAAGAAAAGTTATCATTCGTTGCATTCCAACGACGCAAACTTCAACATCATGAATATTCTCCCCCTTTTCGAAAGTTTTCCTACAATTAAACTAATCATCAATAAACAATCGTAAATTTCCGCCGTTCTTGCATAATCAGCAATTTCACAGAAGCAACTTAAAAATGAAAAATTTGAAAAAAGAACAAGGATTCTTCAAAATCTTGATTTTTAATAAAACAATTTTATTTCGTACGAAGATAAAAAAGATATTTTTAATACTTTCCGAACAATCTATTTTCAACGATTGGATAATAATCTTGGGATGCTATTGTTGTTGGAAACGAATGTTTTCAACATCTCCCACGTGGTTGATTTTCAACACAATCTCCAGGCCATTGGGGAAAAAAGTCCATTTGGAAACCGTGATGGACTGGGAGCGCGTATTCCGACGAGGCGATTATTTGATTGCTACAATGTCCCGGGACAAGTTGCTGCCCACGTATCGATAACTTATTTCCCTCCCTGGGAAATTTTTCGTCCCCCTAGAACGACCAATAAATACTCCCCGCCTGCGCCGATGAAGAGATAAAAAAACTTCATATCTAAAGCATTCAGGCTGCACGGTGATATTTTTCCTAAAACCTACACACACGTCTTTCCCAAAATAAAATTCGGACGTAATCGGTATAAAGCCAAGGGAAATAAAATGGCTATTAGGCAATCCCCCCCAAGTAGACTTTTCATTTGCACGAGACCAATTTTTCTCGAAAGCTGCTGAGTTTCTTTGCAATGGACTATACCCTTAATAAATTTCCATTAATTGAAAAAAGAATCTATTTCAAAACCGTTCCGGTTTCGTAGAAATAATAATTCTTCATTTTACCATTTAATTTGTACGAATTTGATAATAAATCATCAATTCAGTGATGCATTACTAATATAATAATATAATTTATATAGTAATATTAATTTACGAATTTTTAAAACCCACTTGTGCTTCTATCTCAAAGAAATCTATTTTAGAGTGCAGTGAGAATAGTAAGTTTCATAGTATAATGTTTCAAATCAGTTTTAGTGTCACATTATCGATTGATTTCAGCTTCCCAGGAATAGCAAATATTCATCTATTCAAATTTTATCGTAACAGCAGTCTATTTTACTTTGGTAGGAACGAACCCAAACAAACCTCTTTAAGTTTTCCTTTTAACTGCACCAACATATCAAACGGCTGTCAATGGGAAAACAATGCAAAAATATTTGACGAAAATCACGACATTTCCGTGCACTAAAGGACTGACGAAGTGGATCGTGATACACAGGTGTAAAGCGATTGAGGTGCAAACGTTAGTGTATTTTTAGCGCCGATTCTTCTTAGTATTCAGTTATTATTAAGAAAAATGTTTGCGTGTGTGACTGAAAAGTCAATTCCGCGAGGCCACAAATACGAATTTCAATTTTGCGTGTCAATCTTTCGAGTCTTCGTCGTTGTGCCAGTGAGTTCGTAGTGTGCGAAAAAGGAAATAAATTCATCGCGTATTGTGATTACGGCAAGTGTCTGTCGTCGGGAAAAACCTCGGGGCTCGGAAGTGCGAAGCGAAAAAAAAAGCCAATAAATCTCTCGACAACGCAATAAGCACAAGCACGTAGGATGGCGATTAGGTCGACGACGCACCTCGGTTTATTGCTCTCCGCCTTGTTTTGTTTTAGTCGCGTATTCTTGATTTGTTTTGTCAAGTGAGGGGAAAAAAGGACCTCGATTTTATTCCAACGTAAGCGGCGTTACACGAGCGCGCGAGCGAGACTTCTGTTTAGATCGCACTCGAAGAGGCACGGGACCCGTGCAAGGTGGCAGCGACATTGGCTCGAGGGGTAAAACGGAGGTGGGAGGTCGGGGAACTTGCCGGGCTCGTAATGATCGAGACCGCGCGCGGCTGCCCACGAGCCTGGCTCACTATATCCAAGCGCTATTTCCCCGCCGAGCCTCACGCCGGCCGCGCCGAGCAGGTGCGTCTGCGCATGCGCCGACTCAAGGTGGTAGGGACTGCTTCCCCTTAGCGCCGAGAGGCGCTCGGCGCGTTCGAGACGTAAGCTCGTGAGTATATTGTTATGATACACGATACGCGGCAGACGGTGTACTCAAAGCGCTAACAACAAGAGAAACAGGAAGAGGCGCATAATGCTGGGCGAATTAGCCGGAAATCCGGTCGTAAAGAATGCCGTCTTGAGATGACTGCTCACTGGCGCCCAATTTGAATCATTTTTCGGTACGTCAGCATGACGGACATACCGGAAGTCCCTTCCAATTCGTAGATGCTTTTGCCCTTCCATGAGTTTGGAATTGCACGACTGTGCATTTTTGTCCTCTTTTCTATAGCTGTTTAGGCTTCACTTGCATTATGGGACAAGTTTTACGTCAACGTATCTGTAGACTGCAACAAGTGGCTGTAGGCGGCGCTGACAAACGACCTGAAAAATGCCGCCTCAAAATGGCTGGCTTGACGCACTTCCGTCGCGATTTCACCTAACCCTTACTATCGATATTATCCCGCCTGTTTATTTCATGAATTACCAAAAAATGTTTGAAATAAAATCTTATTTGTATATATTATTGACAGGCCACACCTACCTCGTGACCGGAAATAAAAGGAATTTTCGTGATTTTTGTCAGGAAACACGCGTACAGGTTTTCCATTTTTTTATTTTACGTTAAACAGTGCATTTTTGAGTAACTTTTATAATGTTTGCATTGAAATATATTTATAATTGTGGTACATGCAACACAAAGACCGAAGTAAAAAAATCAACCCCATTTAGGAGTAACGATACGACCCCCCACCCCTCCGCTCGAGCACAGATTTTGCACAAACCTCCCTTTTAATATTTTAAAACGACCCCTGAAGGGATTTTTGGAAACGCGCAATAGTTTTTGGGTTTCGATTTGTTTGGGTTTGGTTTTTTTTCAACAAAACAGAGAGCGCGATAACATATATAGATATAAACCGAGACGTAGCAGATATAGATATAGTCGGCACGCGTTGAGATAATTTGAAAATTCAATATCTCGAAAACTATTGCGAGTCGCCAAAAATCCCTTTAGGGGTCGTCTTAAAATATTAAAAAGAAAGTTTGTGCAAAATTTTAACTCGATCGCGGGGTGGGGTTCGAACCCACATCCGCATTTAGTTTTTGCATGAAATTATCTAGTCCTTGGTCAAAGGATTTAATAAAATATTGATTTCTGAAAAAATGGTCGTATTCCAAAGTGAAAATTTCGACTTCTTGTGAAAAAAAAACGATCCACTTTCGGTGATGAACAAGAATCTAATCGTCGAAAAAAAAAATTCCTCCATTTGGACCAGCAAATTCTTTTCAAGCTTCTTTCAAGCATCAAAAAGCTTGCCAACTTTGAAGTTGACCGATGCACCGATTTTTGAGACATCGTGGTGGCCGATTTCGGAAAAGTCATTTTGAAAAAAGCGCATTTAAAATTCGCTGGTTCGAGGAACCTACCTGTAAACGCCCAAAACTCCCTTAATTTTGAGCGGATCAACTTGAACATTTCAGAGAATATTTGAGAAATGTTATAATTTGAGAATCCGTCGAAAACCCAAAATCGATATTTTTGAAAATGTTAACCCTTCGACTGCACGCTGGATCGTTTTGACCCCATTTTCTTCTTCGTGCAAGTATGTGCCTATTTTTCAACGCATCTCCCACTTTGATCGAATGTTTGGGCACTGAATTTTCGTTTTTCGTAAGGCCTTAGGCCATAGTAACGGGTATAAAGTCATGTGCGAATTTGACATTTTTTTTCGTATGAAAAAGTGATTCACACATAAAAGTAATTACATATCTATTTAGTATGAATATCAAGCTGTTAGAATTTTTTAAAATTTTTTTTTTGATGTACAAAATGCCCGTAATATTTTCTTTTACCTTTTTTCTTTAGGCGCTCCGCGGCGTGACATTTAGCATCAGCATTTTTTTTACCTAGAACAAAAAACAAAAATTCTCAAAAAATATAACAAAAATACAACATATTCAAAAAAAATAAAACATATTTTCTAACAGCTTGAAATTCATACTAAATAGATGTCCAATTAATTTTACGAGTGAATTACTTTTGCATACGAAAAAAAATTGTTAAATTCGCACATGATTTCAAACCCGTTACTTTGGCTTAAGGGGTAAGGCCACTGTAAATTTTTTGAAAAATCGATTTTTTTTTATTGGCTTAAAAAATAGTTTAAACCCTCTAGAATAAGAAAAAAAGGTCCTGTGCGAAAAAAAATTTGTTGTCCTTAGGAAATGAAGGTCGCCGCCAAGCGTGTCAAAACTTGCTCCGAAACGACTGCAATTATATCGGAGATGGCGATTCCAAAACTTTCAAAGGCATCGTGGATTCGAAGCCTTATGAAAATGTTGATGTTAAAAAAAAAGAGTGCATAGATCACGTGCAAAAAAGAATGGGCACTCGATTGAGAAACTTAAAAAAAAGAACAAAAGGTCTCGGGGGAAGAGGAAAACTCACTGCCAAATTGATTGACGAACTAAGCATTTATTACGGCTTAGCAATCCGTCGAAATTCCGATTCCATCAAAAATATGAAAAATGAGATCTGGGCAACCCTTTTTTACAAAATGTCAACGGATGAAAAGCCTCAGCACGAAAAATGTTCGGAGAATTGGTGCAGTTGGAAGAAAGCGAAAGCAGAAAATGCCTTGGATGCGTATCATCACAATCAGCCAATGAGTGAGGAGGTTTATCAAGCCATCAAACCCATCTACATGGAATTGAGCCGGGACGAGTTGCTGGAGCGTTGCTTGGGGGCCTATACTCAAAACAATAACGAAAGTTTCAACGCTACCGTTTGGAGTTTGGCCCCCAAATCATCCTCAAGCGGAAAAACTGTACTAGATATTGCGACGGATATCGCTGTTTGCATATTCAATGGCGGACTTACCAACGTCTTGCAAATATTCAAGATTTTGGAGGTGGAAATTGGTGTACAGTTATATAATTTCTGCATCGAAGCCGACGCCAAACGCATCACGCACGCGGAGACATCTCTGAGCGACGCGGCCAAAAGTGCGCGCGCCCTCCAAAAATCAACCAGGAAAGACGAAGAAGACGAAAATTTGGCTATCGAAGGACAAATGTATGGTGCTGGGATTGCAGACTAACGGTAAAAATTTTTTTTAACTTCTTTTTTTAATTTTTTCCAATAAAAAACTATTCGCAAAACTTTAAACGCGTTTTTCTCGAAACATGGTTTTTAAAAATGGCACGCAGCATAACTCGAACAATTTTCATTTGTTTTACTTGAAATTTTAACCAGATGTGAACATTTACATTATCTTGAGAATGTCAATCGGAATTTTCAAGAACTTTCTTTATTGATTTTTTATTAACAAAAAACTTGCCGTTTTTTTCGTCAAAAATCAAT
Organism: Ophion costatus; assembly: GCA_951751655.1. Classification (NCBI taxonomy): domain Eukaryota; kingdom Metazoa; phylum Arthropoda; class Insecta; order Hymenoptera; family Ichneumonidae; genus Ophion; species Ophion costatus. The sequence continues at coordinate 26,232,292 of OX632363.1, forward strand.
TTTTTTTTCAAACGCACGCCAAATCCACAAAAATTGATACTTTTTAAAATCCGATCGACATTGTCTAGCTATAGCCCTCTAGATTAATGGTTTTTTTTTGTTCTAGATTCAAAAGTGCACCAGTGGTGCTGCGTGCCGCGGAGCCCTGGAAGCAAAACATGTCCCGGGAAGATAGCTGTGGAACCGCCATTTTGTTTTTTTTTACTGTAAAAAAATTTTATAATAAAGTTTAATGTATGCCCGATAACACCATTAAAAGTTTTTTTTTCAAATACCTTCAATTTCGGGAGCAAAAAATTAGTGAAAAAACCTTTTTTTTGGGCCGTTACAGTGGCCTTACTCGTTAAGGCCTTAAAGAATTTATTTTTGGCTATAAAATAATGATCATTGACTACAAAAAATGTCTGTACCGAAAAAAATTCACATTTACCGAAATATAACAATCCAAAAAACGTCTGGGGTCCGATTGACCCCATATGCCATCAGAGTTTCGTGGCGGTAGTGTGTAAGCCCTTAAGGATGTTGAGTCCCAAATCGCAAATGATGATAAGATTCTAAAAATTTGGTATGTTTTTGTATGAAGTATTTCAGAGGTCGTGTAAAAATTTCACGACAATTAGGAAGCTCGTTATTGAACAATTAACATTCACAAATTAAATGTTGTTTTATGGAAACTGATGTAACTTTGCAATAAGTTTTTTTTTGACCTCTCAATTTTATAATATCTACAATATACTGAAAGCAACGGAAACAAAACGAAATTTATTGATAAATTTTTTTTTATTTCTTTTAACAATTGTTCTTAACAAAATGTTAATTTTTTAATAACGAGCTTCCTAATCGTCGTGAAATTTAAACACGACCTCTTAAATACTTCATACAAAAACATACCAAATTTTCAGAATTTTCTTATCATTTTTTATTTCAACCCTTAAGGAGGTTGAAGTAATGATGATAGAATTCGGAAGAATTGGTATGTTTTTACATGAAGTATTCAAGAGGTCGTGTAAAAATTTAATGACGATTAAGAAATTATTTATTGAACAATTAACATTAAGATGTTTCATAGGGACTCAACATCCTTAATTATCGTGGTCCTTCTCCCTCGGCACGATTGCCACGCGGAGTGCCTTGAGTTTTCGGCTCTGCCCCCTTACGTCATTATAGTGCATAGCAACCAAACGGATACGCCTAACTTCGTTGGTAGGGACTCTCAAGTAGCATGTAGGTCCGCATACCCACGTTCAAAATCAATGAGCTCTCGTGCCACACAGTCTCGCGTAAACTTTATTTTCGTGCGAAATTACCGAACAATGGAGTTCGAAGCAGCCTCCGTTTGCCGTATGCGAGAGATATTATTAGATTTGACGACGGAACTTGGCGATGCTCTGCGACACTCTCGAACCGCAACAATTGCCGGGGAAATAAAATCGGGACCGGAAGTTGCCGCGTGGGAGGATGATTTCATAGAACACTTGAGGGCGTTCAGCGATATTGTGAACAATCGCATGAAAACTACGCCGTCGGAAAAACGCGAGCGTGAAAAATATCTTCAGACATGCATGATGGGTCTGAAGGACGCCCGGGCTCGAATCCTAGGTAAGGTTTTTAACAGGCTCGATATTGCGACTATAGAGCAACTGATGGCGCAGGTTTCATTGTTTTATTCCGTCGATGAAGCTTTCCCTTCAAGACGTTACGTTTATGTAGCTCACCGAAAAATGAGACCTTTTTTATTTTTTTTAATTTTTTGAGTATACCGCAATAGGGGTTCCATTGAATAGGTTTTGGAAGTTTTTTCTAGATAACTTTTATTTAACATCCTTAATTCTAATTTTATTGCTTCAACGGAACAATGTGTCGTTTGGCTATCAAATCTATAAGATAATCAGCCCCCCCTCCCCCGCCAATTTAAATCTTTTTTAAAGTGTCAAAGTAACCTCGTTTGTGGGGTTTCTTTGACAAGACATTGAAATGCAACTTTATGTCAAGGATTAAAGGTTACTTTGATATAATTTTGATAATTATTCAAAAAATTTTATGCATCATACATGGGATTAAATGAAAAACAACGATTTTTTACAATCAAGTTGTCGTTTTTATTAAGGAAATATTTTACATAAAAATATCAAGTACCTAGGGTACTATTATAGGCACTTATGGGATTTTCTCACTTTAGACGCTAAAAAAGGCTGTTTTCATTAATTGTTTTGATAGCTTCACGTTATACATATTGATATAAACGTTGTTCCACTTAATAAATACACTTTTGAAATGCATACATTTTCTTAAAATGTATTTATGTAACCCAAACAAACTTTAAATGTGTTTTTCTCCAAACAACGTTTTGTGACGGCTTGTTGATAAAATATACTCATATTCTTTACAACTATTACGATTTTTAACTTTACGATTTTTTTTTAATTTTGATATTTACTATCTTTTTTTTACGAAAACGGTGAAAAAAACACGTTTTTTTGTTTTTTTTTTTGGAACATGTCCGCCATTTTCTTATTTTTACGTATATAAAAAATCGTATGATATGCGCTATAGTCATTAACATACTGAATCTAAAACTGTTTGATTTTTTTGTTTCGGTTGACCCATCTCCGAGATTTCATCAACAGCGCGCTCTACAATCATTTTAGGACATTTTGTCACTACCATTTTGATCTATAAATAGTGACTTATAAATAAATGAAAAGATTTTTTTCATGTATTTGGAAAGTGTATTTATTACGTGTAACAACTTTTATATCAATATCTATAATATAAACCTATCAAAAAAATTCATGAAGATAGTCTTTTTAGCGTCCAAGGTGAGTGACCCCTTAATGGGCCGTATAATTATCTTTAGCAATATTACAATGAACTTTAGCAAAATTAAAATAAACTTGAACAACAAATATGAGTAAAAAGTTAAAAAACGTTAACTAACGCTTATTGTAGCCCCGAAAAGTATCGAAGTTACCCTTAATGTCCATTGAACTCCGTTTTACTAGGTACTACGAAAACATTCAAAAAATGGCGGCTCAGTCGTAGGTACACTTAGGGCTTATTTTTACGCGCTCTGCGGGACGACGCAGAACTTTTATAGATGAACACCCACAAGAAAAAAACGAATTTCGTCGTTTACATTTATTTTGCTAGAAAAGTACACAAGATTATAAAAAAATATGGTTTTTTCCGCAAAATCCCGTCATTTTGAATAATTTTTTTTTCGCTGAAAAATCGGCCTTAATTTGTTTATAAAAACGAAAACTGTTGGTAACAATCTCATGTACGTCTTCGGAGAATGTATCTAAGAAGCTACAGTTAAAAATTCAAGTCGATTGGATGAAAACTGCCCGAATTATGCGTTCTTCTGATTTAAAAAACGTCGTTTCGAGAAAAAAAAACGTTTGCAGTTCCAAAGCTGATTTAGGAGCTGTTATCCACACGCCAGAATTTACGCTCTCGTTTGAATTCTGCGTGTACCACCGAGGCATTTTGATAGTAGGTCATCAGTTGTTAGGTCGTTGTATATTTTTTGTACAAAGACTGGACTGAAAGTTCTTAGCAAAATGAGCTCTACATTTTTTTCGCGTGTAATTCCTTTCGTATATTCGTCTTGTGACGTTTACACATCATGCAAGCCAATAAAAAAAAAGTCAAAAATGTTTTTTACTTAGACGAAACGATTCAAAAAGCCTATTCAATTTTAACACCCTTAAGAGGATACGGAAATCAATTTATAATGAATAACATCAAAAGTATCGACATTCAATGTTTATTTATTCATTTATTTAGTCATTCTTGCCTCTCAGGCTTAAGGCCTTAGGCCAGAGTAACGGGTATAAAAGCATGTGCGAATTTAACCATTTTTTTTCGTATGAAAACGTGATTCACTCATAAAATTAATTACACATCTATTTAGTATGAATATTAAGCTGCTAGAAAATATATATTTTTTTTAATGTACAAAATGGCCGACTACTCGAAACTTCTCGAAACAACTTTTTTCCAATTGGCGTGACAAATAACTTCAACAATTTTCACTCGATTTACTTCAAATTTAAAAGTTATGTTCCTAATTGCATTTCGCCGCGGAGCGCCTAAAAAAAGATAACAAAAGAAAATATTAGTAGTCGGCCATTTTATACATCGAAAAAAAATATATATTTTTTTAACAGCTTGATATTCATACTAAATAGATGTGTAAATAATTTTATGAGTAAATCACTTTTCATACGAAAAAAATTGTTAAATTCGCACATGATTTTATACCCGTTACTGTGGCCTAAGGCCTTAAGAATGTTCCATCAAAGTACAGCGGTTACATACTTTCTCTCATCCTACGCTTAAGTCTCGATATAATCTTGTTTATTTATCAATATTAAGCATATTGACCTTTCTCTAATATACCATACTTATTTTTGTTCAATAGTCATAATAATAACATAATATATTAATTTAATATGAATTTATAAATACTCATGAATATTTTTTTTTTAATTCTCTATACTCAATACTAATTATTTATTAAATGGACGAATATAACACAACCTTTATCAATACGAAAAAGTTTAGGGCGATTTAATAATAATGATATATTAATGCATATTACACCAATAAGCAATATTCAAAATATCTTTCAAATTTTATATGATAATAACAAGAATGATATGCCATACAATATGATATAGTATAGTATATCAATTTAAAATGAGTTTATAAATACTCATGAATATTCTTTTTCAATTTTTTCATTCAATACTAATTATTTATTAAATGGACGAATGTGAAATGACGTTTATCAATGCGAGCAAATTTAGAGCGATTTGATAATAATTATATATTAATGTATATTCAAATAAGCAATATTCAAGTAATCTTTCAAATTTTATCTGATTATAACAAGAATGATATGCCATACAATATAACACATATGCGTTATGAGCAATATTTATTTTTTATTTAAAGATATCAATTCGTAATAATTATCTCTAAAATTAAAAAATATGAAACCATCTTGCTGAACCCGAAGAAATATCGAGTCCCAATAATACTTGAAATATGCGATATTGAACGTACTCATTTTGAATTACATGCAATACTAATAGTATTATATATCCACTATTAGAAATATTTATTTTTCAGTAAGAAACATTTCTGTTAATCATTTTTCATCAAACCATGAATGTTTATTTTATTTATTTTACTTAACATGTTTAATGTTTATGGGTGAGAAAAGCACGCAACAAATGATTTCCGGTTTGGATCATTCGCGTGTTCGGCGTGCGTGCAATGTTCCAAAAATGTCACTATCTCTCATTACGCCTGCGTCACCGGAGTTCCCGAGCGACGTCCGCGTCGTAAACAGCCTAGTTGCCAAGATGTTCCATTTTTCCCGCATACAAAGCAAAACCTGCCTTGCCCAAAATTACGATGGTTGTATCGATCTTTCCCACGCAGATGTCAAGGCTGCACTGAACGAGGAGCGATTGGAGCACGAGAGACAAGTTGCTGTCATATCGGCGGAGATCGACGCGGAGCACTCGCTCCGCGAAAGTATCAAAGCGAGTCACGCTACGGAAGTTCATCGACTAATGTGAAAATCTATTTTTACGCGTCTGTATCGTTGCCACGTTATATCCGAATTTGGCGAATCTCACGATCGTTTGTGCAGGAAGGAAACGGAAGAGGAAATCAGGAAGGTTCAGGAAGAAACCGACGCAGCCATTGAACTACTGAAGGCTGATATTCAGTCGCACGAAGCACACCTTGAGGGAAGCCTAAAAGCGAGTCACATGAGCAATGAACGAGAATTGTACAGAGAACGGTGCGACAATTGCAAGGGAAAGAGGGAAATATTTATTGATCGATGATGATTTATTCGTTGATTTATGATTTGTGATTTATTCATTGGTGATTTATTGATTTGACATTGACTCGTTGATGATTTATTGATTTGACATTGATTCGTTGATGATTTATTGATTTGAAATTAATTCGTTGAAGATTTATTGATTTGAGATTGATTCGTTGATGATTTATTGATTTGAAATTGATTCGTTGATGATTTATTGATTTGAAATTGATTCGTTGATGATTTATTGATTTGATATTGATTCGTTGATGATTTATTGATTTGACATTGATTCGTTGACGATTTATTGATTTGACATTGATTCGTTGATGATTTATTGATTTGACATTGATTCGTTAATGATTTATTGATTTGACATTGATTCGTTGACGATTTATTGATTTGACATTGATTCGTTAATGATTTTTTGATTTGACATTGATTCGTTGATGATTTATTGATGTGACATTGATTCGTTGATGATTTGTTGATTTGACATTGATTCGTTGACGATTTATTGATTTGACATTGATTCGTTAATGATTTATTGATTTGACATTGATTCTTTGACGATTTATTGATTTGACATTGGTTCGTTGATGATTTATTGATTTGACATTGATTCGTTGATGATTTATTGATTTGAAGTTGATTCGTTGATGATTTATTGATTTGACATTGATTCGTTAATGATTTATTGATTTGACATTGATTCTTTGACGATTTATTGATTTGACATTGATTCGTTGATGATTTATTGATTTGATATTGATTCGTTGATGATTTGTTGATTTGACATTGATTCGTTGATGATTTATTGATTTGACATTGATTCGTTGATGATTTGTTGATTTGACATTGATTCGTTGATGATTTATTGATTTGACATTGATTCGTTGATAATTTATGATTTATTTCTGCCATTCACTTTTCGATAGGGAGGAAGGGTGATATGCTATCCTCGACCTTTTCATTTTCTCCCTCTCCCTGTTTCGTGAACGTTGGGCACGCGTCCATAACCACAAGCTTTAAGGGGCGACCTAGAGGCCAGAAAGAAATGACCAAATTCCGACTTTCTTTCTGGGAAAACAGTTGGTGAAAAAGAAACGCATTTTTAACACAAAGGTACATACAGGGTGTCCTGTTATGAATGGATAATCCTGCAACTGCCGACAGGTCAGATAAGGTCCAACTAGACGATGGAATTTCAGTTTAGTAAAAGTCCTACGGTTTTCGAGATAAAAATCAGCTGCTTTTGGTTTTTCGCATGCCATTTCTACAAATGATAACTTTCTTTTTACCCGGTTAAAAAAAATACTCTTGGTTATTTGTTTAATCTAGAACAGTCTTCTTTTTAGCCTTAAATCTTAACCCTTTGCGGCATAGAGTAACACTAGTGTTACACCTAATTCAATTCAGATCTTCACGATTCAAAAGTGTTTTTTAATTAAATATGGCGGTTGTAAATGCGTTTCAAGGCTCCTAGGACTTCAATAGCTACTAAAACATACCTATTAGATTTTGATTTTCCACGTAGCGGGTGTCATCAATAACAAAAGTGCAAAAAATCGAACTTTTTACATCATAAATCTGCTTACGACTAACCTAGCAGGTTAACCATAACCTAAAAATAGGTAAAAACTTGGTTTTCGATCCACCGAATACAAACCCGAAGTCTAACCGTCAAATTGAAAATGGCGGATCCAATATGACGGCTGTAAACGACGTTTTGGATGTATGGTCCGCCATATTGAATCCGCCGTTTTGAATTCTCAAATTTTGAGTGCAGCTTCGTTATCAGCGACCCCGAAAACCCCCGAGTACCAACTTTCGCTATCATTAAACAACGTTATGCATTTATGGTCCGCCATATTGGATCCGCCATCTTGAATTCCCGAATTTTGAGTGCAGATTCGTAATCGGCGATCCCGAAAACGCCCGAGTACAAAATTTCAAACCAATTGCACGTGAAAAAAAATGTATGCTTCAAAGGGTTAAGGGAACTTCATCAAAAAAGATCTTATGCAGCATTTCCATACAAACCAATTCGAACATCTGACTTAAATAGCCTGCGGTGTAAAAAAAAAGTTTCTCAGTTATTGGCGATTCATATCATTTTTAGAAATGGCATGCGAAACCCAAAGCTAGATGATTTTTTTCAAAAAATAACATAAAGCCCAATATCGCGAAAACCGTGGGACTTTCATAAAACTGAAATTCCAGCACATAGTAGGTCTTGATCTGACCTATCGACAGTCGCAGGATTATCCATTGATAACAGGACACCCGGTATATTGAGAGCCTTTAAAAAAATCATCAAAACGTACAGAAGACATGGCCGCCAGCAGATGATGACATTTTTTTCGCGACGTTTCACGGTGGTCACTGTCCAGAAACGGTTCATCTAGAATCTAAAAAGCAACCGAGTTATTCAAATTAACAATAAATACGAGATAAATTCGTATTTATTGTTTACTTTGTTAAAAAATATATAGCAAAAAGCTATAAAAAAAGCAAACGAGTTATTCAAATTAACAATAAATACGAAATAAATTCGTAAAAAAAAAGTTCGATTAGTCAAAGTGGGGGGGCCAACTTACTGCCCAATTTTTGATTATCGATGTTTCGAAAAACGGAGAACTACCAAACGATTTAAAGGGACTATCAAACGCTACCAAACGACCACCAAACGATTCGTAAAAAAAAAAGTTCGATTAGTCAAAGTGGGGGGGCTAACTTTGGTGAGGTGTACCCCACACCGGTATATTTTTCTATAACCTTTAACATTTCGAGTTTTGTACCTACGAACTACGATTTGCGGACAGCATTGGTTTTCTGTTATCATTTGAAGAAAACTGCTGCAGAATCGCATCGAATGCTTGTCGAAGCTTACGGTGAACATGCTCTTGGTAAAACACAGTGTTTCGAGTGGTTCAAAAAATTCAAACGTGGTGATTTTGACGTGAGAAACGAAGAGCGCGGGAAACCACCGAAAAAATTCGCAGACAACGAATTGCAAGCCTTATTGGATAAAGATGATACTCAAAGTCAATCAGAACTCGCGGATCAATTGAATGTAACGCAGAAAGCCGTCTCCATTCGTTTTTATCTTTTTCAAACAACAGACGTGTAATTTTTACAAAAAAATTCCGGTTTTGTACTTCTACACCAGGTATATATATGTATATACATATATGTATACAATTTATATGTGTTAAAGGCTCCCAATGTGTTTTAAAAAATGCGTTTCCCTTTCACCTACCGTTTCCCAGAAAAAAAATCGGAATTGAGTCATTTTTTCGGGCCTCTAAGTAGATGTAGTCCCCTAAAGCGAAATGACACACCAGTGAAAAAATCCATGACAAGTTTTCGAAATTTTTCTAAAAAACTATAGGTACTATGTACCTATATCTCCCGAAAATTCGTATTTTCTAAAACACGACAGATAAATCTACCGTGCAGTCCTGTAATTGAAAATCGTTCGAAAATGATTTTCCAGTTGAGCTAATCGCAAATCGAAGGGATATTCGACCTGGCTATGGTAAAAACACATATTTTGATGCTTGAACCATTCCAATCGTTCAACAAACAGCTGAAAAAAATATAAAAAACTATCGTGTAGATGAATGTTACTAATCGTTTGGGTATCGCCCGCTGACTCAGTATATTATTTTCATTAAAAGCTGTGCTAAATAGCCTATGTGAAAATTCTTCATTCTTCAAGATGAAGTAGCCAACACGTGGAAACTTCAAAGTATAATTTTCATTGGGGGTTTAGAAAAAAAGACCAGTACCCTTTAGCATTCGTCAGTGAAGCGCTCACCCCAATAGAGTTAATTATTCAGCTCAAAGGTCGAGGCCGAATACTTAGCAGCTATGGCAAAATATGACAACGACGTTGGAGCCCTCCACCACAGAATGGAAAGTCTTACGGGCCAATTACACCATCTTGATGAAGAACTCACGGATTTCCGAGTATGTTCCAAACATTCCAATCGCTATACACTATTATATCTTCATACACAAATCAATGAATTTGCAACTTTATCATCATCAGCTTCGTCCACACCATAAGTGCTTTCGCGCGAGACCAGAACTGACAAATCGTTCGATAAACAGCCGATCAATATCCACTTTTTCACGAATTTCATTAGATTTAATTAAAAATTACAAAGACGTTCATCCACTGTCAATATTATTGGGTGAACAACTTCATTCAGTCCGTTTTTTTGCTTAAAATACGCACTTATTTGAATGAAAAAATGAATTAATACATTAATCAAAGTATTGTCCATTGCTAGCCACTACTTTTCCCCATCTTTCTGGTAATTTATGAATTCTGTTGCGGAAGAAGCGTTCATCTTTTGAAGCCAAGAATGAATCGAGCCAGATTTTGATTCCCTGTTGTGACGTGAAGCATATTCCAGTCAAAGCGTTCTGCATCGATCGAAACAAATGCTAGTCGGAAGGGGTCTGGGCTATAAGGCAGATGAGCCAGAATTTCCCACCCGCTATTTTCCAAATAGTTTTTAACCACAATAGCAACGTGAGGCCGAGCATTGTCGTGTTGAAAGATTATGGACTCGTGTCTGGCCGCATATTCTGGACGTTTTTCGGCTATAGCTCGCTTTAATCGGATCAATTGTTGCCTGCAGAAGTGTCCCGTGATGGTTTGACCAAGCTTTAATATCTCATAGTGGATCACACCCTTCTAATCCCACCAAATACAGAGCATAACCTTGGCACCGTGGATATTCAGCTTCGGCGTTGATGTTTCGGGTTGTGAAGTCAGTTGCCAACTTCACCTATGTGAAGTTGGCAACTGACTTTACAGAAAGTATTTTTTTTTTTTGCATTCGTTTGTACTCGGTTTGCACCCATTTGTACCGTCTTAAATTTCGCTTGTACCTTAAGGGGGAAAAAAGTACGAGGGTATGAAAAAATGAACCGCAACCCATTTAGAGCTAAGCAATTTTAATAAACGCGACTGAAGAGAGAATCGTTTGTACCCGTTTGTACCGTTGAAAAATTTTTTTTTTAAATTTTTTTGTCGAATTTTTTTCTGGAAAAAAAAATTTTCGATTTTTTTTTTTTTATAATTTCCGGTTGTACCGACAAGTATATCGTTTGGACCACCGAGAAATTGTTTCTATACATTCGTATTGGTGAGTACATCGTTTCTACCACCGTGTAATCGTTTATACCCATTCGTACTGACGAGTATATCGTTTGTACCACCGAGAAAACGTTTGTACCCGTCTGTACTATCGAGCAATCGTTTGTACCCGTTCCTATCGACGAATATATCGGTTGTACCACTCAGCAAACGTTTGTACCCGTCTGTACTATCGAGCAATCGTTTGTACCCGTTCGTATCGACAGTATATCGTTCGTACCACGGAGAAATCGTATGTACCCGTTGGTATCGACGAGTATTTCGTATGTACCACCGAGAAAACGTTTGTACCCGTCTGTACTATCAAGCAATCGTTTGGACCCATTCATACTGACGAGTATATCATTTGTACCAACGAGGAAATGTTTGTACCCGTCTGTATTATCGAGCAATCGTTTGTACCCGTTCGTATCGACGAGTATATCGTTCGTATCACCGAGAAATCGTTTGTACCCGTCTGTACTATCGACCAATCGTTTGCACCCATTCGTATCAACTAGTATTTCGTATGTACCACCGAGAAAACGTTTGTACCCGTCTGTACTATCGAGCACTCATTTGTACCCGTTCGTATTGACGAGTATATCGTTTGTACCACCGAGCAATCGTTTGTACCCGTACTGTACTATCGATCAATCGTTTATACCCGTTCGTATCGACGAGTGTATCGTTTGTACCACCGAGAAAACGTTTGTACCCGTCTGTACTATCGAGAAATCGTTTGTACCCGTTCGTATCGACGAGTATATCGTTTGTACCACCGAGAAAACGTTTGTACCCGTCTGTACTATGGAGTAATCGTTTGTACCCGTTCGTATCGACGAGAATATCGTTTGTACCACCGAGAAATCGTTTGTACCACCGAGAAATCGTTTGTACCCGTTAGTATCGACGAGTATATCGTTTGTACCACCGAGACAACGTTTCTACCCGGCTGTACTATCGAGCAATCGTTTGTACCCGTTCGTACTGACGAGTATATCGTTTGTACCACCGAGAAAAAGTGCGTACCTGTCTGTACTATCGAGCAATCGATTGTACCCGTTCGTATCGACGAGTATATCATTTGTACCACCGAGAAATCGTTTGTACCCGTTGGTATCGACGAGTATATCGTTTGTACCACCGAGGAACCGTTTGCACCAGTCTGTACTATCGAGCAATCGTTTGTACCCATTCGTACTGACGAGTATATCGTTTGTACCACCGAGAAAACGTTTCTATCCGTCTGTACTAGCGAGCAATCGTTTGTACCCGTTCGTACTTACGAGTATATCGTTTGTACCACCGAGAAAAAGTTCGTACCTGTCTGTCTTATCGAGCAATCGTTTGTACCCGTTCGTACTGACGAGTATATCGTTTGTACCACCGAGAAAACGTTTGTAACCGTCTGTACTATCGAGCAATCGTTTGTACCCATTCGTATCGACGAGTATATCGTTTGTACCACCGAGAAATCGTTTGTACTCGTCTGTACTATCGTGCAATCGTTTATACCCGTTCGTATCGACGAGTATATCGTTTGTACCACCGAGGAAACGTTTGTACCCATTCGTCCTGACGAGCAGATCGTTTGTACCGCCGAGAAATCGTTTGCTTGGGTTTCCATCATCGAGCAATCGTTTGTACCGGTTCGTACCAACGAGTAAATCATTTGTACCAGCACTTAATCTTGTGTTTCGGTCCATACTGACGAGTATGTCGTTTGTACTAGCGAGCAATAATTTCTACTTTTTCGTGCCAAGGAGTATATCGTTTGTACCGCCAAGCGTAAGTTTCGTAGAGTAAGTAAGTAAGTAAGCGTACATGGGTACAAACGATTTCTCTGTGGTACAAATGATATGCTCGTCAATACGACTGGGTAGAAACGATTGCTCGATAGTACAGATGGGTACAAACGTTTTCTCAGTAGTACAAACGCTATACTCGTCAGTACGACCGGGTACAGACGATTGCTCGATAGTACCGACGGGAACAAACAATTTCTCGTTGGTACATATGATATACTCGTCAGTACGAATGGGTACAAACGATTAATCGCCGGTACGAATGAGTACAAACGATCTCTCGGTGGTACAAACGACATACTCGTCGATACCAACGGGTACAAACGATTTCTCGGTGGCACAAACGATATACTGTCGATACGAACGGGTACAAACGATTGCTCGATAATACAGACGGGTACGAACGATTTCTCGGCGGTACGAACGATATACTCGTCGATATGAACGGGTACAAACGATTGCTCGATAGTACAGACGAGTACAAACGTTTTCTCGTTGGTACAAACGATATACTCGTCAGTACGAATGGGTACAAACGATTGCCCGATAGTACAGACGGGTACAAACGTTTTCTCGGTGGTACATACGAAATACTCGTTGATACGAATGGGTACAAACGATTGGTCGATAGTACAGACGGGTACAAACGATTTCTCAGTGGTACAAACGATATACTCGTCGATACGAGCGGGTACAAACGATTGCTCGATAATACAGACGGGTACAAACGTTTTCTCGTTGGTACAAATGATATACTCGTCAGTACGAATGGGTACAATCGATTGCTCGATAGTACAGCCGGGTAGAAACGTTGTCTCGGTGGCACAAACGATACACTCGTTAGTACGAATGAGTACAAGCGATTGCTCGATAGTACAGACGGGTACAAACGATTTGTCGGTGGTACAAACGATATACTCGTCGATACGAACGGGTACAAACGATTGCTCGATAGTATATCCGGGTACAAACGTTTTCTCGTTGATAAAAACGATATACTCGTCAGTACGAATGGGTACAACCGGTTGCCCGATAGTACAGACGGGTACAAACGTTTTCTCGGTGGTACATACGAAATACTCGTCGATACGAATGGGTACAAACGATTGGTCGATAGTACAGACGGATACAAACGATTTCTCGGTGGTACAAACGATATACTCGTCGATACGAATGGGTACAAACGATTGCTCGATAGTACAGACGGGTACAAACGTTTTCTCGGTGGTACAAACGAGATACTTGTCAGTACGAATGGGTACAAACGATTTCTCAATAGTACAGACGGGTACAAACGTTTCCGCGGTGGTACAAACGATATATTCGTCGATACCAATGGGTACAAACGTTTTGTCGGTGGTACAAACGATATACTCGTCAGTACGAGGGGGTACAAACGATTGCTCGATTTTACAGACCGGTACAAACGATTCCTCGATAGTGCCGAGGGTACAAACGTTTTCTCGTTGGTACAAACGATATACTCGTCAGTACGAATGGGTACAAACGATTGCTCGATAGTACAGACGGGTACAAACGTTTTCTCGGCGGTACATACGACATTCTCGTCGATACTAACGGGTACAAACGATTTCTCAGTGATAAAAACGATATTCTCGACAGTACGAATGGGTACAAACGATTAATCGCCGGTACAAATGAGGACAAACGTTTTCTCGGTGGTACAAACGATATACTCGTCGATACGAACGGGTACAATCGATTGCTCGCTAGTACAGACGGGTACAAACGATTTCTCGGTGGTACAAACGATATACTCGTCGATACGAACGGGTACAAACGATTGCTCGATAGTACAGACGGGTACAAATGTTTTCTCGTTAGTACAAACGATATACTCGTCAGAATGAATGGGTACAAACGATTTCTCGATAGTACACCCGGGTACAAACATTTTCTCGGTGGTACAAACGACATACTCGACGATACGAACGGGCACAAACGATTGCTCGATAGTACAGACGGGTACAAACGTTTCCTCGGTGGTACAAACGATGTACTCGTCGATACGAACGGGTACAAACGATTGCTCGATAGTACAGATGGGTACAAACGTTTTCTCCATGGTACAAACGATATACTCGTCAGAACGAATGGGTACAAACGATTGCTCGACAGTACAGACGGGTACAAACTTTTTCTCGCTGGTACAAACTATACACTCGTTAGTACGAATGGGTACAAGCGATTGCTCGATTGTACAGACGGGTACAAACGTTTTCTCGCGGGTTCAAACGATACACTCGTCAGTCCGAATGGGTACAAACGATTGCTCGATAGTACAGACGGGTACAAACGTTTTCTCGGTAGTACAAACGATATACGAATTCGAACGATGTACGAATGGGTAAAAACGATTCCACGATAGTACAGACGGGTACAAACGTTTTCTCGGTGGTACAAACGATATACTTGTCAGTACGAATGGGTTCAAACGATTCGTCAATAGTACGGACAGGTACAAACGTTTCCGCGGTGGTATAAACGATATATTTGTCGATACCAACGGGTACAAACGTTTTGTCGGTGGTTCAAACGATATATGGTGCTGAAGTTTGCATCGTTGGAACGCAACGCTTTTTTACATTTTATTTTTCCACATTTTTATTATAGATATTTTTGGATAAATTTATATCGTGGCGTTAAAAAAAATGCAAACGAGTATCTTAAAAAATGGCTGAACGATTTTCGTAAGCGAAATTTGCTACAAGAAATCAAAGGAATTCGGAAATATTCATTTCCGTTGCATTCCAACGATGCAAACTTCAACGTCATAACGATATACTCGTTGATACGAATGGGTACAAACGATTGCTCGATAGTACAGACGGGTACAAACGTTTTCTCGCAGGTACAAACGATATACTCGTCAGTACGAGGGGGTACAAACGATTGCTCGATGGTACAGACGGGTAGAAACGTTTTCTCGGTGGTACAAACGATATATTCATCGATACCAACGGGTACAAACGATTTCTCGATAGTACAGACGGGTACAAACGGTTTCTCGGTGGTACAAACGATATACTCGTCAGTACGAATGGGTACAAACGATTGCCCGATAGTTCAGACGGGGACAAACGTTTTCTCGGGGGTACATACGAAATACTCGTTGATACGAATGAGTACAAACGATTGATCGATAGTACAGACGGGTACAAACGATTTCTCGGTGGTACAAACGACATACTCGTCGATACAAACGGGTACAAACGATTGCTCGATAGTACAGACGGGTATAAACGTTCCCTCGGTGGTACAAACGACGTACTCGTCGATACGAACGGGTACAAACGATTGCTCGATAGTACAGATGGGTACAAACGTTTTCTCGGTGGTACAAACGATATACTCGTCAGGACGAATGGGTACAAACGATTCCTCGATAGTACAGACAGGTACAAACGTTTTCTCGATGGTACAAACGATATACTCGTCGATACGAACGGGTACAACCGATTGCTCGATAGAACAGACGGGTACAAACGTTTTCTCGGTGGTACAAACGATATACTCGTCAGTACGAGGGGGTACAAACGATTGCTCGATGGTACAGACGGGTACAAACGTTTTCTCGGTGGTACAAACGATATATTCATCGATACCAACGGGTACAAACGATTTCTCGATAGTACAGACGGGTACAAACGTTTTCTCGGTGGTACAAACGATATACTCGTCAGTACGAATGGGTGAAAACGATTCCACGATAGTACAGACGGGTACAAACGTTTTCTCGGTGGTACAAACGATATACTTGTCAGTACGAATGGGTACAAACGATTCCTCAATAGTACGGACGGGTACAAACGTTTCCGCGGTGGGACAAACGATACATTCGTCGATACCAACGGGTACAAACGTTTTGTCAGTGGTACAAACGATACACTCATTGATACGAACGGGTACAAACGATTGCTCGATATTACAGACGGGTACAAACGTTTTCTCGGTGGTACAAACGATATACTCGTCAGTACGAGGGGGTACAAACCATTGCTCGATATTACAGACCGGTACAAACGATTGCTCGATAGTGCCGACGGGTACAAAAAATTTCTCGTTGGCACATATGATATACTCGTCAGTACGAATGGGTACAAACGATTAATCGCCGGTACGAATTAGTACAAACGATCTCTCGGTGGTACAAACGACATACTCGTCGATACCAACGGGTACAAACGATTTCTCGGTGGTACAAACGATATACTGTCGATACGAACGGAAACAAACGATTGCTCGATAATACAGACGGGTACAAACGTTTTCTCGGTGGTACATACGAAATACTCGTTGATACGAATGGGTACAAACGATTGGTCGATAGTTCAGACGGGTACAAACGATTTCTCAGTGGTACAAACGATATACTCGTCGATACGAGCGGGTACAAACGATTGCTCGATAATACAGACGGGTACAAACGTTTTCTCGTTGGTACAAATGATATACTCGTCAGTACGATTGGGTACAATCGATTGCTCGATAGTACAGACGGGTACAAACGTTTTCTCTATGGAACATACAAAATACTCGTCGATACCAACGGGTTCAAACGATTTCTCGATGGAACAAACGATATACTGTCGATACGAACGGGTACAAACGATTGCTCGATAGTACAGACGGGTACAAACAATTTCTCCCTGGTCCAAACGAAATTCCCGTCAGTACGAATAGGTACAAAAGATTAATCGATAGTACAGACGGGTATAAACAATTTCTCGTTGGTACAAATGATATTCTCGTCAGTGCGAATGGGTACAAACGATTAATCGCCGGTACGAATGAGTTCAAACGATCTCTCGGTGGTACAAACGACATACTCGTCGATACGAACGGGTACAAACGATTGCTCGATAGTACAGACGGGTACAAACGTTTCCTCGGTGGTACAAACGATGTACTCGTCGATACGAACGGGTACAAACGATTGCTCGATAGTACAGATGGGTACAAACGTTTTCTCCATGGTACAAACGATATACTCGTCAGAACGAAAGGGTACAAACGATTGCTCGATAGTACAGACGGGTACAATCGTTTTCTCACGGGTACAAACGATACACTCGTCAGTACGAATGGGTAAAAACGATTCCACGATAGTACAGACGGGTACAAACGTTTTCTCGGTGGTACAAACGACATACTTGTCCGTTCGAATAGGTACAAACGATCCCTCAATAGTACAGACGGGTACAAACGTTTCCGCGGTGGGACAAACGATATATTCGTCGATACCAACGGGTACAAACGTTTTGTCGGTCGTACAATCGATATACTCGTCAGTACGAGGGGGTACAAACCATTGCTCGATATTACAGATCGGTACAAACGATTGCTTGATAGTGCCGACGGGTACAAACTTTTTCTCGCTGGTATAAACTATACACTCGTTAGTACGAATGGGTACAAACGATTGCTCGATAGTACAGACGGGTACAAACGTTTTCTCGCGGGTACAAATGATACACTCGTCAGTACGAATGGGTACAAACGATTGCTCGATAGTACAGACGGGTACAAACGTTTTCTCGGTGGTACAAACGAAATACTCGTCGATACGAACGGGTACAAACGATTTCTCGATAGTACAGACGGGTACAAACGTTTTCTCTGTGGTACAAACGATATACGAATTCGAACGATGTACGAATGGGTAAAAACGATTCCACTATAGTACAGACGGGAACAAACGTTTTCTCGGTGGTACAAACGGTATACTTGTCAGTACGAATGAGTACAAACGATTCGTCAATAGTACAGACGGGTACAAACGTTTCCGCGGTGGTACAAACGATATATTTGTCGATACCAACGGGTACAAACGTTTTGTCGGTGGTGCAAACGATATACTCGTTGATACGTATGGGTACAAACGATTGCTTGATAGTACAGACGGGTACAAACGTTTTCTCGGTGGTACATACGTAATACTCGTCGATACTAACGGGTACAAACGATTTCTCGGTGGTACAAACGAAATACTCGTCGATACGAACGGGTACAAACGATTTCTCAAATGTACAGACGGGTACAAACGTTTTCTCGGTGGTACAAATGATATACGAATGCGAACGATGTACGAATGAGTACAAACGATTCCTCAATAGTGCAGACGGGTACAAACGTTTCCGCGGTGGTACAAACGATATATTTGTCGATACCAACGGGTACAAACGTTTTGTCGGTGGTTCAAACTATATACTCGTTGATACGAATGGGTACAAACGATTGCTCGATAGTACAGACGGGTACAAACGTTTTCTCGGTGGTACAAACGATATACTCGTCAGTACGAGGGGGTACAAACGATTGCTCCATATTACAGACCGGTACAAACGACTGCACGATAGTACAGACGGGTACGAACGTTTTCTCGGTGGTACATACGTAATACTCGTCGATACCAACGGGTACAAACGATTCCTCGGTGGTACAATCGATATACTGTCGATACGACCGGGTACAAACGATTGCTCGATAGTCCCGACGCGTACACACGTTTCCTCGGTGGTCCAAACGACATACTCGTCGATATGACCGGGTACAAACGATTTGTCGATGGAACAGACGGGTACAAACGTTTTCTCGATGGTACAAACGATGTACTCGTCGATACGAACGGGTACAAGCGATTGCTCGACAGTACAGATGGGTACAAACGGTTTCTCGGTGGTACAAACGATATACTCGTCAGGACGAATGGGTACAAACGATTCTTCGATAGTACAGACAGGTACAAACGTTTTCTCGATGGTACAAACGATATACTCGTCGATACGAACGGGTACAATCGATTGCTCGATAGTACAGACGGGTACAAACGTTTTCTCGCTGGTACAAACGATACACTCGTCAGTACGAATGGGTACAAACGATTGCTCGATAGTACAGACGGGTACAAACGTTTTCTCGCTGGTACATACGATACACTCGTCAGTACGAATGGGTACAAACGATTGCTCGATAGTACAGACGGGTACAAACGATTTCTCGGTGGTAAAAACGATATACTCGTCGATACGATTGGGTACAAACGATTGCTCGATAGTACAGACGGGTACAAACGTTTTCTCGGTGGTACGAACGATGTACTCGACCTATGTGAAGTTGGCAACTGACTTTACAGAAAGTAATTTTTTTTTTTGCATCCGCTTGTACTCGGTTTGTACCCGTTTGTACCGTCTTAAATTTCGTTTGTACCTTAAGGGGGAAAAAAGTACGAGGGTATGAAAAAATGAACCGCAACCCATTTAGAGCTAAGCAATTTTAATAAACGTGACTGAAAAGAGAATCGTTTGTACCCGTTTGTACCGTTAAACATTTTTTTTTTTAAATTTTTTTTTCAAAATTTTTTCTGAAAAAAAAAATTTTCGATTTTTTTTTTTTTTAATTTCCGTTTGTACCGACAAGTATATCGTTTGGACGACCTAGAAATTGTTTCTATTCATTCGTATCGGTGAGTACATCGATTCTACCACCGTGTAATCGTTTATACCCATTCGTACTGACGAGTATATCGTTTGTACCACCGAGAAAACGTTTGTACCCGTCTGTACGATCGAGGAATCGATTGTACCCATTCGTTCTGACGAGTATATCGTTTGTACCACCGAGAAAACGTTTGTACCCGTCTGGACTATCGAGCAATCGTTTGTACCCATTTGTATCGACGAGTATATCGTTTGTACCACCGAGGAAACGTTTGTACCCGTCTGTACTATCGAGCAATCGTTTGTACCCGTTCGTATCGACGAGTATGTCGTTTGTACCACCGAGAAATCATTTGTACCCGTCTGTACTATCGACCAATCGTTTGTACCCATGCGTATCAACGAGTATTTCGTATGCACCACCGAGAAAACGTTTGTCCCCGTCTGAACTATCGGGCAATCGTTTGTACCCATTCGTACTGATGAGTATATCGTTTGTACCAACGAGAAAACGTTTGTACCCGTCTGTACTATCGAGCAATCGTTTGTACCCGTTCGTATCGATGAATATATCGTTTGTACCATCGAGAAAACGTTTGTGACTGTCTGTACTATCGAGGAATCGCTTGTACCTATTCGTCCTGACGAGTATATCGTTTGTACCACCGAGAAAACGTTTGTACCCATCTGTACTATCGAGCAATCGTGTCTACCCGGTCGTATCGGCGAGCATATCATTTGTACCACAGAGAAATCGTTTGTACCCATGTACGCTTACTTACTTACTTACTCTACGAAACTTACGCTTGGCGGTACAAACGATATACTCCTTGGCACGAAAAAATAGAAATTATTGCTCGGTGGTACAAACGAGATACTCCTTAGTATGGACCGAAACACAAGATTAAGTGCTGGTACAAATGATTTACTCGGTGGTACGAACCGGTACAAACGATTACTCGATGACGGCAACCCAAGCAAACGATTTCTCGGCGGTACAAACGATCTACTCATCAGGACGAATGGGTACGAACGTTTCCTCGGTGGTACAAACGATATACTCGTCGATACGAACGGGTATAAACGATTGCTCGATAGTACAGACGAGTACAAACGATTTCTCGGTGGTACAAACGATGTACTCGTCGATACGAATGGGTACAAACGATTGCTCGATAGTACAGACCGGTACAAACGTTTTCGCGGTGGTACAAATGATATACTCGTCAGTACGAACGGGTACAAACGATTGCTCGATAAGACAGACAGGTACGAACTTTTTCTCGGTGGTACAAACGATATACTCGTCAGTACGAACGGGTACAAACGATTGCTCGTTAGTACAGACGGATAGAAACGTTTTCTAGGTGGTACAAACGATATACTCGTCAGTACGAATGGGTACAAACGATTGCTCGATAGTACAGCTAGGTAGACACGTTGTTTCGGTGGTACAAACGATATACTCGTCGATACTAACGAGTACAAACGATTTCTCGGTCGTACAAACGATATTCTCGTCGATACGAACGGGTACAAACCATTGCTCGATAGTACAGACGGGTACAAATGTTTTCTCGGTGGTTCATTCGAAATACTCGTCGATACCAAAGGGTACAAACGATTTCTCGGTGGTACAATCGATTTACTGTCGATACGACCGGGTACAAACGATTGCTCGATAGTCCAGACGCGTACAAACGTTTCCTCGGTGGTACAAACGACATACTCGTCGATACGAACGGGTACAAACGATTTCTCGATAATACAGACGGGTACAAACGTTTTCTCGATGGTACAAACGATATACTCGTCGATACGAACGGGTACAATCGATTGCTCGATAGTACAGACGGGTACAAACGTTTTCTCGCTGGTACAAACGATACACTCGTCAGTACGAATGGGTACAAACGATTGCTCGATAGTACAGACGGGTACAAACGTTTTCTCGCTGGTACATACGATACACTTGTCAGTACGAATGGGTACAAACGATTGCTCGATAGTACAGACGGGTACAAACGATTTCTCGGTGGTACAAACGATATACTCGTCGATGCGAACGGGTACAAACGAGTGCTCGATAGTACATACGGGGACAAACGTTTTCTCGTTAGTAAAAACGATATAGTCGTCAGTACAAATGGGTACAACCGATTGCCCGATAGTACAGACGGGTACAAACGATTTCTCGGTGGTACATACGAAATACTCGTCGATACGAATGGGTCCAAACGATTGGTCGATAGTACAGACGGGTACAAACGATTTCTCGGTGGTACAAACTATATACTCGTCGATACGAATGGGTACAAACGATTGCTCGATAGTCCAGACGGGTACAAACGTTTTCTCGGTGGTACGAACGATATACTCGTCAGAACGATTGGGTACAAACCATTCCTCGATAGTACAGACGGGTACAAACGTTTTCTCGGTGGTACAAACGATATACTCGTCGATACGAACGGGTACAATCGATTGTTCAATAGTACAGACGGGTACAAACGATTTCTCGGTGGTAACAACGATATACTCGTCAGTACGAATGGGTACAACCGATTGCCCGATAGTACAGACGGTTACAAACGTTTTCTCGGTGGTACATACGAAATACTCGTCGATACGAATGGGTACAAACGATTGGTCGATAGTACAGACGGGTACAAACGATTTCCCGGTGGTACAAACGACATACTCGTCGATACGAACGGGTACAAACGATTGCTCCATAGTACAGACGGGTACAAACGTTTCCTCGGTGGTACAAACGATGTACTCGTCGACACGAACGGGTACAAACGATTGCTCGATAGTACAGATGGGTACAAACGAATCCTCGGTGGTACAAACGATATACTCGTCGATACGAACGCGTACAATCGATTGCTCGATAGTACAGATGGCGTACAAACGTTTCCTCGGTGGTACAAACGATGTACTCGTCGATACGAACGGATTCAAACGATTGCTCGATAGTCCAGATGGGTACAAACGTTTCTCGGTGGTACAAACGATATACTCGCCAGAACGAATGGGTACAAACGATTCCTCGATAGTACAGACGGATACAACCGTTTTCTCGGTGGTACAAACGATATACTCGTCAGAACGAATGGGTACAAACGATTCCTCGATAGTACAGACGGGTACAAACGTTTTCTCGATGGTACAAATGATAAACTCGTCGATACGAACGGGTACAATCGATTGCTCGATAGTACAGACGGGTACAAACGATTTCTCGTGGTACAAACGATATACTCGTTAGAACGAATGGTTACAAACGATTGCCCGATATTACAGACGGGGACAAACGGTTTCTCGGTGGTACATACGAAATACTCGTTGATACGAATGGGTACAAATGATTGGTCGATAGTACAGACGGGTACAAACGATTTCTGGGTGGTACAAACGACATACTCGTCGATACGAACGGGTACAAACGATTGCTCGATAGTTCAGACGGGTACAAACGACTGCTCGATAGTACAGACGGGTACAAACGTTTTCTCGGTGGTACAATCGATATACTGTCGATACGACAGGGTACAAATGATTGCTCGATAGTCCAGACGCGTACAAACGTTTTCTCGATGGTACAAACGATATACTCGTCAGTACGAAAGGGTAAAAACGATTCCTCGATAGTACAGATGGGTACAAACGTTTTCTCGGTGGTGCAAACGATATACTCGTCGATACGAACGGGTACAAACGATTGCTCGACAGTACAGATGGGTACAAACGATTGCTCGACAGTACAGATGGGTACAAACGTTTTCTCGGTGAAACAAACGATATACTCGTCAGGACGAATGGGTACAAACGATTCCTCGACAGTACAGACAGCTACAAACGTTTTCACGATGGTACAAACGTAATACTCGCGATATCAACGGTTACAAACGATTTCTCGGTGGTACAATCGATATACTGTCGATACGAACGGGTACAATCGATTGCTCGATAGTACAGACGGGTACAAACGTTTTCTCGCTGGTACAAACGATACACTCGTCAGTACGAATGGGTACAAACGATTGCTCGATAGTACAGACGGGTACAACCGTTTTCTCGCTGGTACAAACGATACACTCGTCACTACGAATGGGTACAAACGATTGCTCGATAGTACAGACGGGTACAAACGATTTTTCGGTGGTACAAAGGATATACTCGTCGATACGAACGGGTACAAACGATTGCTCGATAGTACATACGGGTACAAACGTTTTCTCGTTGGTAAAAACGATATACTCGTCAGTACAAATGGGTACAACCGATTGCCCGATAGTACAGACGGGTACAAACGATTTCTCGGTGGTACAAACGATATACTCGTCGATACGAACGGATACAATCGATTGCTCGATAGTACAGACGGGTAGAAACGTTTTCTCGCTGGTACAAACGATACACTCGTCAGTACGAATGGGTACAAACGATTGCTCGATAGTACAGACGGGTACAAACGTTTTCTCGCTGGTACATACGATACACTCGTCAGTACGATTGGGTACAAACGATTGCTCGATAGTACAGACGGGTACAAACGATTTCTCGGTGGTACAAAGGATATACTCGTCGATACGAACGGGTACAATCGATTGCTCGATAGTACATACGGGTACAAACGTTTTCTCGTTGGCAAAAACGATATACTCGTCAGTACAAATGGGTACAACCGATTGCCCGATAGTACAGACGGGTACAAACGTTTTCTCGGTGGTACATACAAAATACTCGTCGATACGAATGGCTACAAACGATTGGTCGATAGTACAGACGGGTACAAACGATTTCTCGGTGGTACAAACGATATACTCGTCGATCCGAATGGGTACAAACGATTGCTCGCTAGTACAGACGGGTACAAACGTTTTCTCGGTGGTACGAACGATATACTCGTCAGAACGAATGGGTACAAACGATTCCTCGATAGTACAGACGGGTACAAACGTTTTCTCGATGGTACAAACGATATACTCGTCGATACGAACGGGTACAATCGATTGCTCGATAGTACAGACGGGTACAAACGATTTCTCGGTGGTCCAAACGATATACTCGTCGATACGAACGGGTACAAACGATTGCTCGATAGTACATACGGGTACAAACGTTTTCTCGTTGGTAAAAACGATATACTCGTCAGTACGAATGGGTACAACCGATTGTCCGATAGTACAGACGGGTAATAACGATTTCACGGTGGTACAAACGACATACTCGTCGATAGGAACGGGTACAAACGATTGCTCGATAGTACAGACGGGTACAAACGTTTTCTCGTTGGTACAAACGATATACTCGTCAGAGCGAATGGGTACAATCGATTCCTCGATAGTACAGACGGGTACAAACGTTTTCTCGGTGGTACAAACGATATACTCGTCGATACGAGCGGGTACGATCGATTGCTCGATAGTACAGACGGGTACAAACGATTTCTCGGTGGTACAAACGATATACTCGTCGATACGAACGGGTACAAACGATTGCTCGATAGTACAGACGGGTACAAACGTTTTCTTGGTGGTACAAACAATATACTCGTCAGTACGAATGGGTATAACGATTACACGGTGGTAGAAACGATGTACTCACCGATACGAATGAATAGAAACAATTTCTAGGTGGTCCAATCGATATACTTGTCGGTACAAACCGAAATAAAAAAATAAAAAATCGAAAATTTTTTTTTTAGAAAAAATTTTGAAAAAAAAATTTTTTAAAAAAAATTTTCAACGGTACAAACGGGTACAAACGATTCTCTTTTCAGTCACGTTTATTAAAATTGCTTAGCTCTAAATGGGTTGCGGTTCATTTTTTCATACCCTCGTACTTTTTTCCCCCTTAAGGTACAAACGAAATTTAAGACGGTACAAACGGGTACAAACCGAGTTCAAACGAATGCAAAAAAATAAAAAATTCCTGTCTGTAAAGTCAGTGGCCAACTTCACATAGGTATGTACTCGTCAGAACGAATGGGTACAAACGATTCCTCGATAGTACAGACGGGGACAAACGTTTTCTCGGTGGTACAAACGATATACTCGTCGATACGAACGGGTACAATCGATTGCTCGATAGTACAGACGGGTACAAACGATTTCTCGGTGGTACAAACGATATACTTGTCGATACGAACGGGTACAAACGATTGCTCGATAGTACATACGGGTACAAACGTTTTCTCGTTGGTAAAAACGATATACTCGTCAGGACGAATGGGTACAACCGATTGCCCGATAGTACAGACGGGTACAAACCTTTTCTCGGTGGTACATACGAAATACTCGTCGATACAAATGGGTACAAACGATTGGTCGATAGTACAGACGGGTACAAACGATTTCTCGGTGGTTCAAACGATATACTCGTCAGTACGAATGGGTACAAACGATTGCTCGATAGTACAGACGGGTACAAACGTTTTCTCGGTGGTACAAACGATATACTCGTCGATACGAACGGGTACAATCGATTGCTCGATAGTACAGACGGGTACAAACGATTCCTCGGTGGTACAAACGATATACTCGTCGATACGAACGGGTACAAGCGATTGGTCGATAGTACAGACGGGTACAAACGATTTCTCGGTGGTACATACGAAATACTCGTTGATACGAATGGGTACAAACGATTGGTCGATAGTACAGACGGGTACAAACGATTTCCCGATGGTACAAACGACATACTCGTCGATACGAACGGGTACAAACGATTGCTCCATAGTACAGACGGGTACAAACGTTTCCTCGGTGGTACAAACGATGTACTCGTCGATACGAACGGGTACAAACGAATGCTCGATAGTACAGACGGGTACAAACGTTTTCTCGGTGGTACAAACGATATACTCGTCGATACGAACGGGTACAATCGATTGCTCGATAGTACAGATGGGTACAAACATTTCCTCGGTGGTACAAACGATGTACTCGTCGATATTAACTGGTGCAAACGATTGCTCGATAGTACAGATGGGTACAAACGTTTTCTCGGTGGTACAAACGAGATACTCGTCGATACGAACGGGTACAATCGATTGCTCGATAGTACAGACGGGTACAATCGATTTCTCGGTGGTCCAATCGATATACTCGTCGATACGAACGGGTACAAACGATTGCTCGATAGTACATACGGGTACAAACGTTTTCTCGTTGGTAAAAACGATATACTCGTCAGTACGAATGGGTACAACCGATTGCCCGATAGTACAGACGGGTACAAACGTTTTCTCGGCGGTACATACGAAATACTCGTCGATACGAATGGGTACAAACGATTGGTCGATAGTACAGACGGGTACAAACGATTTCTCGGTGGTTCAAACGATATACTCGTCAGTACGAATGGGTACAAACGATTGGTCGATAGTACAGACGGGAACAAACGATTTCTCGGTGGTACATACGAAATACTCGTTGATACGATTGGGTACAAACGATTGGTCGATAGTACAGACGGGTACAAGCGATTTCCCGGTGGTACAAACGACATAATCGTCCATACGAACGGGTACAAACGATTGCTCCATAGTACAGACGGGTACAAACGTTTCCTCGGTGGTACAAACGATGTACTCGTCGATAGGAACGGGTACAAACGATTGCTCGATAGTACAGATGGGTACAAACGTTTTCTCGGTGGTACAAACGATATACTCGTCGATACGAACGGGTACAATCGATTGCTCGATAGTTCAGATGGGTACAAACGTTTCCTCGGTGGTACAAACGATGTACTCGTCGATACGAACGGGTACAAACGATTGCTCGATAGTACAGATGGGTACAAACGGTTCTCGGTGGTACAAACGATATACTCGCCAGAACGAATGGGTACAAACGATTCCTCGATAGTACAGACGGGTACAACCGTTTTCTCGGTGGTACAAACGATATACTCGTCAGAACGAATGGGTACAAACGATTTCTCCATAGTACAGACGGGTACAAACGTTTTCTCGGTGGTACAAACGATATACTCGTCGATACGAACGGGTACAATCGATTGCTCGATAGTACAGACGGGTACAAACGATTTCTCGGTGGTCCAAACGATATACTCGTCGATACGAACGGGTACAAACGATTGCTCGATAGTACATACGGGTACAAACGTTTTCTCGTTGGTAAAAACGATATACTCGTCAGTACGAATGGGTACAACCGATTGCCCGATAGTACAGACGGGTACAAACGTTTTCTCGGTGGTACAAACGATATCCTCGTCGATACGAACGGGTACAATCGATTGCTCGATAGTACAGACGGGTACAAACGATTCCTCGGTGGTACAAACGATATACTCGTCGATACGAATGGGTACAAACGATTGGTCGATAAGACAGACGGGTACAAACGATTTCTCGGTGGTACATACGAAATACTCGTTGATACGAATGGGTACAAACGATTGGTCGATAGTACAGACGGGTACAAACGATTTCCCGGTGGTACAAACGACATACTCGTCGATACGAACGGGTACAAACGATTGCTCCATAGTACAGACGATTGGTCGATAGTACAGACGGGTACAAACGATTTCCCGGTGGTACAAACGACATACTCGTCGATACGAACGGGTACAAACGATTGCTCCATAGTACAGACGGGTACAAACGTTTCCTCGGTGGTACAAACGATGTACTCGTCGATACGAATACACTCGTCAGTACGAATGGGTACAAACGATTGCTCGATAGTACAGACGGGTACAAACGATTTCTCGGTGGTACAAAGGATATACTCGTCGATACGAACGGGTACAAACGATTGCTCGATAGTACATACTGGTACAAACGTTTTCTCGTTGGCAAAAACGATATACTCGTCAGTACAAATGGGTACAACCGATTGCCCGATAGTGCAGACGGGTACAAACGTTTTCTCGGTGGTACATACGAAATACTCGTCGATACGAATGGGTACAAACGATTGGTCGATAGTACAGACGGGTACAAACGATTTCTCGGTGGTACAAACGATATACTCGTCGATACGAATGGGTACAAACGATTGCTCGATAGTACAGACGGGTACAAACGTTTTCTCGGTGGTACGAACGATATACTCGTCAGAACGAATGGGTACAAACGATTCCTCGATAGTACAGACGGGTACAAACGTTTTCTCGGTGGTACAAACGATATACTCGTCGATACGAACGGGTACAATCGATTGCTCGATAGTCGGTGGTACAAACGATAAACTCGTCGATACGAACGGGTACAATCGATTGCTCGATAGTACAGACGGGTACAAACCATTTCTCGGTGGTACAAACGAAATACTCGTCGATACGAACGGGTACAAACGATTGCTCGATAGTACAGATGGGTACAAACGTTTTCTCGTTGGTACAAACGATATACTCGTCAGTACGAATGGGTACAAACGATTGCCCGATAGTACAGACGGGGACAAACGTTTTCTCGGTGGTTCATACGAAATACTCGTTGATACGAATGGGTACAAACGAATGGTCGTTAGTACAGACGGGTACAAACGATTTCTCGGTGGTACAAACGACATACTCGTCGATACGAACGGGTACAACCGATTGCTCGATAGTTCAGACGGGTACAAACGTTTCCTCGGTGGTACAAACGTTGTACTCGTCGATACGAACGGGTACAAACGAATGCTCGATAGTAAATACGGGTACAAACGTTTTCTCGTTGGTAAAAACGATATACTCGTCAGTACGAATGGGTACAACCGATTGCCCGATAGTACAGACGGGTACAAGCGTTTTCTCGGTGGTACATACGAAATACTCGTCGATACGAATGGGTACAATCGATTGGTCGATAGTACAGACGGGTACAAACGATTTCTCGGTGGTTCAAACGATATACTCGTCGATACGAACGGGTACAATCGATTGCTCGATAGTACAGACGGGTACAAACGATTCCTCGGTGGTACAAACGATATACTCGTCGATACGAACGGGTACAAACGATTGGTTGATAGTACAGACGGGTTCAAACGATTTCTCGGTGGTACATACGAAATACTCGTTGATACGACTGGGTACAAACGATTGGTCGATAGTACAGACGGGTACAAACGATTTCCCGGTGGTACAAACGACATTCTCGTCGATACGAACGGGTACAAACGATTGCTCCATAGTACAGACGGGTACAAACGTTTCCTCGGTGGTACAAACGATGTACTCGTCGATACGAACGGGTACAAACGATTGCTCGATAGTACAGATGGGTACAAACGTTTTCTCGGTGGTACAAACGATATACTCGTCGATACGAACGGGTACAATCGATTGCTCGATAGTACAGATGGGTACAAACGTTTCCTCGGTGGTACAAACGATGTACTCGTCGATACGAACGGGTACAAACGATTGCTCGATAGTACAGATGGGTACAAACGTTTCTCGGTGGTACAAACGATATACTCGCCAGAACGAATGGGTACAAACGATTCCTCGATGGTACAGACGGGTACAACCGTTTTCTCGGTGGTACAAACGATATACTCGTCAGAACGAATGGGTACAAACGATTCCTCGATAGTACAGACGGGTAAAAACGTTTTCTCGGTGGTACAAACGATAAACTCGTCGATACGAACGGGTACAACCGATTGCTCGATAGTTCAGACGGGTACAAACGTTTCCTCGGTGGTACAAACGTTGTACTCGTCGATACGAACGGGTACAAACGATTGCTCGATAGTAAATACGGGTACAAACGTTTTCTCGTTGGTAAAAACGATATACTCGTCAGTACGAATGGGTACAACCGATTGCCCGATAGTACAGACGGGTACAAGCGTTTTCTCGGTGGTACATACGAAATACTCGTCGATACGAATGGGTACAATCGATTGGTCGATAGTACAGACGGGTACAAACGATTTCTCGGTGGTTCAAACGATATACTCGTCGATACGAACGGGTACAATCGATTGCTCGATAGTACAGACGGGTACAAACGATTCCTTGGTGGTACAAACGATATACTCGTCGATACGAACGGGTACAAACGATTGGTTGATAGTACAGACGGGTACAAACGATTTCTCGGTGGTACATACGAAATACTCGTTGATACGACTGGGTACAAACGATTGGTCGATAGTACAGACGGGTACAAACGATTTCCCGGTGGTACAAACGACATTCTCGTCGATACGAACGGGTACAAACGATTGCTCCATAGTACAGACGGGTACAAACGTTTCCTCGGTGGTACAAACGATGTACTCGTCGATACGAACGGGTACAAACGATTGCTCGATAGTACAGATGGGTACAAACGTTTTCTCGGTGGTACAAACGATATACTCGTCGATACGAACGGGTACAATCGATTGCTCGATAGTACAGATGGGTACAAACGTTTCCTCGGTGGTACAAACGATGTACTCGTCGATACGAACGGGTACAAACGATTGCTCGATAGTACAGATGGGTACAAACGTTTCTCGGTGGTACAAACGATATACTCGCCAGAACGAATGGGTACAAACGATTCCTCGATGGTACAGACGGGTACAACCGTTTTCTCGGTGGTACAAACGATATACTCGTCAGAACGAATGGGTACAAACGATTCCTCGATAGTACAGACGGGTACAAACGTTTTCTCGGTGGTACAAACGATAAACTCGTCGATACGAACGGGTACAATCGATTGCTCGATAGTACAGACGGGTACAAACGATTTCTCGGTGGTACAAACAAAATACTCGTCGATACGAAGGGGTACAAACGATTGCTCGATAGTACAGATGGGTGCAAACGTTTTCTCGTTGGTACAAACGATATACTCGTCAGAACGAATGGGTACAAACGATTCCTCGATAGTACAGACGGGGACAAACGTTTTCTCGGTGGTACATACGAAATACTCGTTGATACGAATGGGTACAAACGATTGGTCGTTAGTACAGACGGGTACAAACGATTTCTCGGTGGTACAAACGACATACTCGTCGATACGAATGGGTACAAACGATTGCTCGATAGTTCAGACGGGTACAAACGTTTCCTCGGTGGTACAAACGTTGTACTCGTCGATACGCACGGGTACAAACGATTGCTCGATAGTACAGATGGGCACAAACGTTTTCTCGGTGGTACAAACGATATACTCGTCGATACGAACGGGTACAATCGATTGCTCGATAGTACAGACGGGTACAAACGATTTCTCGGTGGTACAAACAAAATACTCGTCGATACGAACGGGTACAAACGATTGCTCGATAGTACAGATGGGTGCAAACGTTTTCTCGTTGGTACAAACGATATACTCGTCAGAACGAATGGGTACAAACGATTCCTCGATAGTACAGACGGGGACAAACGTTTTCTCGGTGGTACATACGAAATACTCGTTGATACGAATGGGTACAAACGATTGGTCGTTAGTACAGACGGGTACAAACGATTTCTCGGTGGTACAAACGACATACTCGTCGATACGAACGGGTACAAACGATTGCTCGATAGTTCAGACGGGTACAAACGTTTCCTCGGTGGTACAAACGTTGTACTCGTCGATACGAACGGGTACAAACGATTGCTCGATAGTACAGATGGGCACAAACGTTTTCTCGGTGGTACAAACGATATACTCGTCGATACGAACGGGTACAATCGATTGCTCGATAGTACAGACGGGTACAAACGTTTCCTCGGTGGTACAAACGATGTACTCCTCGATACGAACGGGTACAAACGATTGCTCGATAGTACAGATGGGTACAAACGTTTTCTCGGTGGTACAAACGATATACTCGCCAGAACGAATGGGTACAAACGATTCCTCGATAGTACAGACGGGTACAACCGTTTTTTCGGTGGTACAAACGATATACTCGTCGATACGAACGGGTACAATCGATTTTTCGATAGTACAGACGGGTACAAACGATTTCTCGGTGGTACAAACGATATACTCGTCAGTACGAATGGGTACAAACGATTGCCCGATAGTACAGACGGGTACAAACGTTTTCTCGGCGGTACATACGGAATACTCGTCGATACGAATGGGTACAAACGATTGGTCGATAGTACAGACGGGTACAAACGATTTCTCGGTGGTACAAACGATATACTCGTCGATACGAACGGGTACAATCGATTGCTCGATATACAGACGGGTACAAGCGTTTTCTTGGTGGTACATACGAAATACTCGTCGATACCAACGGGTACAAATGATTTCTCGGTGGTTCAAACGATATACTGTCGATACGAACGGGTACAAACGATTGCTCAATAGTACAGACGGGTACAAACAATTTCTCGTTGGTACAAACGATATTCTCGTCAGTACGAATGGGTACAAACGATTAATCGCCGGTACGAATGAGTACAAACAATCTCTCGGTGGCACAAACGACATACTCGTCGATACGAACGGGTACAAACGATTGCTCGATAGTACAGACGGGTACAAACGTTTCCTCGGTGGTACAAACGATGTACACGTCGATACGAACGGGTACAAACGATTGCTCGATAGTACAGATGGGTACAAACGTTTTCTCGGTGGTACAAACGATATACTCGTCGATACGAACGGGTACAATCGATTACTCGATAGTACAGACGGGTACAAACGATTTCTCGGTGGTACGAACGATATACTCGTCGATACGAACGGGTACAAACGATTGCTCGATAGTACAGATGGGTACAAACGTTTTCTCGTTGGTACAAACGATATACTCGTCAGTACGAATGGGTACAAACGATTGCCCGATAGTACAGACGGGTACAAACGTTTTCTCGGTGGTACATACGAAATACTCGTTGATACGAATGGGTACAAACGATTGGTCGATAGTACAGACGGGTACAAACGATTTCTCGGTGGTACAAACGATATACTCGTCGGTACGAACGGGTACAAACGATTGCTCGATAATACAGACGGGTACAAACATTCGCTCGTTGGTACAAATGATATACTCGTCAGTACGAATGGGTCCAAACGATTTCTCGGTGGTACGAACGATATACTCGTCGGTACGAACGGGTACAAACGATTGCTCGATAATACAGACGGGTACAAACATTCGCTCGTTGGTACAAATGATATACTCGTCAGTACGAATGGGTCCAAACGATTGCTTGATAGTACAGACGGGTACAAACGTTTTCTCGGTGGTACATACGAAATACTCGTCGATACCAACGGGTACAAACGATTTCTCGGTGGTACAGACGGGTACAAACGTTTGCTGAGTGGTACAAACGATATATTGGTCGATACGAACGGGTACAAACGATTGCTCGATAGTACAGACGGGTACAAACGTTTTCTCGGTGGTACAAACGATATACTCGTCAGTACGAATGGGTATAAACGATTACACAGTGGTAGAAACGATGTACTCACCGATACGAATGAATAGAAACAATTTCTAGGTGGTCCAAACGATATACTTGTCGGTACGAACGGAAATTAAAAAAAAAAAAAATCGAAAATTTTTTTTTCCAGAAAAAAATTTGAAAAAAAAAATCAAAAAAAAAAATTTTCAACGGTACAAACGGGTACAAACGATTCTCTTTTCAGTCGCGTTTATTAAAATTGCTTAGCTCTAAATGGGTTGCGGTTCATTTTTTCATCCCCCCGTACTTTTTCATCCCCCCCCCCCCTTAAGGTACAAACGAAATTTAAGACGGTACAAACGGGTACAAACCGAGTACAAACGAATGCAAAAAAAAAATAACTTTCTGTAAAGTCAGTTGCCAACTTCATATAGGTGTTAAATGAATCCATTTTTCGTCTCCGGTAATGATTCGATGGGCTTCAGCGGACTTCAGCTGCACTTTTCTTCCAATTGAAACAGAAATTCAACACTTCCCGCAAATGGTGCTTATTGGGGACGAAATTCGACATTTTCACCGCAGTAAAATTTAGACTTGATGCGCAAAACTCAAAGGTCTGTAGACGATATTTGGTTGAGAGGTGTTGATACTTCACGATACAGCAAAAAACAGCTGTTGCCGTCAACCATTTATAGCACCTAGAGCCATCCTTTGAGAACGGACCGAACTAAGTTGTACACCTAATATATTGTCACGGTTGCTTTCATCGGCCGATAATGCATTGTCAATACCACAGCACGAGCTTGAAGTTCAGGAAGTCCGATACGTCGAACTGCAGGAGGAACGTGCGTTGGCTCTGCTGAGGGCTTTCACCGAAGAACTGGAGAAGTTTTGCCAAAATCGGGCGGCAAAGATTATTCAGCGATTTTGGAGAAGCTATTACGAACGTTGGTGCATGCGAAGAAAGAAAAAATCGAAGAAGAAAAAATGATCGTAGCGAACGGCAGCAAAAAACTCATTGTCCGAAGCGAAAATAACCCTCGAACCGATCTGCCACAAAATGCAAGAAGCTGTGGATATGATGGTTACGAATAACGTCCTATCATATTGCTATAAAGTTTCTTTGATCGAACAATACTCTCATCTATTTTGCACACACACACATGCGCGCGCGCGCGGGGCTGTTTGTTTTGTATACACTTTTCTACATTTCTTATACCTTCTGTGGACTTTCTATTACTAAAACTTGATTAAAAACGTTAGAAGCTTGAAAGCCAAGATGGAAGTTATAGAAATAATAGCGTATGGCTAAGTGAACCCACAGTATTAATTAAAAATCACTGTCTTTTATCGAGACCTTTATTTATTATACATTTCTGAACAAAGTCTACTAAGTTCTTAAATATATCCACTCCAAAATGAAATAAATACACAAACAAAAAATAGGAAATTCTATGCAAATAAAAAAATGGTAAACAAGCAAAATAAAAATTAGGAAGTTTTGTGAATGTCACTGCAGTTATCAGCAAGCCAACAGATGACATTACCTGTGGCACTGCGGAAATGCTTAATGTAGGTAATCATATTTTAAGACTGTCAAACGTAATAGAAAGAACGAGTCAAAGTAGCTGAAATGGAAATAATAAGAATTATAATGATGTTTCGAACTCTGATATCGAAATATCGGTATTATTCGAGTTCAATACCGGTGTTTCAACATCGAATTTCCGGTCCAATATTCCGGTTTTTCTATATTATCGAAAAACCGGTATCTATGCTCTAATATCTATCTATAATCTAATAACGGTTTGGTCTTGGAACAACCGTACATTTCGGTGGTGGGGGAAAGTACCCACAATCCTCGCGTTTTTAGGGCCTACTGTATAGCCACTACGCGGCGCCTGCGATAACGGGATGGAAAGATACAGATTATATTGAGTCTGTATTCCCGCTTATTTGCTCGCAGCTTGCGCATTTATACAAATTATATTTACTGTATCAATTCAAATATATTACAATATCTTCTACCTTTACGATACTTGTACTGACGGTTGTCACCATGACAAAGCGGTCGCGAAATGCAATACTTACGGAGTATAAATCCGGTAAGGAAAAATGCTCCGTCTTCGAAGTGCCGGCGAATATGATCCGGGTCTCTCGAGATCAAACAGCTTCCCGCTTTATTTGTACACATGGGGCTTATAATAATAAATTCATCGATAGAGTTAACGCACGGACAACCTGTTTTTTTTTATTTTTCATCTCAAGTTTTGTTTATCGTCTAATACTTTTTATATCAATGCACATGAGCACTTACGCTTACGATTTATTAATGCGCACGCGCGTTGCGCGGTATTATGCTAACCTCCCGCAGCGCAGCGCGTGCGGTCGCAAGTCGAGATAATTTTTGAGGCCCTAGCGACATCCCTTCTAATTACTGTATCCGGTGAAAATGTGGGAAATGTCCGTGAAACGACAGACCCAATGTGCACGTCCCAACATACGAGATCGCGCGAGCAAAGCACCTCCTAGTTGGAACCCTAATACCGACACGACTGCAGCGCCTCTCGTGCCAGCGACATCGAACCACCCAATCGCTACATACAGGAGCTGCGTTACTACCTACCCGTGCGGCCAGATCGCGCGTAAAAGTTACCCCCTCTCTAGTCTCTTACGCGCCCATCACACAATCACAGTAGCACGTGTCCGTGAGCGAGCACACTCGGACATCTTCGGAAACAGCCGAGTGCGGTCAAACTGTCCCGACCGCGCCTTCGGCAGCTACACCAATCCATCGATGCTGACCACGTCATGTGCGGCCAAGTCGAACGAAGGCGTCAAGGGAAAAAGCAATCTGAGCACGGCTCGCACGTGACGCCACCCGACGACACGCGAGAGGCTTTTAGATGATTTCAATGCTTATTTAGCTCTTGATTCTCTGCGTTATGAATGTATACAAAAAAATGTATCGCGCACTCAAAACGCTTTTTTTTTAGTTTATACGTTAATTTAAATATAATAATAAATCTAAATTACAACTTATTTATCTTCTAAAAAATTGTTTACGCTTTACTCACACCCGTCTTTATGCCAAATAAATTATAATTCAGAAAAGTAAGCGAAAATATATTTATATTTGTATTATTATATTAATTCTCATGCTTTCATCAAGCGATAAAGCCTTATCCCCAAAAACAAGTCAATCATCCACCGGCCGCCAATCGTAAGTGCCAGAAAGGGCGTTTTTAACACAAGCGATAGGATGGTCCCGTTGGTAGCGTTCCTGGCTTCGGTCCGCAGGCGCGCAGATCGTTCCTCACGCTCAGCGCTTTTTTTAATCATAATTACTATTTATTCTTATTTGATTAGTTATTTTTATTAGTTATCATATTTATTTCAATTAGTTATATTTTAGGGTCGAAAAATTTATCGCGCACTCTGACCGCTTATTTTATTAGTTTTTACGTTAATTTAAATATAATAATAAAACTAAAATACAACTTATTTATCTTCTAAAACATTGTTTGCGCTTTACTCACACCCGTCCCTATGCCAAATAAATTGTAATTCATAAAAGTAAGCGGAAATATATTTATCTTCGAATTATTATATTCATTCTCATATACTTTCATCAAGCGATAAAGTATTATCCCCAAAAACAATCATCCATCCGGCCGCGAATCGTAAGTACCAGAAAGTGAACATTCATTGACACAAGAAATTAAAGGAGCAAGAAAAGCTGAACTTTGTCAAAAATGGTCGTACAAAAAAAAAGGATTTTGAAGCTTCAAGTTTCTAGTTTTAGTTCCGAGAATGATTTTTTTTTTGAGAATCACTGATTGCGCGGAAGAAATATCACGGCAAAAAAAATTTTGCAAATTTTTCCGTTTCTCAAAGTTCTGCACGGGTTTTGGAGTTTTTTTTCGGACTTGACCAATATCAAGGTCATTAAGCCCATTCAATTCACTTCAATTTGCTTTTTTTTCTCCGTACGACCATTTTTCGCTGAGATATCGGCTTTTGAATGAAAAAACGTCCTTTGTCTTCAGTCATCGATATCTCAGGAACTAATGGTCGTACGGGAATTCGACCGGCAGTTTTGGAAACGTAAATACATTCTCTACAAGCTCTGATTATTATTGTAGGTTTAAAAAAAATTATTTTTGCCATCAGTTTTAAAAAAGTACAAAAAAACAATGTTTTCTTGGTTTTTATAAAATCCACCGCTACTTTGCAAATATTGCGATAAACACTAATGTTTATGGACGGTCATTCAGCTCAATATGTCCCCAAGAGCCATGTAAAATTCCAAATTGATCCGTTCATCGGTCTTTCTTACCCGATTGACCAAGATATGAAAAAAAATTAAAGGAGCAAGTTTCCTCCTTCTCAGACATCATTTCATGATTATTAAGAGGAAAAAAAACTTTTCACTACTTTTCGTACAATTGGGTATTGAGTACGCATTAAATTTTGAAAAAGAACTTTGAAAATCATATTGACTAAAAATTTTCGAATTTTTTTTTTAATATCAAAAATGTTGAAAATTTTTTTAATAAAAAATCAATTTCGATTTAAAATTTTTTTTTAATGTTGACATTTTTTTTCGATTCAACATTGTACCGCCAGCATTAGAATTACCCTAAGCGTACGTAGAATTACCCAAAGCGTACCTCCACGTGGTACGCTTTGGGTAATGCTAATGCTGGCGGTACAATGTTGATTTGAAAAAAATGTCAACATTTAAAAAAAAAATTCGAAATTGATTTTTTTATAAAAAAAAATTAAAAATTTTTTTTCGAAAATTTTTAGTCAATATGATTATCAGGTTTTTTACTCAACATTTAATGCGTACTCAATACCCAATTGTACGATAAGTAATGAAAAGTTTTTTTCCTCTTAATAATCATGAAATGATGTCTGAAAAAGAGGAAACTTGCTCCTTTAATTTTTTTTCAAATTTTGGTCGATCGGGCAAGAAAGACCGATAATCGGATCAACTTGAAATTTTGCATGGCTCTTGGGGACATATTGAGCTGAATGACCGTCCATAAACATTAGTGTTTATCGCAATATTTGCAAAGTAGCGGTGGATTTCATAAAAACCAAGAAAACATCGTTTTTTTGTACTTTTCTAAAACTAATGGCAACAATAACAAATAATAGTTTCACTGCAATAATAATCATAGCTTGTAGAGTATGTATTCACGTTTTCAAAACTACCGATCCAATTCCCGTACGACCATTAGTTCCTGAGATATCTCAGCGAAAAGTGGTCGTACGGAGAAAAAAAAGCAAAATGAAGTGAATTGAATGGGCTCAATGACCTTGATAGTGGTCAAGTCCGAAAAAAATCTCCAAAACCCGTGCAGAACTTCGAAATACGGAAAAATTTGCAAATTTTTTTTTGCCGTGATATTTCTTCCGACCGCGCAATCAGTGATTCTCAAAAAAAATCATTGTCGGAACTAAAACTAGAAACTTGAAGCTTCAAAGTCCTTTTTTTTTGTACGACCATTTGTGACGAAGTTCAACTTTTCTTGCTCCTTTAATTTTTTGTGTCAATGTATGTTCACTTTCTGGTATTTACGATTCGCGGCCGGATGGATGATTGTTGTTGGGGATAATACTTTATCGCTTGATGAAAGTATATGAGAATGAATATAATAATACGAAGATAAATATATTTCCGCTTACTTTTATGAATTACAATTTATTTGGCATACGGACGGGTGTGAGTAAAGCGCAAACAATTTTTTAGAAGATAAATAAGTTGCATTTTAGATTTATTATTATATTTGAATTAACGTAAAAACTAATAAAATAAGCGGTCAGAGTGCGCGATAAATTTTTCGACCCTAAAAGATAACTAATTGAAATAAATATGATAACTAATAAAAATAACTAATCAAATAAGAATAAATAGTAATTATGATTTAAAAAAGCGCTGAGCGTGAGGAACGATCTGCGCGCCTGCGGACCGAAGCCAGGAACGCTACCAACGGGACCATCCTATCGCTTGTGTTAAAAATGCACTTTCTGGCACTTACGATTGGCGGCCGGTGGATGATTTACTTGTTTTTGGGGATAAGGCTTTATCGCTTGATGAAAGCATGAGAATTAATATAATAATACAAATATAAATATATTTTCGCTTACTTTTCTGAATTATAATTTATTTGGCATAAAGACGGGTGTGAGTAAAGCGTAACCAATTTTTTAGAAGATAAATAAGTTGTAATTTAGATTTATTATTATATTTAAATTAACGTATAAACTAAAAAAAAAAGCGTTCAGAGTGCGCGATACATTTTTTTGTATACATTAATAACGCAGAGAGTCAAGAGCTAAATAAGCATTGAAATCATCTAAAAGCCTCTCGCGTGCCGTCGGGTGACGTCA
Source organism: Ophion costatus (assembly GCA_951751655.1). Lineage (NCBI taxonomy): Eukaryota > Metazoa > Arthropoda > Insecta > Hymenoptera > Ichneumonidae > Ophion > Ophion costatus. The sequence goes on from OX632363.1 coordinate 26,273,311, forward strand.
CGCGCGAGCCGTGCTCAGATTGCTTTTTCCCTTGACGCCTTCGTTCGACTTGGCCGCACATGACGTGCTCAGCATCGATGGATTGGTGTAGCTGCCGAAGGCACGGTCGGGACAATTCGACCGCATTCGGCTGTTTCCGAAGATGTCCGAGCGTTGCTCGCTCACGGACACGTGCTATTGTGAATGTGGGATGGGCGCGTAAGAGCTAGAAAGGGGGTAACTTTTACGCGCGATCTGGCTGCACTGCTACCTACTCCCGACTTTATGCACGAACCGTCGTATCGAATCCACGTGTGGTTTGTTGTCACGACTTCAACACAGCGCGGCCTGGTATCTGATTAGGCGACACCGAACTACTACTCGTTAACGTTAAATCACGTGCGCGTTAGTCCTCGGCAAGAAAAATGATTGCTCACGAAAGGTCCGGCAAAGGCGTCAGGACTTTGAAAAATCACGAAGGTAACGTAACTTGTAAACGTTTTGGAGGTTAGGTTCAGAACTAACCTCAAAAAACGATTTTTCGACGTATAGTAATGCTTGCAATAAATATGCCCACGCCGGAGATATTCGTATCTATATAGCTCGTATTTACTTATATCTATACATGAACATTTTGGTTACTCTATCTGTATTCCTCCTAGGAATATCTGCCGACTAAGGCAACAACTATTGACAGTTGAAATATTTTTTAGCCTATCAGATTTAGGAGAAAACTTTTTCCTCAAAAGGTGCATAGTTCGAAGAGGATTTCAAGGTCACTTGCATTTTTAAAAAAGATACATCAATTTTTTTCACAGAATTTTATCGAGGCACTAAAAATATCTTCGCACACACAACCTTTCAAGCTAGTCGATCAAAATTTAGTATTAAAAATCGATAAAAAAGAATCTTCAGTGTTTTGACTAAGTTTATCGTAGACATTGGTGAATATGTAATGCTAAGGCGGATGACGAACCAGGCGGTGCTCAGCCTCCACAATTGCAACTTACATTGCATTTTTGTGACATTCTCCGTAAATTAAAAGCGTATCAACTTGCTCTCGAGAATGAAAACTTTTGCGTAAAATTTAATACCTTACTGACAAAAAGAAAGTCTGTCGCGGTACTTTTCATTGAAGAGAACACACATTCATCATGAAAATCATAAAATTGTCACTGTTTTTCAAAACAGGTTGATGAAATTCTTAGTTGCAAACAGAGTAAACAAAGTTGTACTACTTACCTGGGTTTGGCTTAGCGTTAACGATGCTGAAGTTTGCAACGTTAGAACGAGACGAAACATTTTTTTATATGTTTTTCTTCGTTTTCTTCATTATAAAAACGTTATTTAACAAATTTTAGCTCCAGATTTATTGTGATCTTGAAAAAACAGTATTTTTCTGCTAAAGACTTGGTGAAAAAGAATCGCATTTTTTTGACACAAAAATACATGTATTAAGAGCGGAAAAAACTCACCAAAAAATACAGATAAACAACAAAAGCATGGCCGCCGGTAGAAAATGAAAGTTTTTTCACGAAGGTTAAAAGTGTCCACTCACCAGCTTCAACAAGTTCATCCGCAATCTGAAAACCAAATGGGTTATCCAAGTCAACGATGCATATCAGTCATCAACGATCATCCATTTTTTTAATCATTTTTTTCAACATGACGGGGCATTGCAACTTGAGCGTACATCTATGAAAAAAGTCGTCATTTTTATGTAACTATCAAAGTAAAGATCGATTAAAAAAAAAGTGAGATCGTCAACGATCTTTCAATGTTTCTCATCGTATCGCCTGTAAGTTTGGAAACAATTCATCAGGTCGTTCTCGAGATATGTCCGCCAACTTTGAAAATAGTGTCTCGAAGAAAAAGCGTTTAAAGTTCGAAAGTATCATGCCGCTATCGCTCTACCAGCCGACTGTCAGGAGCGGTAGCTCATTCGATTTTCGGAATCTTTCAAAGAATCTTTCAGAAAATATAGGTAAAAGGTGATACTATCGGAAAAAACATTATTGGAAAATGCAATTTTTATTACCCACCTACGTAGGTAACGTCCGTTAAAACGAACATTGAACATTTCCCCCATGCCACTCCTACAATTCGACGTAACTTTTGTAGGAAACGTTCTCTCCCAAGTCTGATAAGTGAGAAAATATTTCTACGGCTGATGGTGACTTCGCCCTGTATGGGTATGTACACATTCCATTTGTTCCTCTTCGCAGCTGAAGATTCAGACGAAGCGCATTCCGACCTATCCGAACCAGAACTCAGCGACAAGGCTGAATCCGTCGACACCAGAGAGAGCGAAGGTTCCGCATCCGAAGATGAGAAGGCCAGCGTCAAAGGGAATCCTGGCTGGGCGGACGTTATGCAAAAAATATTGAAGACGAACAAACCGAAGAAGAAGAAGACTATAGTACTGTCAAAGGCCAAAAAATTGTCGGAGGTCAAACCCAAAGAGACGGACGAGGTCCCCGTGCCCTTCGAGATAGCAGCGGATAACGGCGAAGTGAAGAGAGAGACCCTGCCGAGGAAAGTGGAAAAAGATAAGAGTGACGGCGAAACGGTGGCGGGCAAAAAAAAGAGAAAAGACGTTCAGCTGTCTATCAGAGTCAAGCCGTCTATACGTGACAGAGAGAGGGAGAGGATGCTACAAAAAATAGCCACGAAGTGAGATCAACTTTATGTTTATTATTTTATTCGATTACTAGGCTGCGCCTGCTGCTTCGCCTGCGCTTTACCAGTTGAAATATTTACTCCGTCTACCTGGTCGACAATTTACTGATATTTCACATTGGTTATTTTTTAAAATTTATATTCCAAATATACTGACTTTTTGTCCCTTGCATCATTATTATAGTATAGATAGACTACGTATTTACTTACGAAAATTTCAATGGAAATCACATTGATTGAGCTTACCTTACTAAATAAAAAAAAGTACCGAAATGAAACCTTTGATTGGTGGATAATATGTCATTTCCTGCAATGTGTTATCCAAAATCAAAACTTAATCGATCTTACAAAATTTCATTATCCACCACGTTCCGCGTTTTTCTGTTTTCCCCATCGGTTGAAACAAAAAGATTTTGTAGGTTGGTTACTCCAAAGCAAGCGACACAGAGCTGACCATGCAAGGAGTAGGCTGTTCGTAGAGCCGCTCGTAGCGTTTGTCCGTGCGATTTGTTAATCGTCATCGCAAAGCAGACGGTTACGGGGAATTGCACTCGCTTGAATTGAAACACCGTCGCACCCCGTCTGAACTTCTCCCTCGATGACCTTTTGCTTTAAAGCTATCAATTGCTCAACTTATACTCGTTCGATTAAGTTGAAAGATCTACCATTGACTTTGCAGCATTTTAAGCTATACAACAGAGAGAACCATATTTCCTTCAGTTCAGTCGTTTTTAAGTGATGCAAGGGAATAGGACAGACAGACAGGCAGACTTTACTACTTCATTATAAGTATAGATATTGAGATTTTCATTGATTTATTTCTCTCTCCATTTGTCACTTTATTATTTTCACCTGCACAGAGTGTCGGTTTTTGGGGATTGGAGCCAGAAAATAAAAAATGATATATATATATACACATCTGACATTTTTTAATAAACATTTTCTGACGCGAATTTCGCACATCTGCTTTTGTTAAACTTGTGAAAACCATTTTTTTTGTTCACGCTAACGAAAGTTCCTGTATGAAAGCAAAAATCGAAAAAACTACGATTCTAACAGAGTGTAACTTGTTTTTGTAGAGGCGTTGTGCAGCTCTTTAACGTGGTGAAGCAGCAACAAGTCGATATAGACAAAAAAATGATCGAGGTTGGTCCATTGGAGAGGAAGCGAGAGCAAGTGCTCAAGAGTATAGACAAACGAGCGTTTTTGGACGTCCTCATGGGCGGTTCGAAAAGTGTTCCCGTTGATGACACGACGAAAGGCACGAAGGACGAGAGAACCGAGAATAATAAAGTGAGTGTGCCGAATGCGCGGGTCAAAAAGTCCGTGAAAAGTTTTCGCAATTTTTCTCAACTACCGATGAACCGAATTACTGGGAGCTTTCAGCGTCAATGGTTACTGGAGAAAGGGCTTGTGTCTCCCGAATATTTGCGTTTTTTAGAGAGAAAAATGACGGATCCATTTACCATGGGATAGTGTAATCGAAAAAGGTTAGAAAATGAAGGCCAGTTTGAGCTAATCGCAAGTCGAGGACGTACTCGCCCTAGCCACGGTAGAGGCATACAATTTGACCCTCGGTTCATTGCATTATGAGAAAAAACTAGTTGCGACGAAATTGTCACAAAGAACTGGTAACCCAAGTAGCAATTTTCAAAAAGTTTAAAAGTCAGCTAAAAGTGTACCAAATGTCCGTCCGGAGGTTACCTTCGAGTCGACCGTCCAAAAAGATAACTGTCTTGCGTTCGGCAAATGATAACTTACAGCCAACTCCCAAGCGGACATTTGCTACCTATTTAGACAACTTCTGGACAACTATTCTTGCTACCAGGGAAACCATCGTGAAAATAAACGCGCTGAAAAAACCGTCTGCCAGCACAATATGTCAGCGTTGACACACCGTCACGCGTGACGTCACAAATGTTTCTGTAAGCTCGCATTGCGCCAAGTCGAACGCACTCTTATAATTATTACATACATCGTATACATGAAGATTGGAACAGGCGGGGATACCGACCACTATACTACCGAGGAATTAGTACATATGTGTCGCGTCCATAGGCACCGCGGCCCAATTGCAATTGAGCAAATCCTGCTATAAAAATAACTCTGTAAAATACTTCAAGATCATTCATCAAAAAAAATTTCGACCTGACAAAATCCACCGTGCCAATTTTATCCTCATCATTTTTTAAAGGCCGTCTGGAGAATCTTTACCAATCATGTTAGTGGCCATACACGCTGATTTTGCCCCTTTGCACTTTATCCAAAACTGAACCGCGTCACTTTTCGCCCGCGTCAGTTTTACTTTTTATTTATTTTTATTAACCTTCTCCACCCCGGAGCAGCAAAGGTTTCCCCTCGAATTATTCTTGCGCTCGTTCGCGCGTTGATTTTTCAGCAGTCCGACAAGGTCTGGAGCGTGCTGCGGGATGATTTCGTAATGGGTGCCAAGCTCAAAGATTGGGACAAAAAAGCGCCCGAGGAAGATGACGCTTCAACGTCCTCCGAGGAGATGGACAGTGATTAACTTGCGTTTATCGAGGTGAGGGGCACGGAAGCGGCCGACAGCCTTACCACCGCTGGTGGAACCTATTGCCTCTCACTGTTAGACGTGGCGTGACGTCACTCGCTTTACTCCAAAGAAGTAAGGAAGAAAGACGTCGCTGACTTTATCGTTACAAGCGTTGAGAGTAATCGCACATTGTGCCAATTCGAAAACATCGACGTTCCAAGTGTAGCGAAGAAGCAAACTTCACATTTGTTATAAACATTGTCTATTTTTTTAACCGCCGGAGTTTGCCCTCTTCACTCGATTCTCCAAATTAATATAGAGATCATGGTGCATGCGTATGAATGAAGATGAGGGATTATCGATTTAACTAATTTTTACTATTTTGAAGCGTGACGTGAAAGGCGCTTCGCTATAGTTCATCATTAAAAGACGCTTCGCCGGTATCTCACATTATTTACAGTTTGACAGTTGAAATGTAGTAGATTAATTAGCAACTATTCGCCACCAGACCACGTGCGTTTCTTCAAGGCGAAATTTCCGAACAGATGATTCTCAGACGCGAATAATATTTAGGGCAAAAACAATCGTCAAGCTCTGCATCAGTGAATTCTAAAAAGCCTAACGCTTTGTTTTTCTCAAAATGTTAACCATCTGTGGGAAAACTGCTTGAAAGTTTGAAGGATTACGTCGACGTTGTACATGCCCTTAACATTGGCGTAGCCAGTATTTTTTCCAGGGGGGTGGGGTGATTTTGTTCACAATCGTCTTTTTTCAAAGGAAATTTAGAATCAACGGATAATCACGTAACACACGTAGAATATGAAGCTTTGATTGCACGTTGGTGATAACATTATTATCTAACTCTTGCAATAACTTTTAAATAATCAACAAATTTTTCATAATTCTTCAATTCAGTTGCTCGTCTTTAAGGAAGTTCATCTGGGTACCGAGTTAGTCAAAAGAAAAATTATTACGACTAGCATAGTCCGTTCAAGAGGTTTGGCAACGCTGCAACCAAGCGCGACCGTGTATCCTGTACAGCTGCCATGTGCTAGAAATTTTTCACTCGCGTCCACGGTTCATCGTCGATCTCTTTTTCGACCATGGAAGAAAATTAAAAAAAGAAAGCGTTTTTCTGGAAAGGCAAACAAAATCAATTTTCGAAAATCAAATTTTTTCTCCATCAATCTCGAAATCAATTTTTTATGTGCTATTATTTCGTATCCTTTTTTTATAACTACAATGATTTTATTTGCGATTAATTTATTTGATTGTATTCTTTAAGCCGATTTAGTCATTACATGTCCAGTCACTTCTGTATAATTTGCTGTAGAAGTTTAGTGCATCTTGCGTCGTTCGGAAAGTATTAGTGTTGATTTCAAAAAGCGCGCGATTGTGACGTTGCCATTATAATATGCGACTGGAGTAATATGGAGGTTAACCTCGAAAAAATCAGCATTTTTCGAGACAAATTAATTTATTCTGAAGTTCACAAGTATCTAATGGATTTTAGAAAGCTGTCCAAACGTTCTTTAGATATTTTTTATTCATTATAAAAGTTTCTTTCGAAACTGTTTGTCAATGCTTGCAAATTTCACGTTTATAGACGGGAAAAACACGACAATCCATAAGAGACCATGTTAATTTAGACAAATTTTATTTATTAATTGCTCGCAAACAAGGCATCCGGAGAGTTTGAAATTTGAACAGGTGACTTTTTAGATACTCATAAGTGAACTCGAATTTTTGTATCGATATCTGTTTGTTAATTCGATCATCAGATGAACTTCCTTAAACTTAAAATTGAGTAGGTACTCGAATAAATCTTAGCTTTATATTTTATCTGCAATCAGGCCCAAAATTTTTTAGTTGGAATTTCTTTTTAAGAATGTCATTCTCTATGTGCAACGGTGACGTATGAGAGAATGGTGCTTCAAGCATTGTGCTTCGGAGCCACGTTTTTATCCGCCTCATCGCAGAAAAACTTCTCTCACAGCCAGTGGAGCTCACTGGGAGTACTATGGCTGGTTGGAAAAGTTTATATGCGTCAGGGCAGTGCTCCTTTTAATGTCCTTTTTTAAATTTCCATAATTTATTTCGTCATTTTAAAATGAAAGTATGTTTTTCGTGACCATCGCGTCAGCTTCTGAGGCTGACGTATCAATTATTACGGCGGGATATACATTTAGACGGGAAAATATTAAGCATTTGCGAGGAATGTATTAAATCAAGAAATAATTCTACATTTATCAAAGTATAGGTATACTTTAATAGTATATTTAAGTATAGAAAACAATTTTTATTGATTTGTCATCAAAATGGCGGAGCTGTGGCAGAGTGTTACAGCAAGGTCACCGCGAGAGTTGCTAAATTTCAGTTCAAACATGTATAGTTTCTATTTCACGGCAAGTACAATGACGAAAATGCTAATTTGAGAGAATGACACGCATTTATGTTAAAAAAAGTTGTTTTTTCTCTTATTTTTCTAAAAACAATTCTCGTTAAGGAAAAGGTAGCAGTATTATCGATATTTCTACCGAGTTTCAACTCAATCGGCTTAATAATTCTAAAGTAACCCTGCTGCTTTCAAAAAAGCAGTTTTGAGAAAAACGCGTTCAAAATTTACACAAACTTTGAATTAAATTGCACTAGGTACTTGCGGTGACTAATTGCTTGAGGCCTTAGGCCACAGTAACGCGTATAAAATCATGTGCGAATTTAACAATTTTTTTTCGCATGAAAAAGTGATTCACTCAAAAAATTAATTACACATCTATTTAGTATGAATATCAAGCTCTTAGAAAATATGTTTTTTTTTTTTCGATGTACAAAATGGCCGACTACTAATATTTTCTTTTATCTTTTTTTTAGGCGCTCCGCGGCGTGACATTTAGCATCCACATTTTTTTACCTAGAACAAAAAACAAAAATTCTCGTCAATCTACATTAGAATACCTAGAGAAGTACGTACGGAATTTAAAAAAATATTGTTTTATTCAAAAGTTGTAGGTATTTGAACTTAAGAAATGAATTTTCAGTCGAAAAATTTCGTTACAACTGCTCATAAAATGAAACGTTTCCGATTAATCAGAAATTCCTTACGTACTTCTCTGCGAAATGCAATTAGGAACATAACTTTTAAATTTGACGTAAATCGAGTGAAAATTGTTGAAGTTATTTGTCACGGCAATTGGAAAAGAGCTGTTTCGAGAAGTTTCGTGTAGTCGGCCATTTTGTACATCGAAAAAAAATAATAATATTTTCTAACAGCTTGATATTCACACTAAATAGATGGGTAATTAATTTTATGAGTGAATCACTTTTTCATAGGTAAAAAAATTGTTAAATTCACACATGATTTTATACCCGTTACTGTGGCTCAAGGCCTTAAGTAATCTGTTACAAAGTAATAAAATTATCAATTACAGTAGTAATTGTCAATTGAATTACTTCCCGCCCACCTCCGCCTCCCCCTCTACGCTCCCGCTTCTACGTGCGACGCGCGCTCCGAATCCGAGCGGTGAGGCGCAGCGTTGACGATCTGTGACGTTTGAAGTTTTTCAAATTTCGCTTTGAAACTTTGCGAAAATATTCTACATGTATAGTTGGACCGTTAAAAAAACAATCGATTTTTTACCGTTGTCAATGTGTATCCCGCCTTAAGATTTTTTTATAATCATTGATGAAATCCGCGCCGTTCTTCATGTTTGATTTTTAAAATCCGTCAAGTGCATGACTTAAAGGTAGATTCTCCAAGCAACGTTATGGATTTACAACAATATTATCTATGACTGGATGGTAAATGTTGATCTTTCAGTATGCTTCCGGTTGTCCATCGGCTGGCAGATCCAATGAATTGCTTTTGTCCATAGTTAACTCAATAGTGAATTTTGAATATCTGTTTACACAATGAAATAGCTACTTTTTATGCAAATTACGAAATTACCACGAAGAAAATAGTCCAAGATTTATTAAATTATTGCTCTATGCTTGTTATAGGGCGGAGCTTGAATAAAATTAATCGAGTATTTGAATTTAATTATTTTGAATCTATTTTTCTCAGGGCGGAGGACCGTGCGCTCTCCTGGCTACGCCAACGGCCTTCAAAGCCCTGACCTATGATTCGAAGCCGAAGAAAGTCGTTTTTTCCTCGACCCTCTGCACCAGTGTTACCCCTCGACTGACAGTGGAGCCTCGCCCAAACAAACCCAAACAAAATCGCTCTCTTCGACAAACATTTTCCCTCCAACCCAAATAATTCCATTCACATTTTAAGGTCACTTTATTTAACCAAAAATACACAATCAATAACCTTGACGGAGTTCCGACCACGTGCAGAGATCTAAGTCTCGCGTCGAAGCACTCGAGTTTCCCTCGGTCATATCCGCTCGTCTCGTGCCAAAGTAACGCTTCATACTCTGCTTTCACGAATATCAGCGAGTGCCCCAAAGTCGCTGGTCTCGTCTTCGTCGGTTCGGAGCCTCGCGTCTTCGTTCCTCGCGCGTTCCTCGTTTCTGTGCTCCGTCGATCTCGCGTGCCTGGCGATTGGTCGCGAAGCGTTGCCGATAATCGATTCGTCGATAGCGTTGGAGACTTCGGTGGTCGCGACATCGTCATCGCCTCGAAAATTTTGAAAGTGAACGTTTCTCTGAGCGTAGGATTGATCCCTCCTGAGTTCGGGATCCTGTATCGCGTCTTGCGCGATCTCGGTGAGTCTGAAATTGTCGTTGCCCTCGGGCGTTGAATCATTGCCAACGATCGCGATCGCGGCCGGCCTCTCCTGGCTGGTCACGTGCATTGGATCGTTCTCGGCCGATCGACGCTCCGTTTGATCGTCCCGATGATGGCGGTACGGTTGATCGTTGTCCGGATAATTTCGAGGGTCCCTTCGGCCCGTAGCGTCCATCCGATTGACACTTACGTCCGGTATCGACGAGACGTTCATACGACCGATTCTGTATACACCCAACTCGTTGTCCACGTAATAATCGTCCAAAGGGTTGCTTATGAGGGACGAATTTCTCGAAAGGTTCCTGCGAGGAAAGCTCTGACTCGAGAAACTCGTGACACTCGTGTAGGGATAGGGCAGGTTGTTCATGGGGTTCGCAAGGATGTAGGGACAACCGTCCAGACTGTGCATCTCGATCTCTTCCTTCCCGTCGTGGCAATGATCGTGCAGCTCGATCTCGTACGGCAGATTCGCGAATCTGCAACGATCCAAACGGTCATGGTGCATAAGAGTGTCATGGCTGTTACGCATATGGAAAACGGAATAATCAGAGTATCTTTCTCCTGGAATAATTAGGCAATACTGGAAATTCTCGAATTTTGCCAGTATTTACTTTTTGCAAGAATTACGAAAAATGAAACCGACTTGAAAAAAACAAAGCTGACATGTACGAAGATAAATACTTTTGTAGATTTTTAATTATTATATTATTTTTCATTATATTCAGAGAAAACTTATGTCAGTACCAAACATTGAAAATTGCAAAAACTAAGAACTAATATACTCTAAAACTCTAAATCCTTTGTGTCTAGTATGATATCCTATCCTAATGTACTATAACGCTACTCTATAGCTCTTACTTTAGTATACTCCGTACTCCTACATTTGCATTTGATTTGCCGATACAGAACCGTACAATCATTAGGACGTTGAATAAGTTCTCGCTGTTTCCCAACAGATGGCGTTACCAGAACCGCGTGCGTGTAGTTTAAGATGGTAGCGCATTTATAGAGAAGTACTATAAGCAAGCTTGAAATTCCGTGTCGTTTCGACGCAGTGTAAACTCAAATTTCGTACCAAAAAAAGTATTTGCGTACTGTAGAGCATTAGGAATGATTTTTTCAAGATGAAACATTAATTTACCTGAAATAAAAATGGCGAGAACTTATTCAACACACCAATATTATTGTAGATAAGTGTTGATCTTTATTTTCCATTTATTGGCCCCGACGTAAAAATTGCTGTTTATCATAAAGAATAAGTTTTGTATTTGCTCTTAATATATGTATTCCATTCTTTATTCCTCATTATACAACGCTTTACGATTTTTTATGCCCCAATCACTTGTTGCTTTTAATATATACTTTTTTACTTTACAGTGTTTAAATTATTTTGGGAATTTCAGTTTTCTTTTAACTTTTATTTAAATTCCGAATCATTCGTTGCCTCCTTTTGCTCTGACATAACCTCTAAAAGCGCCGACCGGCACGAAACGCGCGTAACACAGCTGGGGCCTGTGGCAGGCACTGCAGTCAACCTACAGCCTCGAACACGGTCTTACATACAGGTCTGGAAACTCCAGCGTTTTTCCATGGTGGAAGGTGTCATGGTAGTGAGGCAAAAAACGTAGTTCTACATTTGTCCACTGGAAGCGCTGTCAAGTAGAAGTACTGTTGTAGATATAGATATACAGCAATGGATAAAGAACCTGACAGCCTCTACTCAATTAAGAAAATGCCTAATACGTGCGTCGTACCGAGCTGTGAGAAAAAATTTCAAAATCACAGTTAAAAGCGATCGGCGTTCAAAGTTCCTCAGGACGAAGAATTGCGCCGAAAATGGGAAGTCGCAATATATTCGATTGAGGATGCGTCAGTTCGCCTATCAACAAAACCAAAAACGGCAAAAACAATTTGTTATAAAAAACAAACTCGCCAAACCGACAAACCAACAAAAACGATGCCTTCTAAACATACACAATGCGTTCATTTCATTTTTTAAATTCCTCTTCCTTTACATTTATTTTCAGGTCTTTATTAACATTGTTAAAAAAGCCAAAATAAAAATAAAAGTTGTAGAAACAAACAAGGAATGCAATCTACTAAGCATAAACGTTAATTATAAGGAAAACAATTTAGACCGCACAAATTTGTTCATACCTCATCTATTCCAATGGCGAAAGACAAAATAAAAATATTACAGAAGTTAGAGCATACGAGAATACAGTCTACTGAAATAATAATTCTCATTTTGCCCGGGGGATCGGGATTGAAAAAATACTCAATCATTTTCCATTTATCACTCTTCCACTCTTACAAATATTGGGTCTGTTCGTTTTGGCTACACTTTTCCGCACTTCTTACGCCTTCTGAGGACTTTCTATAACTGTATCGATTGACATTGAGGAAAGTGTAGCTAAAACGAACAGACTATGTTTATTTCGAAAAATCTGCGCCTTTGCGCAGCTGTTCGGAACTGCGTTTGATTGGCTAACTTCTACCTGGCAGCGCTGCGGGTGACTGAAGCGCGAACTGCCATTTTGCCTCATTATATCCGAGTCACTCCCCACCCTAGGAGTTTCCAGACCTGCATGTAAGACCGTGGCCTCGAATTACGACCGAACCGTGCGACGTTGCCAAAGCTCGTGTCTATTTTAATAGACTTTCTAAACATCAACATTTAATTTTCTGATAATTCTGACTTCTTCAAATTACCATTTACGTGAATAATACTTACGATTGTCTATCGTATATTTGAAAATGTCCGCGATATTCATTCCTACACGTCATCAATGTTTTGCTACAATAAGTTGGCACTGGTGACGTGAGACAACGTATTAGAATAAGAGGTTAGTTTCTCCCCCTAGCCTTACAAAATGTTTGAGCAACAACCTAGAGCATTCTTGATAAAACTAGTCCCAAAATCTTTACGAAAGTCGTTCCCATAGAGCGAGCTACAGTCGTAATTTTCAGTTCATCTTTTTTGTGACCGTGAGACTACGAAAATGTCCGCTCAATACCTGTGAAGTAAAATGTCCGAGTACGAGGGTGGCATCTCCCCTTCGTCCTTGCCGTAGATGCTCTCGTAAGTAGGAGGTGGGAAGCATCCTATAGATCCGAGGCTGTCCTTGCTCGGAGTCTCCGCGTCCATTTCCAGGATGCTCCCTTGGCTGCTCTGCAGCTGATGGCGATTTATGCTTCGCGGATTTCGCTGTGCGCGAATAACACTTTCCCCAAGTTCCACCAAATCGAGTCCTACCGAGGCAGACATTCGTCGTTAGGATGGAAGCACAATGTGAATATTGCTATTGCTTAGCAACTATAGTACTAGGACGTTGAATAAGTTCTCGCTGTTTTCCAACGGATGGCCTTATCAGAACTGCGTGCGTGTAGTTTAAGGGGTTACACCTAGTCGGAATTTTCGAAAAAATCGATTTTTCGTTTTCGACGGATTCTTATGGTATAACCTTTCAAAAATATTCTCCGAAAATGTTGAGGTCGGTCCGTTGAAAATTGGGGGAGTTACGAGCGTTTACAGGTAGGTCCGGCGAACCTGGCGTAAAACTTTTAACGCGTTTTTCTCGGGATGACTTTTTCAGAATCGATGACCTAAATATCTCAAAAAAAACTAAACCGATCTGCTTCAAATTTCACAGACTTCCTTTGTATATCAAAAGGCAGTCCTTAATCGAAGGATTTTTTTTTCAATGCATACTTTTATTTATATCAAGGAAATAGAGTGTTTTTTTCACCGAAATTTTGACGATCACGTTCGATCGGCGACCATTCTTTCAAAAATCATTATTTTATTGAACCCTTCGATTAAAGACTAGATAATACGGTACAAAAATTGAATTCGTTTGGTTTCTTGATTACAGATGATTTGTTCCCGAGCAGGAGTGGTCACCGCGAAGGACCTTTTTTGCACAGCGGTCTGTGCAATTTACTGTACCTCCGTCGTTTATAAATATTTCCCAATAAAAAAATTGTCAAAGATACTTTAAATGACACGCTTTACTAAAAAAAAAAGGTTAAAAATCTGCATATATACTCTAAGCAAGCTTGAAATTCAATGTATGTCATTTAGCCGAAGTATAAACAACTTTTTCTTTTCATGGTGTCAAACATGTCAAATTTCGTGCAAAAAAAGAGTATTTGGGGGGAATTTTACTGCAGTACTTGATAGCAAGAAAAATCTGCAGCTGAAGCACATAGAATTCTCGTTGAGACTTACGGTGATCATGCTCTGTCGGCACCAACGTGCAGAGATTGGTTTAGACGCTTCAAAAATAATGATTTTCATGTGTTGAATTGGAGTCATTACTTCACGAAGACTCATGTCAGACGCGAACTGAACTTGCAGAATCATTAGGAGTTGATCACACAACAGTTTCGAAACGTTTGAAAGCGATAGAAACGATTTTTTTAATTAAGGCCTCAGGCCACAGTAACGGGTATACAATCATGTGCGAATTTAACAATTTTTTTCGTATGAAAAAGTGATTCACTCATAAAATTAATTACACATCTATTTAGTATGAATATCAAGCTGTTAGAAAATATTATTATTCTTTTTTTCGATGTACAAAATGGCAGACTACTCGAAACTTCTCGAAACAGCTTTTTTCCAATTGGCGTAACAAATAACTTCAACAATTTTCACTCGATTTACTTTAAACTTAAAAGTTATGTTCCTGATTGCATTTCGCAAAGAAGTACGTACGGAATTTCTGATTAATCGAAAACTTTTCATTTTATGAGCAGTTATAAAGAAATTTTTCCACTGAAATTTCGTTTCTTAAGTTCAAATACCTACAACTTTTGAATAAAACAATATTTTTCAAATTCCGTACGTACTTCTCTAGGTATTCTAATGTACATTGACGAGAATTTTTGTTTTTTTCGGCCATTTTTTAGCCAGTCAGTTAGTCGGCCGTTTCGTACATCGAAAAAAAATGTCCAACAGCTTGATATACTAACAAGGAACATCCCTCAGGTGACACCCTTCGATTTTGTTGGAATTTGGATATGTTATGAAGCACCGAAAAGTAAGCGATACGTATTTTTTTTTATCGGCGGAAAAACGGTTTTAAGGGGTGAAACCACCCCTCGAAAAAAGGCATCTCTCGGCTGGTACACCCTTTAATTTTATTTTGCAATGTCACTATCGTGGATTTTTCATTGCTTCGGGTTAGAAGAATTTTCGTTTTTGTTTCATTCAAATCGGTGGACTCCTTGCGTGTGAAACTGCTATATTACCCCTAGAGATGTATTTTCCCGAGGGGTCGTTTCACCCCTTAAAACCGTTTTTCCGCCGATAAAAAGAAATACGTATCGCTTACTTTTCGGTGCTTTATAGCATATGCAAATTTCAACAAAATCGAAGGCTGTCACCTGAGGGATGTTCCTTGTAAATATATGTGTAATAAAATTTATGAGTGAATCACTATTTCGTACGAAAAAGAAATTCTTTAATTCGCACATGATTTTATACCCGTTACTGTGGCCTAAGGCCTTAAGCGTTCGTTTTCACGAGAAAAAAAAACCAGCGAGAACTTAATCAGCATCCCAATAAAATGACGATTCACGACGTGACAAAACTGGAAGAGAAGGATAATTCGATAGAAATGAACAAACCGGTAGTGTCGGCTTGGAACTGGGTAAATATGGTGCCATCAACGACGAGCATCCTGCCGTGTGGCAGCAGTATGATCGTCGGTGTCGCCACCATTGCTTGATCGCTGTTACCAAAGCGAGGATCAGGTTCCGGATCCTCGAGACGACAACAGCAGTGTCTCCGGCATAGGGAACGACAGAACGGCGCGCCCCAGCAGCAATACGCGAATATGAAGCATAGAACAGCCAGCATGACCAAGAGTGCGGCTACTCCTTGACCTTGTTGAGCTGCTGCCAGACTGGGGCCACTTGCGACACCAACCCCCATCGCGAACTCGGCGTTTCCGCTCATCTCACCTGACAACAAAACAAGTTTCGAGCCTTTTCTTTTTATTCCCATACTGTTGAATACTGCATAGAACGGAATGGATCGATAGATGGTCATCCCTTTAGATCACTTCACGACGTTCGAACTGAAGCAGAATCGGGCAGCAGACGTTACTTTTGTAATTTCATTACCCGTAAATTACAATTACTGTAAATAACGGCAATACTTAGTCACTAATTACAATTACGGGAAACAATTACAAATTTTTATTTATACAATTACAGTTACTATAAACAATTGTAATTTTGTGATTATCAACTACAATTACTCGAAGTAATTGTAATTTTTTGGTTGCCGAATGAAATTACTTGAAAAAATTGTAATTCTTTGCTGCTGATTATAATTACTTGGAAGAATTGTAATTTTTCCGTTATCAATTACAATTAGTGGAAAAAATAGTCTTTTTTGTATTATTCATTACAATTACTTGGGAAAATTGTTACTTTTTTATGTCAATTACAATTTTCTTACGTTTAACCCTTTAACGTCACAAAGACACTTTTCACAAGTCTTCTCTTCGACGTGATTATTTACCATGAAAATGTCGGGGAAAAAATTCCTGAAGTACCTTGTCGACTATTTTCAAGGCCGCTGTTTCGAATTGCGCAACTTAAATTTCGCTAAAATTATTTTTTTTTATACAACATTTTTGCAAAATATTGTATAAAAAAGCTTCGTTTTCACGGAAAAAAAACGACATATTCATTTCGATGCATAGAATTCTCTCAAGCAAAAAAAATTACCACTACTGAAAATAATTTTAATAATTTCTGATTTAATTACAATCATTGAAAATAATTGTAATGATTTCTGATTCAATTACAATCACTGAAAGTAATTTTAACGAACTTCGACCTAATTAAAATGACTCAATGTAATTTTAATTAACTCCAATTCAATCACAATTACTGGAAATAATTTCAATGGACTCTAATTCAATTACAATTATCGAAAGTAATTTCAATGAACTCCGATTCAATTATTATTACGTAAAGTGATTTTAATGGAATACGATTTAATTACAAATTACCTTTAGTAATTTGTATTTGTTAATTTTTCATTACAATTTTGCGCAGCACTGAACTGAAGTGACCCTGATTTTTTAACGGACCATTCCAGTTTAACCGTTTTTGAAGAGCGTTTCTTATCTTTTTTTGTTGTTGCATTATCCAAAAATATGGACTTTCGTAAACATGCTGTTAAATTTTGGTCGCGAAATTTCAATTATTCCGGTCGCTACAGCCTTTTTCTAGAAAAAGGGATTCGACCAGCTACGCGTTTTTCTCGAAACGTCGTTTTTCATAACGATGGAAGATTTCAAACGAAAACTTTTCAAGCTATCGGTCTCAAGTTTTGCCACATCATTCTTCACGCCATTTGTCAAAGTCCTACGGAAGCTCTTTCTTTTATTTGTAACTTTCACATTTTTTAAAACGAAAAACCGATGTTTTTTTGAAATTTTCATTTTTGACGGAATTGCGACCGTTTTAATTTAACATTCGTCTTTCGTTCGCAATTTCCGACGATTTTGGTTGCATAAATAAGCAATGGTTCAATCAAATGAAAAACCCCTACGTGGCGAACGAGAAAAACTATCGAAGAATATTGTATCCAAATCTGGAGAAAATCGGACAAGCCGTTTTCGAGATACGTCTGGCACCGACTTTGAAAACTATGTTTCGAGATAATCGCCTTTGAAACGCTTCCAGTCAACGAATTTTTTTTTTAACCCTCAACATACCTCAATGTAGAAATTTTCCAATGAAAAAACCCGGTTCCAATCGAAACATTAGTTTTTGAGATAAAAATTCCCGAAGTTTACCTGTTTTTCTTGCCGTTTACTCAGGTACCTCCCCTTAAAAGGCATTTTCCATCGTTTTATCGAAAGAATATGCATTCCTTTCGTTTATTTCAATTTTTAAATTAGTTCACTTTGACCGTTTGGTCACGTGAATGAAAACGCTCCAGGATTGTTTGGATCTCCAGTGACGTCACATGCCAGTAAACACATTGTCATTACGAGTCCTGTGACGAGCAATGAGCGATTTTCTACTTTACTTCAGTGTATTTCCGTGCTTCTGTTGATCATCCATAGTCATTTGTAGTGATAGTCCTTTACCTTGTTTACTGGCATGTGACGTCACAGACGTCACGCGACTACATATCTAACGGAAACGTTTTGGCGATTTGGTTGAATATTAAAATTTGATTACCGATTTATATCGCAAATACTGACATTCACGAAGATAAAAAATCATTGTGAGCATAATATTAAATAATTGATCATTTGAGATGATTTCCGTACAAAAGTCAAATACCCTATTCCTGTTGTGTAACTCCGTAGCGACAGTTTTCGCTATCGTTAGCTAGCGACGACTAATCGCATGCATGATTACAGAAGAAAGGGATCCTCGTATTGGCTGTCGCTAGCTAACGATAACGAAAGTTGTCGTTACGAGTTACAGAATAGGCCTACTGGGCTGGACGACAGAGGCACATCCTAAAATCCTCTTGTGTTTAACCTTGAGAACGAGATAGCAGCCCTAAGGGTGTCTTCCGAATTTACTAGCATGTCCGGAAGTGCATAAACACTTTGGGATGAACGCCATATTTCCAACAAGAACTGGCCGCATTGCGGAACGGACAACCAGCTTTGGCTGGCTTCCAGGCTCGTGTGCGCAAAGTTTTGCAACAAAAAAGGTCGAAACGCTAGTGTTTATTGCTATTGCCACTAGTGCGGTATCAACGACGCACGTTTTGCTCCAATTGAATTCATACGATTGTCTAGGACGCGGAATGCGAGCCAAATGTTTGGGTTAGCAGTTAGCAAATCATCCGCACAGGATTCCTCTTAGACGTTGTTCGATATGTAGATGAAGAACATTTTTGGCATAATTGCGGACTAATTTCATCAATAGTGCGTCAAAGTGCTTCCTTGAGCTCTCCGAAATGGTCTGTGGATCGTTGGCATACACTTTTCCTTTCTAAAAACCTCAAAAAAGGAAGTCCAATGGCGTCAAATCGCACGATCTTCGTGGCCAATTCACCATGAAACTTCATCTGCAATAATTATGCAGTAACAACGCAGCAAACAACAATTTCTAGGCGTTGCTCGATCGTCTGATTCTCCATTACGGAACCTCAATAGCCCCTGATACAGTTGTCGAAGATTAGTACTCTATGTTCGCCACCAAAGAAATGGCGCGCAATTTAAAATGTCAGGTCATTTCGAAACACGCCGTCAGTGAATGGGAGCTTTTGCAAGGTAAATATTTTCGTAGTTTCGGAATGCGAAAACAAACTGACCACGTTATCATCTGGTGATTTTTTTAGTTGAACCAATTTGTTCATAATCTAGGGTCATTGTACTTCACAAATACTGCAGAACGGATATTCTACCACCAAAGCTTTTGTCACAACAAATAAACAAAATCTGTGCATTTGGAGGCTCAAGTATGTTATGGGGTTACCCTCACTTGCGATTTTGAAAAAATCGATTTTTTTTATTGCATTTTTTTGAAGTATAAGTATCTGAGAATATGTCCTGAAAATTTCAAGTCGATCCGAACAAATTTGACTGAGATATGAGCGTTGAAAGAGAAGAATCCGTGAATTGAAGAACTGAAATTGAAACTTTAAACGCGTTTTTCTCAAAATGGCATTTCTGAAGTCGGTGACCAAGATTACTCGAACACTAATGAACCGATCTTCTTGAAATTTTGCAGGCTTATTTAATACATAAAAATGTAGTCTTTAATCGTTCGATTTTTTTTTTCGAAAAAAAATGGCCGTTTTATAGCCAAAAAACGGCCGTTTTTTTCGTTAAAATCGAACCGTTAACTTTGACTGTCCGCCATTTTGTGGAAAATGAATATTTTTTAAAATCCTTCGATTAAAGACTAGTTTATACTTAGTTATCATCTGGTGATTTTTTTAGTTGAACCAATTTGTTCATAATCTAGGGTCATTGTACTTCACAAATACTGCAGAACGGATATTCTACCACCAAAGCTTTTGTCACAACAAATAAACAAAATCTGTGCATTTGGAGGCTCAAGTATGTTATGGGGTTACCCTCACTTGCGATTTTGAAAAAATCGATTTTTTTTATTGCATTTTTTTGAAGTATAAGTATCTGAGAATATGTCCTGAAAATTTCAAGTCGATCCGAACAAATTTGACTGAGATATGAGCGTTGAAAGAGAAGAATCCGTGAATTGAAGAACTGAAATTGAAACT
This sequence comes from Ophion costatus, assembly GCA_951751655.1. Lineage (NCBI taxonomy): Eukaryota > Metazoa > Arthropoda > Insecta > Hymenoptera > Ichneumonidae > Ophion > Ophion costatus. The sequence continues at coordinate 26,293,452 of OX632363.1, forward strand.
TTAAACGCGTTTTTCTCAAAATGGCATTTCTGAAGTCGGTGACCAAGATTACTCGAACACTAATGGACCGATCTTCTTGAAATTTTGCAGGCTTATTTAATACATAAAAATGTAGTCTTTAATCGTTCGATTTTTTTTTTCGAAAAAAAATGGCCGTTTTATAGCCAAAAAACGGCCGTTTTTTTCGTTAAAATCGAACCGTTAACTTTGACTGTCCGCCATTTTGTGGAAAATGAATATTTTTTAAAATCCTTCGATTAAAGACTAGTTTATACTTATATTTGACTAAATCCATCCGCATTTTTTTTTCAGATGATCCACTTCGCCGCAATGTTGGTCACCGCAAACCGTGTATATAAAAACATTCTTTCATTGACGGCCATTTCCCGCTAAACAATGTAATGTTTTTCAATAAAAAAATTACTGAAAGTTCTTCAAGATGTGTTCTTTAAGATGGTATATTGACCCGTTAACAAAATCCACGCAACGTTTTTGGAGTTTTTATCAAAAATCGCTGCACCGAATGACCATAATGATGATGAAATTTTCGACATCTGGCTACCAAAGGACGGACTTACGTCTCCCACATATTTGGTTTAAAAAAAACATGCACTTTGTTATGCGAAACTGTAATAGAAAAACGCCAGAGTGTCATCTCCCGCTCGAGTTAATTACCAATCGAAGAGATACTTGACCCAGCTATAATAGACACACCCTATGACCCTCGAACTACTGCAATCTGTGAATAAACGGCTGAGAAAAATTGCGGCAACTATCGTGTAGATAATTGTTGGTGATCGGAGACAGAATGTGTGCGCAGGGCATCACCTTAAGATAGACGCGGCGTGTGCCATTTTGCCTGGAGGAGGTGTCAAGTGCATGTTGAATCAATCAATCAACCCCCTCTACAGAGTTCATTCTTCACCATACACATTCAGTAGAAACTCCTTATCCTCCCGCCCATCGTTATCATCTCCTACTGTACATGCAGATGGGAAAGTTGGCAGCCAGTTATTCTTGATTGGCCAATTCCACACGAGCTTCTTCCTCGTAATTGTCTTCCACCCAGTCAAGGGATATGGGAATCTCGAAGGATCATTGCTTTTTGCGTGATATATTATTCGTCAGCAAGCAATATGGTAGCGCTCGCATATCCAACAGCGTCAGATGGAGCGGTGAGTTTCGAGAATCGATTAGGTAACGTAATATCCGGCTCTAACGTAACTTACACGGGTTACGCGTTAATTCGTAACAGCGTGAACGTGTGCCACCCGTACCAAGTGTTACCTAAATCTCCACCGGCTTCTTAGGGTCTGTTACCGCTTCTTTCTAGGATTGGGCAGGTACCTCGACTTGCATAACCCGTCCCGGTAAACATTAGCAGTCCTGTAGCGTCGTCACTCAACTCTCTCCTATGTAAATCGAAACGAGCCACGACCATAATGAAGTTCCAATTCGAACGCTCTTGCCAAAGTCCTCACTAGGAGAAAGTTATAACGCTTGGATGGCGGGATCATCCGCGCCGCAAATGTGCGTGTGGACGCGCGCGCACACAGGTGCTCAAAGTACACTTGCATGATCGTAAGTTGATAATAATACAAGGGAATCTCAATGTCGGATAAGGTTGTTTGGGTTTGTGCAGCTAGGTGGTTTTGTTTGGGTTGATCCACCATTTGTGAGGACTCTTTCGAGGTCCAGCAAGATTTGTATACATTGGTAAGTGGTCTTCCGACCTGCCGGAAATAACGACCACTCCGACAGATCGGAAATGTCTGTGTAAACGGATCTTCTTAGTCACTGCTTTTGGGGTTAGGATCGATTGTTGACCGTCGCTGTCATAGCCAATCTTATTTACCCAGTTTCATTCAGATCTACCGCGAATAAGGGGCGCTATAACCCCCGGGCTTCTGACGATACGTGACATAACCTCACTATGCCTGAACAAAGCGATATTAACCGTTGAAACGATATAATTGATGTGGATAAAATTGTACTCCGCCAAAGTGGAATTTCGACGACCAGTTGGTAAATAGTCTTTGAAAGATATAGACGATTTTGGAGAAAAGGAAAAACACTCGGATGTCGCGCTTGCGCTCACGTCAAACTGCGCCAAGTGTCATTGCACCTTCACACGAAGTGAGCTGCTAACCAGACCGCGATATTTCGATAATTTCAAACGAGGCGTTTCGTAAGAATCGTATTTTCTCCGTCACTGCCACGAGACTTTTCCTGCTCGTGACAATTTTTAGTCGAATAAACGTGAGGCAATACACAAGGTAAAAATAGCGAGGATGTTAATTTTATCGTGTTCGCGAGAAAGTCGACGAGATCGAAAATCTCCGCGATCAGCTGATCACAGTGAAACGGCGCGTGAGCCCCGCGTCTTTTCCCCCGAGGGCAGACGGCAATTAGGAAATCAGGTTCACCGAGTGTTTCAGTTTGATTTCTGTCGCTTGTGTGAGCCGTTAATCCGTGGGCATCAGATTAACGCGTGAACGATGTAGCAAAACGATAAATTTCGCACCAGGGATCTTTTTCCAAAATCCAAATATTCATATTTGACTTTTCTATATCTCGACAGCGTATAAAAATAATGACAAACTATGCAATAATAAAACACTCACAATTTCCCTGAAAAAGTGAATAGTTTGTTTAAAAAATCCCTCTCATAGTTTATAGTAACGTTCCACTGCTTTCCTGGTCAAATAGTGTTTTAAAGAACTGATTTATCAATGTAAAAATTCGTTTTTTGTACGAAAATAACAATTCGTTTACTTTACACAAGATAAAATGCATTATACTTGTTAAAATGAAAAGTCGTTTTATTTCGAAATGAAAAGTAAACAAAACCATATTGGACTTATTTCAGATGCGCAAGTTTGCAAATAATAAAAAAACGGAATATCCTTTAGATGCTCTCTGGAACTGATTAATAGCATCGGCTTCACTATGTCACGAACACCTCAACATGTTTATGTTTTTGATGCTCTAAATCACACTAATGGGAAATGCGGTCCAAATTGGCTACGATATTCATTGTTTGATTTAACAATAACGGTAATTTAAAAACAAAAAGTATAAAACGAACAGTTAAATTGATCAAACCCATACAATAATGAAGATCATGGGTTCCTACAACAACAAAAGCAACAACAGTAATAATAATAAATAAATAATAAATAAATAATAAAAAAAATAATAAATAAATAATAAATAAATAATAAATGAATAATAAATAAATAATAAATAAATAATAAATAAATAATAAATAAATAAGTATCAGAATCTTTTATTTCCATGTACACCCTTGCGGGCTTGTTACATTTGCTCCTTTCTTGCTTTCCTTCTTTCCTTACAATGCTTCTTAAATAATAAATAAATAATAAACAATAAATAAATAAATCATTAATAACAATAGTACACAAGCCCAAATTAACAAAGTTAACGATGTACTGAGAAATTAAATTTCGTTACCTTTCGTGGTGATGTTTACGGGGGAAGTGGTGCCCAAAGTGGCCTCCGCAGCCCTTCGCGAACCAACGGTAAGAAAAATCTTGGCTCTCGAATTCAGAATTCTCGGAAGTGACGAAGGTTCGCTCCCTCGTATTTATCGACACGTGAAAAGAATCCTCGTAATGTTCGTTGTTGAAAGAAAAATAAATTCGATCGTAGGGTTTCTCTATTGTGGGGCGAATACCGGGGGGAGGGGGGGAGGAGGCAGGGAGTGGATCGAGAATTTCGAAAGAGCAAATACGATCGTGTTTCAACGACAACCACGATAACGAAGTATACGCATATCAGGGAGTGCTGGAGCACTTGGATACTCCGAGGCTCGCCGGTATATCGAGAACGCTCTTCCAGCAAAGTGCATAACGACGAGACACGTATCCTTTGAGCACACTTCGATGGGCTTTTGTGCACACACCTGGAGTCCCACGCATGGATGTTTAAATATAATGATTGGAAAGAAGAAAAAAAATTGTTCACACTTGGATTATAAATAAAACGTTGGGTCGTGCCGTAATAATAAATCGTAACATCACCATTTTAATTCACACGGTACAATGGAGTTTTATATTTTGCATTTTATTTCACACTGTCGACGGTGCAGTATTTTGTCAGTCACAAAATTGAAATATCTTTTTCGAAACTCACCCACTTTTTTGCGTTTGTGCAAATTTTTTGCTCAAATTTTTGCGTTCGTTCAACTTTTCATCCCGAATGTTTGCTTTCGTTGAAATGATCTTGCTGTATTTGCGTCTAGATCGCGGTTTTTCACACTTTTCAAAGTTTTTACGCGGTTTTTTGCGGTTGTTTTATTATCTTCCCGATTTTTCGCCTTCATTTAATTTTCTTCCCGATTTTTTGCAACTTCACCGCACGTCCGGGTAACGTTTCGTCGTCTCTTGGTTTCATCTCGTCGTCTGGAAGATTTACCGCAAATCTAAGATCGAGAGGAAGCGAAAGTGTTTGAGAGAACGAGAACAAAGGAAAAGAAAAACGTGCGGGTGGAAAAAAAATGGCGATAGCGCAAATTTTTTCTTTCGCGATCGAAATGAAAATCTGACTGCTCCTCCTTTTACCCAGGCGAAAACGTTCACGCACCTCTCGGTCTCGGACTAGAAGTGCCAACGGACGCTAGAGATTCGGTTTTATTACCCTTTCCCTGCAAAGAAACGCCGCAGCATGCCGCGTCACATGCCGCGTCCTCGTTCGATTCTTTATTAATTACCACGAATTTATCTTATACCACCTAATATTTTTTTTCCAAAATACCGATTTGCTTATTTTTTAGCCGATCTCGATTTTTATGGGAAACAGAACAACTATCAACGTTCGAACGAAAATATTTTATCCTAAAATGGATTTATATTTTTTTAAATTATTTAATAGAAGAATATATTTATTTTTATATTAAATAAGTAATATATATTTAATATATATTTTTATGTATATTTTGTATATATTAAATATATAAAAGAATAAGTAATATATATTTTAATACAATATCAGGGATATTCATTTTTATCGCAATGTAAAAAGTATCGACGAATATTTTTGAAATTTCGTACCGACTGACGAGTCAACGCTTCAACATGTTCGAGATTTTGCATTATTGCAATCTCTCAATTAAATAAGAATTTATAAAAAAAAAACTGCAATTCATCCAGAAGCTTAAAATTATGGAGGTAATGTCAAATGAATTATTCAATACATGCATACATATATATATATATATATATATGTATATATATATATATATATATATATATATATATATATATATATATATATATATATATATATACAGGGTGGATCAATAACTATTAGCACCTTGGATATGTTCGAAACTATAAGGTTCACAGAAGTATTTGCTGAAATGAAATTGCACAGTACGAAAGGGACCATCCGATAGCGATAATAGTTTTTCTGCAGTTGGAGGTACTTCGGACATTTGAAGGTCAACTCCATTTTTTTTTAATGGATCGGTATATTTTTTTTTCTGTATCATGAAAGAGAAGCTTGAAACGAGTTCAACGACCTATATATATATATTGAAAATTTATGAACTCTTTACGAGACACGCCGGAAAAAAAATTATCCCAGCCTATTTCAAGCCTCAGCCTGAAAAATATAATTTTGTTGAAACAACTTTCGACGAAAAAAATTGCACTTATTTGCGCACGAGTAGCGAAAACAGGACCCAATGACACATTTTTTTCGACCGGAATTTATCGTTCGATACTCGAGCATTAAATAAACAAAGGCTGCGATCTATTTTTGCGTGACTCGACCGACTGAAATTTACGTATATTCGCGTGTGATCGAGAGTAAAAAAAAAAGTATCATTGAATACAGCGCCTATTGTTTCGTACCGGGGTTGAAATCGAGCCTCGCATTTGGAATGTAAATTAAACGAACAATGCCACAGACACAGGATGGAATATAATAATAGGATCACGTACTCGCATTGCAAATTCGCACGCTCGTTATCGATTCAAATTTTTTTGAAGAACCGCGCGCATTCGAAATACGTCCATATACGGCTGACGACGAGATAACGGAGGCACAAAAATCGCGGCCGAGGATGTTAATTCATCGCGAATAAAATATAATTCCCGTTGACGCGTCGGGATGTCAAAGTCGAGAGGGAGCGACACGAACCGCGAGCGAGACTTTTATCGCGCGCGCTGCCCAACGAGAGTGCACACCGCGTTGGGAATCGATCGTATGCACACAGGTATATATCGCCTTTCGATTGTTGCCGGAACTCTCGCGCGGCAAAACGCCGCAGCTCTATAGCGCGCATCCGCGTTTCGCGATTCCGCGTACATCCGTGGCAATAAAATATACAACGAAGATCGTAAATTGAAAACCCGCTGCAGGTTGCTTCTATCTCATTTCATTTCGCTCGCAAAATTGCCGCTGTACGAACAACGAGGAGCGAACAGAATAAAATGACAAGGTCGAGTTTGCCTCAGCGAGGCGATTTCTTTTTCCTGATCCAAATTTTCGGTTTTTTTCTCACGCCGACCGTTAACTCAGCGTGAACGGAAATCGAAAAATTTGAAATCAGTTTTAGCAAAATCGAAAATTTTGAAATCAATTTTCGGAAAATCTAAAATTTCTAAATCTATTTTCGGAAAATCTAAAATTTCGCAATCAATTTTCGGAAAATCTAAAATTTCGCAATCAATTTCCAATAAATATAAAGTTTCGGAATTCATTTTCAAAGAATTACAAAATTCGAAAACAACTATCGAAAATTTCGAAATCAATTTTCGAAAAACCGAAAACATTGGAAATCGATTTTCGAAAAAAAGAAAACTGCCCATCAGCTTTTTCAAAAAATCGCCCATTCCGAAATTAATTTCCGAAAATCGCACATTCCGAAATCAATTTTCGAAAAATACAAACATTTTTAAATCAATTTTCGAGGAGGGAAAGTTTTGGAATTCATTTTCGGAAAATCGAAAATTTTGAAATCAATTCTGAAAAAAAAACTTCGATATTCTTGTGCCGATTGTAGCCAAATTTGATGATGAAATGGTACTCTAATGCGCGAAAAAATTCAGCCGAATATGACAACGTTCTGTTGACTTTTTCAAAAAAAGTCAACATTTTAGAAAACATCACCTCGCGCATCAGTTTCTTCAGAATTTAGGTTCCGCTATCTCACAATTTGCGAAAGCTAAAGCGCGTTGTGCGAATTTTTCGAAAATCCCCATTTTCACGAGACCGAGAGGGTCGTGCGACGCTCCTTGCGAAATTCAACACGAACTACGCTCGTTACTGTTCGCACGTGTGAAAAGTACCATCCCGATGGCTCAAATGTTGCCTAAGTTAGAGCGCGAACAAAAAAAAAACCGAGCACACAGACGCATCCGAACATCCGCCTGAAGGGTGATTTTTCGTCGTTTGCGTGAGATTTCGAGGGTACTTTGATTCAAATCTCGAAGGAACAAGAATTGCAGCGGACCGAAGCCTCCTCAAAGCGCGAGACGAAAACAACCGGAGGTAAAGCGAGCGAGGCGAATTACGTAGGACGCGAATCGATTAGCGAAGCAATTGCGCGAATCACGAGTGTGGTAGACAGCACGGGTGCTTGAAAAACCGATTTTGTTTTCTTATTTATCCTCGCCGCGAATGTTTTCTTTTTACCCGAACAAGTTTCGAGTTCGCGAGCTCTCGTGCACTTTGTCTGGCGATGAAAATCCCCCAAGGCCAGAGTTCTCTATAGACTGCAACTGAACGTCGCGCTATACGAGTTCCTTAGATAGAGAGCCAAAGGGAAAACAATGTTCTCTATTGAATATCGATTTGGCCGAAATTCACTGATACGCTTCAAGATGTACGGTTGGAAAATGAGCACAAGGAGACCACGCAGGATGACGAGATTTAGGGATGAACGTGACGCGCGTCAGGGTAGTAGCAGCAACCAAGCAGGGTAGCAGGACACTAAAAGCCGTCCAACGTTTGCCACTGCGCATAACCTGCGGCGTCGCGCGGCGGTGCTTGTTTCCTTGCTCCCTCCTCCCTCTCTATTCGTTCACTCGGTTCTCTCGGGATGCGGCATGTCTCGCGAACTCGAACGGAAAAAATTCACCATCGTCAGCCCTCGATAACTATCCCTCGAACCTCTCAAACGGCGGGAGAGCACGAGAAAGCTTGGCACGCCGCCATCTCGTGGCCCAATCGTGTACTGACAAAATGGCCGTTCCAAGTGCATTGGAGACGCGGCAAGACCGGAGTTCAGGGGATTGCGAGGATTGAAATGATGTAAGTAAAAAATTACAATTACCGAACGTTTCAATGACGATTTTGGAGTCAATGACAGTTGTCATTGATCACAAATTTATATGAGAATCAATCGTTTGCTAATTCATAGACGATCCTGAAGTTACGGTGATGAACTTGATGCGTTTGGGTTAGAACTATGCACCATGGCAGCTTTTTCTATTACCGGTATTATTTTGGTATCAACAAGTTGTAATATCGGAATACCGGTATTCCAATATCTTTCAATATTCATGAGAAACGTAGATTTAGAACGTTAGAAGCTTAAAAGTGAAGATGGAAGCTGCAGAAATAATAGTTATAGCTAAGTGAAACCATAGTATTTATAAATCACCATGAGGTTGAAGTTTGCACCGTTGGCATGCGATGAAAATTAAATGGGGAAATAGTTTAAGGGAAAAATATCTCCACGTCCGACTGTAGTCTGTACTTACAAAAAATTACCCCAAAGCACCATTAGAAGGCAGGTCAGTCGCTTGGGCGCCAACAACCTTTAGTCATTTTGGCTCACAGTTACGCTTGGGGTCATTGTGACCCCGCCTGACCCCGGAGGGTTCACTGAAATCTTCATTCATTATACATTTCTAAACATACTCTGCGATGTTCTTAAATATATCCATCCCAAAATGAAATAAATGAACAAACAAAAAAAGATGGGCTTTTATGCAAATAAAAAAATAGTAAAGAAGCAAAAGAAAAATTAGGAAGTTTTATGAAGGTCACCGCAGAAGTAGTTAGCAGAATGCAAACAGATGACACTACTTGTGGCAGGCAGGCAAAAGCATGGTCACTTTAATTAACGAGATTGAGATTGTTGACACAATGACTGCGAAAAACAGAAGGCATCTGAAGTTTCGTCTCTCAGAGACGACCTCACCTTATTGCTAGTGTAAGCCGCGGAAGAAAAGGTCCTTTCTGATTTCACACTCGTGGATAAATAAGTTGAGACTTCGAAAATACTTAATGTAGGTAATGATATTTTAAGGCTGTTGAACGTAGTAAAGAAAAGAATTTAAAGCAACATAAATTAAAATAATATATATAATGATATTTTAATGTTTTTAACGCTGATATCGAAATATCGGTATTATTCGAGTTCGATATCGGTTTTTCAATATTGAATTTTTGGTCCGATATTCCGCTTTTTCGGGATTATTGAGAACCGGTTTCCATGCTCTAGTTTGGGCACATCTCAAGCATCACTTGGCAAATTTTTTCTCACAGTCAATCGATCCGAGTCGAAATTTATCTAGTCTCAACATTCAATAAATCGTAAAGCACAGAATCAAGAAATCTCATGCTAGAATTAAATTCAATGATATTACTATTCGTTCGTAGTTGAAAAAAGGCGATGTTGAAGCTTGCATCGGTGGAATGCAATGGAAATTCTTTGTTGATTTCTCTATTTTCTTCGTCATCTAAAATCTTATCCTGCAAATTTGGGCTGTAGATTTCTGATGAAGATCCTAAAAACATTTGAGTGTTTTTCGTGGGCTAATCTTGGAAAAAAAATTCGACCTACTGAACTTTTGTTGCGTTCCAAGGGTTCCAACTTTACTATCATTGGAAAAGGGGTGTATGTCAATATTTTACTGCTATTGGAACACCTACTGTGCACTTGCTGCCTTAAAGGGTACACCACCGTGTTAGGTCGAAGAAATCGATCTTTTTTAGCTTGGATCTTCAGATGATAGTTTCAGCAACAATAACCAATGGTCTTCAAGTCAAGAATATACGAGTAGCAGGCTAAATTAACCCTTCTCACTCGAGGGGTGACTCTCGGTCACCACTTTTTATCCGAACGACAAAGGCCTCGAGTGCAAAGTGTTATACTTTGCAAAGAGTAAATTATTCTTTTGACATTAACAAAAAAATCTCTCACAGTGGAATTTACGTGATTCTTGATTGTTATCCTATTTGCTTCGAATTCTCTCCCAACATCCTTCCCTAATTTTCTCAGAGAACACTAAATATTCTCGCAAAATATTGTAAAAAAAAACTTCCTACGCTTAAAATTTGCATTAAAAAGATTCTTATCAAAAAATGTTTCGCATCTAATCCTGTTGCTTGAAATTTTCCACAACATTCTTTAACCCCAGAGAACTACCAAAGATTCTTGCGGAATATTGAAAACTTTTTTGCTCTTAAGACTGTTATAAAACAAATCATTTTCGCAAATGCAGGTGTGAGTTGTTTCCGCAAAAATCAACATTTAAAAAAAAGGTCCCCACCTTTATTTTAAAAAAAATATATTAAAAAAAATTCTTGATTCTAATCGGATTGGCTTCGAATTTTTTCACAACATTCTCTACCTATTTTCCCCTAGTACCAAAGATTCTTGCGAAATATTGAAAAACCGTTTTGCTCTTAAGCCTGTTATAAACAAATTATTTTCGAAAATGCCGGTGTGCGTGATTTCCGAAAAAATCAACATTTCGAAAAAATCCTCGGTACTTCCCTAGTGTTTTTATGAACACAAAGAAACGCTTCGGTATATTGCCGCAGGTGTCGCCACACGGTACCCAGAAAAACCTCAAAAATATCATCATGCTCTTTTCCGTCTGTATTTTGCCAAACTATATGTAAGTTTTCGATGAAAGGCGTTAATTTTTTTCAAACGCAACCCCAAATTCCCCATACTCTTTTCTCGAATATTTAAACGTTGCCGCTCATCCGTAAAATTATCGAAAAATCGTAGTTAGCGCGTAGACAAAATAACATCAAGACGCGGTCGCAAGGTTGCTACACCTGCCGCACTTGTACCGCAGGGGTAGTAAACCCCTATGACGTCACAACTTGCGATATAGAGAATTTTGCGCCGCGCGTGTATGCCCCGACATACTTTTTAGGGGCGGCGAAGAGAGGGTGGGGGGCGCAGAAAGAGTGCGAGGAGGGGGGGGGGGGTCGTGCACTAGATGACTATTTTTCGCTAGCAGTGCCGGAAATTCACGGCACTATAATTTTTTGAGTCACACACGTGGCAACATAATCTCATGGACCCGCGTGTATAAAATTGAAACGAGGGATAAGCGTCACGGTTGAAGTTTTAGCAACCCCTTCGTGTCGAAGTGAAGGGGTAGCGAGACCCCTTTCGTGACCGGAGACATTATCATTGCCGTCGGTTGCCAGAGGATACCTCCCCGTGGTCTATACGTCTGTAGAGACGTATGCAGCCATAATGGTGTAGCTCGTGTGTGGTTGCACGTGGCGCTTTTCAGCAACGCGAATAAGAACAGCCACTGGCGAAATCGATGTTATCGGTTTGACCCCCTTTTCGTCGCGGCTAAACCGGCTCATTCGCTTTTCCTTCCTCTTTTCTCGTTCGTACTCTCTCGCTCAGTTACTTCTCTGCGGTACTCATAACCTTATAGTTGCGTTTTATCCGCGATTTAGGTATGAGGCGACTCAGGCGCCTCTAGTGGCCAAGACTGCAAGTACAGGGGGCAAAAAAATCGGATGTGTGGAACTGTTGGTTCGCGAGTGGCCAACGAAATATCACTTGCCTAGTTACAAAAGTCGAAAAATTACTATTAAGGTAGTCCTATCGACGGGCTTCAATTAATAGGATTTTCATAATTTTTTTTTTGAGCGTCACTAAATATATTAATAATCGTCTCTGTAGAATTTCAGGGACGGTTATCGACTTTACTACAGAGAAAAGAAATATAAAAATTGTGTACTTTTGTGAAGGAATCCCGAGACGACATACAAAAGACCAATTTCCGGTCGGGGTCAAAAGTGTATGCAATAGTGAGAATCCGTCAGATTCTTAAAAATAATCAGATTTACATACTTAACATTTGTAGTAATCCAATGGTCTCAGAAAAAAATACGCTTATTGACCTAACTTTCACGTAATATCAAGTTTAATTTGAACTTCCGGTATTGGATTTATTACCACTTGCTACGATAAAAAGACGTGACAGCAAGGCAACAGTTGACTATACTCGTAACCTCATCTCACCCATTCGAATTTCCACACATATTTCATTTTTAACCGACATGTTTCACCGACACAAATTTTCCACGCTTTTTTTTACCAGTCGTGGCCCGAATACAATGCTTTACATTTCCCGCACCTGACATTGTTGTGACGGATCGACGTTGAAAAGCATGAAGGTTAAACTCGCCTGAATGAGTAAAAAGAGACGGAGATAGAGCCAATGTTGCCGAATATCAAACCTAAAAATACTACGCGAATCGTTGGAATAGCTATGTTTTCATTTTTCTAATTAAATGTGAACATTCATTAAACAGTTTACAAATGGAAAATTTCAGTTATTACAAATTATTTTCTTTGCATATGTTAAAAGTATAAATTGTACAGGTCTCAAGTATGATCAGTGGTATGACTAATGTGAAGCGATAACACTACCTTAAGGGCGAGGTAAAGTATTAAAATTTTTTTTTTTCATTTTTTAAATGAATGCATAATATATCAAGAATATTGTGTTAAAATTTCAAGTCGATCGGAGTAAAATTGACGAAGTTATGAATATTTGAGCGTCTATTGCTCCATGCCGGGTTTTATACCTGGGCGGCAGCTGCGCGGCGCGCTATTGTATTTTTCGACCCCGAATAAATTTCTTGATAAACGGGCCTGTTCCGGTCCCTCTATGTATATTCGAGGCATGGTGTATATTAGTATACACATTAGTGGTGTACATTAGTATACACATTAGTGTTGCTAAAAAGATGCTCTCGATCATCTTGATGGAAGCCTTTTGCTCTACGGACCTGGCATCGACGACTTTGAGTGAGTATAAGAAAATTATCGAGTTTTATTTTGAATTTCTAAAAATTCAAAGATAATTGAAAAATCTGAAAAAATTCATACGTATTCAGAAAAATGAACGAATCACGAAAAAAAATTGGGTTGCGGGGAAATTTGTTGACTAATTTTTTTTTTTCATCATTTTGTTAATAACATTTTGGAATTATTATTATGCAAAATTAATCTTTTGAGTACCTTTAATATGCATGAATTTTCTCAGATTTTTATGCAATCGAGAAGTGTTCTCAAACTTATGTGCAATGAGCGCTAAGCGACCAAACTTTTCTGCGTTTTTCAAATCGTTTTTCTGAGACTTGTCATATTTGAAGTCCGTGTGCACGATAACTCAAAATCTACTGAACCAATCGCTTTGTAATTTTGCACAGTACTTCTTCACATAATTCACCAGGTATTGTCGAGAGCTTTTTTGTTTTTTTTAAATAATTACTAATTTTTCAACAACAAATTAGCCGATTTTTGTTTAGCGAAAATCGGGTTTTTGGCTCCCAAGTGCCACTAAAAATCGAAAAATCGAAAAAAAAAAATCCTCCCGTCATTACCTCGAGAAACATCTCCTTTGACAAATGCATTTTGATTTTTTTGTTTCAGATGATTCTGTTGCGAGTTATGGTGCACACCGCAAACCAACTTTTTTCCGAGGCGCCTCCGTGGTTTAATTTTCACTCGCTCAATTTTGAATATTTTGCAATGCAAATTTAGGAGAATGTTGTTCAAATGTTACTTTATTATATGTAAATTTTTTAATAAACGAACACTATTCGTTACGCCAAAAAAAAATCTTAAAAACATGCCTTTTTTTCGCCGAATTAACTTTACCCCGCCCTTAATAATCCTGCAACTGTCGATAGGCCAAATCATGTCCTACTATATGCTGGAATTTCAGCTTAGTAAAAGTCCCACGGTTTTCGAGACTTTGGGCTTTATGTTATTGTTAAAAAAATCATCTACTTTTGGTTTTTCGCAAGGCATTTCTACAAAATATACGAATCGACATCAACTAAGCTACTGTTTAGAGTACTTGGCACGATATTCGTAGTACATTTTTTTTACACCGCAGGCTATCAAAGTCAGATGTTCAAATTGGTTTGTATGAAAATTCTGCAGATCTTTTTTCATAAAGTTTCCGTAACATCTAAGGTTAAAAAGAAGACTTTTCTGGATAAACAAATGACCAATAGTATTTTTTTCAATCCGGGTAAAAAATGTAATCATTTGTAGAAATGGCGTGCAAAAACCAAAAACAGATGATTTTTATCTCGATAATCGCGGGACTTTACTAAACTGAAATTCGTTCAAAGTGAGCCTTAAGTTTTGCGAGAAAATTGACAATTTTCATTTATGCAGACCTTGCAGTGTTAAACGTTGCACCTTAAAAATCCATTGTCTCCAAATTATAAATAGTCGACTGTTCTGAAATTTCACTCAAACATGCATAATGATATCAACAATGTCAGGTTAAAATGTGAACCAAATCTATAGCAATGAAGAGCGCGGGCTCGTTCAACCTTAAGGGACAAGACCACTCTAGCGGCAGAAAATAAGGCCTAACTTTGACAATTTATTTTGGGAGTATGAAAAAAGGAATAGTATTTCCTTTGAGAACGTTTATTTAACACATATTAAAGTATTTCAAAAAATGTTATTATAACTTTCATACAAAATGGCGGAGACAGAGCCTATCTTGAAAAACGTGTTTTTTTTACAAATAGCTTCACGGAAGGGCGGTTTTCTCGTAAAGTAAACCTGGAACAAAACCCAAAAAAAAATATAATCTATATATTATCAGCTATCGGACTACGTAAGGGTTTCAACAAATTTTGAAAAAAATGGCGCACTTTGAAAGAAATAAATCGATTTTTCGCCCAAAAAATAAGCAGTAAATTGTATACAAAAAAAAGTTCACATCTAATCATAACACGGCAACGTACTCCCATGGAGAATATCATTATGAAGTTACTATAAAAATTTTAAATCGATCCATGCAAAGGTGTTCGAGTAATCCGTCCTCCCAGTTTGAAAAAAGTGGTTTCGAAAACGAGCAGTTTTCGTTGCACGAGCACTCGGCACGCGCTCCGAGGCGCTGCGGCAAAATCGAGAATTGGACCTTTTAAAAAAATGTTTTCGCTACAGGACCAATTGCATATTATTGTTATGACCCCAAAGTATTTTTGAACTAAAAGTAAACGATTTTTCCAAGATCCGAGAGTGGTCCTATCCCTTAAGGGATCATCATCGTGTAACGGGTCGAAAGATAACTGATTTTTGCGATTTTTATCTAGCTAAAATACGTTAATCAGTCTGATTTTGTATGTCAAATCGAAGCAATCACGAAGAACAAAAAATAAATTTTTAAACAATTTTCTTAATTTTTTTTGTTTTTTTAACGGTTGAATATGTTTTCGAAAAGGTGTCCTCACGGTGTACACGATCGTGGCCGTACATATTATCTGAAACAAAAGTTTTAAAAAGGTTATTAATTGGTATGAAAGCCGCTATCTTGCTATGGAGATTTTTTTCATAAAAATTGACGAAATAGGGCGATTTGAAAAAAAAGTATCGAATTTAGCCTATTGTTACGACAGTTTTCCTTTAACCAAAATATGAAGATTTAAAAAAAGCGGCTAAACTTTCGAAAAGCTGTTACATCCGATTTGGCTCAAATTTTGCACGAATATTCCATTTAATATAAAAAGACGTCCCGCAAAGGAATTTTTGGCGCATTGCAAAAGTTCACGAGAAATCGAATTTAAAAGTTTATTTTTTAGCCCGCACGAGTATATCTATATCGCTCGCCACGCCCGATCGATACCCCCACTGCTCCGACTTCACTGGTGGCTAGCGTGCCGCGCTTATCCCTGCAAGTATGTCTGTACTGCAGGGGTAACCCAACAAACAAACCCAAACACACAAACACAAACAAACCGAAAAAACAAAGAAAAACCCAAACAAATTCGATATCTCGTAAACTATTGGAATGCGCCAAAAATCCCTTTGGGAGATGACATTATATATTACATGGAACATCTGTGCAAAATTTCAGCCAAATCGGATGTAACAGCTTTTCGGAAGTTGACCCAAAGAAGCTTCCATAGCAAGATGAAGAATGGCGTGAAGAATGTTGTATCAAAATTTTGGACGGATAGCTTGAAAACTCTTCCTTTAAGAGTGTACACCGTTTTGAAAAACGACATTACGAGAAAAACGCGTTTAAGTTTCGATCTCACGATTAATCGCTTACGATCAGCGATGCCAGGTCTATGTTTATGACCGTCTATACTATCGGACAGATAATGTCCTTTGATTTTACGTGCAGTACCTAGTCGTGGACCCTATCTACAAGGCAGGGCAAACCGAAAAAACAAAGAAAAACCCAAACAAATTCGATATCTCGTAAACTATTGGAATGCGCCAAAAATCCCTTTGGGAAATGACATTATATATTAAATGGAACATCTGTGCAAAATATCAGCCAAATCGGATGTAACAGCTTTTCGGAAGTTGGCCCAAAAAAGCTTCCATAGCAAGATGAAGAATGGCGTGAAGAATGTTGTATCAAAATTTTAGACGGATAGATTGAAAACTCTTCCTTCAAGAGTGTACACAGTTTTGAAAAACGACATTACGAGAAAAACGCGTGTAAGTTTCGATCTTACGATTAATCGCTTACGATCAGCGATGCCAGGTCAATGTTTATGACCGTCTATACTATCGGACAGATAATGTCCTTTGATTTAACGTGCAGTACCTAGTCGTGGACCCTAACTACAAGGCTGCCATGAGCGCGGTGTCGGGGTACGCCCGACCAGCGCGACAAGCATATATGCAAGCCTACCAGTTCACACTCGGAAAAGAGGTCTTTGTGCAAATACCGGTAGAGCCGTGTGACTTTCCAACACTCTAACAACTCTGCAGGCTGCTGCCCGAGTTAAAACAACGTAACTCACACGCCGGGCGCCCGTAGGAACCCTGACCAGCAGGCCGCCAACCACTGCCCCCGCGAATCCAACCACATCGGCTAGTCCCGTCCCGTAGGACGGTGGGCAGACTAGCCCCCGCGGTACCATTCTTGATCATTGGTCAGATCCTCGTGACTACGATTACGTACCACTTTCAATTGACGAGCTCTCCTCTCGTCGACATTGGTCGATCAGCGCTTCGGGCTCGGCGGTGTCGCTACTCACCGAGTTTTTGAAAATTTCACACTGCAATGATCTCTTCAAGTTTGAAATATGGTTCTGCTTCCGCTCGCCCGGCCGACGGTTGGAAGCTCATTCAATTTTAGGAATATTCCTATGAAGTTTTCAGCGAATATAGCTAAAAGGTGATACGATCGAATAAACATTTTTTGGAAAATACAATGTTTGCCCACCTAGGTAGGTATAGACCGTCAATTCGCTGAAATAAATCACTCTCGCAATAACTTGATACTACATTCTTCCAATAAACCATTCCTTGGCAGTTCCCAATGGGGGATTTGATGAGCCAAGTCATTTTTATCCCAGTGTGGTGATTTGCTTGTCCAACGTTTCGGGCGTACTTGTCCTTTTCTGATAACGTGGCTTCCCCGGCCTGGGCTGATACTCGGACGCCCTGCTGCTCAGCCGCATATTATTTATAATGCATAGACATATTTTAAGAGCGTCGATCGTAGCAGCTGCACACTCGAGGCAAATTGATCGAGGTTATGATACGTTTGTGGGCAGCGATGGTTGAAGCCCACGACTAACCAGGTAATTTATCGTTTATTTTACGATTCACAGCACTAACGGTATGTACAGCAACAATTTGTAAAACTTCGCCTGGTTGTGTGAGCTACAGGTGACAAGTTGGAGAAAAACGATCATTCGGTATCCGGCACGATGTTGAGCAACCATTCCTTGAGATCTGCGACTTCCCTGGCCACCAACTCGTGACCGACGTTCTCGAGGTTCGTCAGAGTACCCTTGACGCCCAAGCTTTTGAGGGTGTTGTGAGTCGTCACGCCCCACTTCAGAGGCACGAGATCGTCGCTCGTCCCGTGGAATTGCAGCAAGGGCGGTGTGCTCTGACCGCTCTTGAGTTTCAACGCCTGAGGAACATTCGTCCGTGAAATAGCTGAATTACGGTGCTATGATACGCGCCCTGCCTTACTCTCGGCACTGTTTCCATTGTTATCAACGATGCACTTCGTTTTCGCTATTTTTCTCCGCCATTTTTCGTCCAAGTTTCATCGTCAGAATGTCTGTTCCTATGGGGTCCCGTTGAAATTCTGAACTTTCAATGCTCCGACGGTTTGAAACTTCCGAATTTTAATGATCCGACATTCAGGATGGTGCCGATTTGAAATTCCAAACTTTGAAAGATCAGAACGCTCAAAACTCCGAAAGAATACTAGCCCGAACGATCAAAACTTCGAAAAAATTTTACACGAAAGACCGAAACTCCAAAAATATGAACACCGTCAAAATAATTCGGCTATGGAGGTTTTAAAAGTTTCCAAATTTTCAATATATCGACGGATTATTTCAAGAATTTTTGGCAAATACTTGGAAGTGGGGCTTCTGCTATACTCAGTCTAATTTTCTTCAAGGGTTCAAACAAACCCAAACAACCCCAAACAAAAATTAGCCTGATTCTAGCAGGAACCCCACTTCCAAATATTTACCGCATTTTATTGATTAAGAAGTGATGTTGCGTCAATTTCGAAATTTGTCTACACAAAGTTATACGAGCATGTCTTAGTTTGGATATTGAGAGAGGAGAGATACTTTTAGGCGAGGAAAAAATGTGCTCATTTACGTGATGTTTTTTAAAGAAAAATTTCTTCATTTTTGAGACTTAGGGTATGTTTTATAATTTTGTTTGTGAGATGGAATTTTTTTCATTAACCTTTAAAAATGGCGGAGGTATGGCACGGTCTTCAAAACTGCATTTTCAAAACTGGCGTGACGTATAGCTGAAAAACTAATCGACCGATTCCATGGTCTTACATACAGATACTTGAAACTATGGTGGTGGGGGCAGTCCCGCTTAGTGCCCAACATTGTTGGGCGTTAATCAAGTAAATTTCCAATCAGTTCATTAATTGACTAAAAAGTAATTACATTTAATTTAATTACAATCAACATTAATTGCAATTACACTATCAATTGCTAGTTGCAATTAATTCATTTGGATTAATCTATGTTAATTGCAACGGGTAATTAAAACGATTGCAATTTACGTTTTCAATTGTTCTAAGAAACAATTTGAAGTAGCAATCAACCTATTTAACTTTACAGATATCAGATAACTAATATTTAGATATTATTATTGATTATTGTATACATTATTGATAATTGAGGGGTCTTCTCACTTTAGACTCTAAAAAAAGGCTATTTTCATGATTTTTTAAATAGGTTTATATCATCGATATTGATATAACAGTTGTTACACTTGATAAATACACTTTCGAAACACACAAAAAATGTGTTTGTTTAAGTCACTATTTATAGACGTAATTGGTAGTTAAAGAAAATGTCCTAAAAAAATTGTAGGTCCGCGCTGTTGATGAAATCTCGGAGATGGATCATCCGAAACAAAAAATCAAACGGTGTTAGATTCAGTATATTAATGGCTATAGTGCATATCATACGATTTTTTATATATGCAAAAATAACAAAATGGTGGACATTTTTCGAAAAAAAAACAACAAAAAAAACGTGTTTTTTCACCGTTTTTGGCAAAAAATAGATATCAAAATTTAAAAACAGACTTTGATATGCGCTATAGCTATAGTTTCAAAGAATATGTGGTTTAAATTTCATAAGGGCCGGTTCAGTAGTTTCGAAGATTTTATCCACAACCCGCCGAAAAACGTTGTTTCGAGAAAAACGCGTTTAAAGTTTGTTTGGGTTACATGAATACATAAAAAAATTGTTATGTATTTCGAAAGTGTATTTATTAAGTGTAACAATTTTATAATAATATGTATAATATAAACCGATCAAAAAAACTCATGAAAATAGCCTTTTTTAGCATGTAAAGTGAGAAGACCCTTTAATATTAGTTTGTTATGACGATAAAATTTTAGTTGTGTTGAGTTATAGGTTATGTTTAACAATCATGGACGCGGCACGGTAAGGACGCCCGGCGACAGCAGCGCCTTGGGCACTAGGCGTGCCTAACCCCCCCCCCCCCCACTGAAATTCGCCTTCGTTTTAAAACCTGTATATAAGGCCGTTACCGATTCTGATGAAACTTGCTTAAAATGTTCCTATCCTTATTGTCTGAAATATGCCTCTGAATGTCTTTAAAAACAAACGAAAAATCTTTTTTAATTGAAATATTTCCGTATTTTTTTGGAAATTTCAATTTTTTTGTTTCGAAGCGTACCGTTTCATCGATTTTTACAACTTCTCGCTTTTTCTTGGTCCATATTCTACGTATGAATGTTAAAGAAAGAAAAAACTTCGTTGGTTTTTCAGATTAATTCCGCCGACGCTACGTGTCACGCCATCTGACAACATCCGCAGCAACCCGTTAAGAAGTGCCATACCACCGCCATTTTTAAAGATTAATGAAAAAAAATACCACGTGACAGCCAAAAGTCGTGATAAACACATCAAGTCTCAAAAATAGAGAATAAACCTTTTTTTTCGGAAAAAAATCATGAAAATCAGCCATTTTTTCCTTGCCTGAAGGTATCTTCCCCCTTAAGTCATCCGAAGATGGCAAATCGCGTGGCAAATTGATCTATTGCTTTTATCTTTTAAAAAACGAATGCCCGGGCTACGCGTAATTATTACGATTATTATTATTGATGTTGTTACTATTCCATACTTAATATTATTATTATTAAAATCATCATTATTATTATTGTTATTCATTTTATTCATTCTACTCTCAAATCGTATTTTCTTTTCATTATTGTCGAAACGAATAAAGGGAAACTTGTCAAATTTCGAAAACCTTTTTCGTTCCCAACGGAGAATAATCGAGAACTCGTCTGATTCGCGTACCTCGTAAACCAGCGAGTTGTTGTTGAGAAAGGATGACAAAACGAAACAGCCGGCCAGCGATGTATTGTGTCGGTAAGCCACGTGAAGGGACAACGCGCCGCCCATCGAAAAACCGCCGACCACTATTCGCTTTAGCGGAATTCCACTCGCCACTTCTTTCTCTATCAGATCCGACACGGACTCGCAAGTTGAGTCGATGGAGGACTTTTTTTCCGGTGCGCTAATGGCCACTGCGCTCCGATCGAACCACACGTTGCTCGGCTGAAAATTAACATTTTCTTATCGACCGTCGCATTTTGTATCGTATGTATAAATGTGTTAGATTTTCATGAGCGATTGGGACGCTTTTTTTTTCTTAGTTTAACCTTGAGCGTAACTGCCGAGCAACGCGAACGTCAACTTGGACATTTTCGATAAGGACCCACATTTCATCGTACATTCTTAGACGTTTTTGACATTTTTAAAAATTGGTTATTAAGAACGTCATTTTGCGTTGAAAAATTGAAGACAAATGAATTAAATTTTTTTTTATTAAACCACGATAAACAAATAAATATCCAAACGATTTTTTTAATCATACTTATTCCTTTGAAATTGATTCTTTCAAATAAGCCTGGTTTTCGGGTCTGCACAGTAGCCTTCCCTTTAAACCGAGGTCGAGAATTCCATCTTTTCTTCGACTCAGAACCAAACAACTTTGATGAAAAACTTTTTTTTAGACCAAGCACTTTCTGTGGTAGCAGCTTGGTACAACTTAGATGCGACAATCTGTACATTCGATTGAATATACTTATTTCGATATATGGCGATATATTTTCTCTACCATGCCACCCAAGGGTGTGTAGGGTTGCAAAGGAGCAGTCGGATAGACGACTTTGATGTGTGGGAAGGCGAACTTTGACGAGGTCAGACTGGATATCCATGCCTGGTTTTCGCTGCCTGTACTGCCTGAAACACAACGAGAGGTTTCCAAGAGTAGCACAACTAGTAGCGTTATACTCAAGTTTTTAGTTGGGTTTGTTTGGGCTATTGTTAATTTTCAATGGCATCATTGATTCACTTTTTGTTTGGGTTTGTTTGGGCTCCTATTAGTTATTGGTACCGTTATTAACAAGATTTTTGTTCGGGTTGTCATTAGTTACGCAAGTCAAAAAAAAAAATGTCTTGGTGCCAGCGAAATTTGTATGATTTTTTGTCAGGTGACTACTGGTGGGACCTATGCCAACCTATATTTCAATCATGCAGGATTTTCAAATGAATTTTTGTTCCACAGTGATCGTCTTTAGCAGTCCATTTGAAAAATGTTTCCTTTCTTTATTTTTTTTATTATTCGCTGTTATAAAATAATCCAGTGATACGGAGACTGCAACAAAGGGAGGACGAGCTTGTTCGAAGTACCCTAATACATTTTGTTATGTATGGTTAGGGTATGTTATTCAAAAAGGTAGAAAACGAGGTACAAAAAGGTAGAGAACTACAGATTGCGTGAAGTGCCTTTTTCTCCTTATTTCGTGATAGAAATAAAGAAAAGATAACTTCGCAGAAAATATTGACTCATTCAGTGAAGAGCGAGAACGCTTCCATCGAGATACGAAAATTATGGAAAATAAGTATCAGGGAAGAAGGGACACACATGATGGCTTAATTAACAATATATTTGATCAAGAAAATTTTTTTTTTTCACTCAAATTAAAAATATCGATTTTTCCAAATACCTAAGAATTTTAAAAAATCCTACTTTTTAGATTTGTTCAATGCAGTCCACAGGGGGGGGGGGGGGGGGTTGGACGCTAAGTTTTAACGGAGCGAACACGAATCTCAAGGGCTCAAGGTCAACATAACCTCACAAATGATCATTTATTGTAACATAACCTCACAAATTATCGAATCCACATCCGGAAGCCACATACTCTTCAATTATCGAATAGTTTCCTCATAGATGGTCAAGTTTTTTGAAAATGAAAAACGAGGCAATAGATTCTGTAAAATTCACCCACGCAGAGCTTGACGATCTTTCCTTTTCCCCAAATATTATCAATGTCCAAGAAATCTGTTTGAAAAATTCCGCTTTCTCACGCATTCATACGCCACGTGGTGCAGTTGCTACTTAGCCTTCTTGACATGCACACGTCAACATAACCTCACACATTTTCGAACAGAATTTTCTCATGGACGGCCAAGTTTTCGAGGGATAACAAGGCATCAGGCTCCGTAGAATTAACGGACGCGGAGCTCGACGATTTTGTTTGGCCCTGAATATTGTTCATCTCCGAGAAATCCCCCTTCGAAAATTTCAGCCATCTCGCACTCGTGTGTCACGTGGTACGCTACTACTTCGACTTAGGTCTTTACCGGAGCCGTGAAAAAAAAACAACGTCGCGGTGTGCTTATTCGTCGGATTGGTAATGATAGTTCGCGACGTCGAAATCACCGACGCCATGATCGACGAGTTCCGTATGGCGAAATCGGAGGAAAATAAAAATCGACGCGACCGCGTTGACGGCAATCGTGCGTTATAAATTCGCCGATGTTGTATATTGACGCGAGAAATGGACAGCCGGTGTCCGTGACGACCAACGCGCGCAGCTTATACGAAATTCGCGATCCCGAAAAGTTTTGGCGCCTCCCGCGACCTACGACTGAAGCTCTACTGGTTACGCTGGTTACCTTGGTAAAAATACATTAATAACGATCAGCAAAATAAAAATAAAAACATAATTACTCGAGATTTTGCTGTGTCCCAGGGATCAAAACAGATAGTGAAAGTGAAATGTCGTTCCATAAAGCCACCTATAGATGAAGTCTTTAAAAAAAGTGATTGTTGGCTCTAAAAAAGACTCTTCAAGCCATCAAGGCGAGCTTGTATTAACGCCATAACATTTTTTCTTTCCAAATTTGTATCATCATAAATAATAAATCGAGCAATATTTAAAGTTTTTTTGTTATACAATGTATAAATATAATTTCAAACATCCCTTGTAAAAAGAATGCTCTGAAAATTAGAATCACGCCTTCTCGAGACGTGCGAGTCACTCATAACCTTAAAAAATCTAAATCCAGAGCTGACAGAGCTAAAAAGGGAGCGGATATAAGTTATTCACTGCAGCAGTATCTTTACAAACTACTATGGAGGTAAATCCAATAGCCAACTCGCAAGAAATCACGAACGAAGTAATTGTTCATGTTTGAGGTTATACTTTGATCGGCCATATTGAATTATCACTGCGCCACCTCTAGGACGTGAAAATCGCGAATGTTTTGCAATTCGACGTGGAACACGAGCTTACCGAGCCGTGTGTCAACGAATGTTGCGAATCGTAAATATTTTGCTCAATCGTGAATGACGAGCGCAACGAACTCGACTCGATAAAAAAAAGTATTTTTAATAGCGGTTTTATTGCCACAATATATCTCAACAAAAAAATCGCTGCTCATTGTACAAAAAAACCTGTCCAGTCGGACCTTAGTTTAGTTTTGCTTGTTCGACGCGCTACCAGCGCCATCTGTCCGCTTTTCGCGTAAGTTCGCGTCACGTTGAGGCGGCGTGAAAGCCACACGGAACTCTGTCATGCGGCCGCGTTACCCTTGGCGACCTCGGTCGGTAAAACACTTCTCATGGATCTCGTCCAACTCCGACACAGTGCACATATTTCTAGTGTATTATTTTGCCCGGATTGGCTGCTGATGCCATAAATATGTACGACCTAACGTAGTCGGAAAATTACCCGGGCGAACGTGAGACGCAAGGGCGCTAAGCTCTGCCGGTAAAGAACAGTGATAGTAACACAACTGTTTTCCTTATTCACGTAATAAAAATACAAAAATGTATATGTATATTTTATGAAAAATTAGCATCTACAGAATAGGTCTATACCTAGAATGCGCTGTTTTAAGATTCATTGAAAAAAATCTACAGATATACACAGAGTGCAGCTATTTCATGGCATTGAAATTGTAATCAGACTTTTCGGGTAATAAAAAAACAGGTACATGAAATAATACGAGTTGTTTTTTATATAATACAATTATTGATACATTGAGGTTAATTGGATTTGTTTTGGCTTTGTTTCGGATTGTTTGTATAATAATTGTAATAATATAAGTTGTAATGTAATTCTTTAAATTAGAATTCTTTAATTAGAATAAAAAGATTAGAATTGGGTGGGCAGAGGGAACTTTCCAACTAATCACATGCATATAGTATATCGCCACTCTACTACACACAGTGGCAGTGGAGTGGGGGTAGGTTTAGTTTCGTGTGACATGCACCTAACTCAGGCCCCTTACCCAGCCTACCTCAACAAACATATACAGTTTTAAAAGCATTTTCACGGCTAAAAAAGCATTTTTAATGCTAACAAATTCGTGAACTGTCATTTGACTCTGCAGCGCTCCAACCTCCTTAACGTACAAAAACATTTTACTACGTGCGTCACGGACCCCTGCCCAGTCGTGCGCTCGCGAATCGAGCAGCTCCAGCGGCCGAGCGCCGACATTCGCTCGTCGCTCGGCCACGCGAGGCGCTCCTCACCCGTGAGTCGCCCATACGCAGCGTGCACATTCCCTGGCCGCTCGCTCATACGCCTCACCTCGTTCCTGCACCGTAGCGCCGCCGTTATCGACAGCTGGAACTACGCGGAACCCGGCATTGATCGTGCGAGCAGAGCTTGGCACTCTCGACTCGCGATTATTTTGTTTACCTCGAAAGAAAACTAAAAACACCGAAACTTCTTCCCGTCCCAATAGGCAATACCCAACGACCCCTGAGGACTCCACATCCTCACATCGACGAACTTTTCGCGTGCTACACCATACGCACGTGTGTGTGTGCGTGTCCTCGCGCGCGCACTCGAAGAGTGCGTGGCCTCGTGAGAAATTTGAAAATTCTCGGAGCGTATAGACGATCGAGTACGCGCGCTGGTGGGGGGTAGAAGAGCGATCGTTTGTCATTGCTCGCTCGAGCTGTCACGCGTGTTTGTTCCTCGTCCCTACGCGCGTACTTGTTAACCTGCGGCCAAGAAGAGGAACCGGAGAAAGAACGAAAAAAAAAACAAAAGAACCGGTCAAATTACACAAGGAGTCTTGCTCTTTGCTCGAACGAATCGTGCGCTCACGGGGAGTGCCGTAACAAATATAACCTGTATTTTCATTCGCGCTGTGCTCACTAGTGAAGTTATGTTTGATAAACGCTCGTGAATCGTGCGCCCGAGTTGAGATCCGTCTGACGATGCAGAGAAGTGGTAAGTCAAAATGATCACGAAAACACGCGTTTGTTCGTTAAAATAATATTCGTTAAAAGAAAATGAGACTTCGATGCTCAACGATCACCCGAAATCGCAATTGTTCGGTATACACGACGAAAAAGAAGGTATGTATTCAATCGAAAGTGTCACTTTGCCGGGTACGAAAGATTTTTAACGACGTCGACGACCATTTTGGGAGCGCCAAATTTCCGCGTCAATAGTCGATGTATATAGACGTATGCGGTGCGCCACTGGATGGTCCACGGTCAATACCCAGTATCCTCACCTAACCGCTATTAACCTGCCTTTTTCATTCGACTTCGCCTTTGCGAGACACCGCTTCAAAGGAAAAGAAATGTACCTCGTTACCGCCCAAATATTAATCGTATTCGGCCCAACGGGATGTCGAGACCGATCGAATTTTAATTCATGACATATACGCATACGCTGCGACGAAGGCGGGCAGCAAAAAATCGGCCGTTTCGTGCAAGGAGTTTCGATATCTCGGCTTCGAGAGTGGGGATAAAAATACAGTTCTCGTCACGCGGTGAACTTCTTGCAAATACAATTTCATGGAAATATAAATTGTTATTGGGCTGTATACAACTCGTAATAATGTTGAAGATTATTTCCAAGCCGGGAAATTATATTAATAGTTATGATTTTTGGAATTGAACGTAAACGTGTTGAA
Organism: Ophion costatus; assembly: GCA_951751655.1. NCBI lineage: Eukaryota > Metazoa > Arthropoda > Insecta > Hymenoptera > Ichneumonidae > Ophion > Ophion costatus. The sequence continues at coordinate 26,320,458 of OX632363.1, forward strand.
ATTCCATTCGAGACAAATTCACCGATGGAATTGGCAATAGAGGGCGCTTCCGCCGTTGGCACGAGTTACTATCGCTAATGCGTCTCGGGCTTCAAGTTACTTACACGCTGAAAAACGTTCGTGGTTTAAGGTTTTATCGAGTTTTTTCATTCGACAAAGACGAGAAAATGTTGAGAATGTCCAATGCGGGAAATGCTATGCGGGTTTTATACACCCGGCGATTTTGAAATAACCGCCAGCTAACGCTTGACTGTGAGTGGCACACTCGACGGCGATAGTTGGCGCGGTATTCCCACGCTTAACCTATAATTTTCGTTAATGTCCGGAAAAAAAACCGTTCGAGCTCAACATTCACATCTTTTTTCGAGTATTATTGATAAACGGAGTAGAGAAATCGCTTAAGGAGGTACGATCATTACTACTAATCCAACTTTCGGATTTGAAATTTTTATATGATTTTAACAAATACTTTACGCGCCTATTGCCAAAATTTGAGCTATTTTGACCGTTTAGTTTTTTCCGCAATAAAACTGCAAAATCGAGCAATTTGAGTTACCGAAGCACGTCGTCATATGGAGACGGTCAACCGGAAGTGCGGTGATCGTGATTTTTCTGCTTAGGTATCCAACTAAACCCTTTGGAAAACTGAAATTCGATAGATTAGATATAATAGATATTGTAAAAAATAAGAAAATCAATCTTCACCGTGTAGTTAAAGCACTACATTACAAGAAACTTTCAATTTCCGGTTGAAAATGGTCAGAGCGACGAAATAGCACCCACAGACTTAGCAACGTCGCGAGTAACAGCTGATGCGTTTGGCGAACATAACCCAGCTTTGTTTTGAAATTAATTCGAATAGAAGCCGCTACAAAATATGCAAACAACAATTTATGGATTTTTATCATTTATCACGTATCAATAATATGTATAATAATTATATTCTGCCTATCGTGTTAATTCCGCTGAGGTAATTCAAGCCTATTTTAATAGGCTTGAATTGTATTACGTTAATATTATTACAAAGATTACTACCGTGTCGTTGACAATCTAATTTTTCAGTTTTTATGTTTTCACGTGCAATAAATTCATTATTTACCACAACATTTGGCACGCTATAATCGATAATACGAATAATCAACATAAGTAAACATCAATCAAAGCAGCTGTGGGTAAAATAAATTTAGACTCTTTTTTGACCCTGTGGAAGTGATCGTACCTCTTTAATTTCTTGACACAATTTCTTGACACATTCCCAATACTCAAATCACGGTGTGCTCAGTTTTTATGGTTCCATACCCAAAGGCCGAAACAGAACCAACTGCGACTGTGTGTAGTAGAGTGGGGGCGCTGTGACCTGCTGAATGCTTGTGATTGGTTGAAAATGCCCACCACCCAATTCTAATCTTGTTATTAATTTAAAAATTATTTCACAAAAATATAGTTTTAAAATATGACAATTATTATACAAAGAAACCCAAAGGAACCCAAACACACCTGACCAAACCCAAACAAACCAAATTATATATCTCAATGTATCAACATTTTTTTAAAAATAATAAAAACAAACTCATATTTTTTACATGTACCTGTTTCTTATCACCCGAAAGGTCTTATTCCATTTTCAATGCCGTTAATTAGTTGCACTTTGTGTAATATCTGTAGATTTTTTATCAAGCAAAATAAGAAATATTATTACAATGATTTAATTTCAATCATTGCATCTCTTTGGATTTCGTATAGGATGTTTTTTATCGAACAAAATATTCGTGAACTTTTTTCCCTCGGTAAAGAGGGCTGGATATCGAAGTTTGGATATCGACGTCGATTTTCTGTTTTGTTTATTTTGCAAGAACTTTTTTTTTCTTTTGCATTAAAAATTTCATCGAATCGTCTTTTAGGTGGGAATTTCGTTTCATTTGTATTATCGGTGTATTGTTATTAATAGTTACCTTGAAGGGCTTGCATCGCTGAAACGCGATAAAACTTCATTTTTATGGACTCTCAAAATATTTTTTTTGCTGATTTTGTCTCAAAAAGTCACGCTCACGTTTTTCAGGATTTTTGTGAGAAATCTAGAATACAAATTAACGAGACATTTTTTTCAAATCACGAAATTATAGAAAGTAAGGCAGAAAAGAAAATTGTCGTTGCAACGATGCAAACTTCAACACGATTATTATTACCATCGCAATATATAATAATCAACCTTCTCGTCGATATTATTATTATTGGAGTTATCATTATTACTACCACCATCGTAATAAGTAAAAAAAAACATCATCACTATGATTATTATTATGATTATTAATATTAATAGCAGGGCATAATAAGGATAAAAGTAATAATATCTTATTACTTTTATCCTTATATATGGTGTTGAAGTTTGCATCGTTGGAATGCAACGATAATTCTTGAATTTTTCATTTCTTTATTGTTATTATTTAAACATTTTATTTTGCATCTTTCGGTTACACATTTTGAATAAGATTTTTTTGGCCTAGATGTGCCAAAAAAATGGGCCTAAAGTTTGCACCATTGCAATGGAACAGTCTTGTGTTATTTTTTCAATTTTTTTAATTTTCCAAAATTTCTTGCATATTTGAGCTCTAGTTTCTTAAAAAATATCGTAAAATTAATTATTTATGTATTCGAACAACGGGGCCGTTGTCGAGGGATGAATAATGAAAAAAAATCCCCACGGTTAGGAGACGATCCTTTGTTTTTGTTGGCTTGGTCTGTACCATGGGCCGAAAGGACCTCGAAAACAAGTACCAACGATTTTAATTATCCGGAACCCACCCTTATCAATGGCGTTGAAGTTTGCATCGTTGGAATGCAACGAAACTTCTTAATATTTCTTATTTCTTTATTTTGATTACTATCCTACTGTTTTTTTCCAAGTTCAGGCTACGAATTCCCAATAAGAGTCTTAAAAAACGTTTCAGTGATTTTTCGTAACCTCAATGCGCCAAAAAATGAGCAATACGAAGAAAAAAAATATTTTCGTTGCATCTCAGGCAAGCTTCAATACCATCTTGTTACATATAAACAGCATTTTCCTTCAATGACTATCGAACTTAAGGCCTTAGGCCACAGTAACGGGTATACAATCATGTGCGAATTTAACAATTTTTTTTTCGTATGAAAAAGTGATTCACTCATGAAATTAATTACACATCTATTTAGTATGAATATCAAGCTGTTGAAAAGTATTTTTTTTTTCGATGTACAAAATGGCGGACTACTAATATTTTGCATTCGCGTGACATTTAGCATTCACAATTTTTTACCTAGAACAAAAAACAAAAATTCTCGTCAATCTACATTAGAATACCTAGAGAAGTACGTACGGAATTTAAGAAATATTGTTTTATTCAAAAGTTGTAGATATTTGAACTTAAGAAATGAATTTTTACTGAAAAATTTCGTTATAACTGCTCATAAAATGAACAGTTTTCGATTAATCAGAAATTCCGTACGTACTTCTCTGCGAAATGCAATTAGAAACAAACTTTTAAATTTGAAGTAAATCGCGTGAAAATTGTTAAAGTTATTTGTCACGCCAATTGGAAAAAAGCTGTTTCGAGACGTTTCGAGTAGACGGCCATTTTGTACATCGATAAAAAAAAATCTAACAGCTTGATATTTATACTAAATAGGTGTAATTTATTTTATGAGTGAATCACTTTTTCATACGAATTTTTAAAATTAAATTCGCACATGATTTTATACCCGTTACTGTGGCCTAAGGCCTTAAAAACTAGTTTATAGCACCTTGTTTTATATGTTGGGAAAAAAATACAATATTCTGTAAAGTTGGCGCCGTTGTTTAGATTTCTTTGAAACTTGCTGCAACTTGATTACTACAAAAGTAGTAATAAAACATAGCCTAAGTTGTAAAAATGGTGAAGAAATCTTTCCTTAAAAAAAAATCATGAAAATCGGCAAATTTTTTCCTCGCCTAAAGGTATCTTCCTTTAGTTTCCCCCCTTAAGTTTACTCCGGAGCTGAAAAATCTTGTGGAGATGCAACGGCCTGTCCGGCAAGACGTCGCTCTTTTTTTCTGAATGAGCCGTCGGCCAAATGGCATTGAGCCAGATAGTGCGTACTCTCACGCCGATTTCTGCGAGAAAAACGTGACCGTGACAGAGTTGATACGTGAGTCATGAGTTCGATTCTCGTTGCATCGGAATACTGACCCTTTTATCGCGGAAAATTGCGACGCCGCTGTCTCCATGCTGCCATTTAACGGTGGCATTTGTTATTGCGTTTTGATATTGGATAGTGCTGACTTTACTAAAAAAAAATTATAAAATTAATTTTTTAATAAAATTTAATTTAATTAAAAAATGCCAGTTTCATCAAGGCAGTCGTCTGGTGTAGAGGCCTAAGGAAGGTGATTTTTGGTGATTTTTTTTATAAGGAAAGAAAAAACGGACCTTGAAAATTTTATTGTACTTTGTCACATATTTGAAGAGTACAAAAACGCGAGAGCACCACCGACTTTTCTAATCGTTTTTGTGCTGCTATTTTCAAAGATAGGGGATTGGACGTCAGGAAAACGTATACGCATTTTATTATTCCAAACAACTTTTGTTTGAAACATTTTTCGATCGGGCCATTAATTATCGAGATACGGCGATTTTTCGATTTTCAACCCCTATCCCTTAGAGTTGGGGCGACTTGAGGGGTAAAATTTCATTGGGGTCACTCTCGCTAGGCACTCATCTAGCTTCAGTGAAAAATTCTAATTCTACGCTAATCGTTCTGGGTTTTCGTCCCTTTTACTGGACTATAACGCTCTCTTCAATGGTGAACATAAAAACTAAGATGAGAAATAGGCTCCAATTGGAACATGATTTGGTTATTTGCGGCTCAAAAATAGAACCACTATTACACTATTTATTATAAAATAAACAGGCACAGCCTTCTCACTGAAATTGTTGCATTTTTATTGTAGTGTGGGACCCACAACCCTTGCTTTTTTACTTTTACCTGGTTTGCGACCGCCACCCACACGTTGGAAAACACTGCTTCACAACGAAGTGTATTACGACACATCGCGGACTCAATTTATGATAGCAAATAATCAAAAATAGAGAAATAAATTCTTAAGGGCCTACAGCCCACCCAACAAATGGCCACATTCCGAATTTTTCTCCTGAAAAACGATTTGTGAAAAAGAAATGGATTTTTTAACGCAAAAATACACGTATTGAGAGCTTAAGGCGTTACCCCCACTTGTAGCGCAAAAAATGGCCTTTTTCATGAATTTTTTTAAAGAAAACTACAAAACTTTTTTAATCGATCAATATACCATCTTGAAGAACACATCTTGAAAAACTTTCAGTAATTTTTTTATTCAAAAATATTACATTGTTTAGTGGCAAATGGCCGTCAATGAAATAATGTTTTTATATACACGGTTTGCGGTGACCAACATTGCGGCGAAGTGGATCATCTGAAAAAAAAATGCGGATGGATTTAGTCAAATAGAAGTATAAACTAGTCTTTAATCGAAGGATTTTAAAAAATATTCATTTTTCACAAAATGGCGGACAATCAAAGTTAATGGTTCGATTTTAACGAAAAAAAACGGTCGTTTTTTGGCTATAAAACGGCCATTTTTTTTTTCGAAAAAAAAAATCGAACGATTAGAGACTACATTTTTATGTATTAAATAAGCCTGCAAAATTTCAAGAAGATCGGTTCATTAGTGTTCGAGTAATCTTGGTCACCGACTTCATAAATGCCATTTTGAGAAAAACGCGTTTAAAGTTTCAATTTCAGTTCTTCGATTCACGGATTCTTCTCTTTCAACGCTCATATCTCAGTCAATTTTGTTCGGATTGACTTGAAATTTTCAGGACATATTCTCAGATACTTATACTTCAAAAAAATGCAATAAAAAAAATCGATTTTTTCAAAATCGCAAGTGGGGGTAACCCCTTAAAAAAAACACCAAAAAAATATAGAAAAACAGTAAAAACATGGCCGTCGGCAAATGACGACATTTTTTCGTGACGTTTGGCGGTGGACACGTTCACGCTCAAACGGTCCATCGGAAATCCAAAAACCAAATGGGTCATTCAAGTTAACAACAAATACGAGTCGTTGGCGATCGTTGATTTTTTTAACTACGTGGTGACGAATTGAGACTTAAACGTACAAAATCTATGAAAAAAGTCGTAATTTTTACGTAACTGTTGAAAAATGAAGATCGATTTTGAAAGATTGAAATCGTCAACGACCTTTAAATATTTCTCTTCGTATCTGCTGTAAATTTGGAAACGATCCATCCAGTGGTTCTCGGGATATCACGTCCACCGACTTTGTAAACAGTGTTTCGAGAAAAACGCGTGTAAAGTTTGAAGTAGCTGTAGCTCATCCAATTTTGGGAATATTTCAATGAAACGTTCAGGAAATATAGCTAAAGGGACATACTATCGAATCAAAATATTTTTGAAAAGTGCATATTTTTTACCCACCTCGGTAGACGTAGCCCATCAAGCTAAAATAAAAATTGGCTGATGACAAGTGACGATTTAAAAAATCCAATGTGCTATTTCGCCGATCCGGAGATGGATTTTTTTCTCATCGGGATATGCCTCGGACATGCCCCGTTACTCAACTGCTAATGGTAATCACTATCAAATGAAAATTCATTCGAAAACCCTGTGTAATAATTTGAAATATAGGTTGGTATAAGTCTCACCAGTAGCCACGTGACGAAAAATCATACGAATTTAGCCGACATGAAGAATTTTTTTCTTCGTTGACGCGTGTAGTCATCCCGATCAAAAATAATTTCACGTGTGCACGAGATTTATCTATTCCGAACGAAAAAATAGCAGCTCTCCAATAATCAACCACTTTCTCGTGTTACCTCGATGCGCTTTTTGCCACGCATTTGACCGCAATTTTTTCGTCATTCTTTAAAATTGGAGCCAGTGCCTCGGAGCCATAAACTCGGTCACCCTACCGCCAGTCCACGAGTCCTCAAAAGGCAACCGTGGTCCCCTGAATCCCACTTATTGTCACGATGCCATTGAAGGCTGGATTACCCAACTAATCCTCGGAGAACAGAGTCGAGTGTGGGTCCAGGCTGTAGCCCGGGACAATGAAGCGACGATGTTGCTTTTTAATCAGCGTCAACATCAGTCGAATGGCATACACGTGTAGGGACCAAACCATGGTACGTAACGGGGATAACGCGAGGGTGCACGTTCGTTTCAATTGTATCGCACTTGGGATAGCTGTGGGCGTTTCACTCACGTTTTCTTTTCCCTCCTTTGTGCGTTCGTGTGTGGGGGAGGGGGCTGACACTCATAGTGACACTCAGCACTATGAACACGCACTTTGTTTGCACTTCATTCGTAACGAAAGCCCAGAGACGACGCAAGGACACTCGAGGGAATGGTTAAAAAAAAAGAGAGTGTTATGCTTTCCCAAAGCTTGTGCGATTCAGTGTCTCGACTTTAGCGAGGGTTTTACGGTTTCGTATGGTAAAAGCCGGGTCTAGACCGATCGAGCACGCCTCGCGAGGCAGCCTCGCGTGCCTCGGCCGGTGCGGACGTGCCTTTTAACTAGCCGAATTTTACTATAAATCATTTGTATTCTATAAACATTCAGAATGTTTAGAAAATAAATTTTGCAATACGAAAATAGTTTTTTTTTTTAAATAATTCATGCGTGCAAGAATGACAGCACATATGTACGTACAGCACCGTTTGGTTGCTTCGACATTTTTAATTGAACTAATTTCCGTTCAATGCTCGTGACGGGATAAACAACATCCACCGAATTTCTTGAGATAATTCGCCATTCGTAAACTGTAGATGACTTTGTTGGGTACACGAATACATTTGTTTTTTTCCCCACACTTTTGCTTCAATGTACAAACATTCTTCAGACTCGTTACGTCCGAAAATTTTGTTAATCTCCGCGACGTATCCATTACGCAAAAGCACAACGTTATCTGGCGCTCTCGTACCAATAAATGTGGAATGATTAAAAACAAATTTTTTTACAATCACTTCTCCATTTTTGAGATTCTTCTGACCAATCTCGCTTGATATGTATCCACTAATAAAGCTGATAATTGGAGAGGAGTAATAGGGTTGCGTCATTGCTTCGATCGGGTTCCGTTGAGGCAACCAGTCGGGCCCTGATTCATGAGCCTCTTTAGGCCCTCGTTGACAATTACGGAAGTCGCCTGCGGCCGATAAAACCTCTTGCCAGTGAGCCAAATATGAATTTTTCAAAAATTTTAAGATTTCATCAAGCGCCGGATTTTCGAAACCCTGATACTGAACAAGGTCGTTCGTCTCAATTTCCAGGCCCTATTTACACTCTTCCAAGTAGTGATATTAAACTTGGATACAGTGATTTGAACTAGTCTCGAAACTGATTACAAGTACCTACGCGCAGAGAATTTTTAAGTATTTTTTACGGTGACCGTAAAAATTACATTAAAAATTTGAAACCGGTGACAAATGTGCACATAGTCAAAAATTGAAACTAGCTTTTAATATTTTGCTTTCATTCATGTAAAAATTTAAGCAAGTAGCATAATTTTTTACATTTCTTTCAGTAAAAATTCTGACACATTCTCATGTAGAATTTTAACAATGGGCTGCCTCAAAAATTCCAAGTTTCTACAGTAAAAATAACCTGGACAAACTTGAAATTTCTAAAATCCCTAGCGAACAATTAATTCCCTATGATTAAATAAATACTCTATATACTGTATTTCTGAACATTTGTGTTCTTGATTGCTACTTATTTTAGCATATCATCTTTCCGTACCATTGTAGACGTCCTTTATCGAAGTTTCTTTTCACGTTTCTTTGTTTTCTTGCGTAGAACTGCGTAGACCACGTTAGACTGCACGAGACCACGAGGCTTTCTTGGCCCATGCTTCGTACTATAATGCGCATGCGCGGTACCGCTGTTGCTAAGCAACGCGGGTCGGCGTCGTTCGTGCTCGTCATACTGCGTCATACACAAGCACACTCTCACAGCTTGCGTTCACGTATACGCACGCTCCCACACAGAGCTCACGCGTACGGTCAGGCGACCTAGCCCTAACTGATTTTACTATAAAGAACGTAAAATTCCGGTGGACGCACGGAAAATTTCGGCTGCCTTTTTAAAATTTTTATGGTAAACACGCAAATTTCTCAATGTTCCACTGAAAAATTTCATTTATATTAGCCCTTTTTTAACTTATTGTCGTAATCTTTACGTTTCATGAAATTTTACTATTAATTTCAGTAAAAATTCTGGAAAATATTTTAAATTTCTGTTACGCAAAAGTAAATTTTGATTCATTTCCATGAAAATTTATAATTTATTGCCTAAAAACCTGAAGAATTGCACATGTGTCACCGAGTTACTGTGATTTCCCAGTAAAAATTACTTAAAAATTCTCTCCGTGTAGCGTTGAAAGACTGGATCGCCCGGTAAAACTTGGTCGTGACCTTCCCGTGACCTTGAAATTTGGCAGCCCAAAAAAAAACTGGCATGGCGGAATTGCGCACCCGGCAAAGTGGAACAACTTTTGTTCGAAACATTTTTCCCTAGGACGCGATGTTTTCGATATATTCGAGCATGTCCGGAAAATACATCCCGGGACACCCGGTATATCGCGAGACGTCACGATCAGCTGCTCGCGAGCTGCGCACGCGCCCTCAACTTGCTCGACGATTTCCCGCGTAATTCAAACTCGATGCTACAAAATTCGCGCTTTTTAACGTACGTTCGACAAAATATTTTGACCGTCCATGGTTTTGTTTATGTTTTTTTTTCTTCATACTTTCATTTAAATTCTCCGATGTTTCACAATATTTTATTAGCATTATTCGTATTATTGTAATTATGATCCTGACAATGATCTAATATTCTGAATCGACGTCTGTAAATAAAAATACGGAAGGAACGATATAATTAGAAATACGAGAATAAAAATGTACAAACAAGAAACGAATAACAAATAGACGAAACAACGACAATGTGGTGTCATATTTTTATAAACATATGAAATATGAAAACGAAAACACACAAACTAAAAATATAAAAACACAAAACCAAAATTAAACATACAAAAAAAATACAAACATGAAAAATGCTAAAAGACAAAAACAAACATAGATGCCTATATATATATATACTCGATGTGAAGGGGGCTGCGAAAAGCCGAAGAGGCTGAACTTGGAATAAACACTACTCCTACTATGAGAACAAAAATACAACAATTAAAATTACGAAAACAAAAACAGACAAGTTGAGAATATAAAAATAAAAATAAAAAATATGACAACAAAGACACGAATAAAAAATATAAAAATCAAAACACAAAAATAAAAAATATAAAAACAAAAAACAGAAAAATAAAAAATGAAAAACAAGAATGCAAAAATTAACAATATGAAAACAAAAATTAAAAATATAAAAACGAAAATACAAAAACTAAAACAAAAATAACATCGTTCCAATCCAATAGTTTCATTTTTACATAAAATCTCCATAAATATCGACGCTGAAAGGACTTTTGATTCGGTTTCTCCGCTATGCAAATAAGCTAAAGAGTCGAGATAGTTGCGAAATTGCAACGTGACAAGATCAAGGGACCGCCATTGCCTCCCCCCTCTCACCTTCTCCCTCCCCGACTCGATCCGATGGATCATCGAGTTTCATCGTTATTCATGCGTTCATGCAAATTGCATGTAGAGCACATAGCGCGTATGCTCGAGTCGCGCACATGCATATAACAGCGAGAAATTCCCGCCAGCGAGTCTCGCGGCTTTTCGTCCGAGCCCCCGCTATAATCCCGGTACTCTGTACAAAGCGGTTTTGGCGAGAGCATCGCGCGCGGGCTCTGCCCACACACGCGAGTTAATTGAATTTCTTTTTATTTATTTAGACATTTTTATTTTTCCCTTCCGCGTTCGTCGAAAGTTTCGCCAGTGCTCCAACGAGAGAATGATTCGCGCTCACGTTCGTGATGTACGATAAAGGCGAATAAACAAAAAGTGACGTCGGTGATGAAATATTGTAATAATAAAATGTCCCCTTCAATGATCGGCTGAATTTCCACTCGGAATGGTTGTTTTTTATACTGATTTAATTTGCTGCTCTTTTTCGTTGATTTTTTTAGTTGGCCTTAGTAAAAAATAATCAAATTCGGTCGTTATTGAAATTGTTTTTTTTTCCGTTCGCGTGTTAAAAAGAAACCTCAGAACAAATCAATTGGGGATATTGAAAATATCTGTGGCCCTTAATTCTGACCCCGCAGTCTTCATATTTGACCCAAAATGAGCCTTCTTCAAGAGTGATGAAAATCGAAATTCGATCCTTAAGGGGGTGAAACAGGGGTTTTAAAGTTTCTACGAGACAACATATTTTTTTGTCACATTTACTTGAAACTTGGCATAAATACACTAAAATACAAATAATCGAATACGTATTCCGGCAATTTCAAAAATTTAAACTTTAAGGGGACTAAACGGGAGTGTTAACGCTTGTATGAGAGAACATATTTTTTTACCAGATTTACTTGAACTCGCCAAGTTTACTTAATATACAACACTATATGTTTTTCCCGCTGTTCGGTGCGTGTAGACAGTCAAGTAGTACATTTAACCCCTTAACTGTGTTTGTTTGCGTTAGCACGAATAACACCGAACAAAGATATATTTGATTATTTGTAATGGAGCGTATTTATACGACGTTTCAAGCAAATCTGATCGAAAAATTCTGATGTCTGATATAAACTCTAAAACCTGCGTTTCACCCCCTTAAGACTCGAATTTCGATTTTTACCACTCTTGAGAAAAGTCTTTTTTTGGGTCAAATACGAAGACTGCGTGGGCAGAATTAGGGGCCTCTGGTATCGTAATACTGCCAACAAATTAAACTTGAAAATTCGATTAATCACGCAAAGAATGTCTTGGATTAATAGCATCGAGATCACGACGTTGAAGCTTGCATTGTTGGAATCCCACGATTTTTTTCAAATTTTTAAATTTTTATTATAATTCGAAACCTTTTTTTTTTTTTGCCTTTTTTGACATTTTATCAACGATAAAGTATTAATTTTCGTCGCGTTCCAACGACCAACCTTCAAGACCATTCGATATCTGTGAAGTTTGTTCTTTTCCGACGCAATGTTTGTGACCATGGCGTGAAGATTTTTTCGGCCACGATCGGAAGGAAGAAATTCAATAGCCATACATAAGTGAATTTTTTTTTCATAAATTTTTTTTACTACTCGAATGGACGTTCGAATCATTATCTTCTTACTCACTCGCTTTTTAAAATATTCCTTCCTATTTGTTGCATCCTCGCTTTTAATAACGTGTTTATGGTTTTGTAGCTTTAAATGCTATTTATAGAATTTTTTTTTAAATAAATTCTTTTTTATATTTTTATTTCCTCATTATTATCGTTTTACAAAATCTTTTTTCCGGATGCAAACTCTAGATCTCTAATTAAGAGAGTTAAAAAATGATTGAGAGTTTTATCGAAACCAAGATTTGCCAAAAGAAATTCGATCAATTGAAAAATTATCATTTTCATTGCATTCCAACGCTGCAAACTACAAAAGCTCGTGGTTTGTTGAACTTTGTTTCTCTTCTTCGTCATTTCTTACTTCTCATTTTTCTTTCTTCGCCGTTTTCTGCCCTTTTTAATGTTGAACTCATTCTATTCGCGATCTTATTTATTTTTATTTCTTTCGCGTTTTTTCTCGTTCTCGCCCCTATTTTCCCGTCATTTTTAAATGCTTTTTTTTTTTACTTGTGAGGTTTCTCTCGGACTGTGTGCATCGCGCCTCCTCGCGTATAATTTAAGGTTGTCACGCCAACTGGCGAAACAATGGGGAAAGATATATACACATGGAGGCGCGGGGGAGGGAGAAAATGTTGTCCGAGCAGCCAGTAACTGATCCAATTTAAATGTTACCTGGCTCTCTATGACGTATTTATCTTCCTGAAACCCTAGAGCGGATTTCAGTTTGTGTATCCAGCGCGAAGCTGACGCTCTCGACTCTCCGAGGCTCCTAACTCATTGTTAGTAGTGTAGGCAGTTAATAATTTCCCCTCGGCTGCCGAGCACTTGATATTCCGCCGCAAATATTCCGGTCTCGCTTCGGAAAGTACCGCGATTTTCAAGTTCACATCTCGCACCGAACAAGTGCCATTGAATTGAGTGCGGTCAAAGCGAACATCGAGATTTCTCCATCGGCTATTTTACCGATACGGTTCATTGACCTGTATTATTTTTTTCCCCAGTCGCACGCTTCCGAGTCGTAGTGAATTTTTGCACAATGCATATTATCGAAAAATCACGTTCACAAGAAAATACACGGAAGTTACACACTCGAACTTCGATAAATTTTGGGCTGTCAGGATGAACTTTTTCGAGGGGAATTTTTCAAAGGGCTTTGGAAAATAATGATTTTTTATCGATTGTACTGCGGGAGGTCGAGACGAATTTTTTTTAATCTGATTTTTTAAATTATTGTCTCACGAGGGTTTGGAATAATATTTATATATTTTATTTTCATGTATTTTACATTCAACTAATTTTAACATATTCAATATTCAGATTTAATATACTTAATATTCAACCCAAGGAAAGGAATTCAAATTCGCTGTGAAAAACACGCGTACACAAGTGCTGCGCATGCGCAGTGAGTAGTGAAAAGCAAATTTGTGAAGATGTCACTAAGATCGAGTGAAAAAACGGTTGCTTTTTTTAATCGGCATTTGCTTCAATTAAATCCGAAGCGAATTTTAACATTATCTGATTATACAAGATTATAAAAATAACAAAAAAAACTATTCGCTCATCAATTGATCGAAAAAAGACATTATCGAAAAAAATTTAGTTATAATAAAACAGATCGCCAATCCAATTCCTAAAAAAAGAGACACATAACGGAATTTAATCGACGAATCATTGTTTGTTTGGAATAAATAGTTGCGTTGAAGGCTGCATCGTTGGAATGCGACGGAACTTCTTTTTTATTTTATGGCGTTGAACTTTGCATCGTTGGAATGCAACGATATTTTTTCCACTTTCCAATTTTTTTAAATTATTACCCAAAGGCTTTTTTTTGCAAATTGATGTCCTAAATTTTTAACAAAAATACGTAGCAACGTTTGATTGATTTTCGTAGCCTGAAACGTCAAAAAGAATTTATTGATTAAGAAAAATTAATTTTCGTTGCACTCCAACGACGCAAACGTCACCTCTTTTTTTTCGCTGACATTGACAATGATAGAAAACAAAATTTTTATTATAATAAAAATGATGAAATTTCAAAAAATAAAACGAATTTTATGAAATTTTATCATTTTTATTATAATCAAAATTTTGTATTCAACGATTGTCAATGTCAGCGAATAAAAATGTGAGCAATTCATGAAAAGTTATCTACCGTTGCTTTCCAACGATGAAAAATTCGACATCATCGTAAATCGAAGTTAATCAACGAATTATTGTTCACGAACAAATCGAAGTGAATTTACAAATGACGGTTCGTTTGGGTTGCTTTCAAACAAATCGAAGTCAATCGACGATTTATTTTGATTCATTTATTTACGTTTGGGTTTGCTCGAAATAGAACGAATTTGATCAAGGAATTATTGTTTATCATTCGTTGAACTATCGGGTTTATTTTCGTCTCGAACAATGCACAATTGAACGGTAAGTGTAAAAAAAGACGATCGATTACGGGGGTGAGCAAAGGCGTGAAAGTTTCGTGTTTTATATTTAAGGTCGAGTAGGAATTCCTGGTCTCGCGAATTTCGTGTTGTGTTTTTTTTTATTTTTTCATTTTTTTTGAGGGGAGAAAATCTATTTCCAGTCGGGGTTTGTGCAGCGAGCTTGCATCGTCCTGCGCGCGCATTGCATCCTCCTCTGCTTCTTCCTCGAGTACCGTTTCTTCGCTACGGCACATTCCGATTCGAAATAGTAGAAAAAAAAGCAACAAAGTCGAAGAAAAAAAACGAAACAAGTGGTAGAAACGATTAAAACGTTTTTGGAGAACGATTCGGGGGCGGCGAGGGGGCAGGGGGTAACAAGGGTGGTGGGAAAGTGTCGAAGAACCGGCGAATTGATGATCAGAATGGAAACGTCCTCTGTGGTGTTCGTGCCTCAAAGCCCACGTAAGATTTATTGTTTGTTTTATCGTTTATTTTTTCGGCATCCCTACTGACGTGACTGTAAATCGTCATTTTTCATCAGCTCTTCACAAATTTATTTCAAATTAATTTATCATCGTTTTAGATGTTAAAAAAAATTATTTTGCATTATTTTTATCCCATGCTGTATTTTTTTATTTACATCGTCTTGTTTTTTATTTATTTAAAATGCTTTCCTATTATTTCTAAATTCTTTGCAATTATTTGATTCAATGAAAAACTGTTGTGATTTTTTATTATTCACGGTAAAATAATTTGTATCATTCGTGTTTCAATTTATTCATGCAATTATTCATCATTCAAATGTTGATTGTTCATGATAAAGAAAATATCTTGATTTTAATATTTCGGACCTTTCGATCGCCAGGGTAACCATTTTTTTAGCAATATTTTTTTGAACATCGATCAAGTCGTACGGCGGAGTGCCGAACGGAGTCAATAAAATTTGCACGTCAGCAACGAGATCGACTCGGATTTGCATCGTCGTCGACGCAAAAGTGCCTGATAATATAAATCGAGCATTAAAAAAAAAAAAAAAAAAACAACGAGCTACGGCCTCAATTGAATCGTTTGTTCGTCCAGTTAGTAAATATTCGCGAGTTTATTCCTTGGTCGGAGAATTTCTCGCGGCCGCGAGTGATGACGGTTTTCTTTCCCCTGTTCTCTCCTAGAATTTCTTGCTACTGATGTCATCGGACTCCGCGCTGTCGCTCGCGGCCGGCCTCTCGGTGATGCCATTTTGATAAATCGCCTCGGCGATTTCGATCGCGTAATATCGCCTGAGCAATTCCATCCGAAACAACCCCCTTAATTTTCATCGCCCAAATTCTGGTACACTAGTGCCGAGTAACCTTGGGGGATGATGTTTTCGTCGGATTCGAGTTTGACGGGAAACGACGTGATGATCTTGAAGTTTGCATCGGTGAAACGCAACGAAAAATAATTATTTTTCACGGATAACGTTTCTATTTGACCAATGTAGGCTAAAAATTCATTCGAACATTTTTATTTATTTTTATTACAGACTTACGAGCTTAGGTGGCAAAAAAAAGTTTCCAAAAATAATAAAAATGAACGCGTAGGAAAAAATCGTTACCTTCCAACGAGGCAAACTTCAACTTCATCGAAACGGATCAAAGCGCGATATTGAAAATTCTGTATTCCCATGCGGAAGATTTAGTTCAGATTGTTCAAGATAAAAAATTATGTATTTTAGGCATTAACGATTGTATATTGATAGTTGGAAGAAAAAATTGGCAGAAATTATGCACTTCGCATATTGGGTGATCATCCCTTGTCACAATTATTAACGATTACCTACCTAATAACTTTAGGCGAGGAAAAAATTGCTGATTTTCATAAATTTTTTTTTAAGGGAAAGATATCGTCACCGTTTTTGAGACTTAGGAAATGTTTTATTAGTACTTTTGGGTCGTTTTTGGTAGAATGGCATTTTGGCAAAAACGTGAAATTTTTTTGTTACTAATCTTCAAAAACGGCGGACGTATAGCACGGTCTTTTAAACGGGTTGCGGCGGATGTCGTCGAACGGCGTGACACGTAGCGTCGGCGGGATTAATCTGAAAAAAAGCAACGAAGAATTTTCTTTCAGTAACACTCATACCCAGAATATGAACCAAGAAAAAGTGAAAAATGTTGAAAATCGATAAAATGGTACGCTTCGAAACGAAAAGATTGAATTTCTCGAAGAAAAATAGCTACATTTTACAATTTGAAAAAACGTTTTGTTTTTATTTTTTTAAACATTTAGGGTTAGGTTTTAGACGATAAGGTTATAAAGATTTATACCAATTGTCATCAGTATCGGTCGATTAGTTTTTTTAGCTATAAATCACGCTAGTTTCGGGAATGCAGTTTAGAAGATCGTGCCATACCTCCGCCACTTTTAAAGGTCAAAAAACAAATACCCCGTAACAGCCAAATGTAGTAATAAAACATATCCGAAGTCTCAGAAATAGGAAGTGAATCTTCTCTTTAAAAAAAATCCAGAGAATCAGCAAATTTTTGCACGCTTAAAGATATCTCCCCTTTAGCGTAACCGGAAGTCCATTATCTAAGCTTTTTTAATTACAATGTCCCGTGTCAGATCTATGCGAAATTTTTTTTTTATATACGAATAGCCAGGAATCATAGGTTCTCCCTTTAGTAGTCAGTCGTCGACTGTAAAAATTTCAAGTCATTTCGGTCCAGCCGTTTTCGAGAAAAATTCGAAAAACTGTTCGAAGATCTCGGGTGTAATTCCGAAAAGGACACACCTCCGATTAATTTGGAATTTCGTGTACCCGTATATTTTGACCCGCTGATTACGAGCATGATAGTGAAAATCCCCGCAAAATTGATTTTCAAAGTCAAATTTCATCAAAACTGACATTTAAAAAGTTTTTCTACTTTATAGAATAGTAGTAGAATAGTATAGTATAGAATAGTATAGAATAGAATAGTAGTAGAATAGTGATCTTAGAGAAAAATATTTCCCACAAAAGTTCTATCTTATACAAAAAACTACTTGAAATTTTAGTAGTGTGGGGTAAATTTGAAAACACTGTTTCTAAAGAAAAACGCTCAATTGTTTTGAAACCTTTACAAAGCGTCAAATTTATCAGTGAAAAGAGTAAAAAAAAAAATTGACGAAAATTGGAAATTTCGAAGCTCTTGAGCGACCACTAAATAATATTAATGTAAATAAATAATACGATAAATATTAATAAAAATGAAAATAAATGTAATTAATATCAAATAATTAAAAATTACAAATTGTAAAATTCGTGGTTTAGGAGTGCACGAAGAGAAAGAAATCGATTTTTGAATGAAAATTTGAATTTTTGCGAGGCCAATTAGTTTTTCCTTTAAGGCGTTACCCCCACTTGTACCGCAAAAAAGGCCCTTTTCATGAATTTTTTTGGAGATAACTACAAAACATTCTTAATCGATCAATATACCATCTTAAAGAACACATCTTGAAGCACTTTCAGTAATTTTTTTATTTAAAAATATTACATTGTTAAGTGGTAAATGGCCGTCAATGAAATAATGTTTTTATATACACGGTTTGCGGTGACCAACATTGCGGCGGAGTGGATCATCTGAAAAAAAAATGCGGATGAATTTAGTCAAATATAAGTATAAACTAGTCTTTAATCGAAGGATTTTAAAAAATATTCAATTTTCACAAAATGGCGGACAGTCAAAGTTAATGGTTCGATATTAACGAAAAAAAACGGCCGTTTTTTGGCTATAAAACGACCATTTTTTTTCGAAAAAAAAATCGAACAATTAAAGACTACATTTTTATGTATTAAATAAGCCTGCAAAATTTCAAGAAGATCGGTTCATTAGTGTTCGAGTAATCTTGGTCACCGACTTCAGAAATGCCATTTTGAGAAAAACGCGTTTAAAGTTTCAATTTCAGTTCTTCAATTCACGGATTCTTCTCTTTCAACGCTCATATCTCAGTGAATTTTGTTCGGATCGACTTGAAATTTTCAGGACATATTCTCAGATACTTATACTTAAAAAAAATGCAATAAAAAAAAACGATTTTTTTCAAAATCGCAAGTGGGGGTAACCCCTTAAAGAAGATAATTGGATGGTGAGAAGAAGGAAAAAAAATAGAACTCAAATTTGTGCCACCCTAATACACGCATGTATGTATATGAATAAAAGAAAATATGTTTCTAACGATATTACTTCTTTCGTCCCGTATCCCCTCTCTCGGCCTCTCCCCCTCGTCCTTATCGCCTGGATCCACGCCCTTTTGTTATTTTGTTTCCGGTCCTCGCACGGATGCTGCACGACCACACGATTATTCATACGCACAAATGGCAATGCGTAATGGGTGTACAATGTATATATAAATGTACATACGTGCTTATGTACGTGTGAGTATACATGTATACATGTACTCGCGTTCCTCGATCGCGACAACGCGGCGCTGATACCACACTTGGTCGTCGTTGCCAACACGGTCACAACCTTGCGTAGCGGTAAGTCATCAACGATAAGAAAAAAATTAAATGAATGCCTTCTGTAGTACGATCGTACAGCAGTGTCTTTCGAACGCTCGTCGCGACGTAAGTGCCAAGAGTGTATTCGTCTCGGATCATTTTTTCCTTGGCTCAAAAGTGCGCGCATTTTGTTGTTTGGGTTTATTTTTAGGCGGGCGGGGGGGGGGGGCAACAAAAAGAGTGCTAAAAAAAATTCTTCCTGCCTTTCGGAGTTTTCGATGCCTTGGCCCTTGGCCCTATGTCTATAATTGAATTATATTTGAATTTTTTTGAGTTTGACATTTCGATGGTTTTTTTTGCATTATTTTTTTTATTTTCGAATTTTCAATTCGGAGTTTTTTTTTGTTGATAATTTTTTTATTCGCGTTTTCTATTCATTTTTGAACTAGAAATGTTTTATTTTCCAATTCTCACATTTTGAATTTTCAATTCCGGACTTATTCGATTGGAAACGTGCAATTTTAGGGTTTTGAAATTATTCAGTTCTTATTGAATATTCAGGGACTTATTCAATTGGAAATGTGCAATTTTAGGGTTTTCCAAATGTAATTATTTCGTTTGCAAATTTGATATTTCAGAAATGAACGATCTATAAGAGGTATAGAAAACGGACCTCGAACTAAAAACAATCTGATTTAAATTTTTCACGTATTTCTATCGTCTTTATCATTTTTACGTAAAAAATAATCATTTTTATTTTGATTTTGAGACAATGTGTTGCTTATAAACTTTGTCAAAATATCATGTCAAAGTCATTGCAAGAAAATAATGAGGAACTCGCGTCACTTTATTTCGCTCGTAAAGTTCTCCTCATGGGCGAGGCATTTTTCAATGGCGGCTTTTTCACGGAGGAAGCATTGCGAGCGATATCAATTGATAAGGAAGCAAACTGCGAGTTTCTGATAAATATTTTTCTGAATCACTCCTTACCATTCTATTCGTGAATGAAAGAATTAAAAAAACCTCCGATATCTCAAAATTTGAGAAAGATTATTCGACGTTGACTGCATTTTCGAAAATTTCAAAAATCCAAACCTTTTTCGCCTCCAAAATTCTTCTACCATTTTGCCCTAAAGTTGTCTCATTTTGCAAAGAGCGAGAAAAAAAACTTCAACTCGTGCGTTGTTGAAAAAAGCACACATTTTTATTTTTGAAAAAACAGCGACGAGAATATTGCGATAGGGTGATCGGCTTGCTCGTGTATTTCGCAAGTGCTGACCCGATTTCAGATGGCGACCGGTGCAAAACCGCAGACTGTAATGCAATTCGACGATCGAATGTGCTAATGGACTGTTCCCCCTTTGGGCCATTCGACGTTTTATCCCTCCTTCTTTTTCGTTTCTTTTTCACTCCGAGCGAATGAGCCACTCGGAGATCAGTCAAATCAGCAGCGAGAAAATTTTTTTATTTCCGAAGCCTCGGGACAAAGTGAGCCAGTGTCTCAAATGCGCTTCGCGTGATAAATTGGCCGTCCAAAATGAGGGTGGAAAAAGCTCGCGCAAATTAGATTTGGAGAACAGCTTTCGCGCAATGTTGGGCCGACGTGTAAAATCGCCGAAAGTTTGCTGCGTCTCTCACCATTTTAATTCCATCCACATGTTACAGAAAAAAAACTATTTCAGTCTTTCAAAACAGTGTCGAAACGGCGTAGAATTTTTATTTACTCTCGCACCTCCGAAGGGCAATAAAGAACAATATCAAACTGCCATTAAATTCATCAAATCCATCACTAAATATTTGATCAAATTTCCAATCTAATATCAAATCAAATCCATTCACCTAAACCAAATTAAGTACTGTATCAATAAAATTACATCAAATTCGTCACAGTTGAATCGCGAAAATTTAACAATTAAATTAAGAAGTTCAATTATTTTCCACAGTCCGAATTTGTCAATGATGAATTGTTGAAAAATCACTTCAAGGCGCGCAGATCTTCGGTATTCTATTCGAATTTTCACAGGGCACGGAGGATCGATTTTTACTTTTTTTTAAATCGCTTTACGTCCCTGACGACTTTACCGGGGTGTGTCATACCTGCACGTGAAAATCAGAATCGTCTATCGGTACATAAATATGAACAAAAGCGGGAGTTTTGTTCATGAACTAATGGATCATTATAATAATAATTCTTTTTGTTAATTAATTGATAGATGACAGTAATAATAATCATTATTATTCATTGATTAAGGATGTTGAGTCCCAAATCCCAAATGATAATAAAATTCTGAAAATTTGGTACGTTTTTGTATGAAGTATTTCAGAGGTCGTGTAAAAATTTCACGACAATTAGGGAGCTCGTTATTGAACAATTAACATTCACAAATTAAATGTTGTCTTATGGAAACTGATGTAACTTTGCAATAAGTTTTTTTTTTGACCTCTCAATTTTGTAATATCTACAATATACTGAAAGCAATGAAAACAAAACGAAATTTATTGATAAATTTTTTTTTCTTTGAAAAATTGTTCTTAACAAAACGTTAATTTTTTAATAACGAGCTTCCGAATCGTCGTGAAATTTTAACACGACCTCTTAAATACTTCATACAAAAACGTACCAACTTTTCAGAATTTTCTTATCATTTTTTATTTCAACCCTTAACGCGTTACCCCCACTTGTAGCGCAAAAAAAGGCCTTTTTCATGAATTTTTTTAAAGAAAACTACAAAACTTTTTCAATCGATCAATATACCATCTTAAAGAATACATCTTGAAGAACTTTCAGTAATTTTTTTATTGAAAAATATTACATTGTTTAGTGGCAAATGGCCGTCAATGAAATAATGTTTTTATATACACGGTTTGCGGTGACCAACATTGCGGCGAAGTGGATCATCTGAAAAAAAAATGCGGATGGATTTAGTCAAATATAAGTATAAACTAGTCTTTAATCGAAGGATTTTAAAAAATATTCATCTTTCACAAAATGGTGGACAGTCAAAGTTAATGGTTCGATTTTAACGAAAAAAAACGGCCGTTTTTTGGCTATAAAACGGCCATTTTTTTTTTCGAAAAAAAAAATCGAACGATTAAAGACTACATTTTTATGTATTAAATAAGCCTGCAAAATTTCAAGAAGATCGGTTCATTAGTGTTCGAGTAATCTTGGTCACCGACTTCAGAAATGCCATTTTGAGAAAAACGCGTTTAAAGTTTCAATTTCAGTTCTTCAATTCACGGATTCTTCTCTTTCAACGCTCACATCTCAGTCAATTTTGTTCGGATCGACTTGAAATTTTCAGGACATATTCTCAGATACTTATACTTCAAAAAAATGCAATAAAAAAATCGATTTTTTCAAAATCGCAAGTGGGGGTAACCCCTTAAGGAGGTTGAAGTAATGATGATAGAATTCTGAAAATGTGGTATGTTTTTACATGAAGTCGTGTTCAGGAGGTCGTGTAAAAATTTCATGACGATTAAGAAGCTATTTATTGAACAATTAACGTTAACATGTTTCATAGGGACTCAACATCCTTAATAATACTTATTAGTACGAATTGATAAAGGGATAAAGGGTCACACCTACGCATATCGTGAAGTGGAAATCTACTTATTCGTTCTCGGCTACGAGCTCGTTACCGAAGGCACAATAGCAGTCTCGTCAGATCATCATACGTACACTCGTCGATTGATCTCTAACCCCGTTTCATTCCAACGCGGGTACGTCCAATAAGCGCCTAATCGTGATGCGAATATTACACTCAACGGAATAATATTCGTCGGGCAACGAACCGCCCGATGGTTGAACGCGGGCACATTTTACGCACTTCCCCAACCGCGGGTCTCCTCTCGCATACGTTATTATCCGCGCTCTTATTCACATCCGCGACATCGTCATCTCGTGTCGTCACGTCCCGAACAATGATTGACAATTTCGCCAATAATAATACCCGTTGTCGTTGCTCCAATTAAATTACGACTCGTACGCGCGAGCCATCGGACAGAAGTGACGAAAAAGAAAGAGTAAAAAAAAAACCGCGCGATAGAAAGAGAACGAACCCTCCAATCGAGTGGAGGAGCTGGTCGAAATGACAACGCCAAATGCGATTCGACGTCGTCTCGATCCATCGGTACTCGCCAAGTTCCACGAGAGAAACCAGAGAAAAAAATCGTCCGAACAGGTAGAGAGTGATAATTTAATATTGGTGTAATTTGTCAAATGTGTCGAGAAAAATACGATTTTTTTCTGCTACAGCCGTTTTTTTTCTATTTGTTGGCGTATATGGAAAAAGATTTTTTTTGTTCTTCGGTTTTTGAAAGGAGGAATCGTGATTTGTCCATCGTGCGAGGTGAAAACGGAGATAATTCAAGACGGTACTTTTTTTAGGATGTTTAGAAAAACGGTATTTTTTGTTTCTATGTATAGGGAAGAGATGATATTTTTTGGGTTTTTCTTTTTTGAGGAGATAATCTTGGGATTTAGTTCCAAGACACACGTGGGTGATTCACGGTCTCGTATCTTTAGACACGATGCGATAGAGGCTTCGATAAAGAACGTTGACTCGGCGTTGACCTGCACGTGTTACCGTCAAGTGGTAACAGGAGAGAACCTCTTCGCTCTCTTATTTTTATCAGATGTGGAGAAAAGTTCACTGGACACTTTTTTCCATATTGCTTTCAACCAATAAACATTCTCGGACATGGACTATTGTTTAAATAAATCTTACAATTATTGAGGTTCTCATTGGGAAAATTAACTACTCGAGGCCTACGTTAGTTTTTCTTATTTTTTGCGAAACTATTTTAAGACAGTTATTTGTACGTACAGTGACAAAGTTGAGTGCCAAATTTCACAAAAAAATATTAATAATTAAAGAAGTTTTAAACAATTTCGCGAGGGGCTCAACGGCGTACTTTATTTTGGCCACGAAAGTGGCCAAGTAGCCACAGTGGCCGAAAGTGGACATTTTTTTATCTGAAACGAGAAAGACGAGTTCCTTTCTCAAAATGGATAATATCGACGAAGTCTTGACCGTCCTTTTTTCTGTTGTGATTCGATCATAAGAAAATTTTTTTTCCATTTTTCTCGGACAAATGACATCATTGTCAATAACTGATGGGAAAGAATGTTGAGAAGAAAAACGTTGGAGAAAACTACTATAACACTAAATACAGTGGGAAAATATGATTGCGAAGTTTGCATCGTTTGAAAGGAACAAAAATTATTATTTTTCCATCGTTAACTCGCTATCATCCCACTTTTGGCATTTTTCCGCTACGAAAATGACCAAAACATTTGATAGGATCTTTTCCGATTTCTGCGACCCTAATTTGCAACAAAATATTTTGGGTGGTAAGAAGAAGAAGAAATAATCGTTGCGTTACAACTATGCAAACTTCAAGACCACGGGAAATTGAACTGTTCGGGACCCACGTGAGATTTACTTTTTTTTTTGCGAAAACATTTTAACGCAACCGCAACAGTTTACTTTGAAAGACCTCAGAGCTATTTTCGCGAACTGTATCAGAGTATTGAACCGAAGGTTTACAAGAATAGGGAAAAAGGTTTGCTTCTGATTACCGAGCTTTAAGTATAAAGCGTAATAAAGCTGATTCTACTACTCGGAAGCTCTACAAATGGACATTATCGAAGCTTGCATCGTAGTAACGTAACGTCAATTCGTCGTTTTGATTTCTTTACACCCTCGTTGTTGTTCAGAAATTTCTTTTCCAGTTTTTGCTTATGAATCTCTAATAATGATTCAAAAAGAAATTTCAGTCACTTTTATAGCCTGAATCTGCCACCAAAATGAGATCATCAAAAACAAACATTGATATTTGTTGCATTCCGGTAAATCAGACTTGGGCATAATTTTGAAGTCTGCGTCCGTCGAGATAGTGCTCCGTCGGTCTTATACCGACACGACGCCGCCGCCTACCACTAGATGTCGCCACTACGGCATGTATATAGTATGGAGTACATGCATATTACATGCCGTAGTGGCGACATCTAGTGGCATGTAATATGTACTCCATATTATATACATGCCGTAGTAGCGACATCTAGTGGCAATGCGACCCACGCATTTCGTTTCGGCAACAATAACCAACGCGATAGTTTTCACAACTTTTCTCAGCCGTTTGTTAACCCATTGCGATGGCTAAAGTGTCAAAACGCGTGTTTCTACCGTGGCCAGGTCGAGTATGTCTTCAATTTGCGATTGACTCAACCGAAAGACCACTTTCCTACCTTTCCTGCATACAGTTCCACGCGACAAGTCGATCTACACTTCCCGTTCTTTTGCCTATGAATCTTTCAAAAAACCAAAATATCCGGGAGTCTTAGGTCCTTCCTCTGGTAACGAGCCGTCAGCTGTACAAATTTCAAGTCATTCGGACCAGCCGTTTTCGAGAAAAATTGGAAACACTCTCAGCGCGCATCGCGATACTCCGCGGTTTCGCCTGGCGAGTTCACCGTACGACAGGGCTTCGCCAGTTATGGCGTTCATTTGACTATTGTCGAGTTCCTACAGTCGAGCGATGTATCTGCGTGCAGCAGTGGATACTTTGTATGCTGCGAAGACAGTAGGAAGTACCTGAGGCGTGATGGGGTACGCACGATGGTACGGCAGTGTACCATCATAGTGCCTGTGTGACCTTAATTGGAGAGAGTCGGAGTCGATAATAAGAGAGGAGCGGGGAGCGGGATAGAAGCTTAGGAGCTCCTACGAATGAGTGAGATGCCCAATAAAGCTCCTCTGCCTAGCTCGCCAGCTCCCCCACCGCATTACACTGTACACACGACCGGCCGCCCACTATACAGTACCCAGGTTTTACTGTTACAAGAGTTTACGTACGCTACCTGCATCCGGAAATAAGATTTCACCAGCGGGCATTGAATCCTCGCTCCACTCGAACTTCTTCCTCCGTTCGCTACACAACGAATTACGATTCCATCATGCTCGCGGGACTGCGAGGAGCCTGGTCAGGCGACAATTATCGTCGCCATCGGACTCTCAAGCGTCAACGAATCCAAACATAATTTCGCGCAAAACGCTTCCGTCGTCAAGACCTTGCACCAGCCCGTGGGATGGTTTTGTCGATCTTTCTTGTCACTGCAATGTCCCTATATTGGGTGCGTTTCCCTGAAAGCCATCGGCAATCCTTCAATCAAAGGAATACAGCGACAGATGATTGGGTATTCCGCGCACGGGCTCCGTGGCCTTAGCATCAACTGACGTAGTCCACCATGACTAACGCTACGCACATCCCGTTACGTTCAAACAATACCAAGGACGACCATGGAGCGTTTGGAGAAGAACTGTAACTTCAGAAGTTGGACCTTACTGCGTGACCTCACGCAGAGGCCTTCCGGTCCACATTCTGATCTAATGAATTCGCCCATCAAAGTCAACATCTTTGGGGCAAAGAAGAAAAAATGCCGAAATGCCGAAACGAAAGCAGCGGATACTTGTGGAAAACTGTGGGAAGAAGAGCTGGTGCCCCTAACCTCAATCTTAGTCTGAGAGAAAGGTATTCCGGTTTGCCGGTAAAGGCAGTCCGACTCGATAGGCCTCATTAGCTGAATGCAGTACTTCTCAAGATAGGGCCTAATCCGACTGCCATCAAACCCAAACTGATCATATCGCTCAGCAATCAACTGGTCCTCAATGTCACGGGCGTTTTCCCGCCGTCTTTGCCGTCGAGTTTATACTCTCCAGTATTCATTGCTGGAATATCAATTTGGGGTGGAGCACCCCCTAAGACAAAAATATAGTGTTTAAGGCGTTACCCCCACTTGTAGCGCAAAAAAAGGCCTTTTTCATGAATTTTTTTAAAGAAAACTACAAAACTTTTTTAATCGATCAATATACCATCTTAAAGAACACATCTTGAAGAACTTTCAGTAATTTTTTTATTGAAAAATATTACATTGTTTAGTGGCAAATGGCCGTCAATGAAATAATGTTTTTATATACACGGTTTGCGGTGACCAACATTGCGGCGAAGTGGATCATCTGAAAAAAAAAATGCGGATGGATTTAGTCAAATATAAGTATAAACTAGTCTTTAATCGAAGGATTTTAAAAAATATTCATTTTTCACAAAATGGCGGACAGTCAAAGTTAATGGTTCGATTTTAACGAAAAAAACGGCCGTTTTTTGGCTATAAAACGGCCATTTTTTTTCGAAAAAAAAAATCGAACGATTAAAGACTACATTTTTATGTATTAAATAAGCCTGCAAAATTTCAAGAAGATCGGTTCATTAGTGTTCGAGTAATCTTGGTCACCGACTTCGGAAATGCCATTTTGAGAAAAACGCGTTTAAAGTTTCAATTTCAGTTCTTCAATTCACGGATTCTTCTCTTTCAACGCTCATATCTCAGTCAATTTTGTTCGGATCGACTTGAAATTTTCAGGACATATTCTCAGATACTTATACTTCAAAAAAAATGCAATAAAAAAATCGATTTTTTCAAAATTGCAAGTGGGGTAACCCCTTAAATGAATAAATATCTGCGATATATGTGGCTGAGATATATATGTTTAGATGATGAATATTTGGGACATACGTGTGTGTGTGTGCGTGGGTGTATGTGTGTGCGTGTAATTTAATAGATTTATTATATTATCAAAAAAAAAATTATTTAAAAATTCGATATCTCGAAAACTAATATCAATATCGAAAAATTGTATTCTTCACTTTCGATTCGTCTCGTTGAGATACACGAGAATCCATCATTAAGGATGTCGACTCCCAAATCGCAAATGATGATAAAATTCTGAAAATTTGGTATGTCTTTGTATGAAGTATTTCAGAGGTCGTGTAAAAATTTCACGACAATTAGGAAGCTCGTTATTGAACAATTAACATTCACAAATTAAATGTTGTTTTATGGAAACTGATGTAACTTTGCAATAAGTTTTTTTCTGACCTCTCAATTTTATAGTATCTACGATATACTGAAAGCAACGGAAACAAAACGAAGTTTATTGATCAATTTTTTTTAATTTCTTTTAAAAATTGTTCTTAACAAAATGTTAATTTTTTAATAACAGCTTCCTAATCGTCGTGAAATTTTAATACGACCTCTTAAATACTTCATACAAAAACATACCAAATTTTCAGAATTTTCTTATCATTTTTTATTTCAACCCTTAAGGAGGTTGAAGTAATGGTAATAGAATTCTGAAAATTTAGTATGTTTTTACATGAAGTATACAGGAGGTCGTGTAAAAATTTCATGACGATTAAGAAGCTATTTATTGAACAATTAACAACATGTTTCATAGGGACTCAACATCCTTAAATCGCGGCGCCACGGTTATCGTAGTATTGGGGGATCGTTTTATAGTATTGGGGGGTCGTTGATAGGCAAGGGGGTCGCGTACGATCGACACCGTTGGTCGGCGCGGGATCACCAGGGTAAAACCCCAGGCTGCGTTAAGGGGGGAGATACCTTTTTAGGCGAGGCCTAGTTTTCATGCTTTTTTAGAGGAAATATTTCTTCGCCATTTTAAAGTCTTGAGGTACGCTTTGTTACTAATTTTGGCTGTTACATGGTATTTTTTTTATTAATCTTTAAAAATGTCGGACGTATGAAATGATATTGAAAGTTGCATCGTTGAAACGCAACGAAAGTTCAGAAGTCCGAACTTTTTTTGTCAAATTTCGGTTACAAAAACACTCGCGTATTTTTTTAGGATCCTCACAAGAAATCTGATGCCCAAATTGTGCTGGATGACATTTTCGATGATGAAAAAAAAGAGAACATACAGATAAATAAATGTTATTTAAAAATAAATAACATTTGAAAAAAGAACAATACATTTTTCTTTTTTTTTTTCAAATTTTCGGCCCAATTCAACGATGAAAACTTCAACATCGTGGTATCGCACAGTCTTGGAAACGGGTTGCGTCGGATGTTGTCAAAAAAAAGCCAACGAAGGCTGTTCTTTCATTAAGATTAACCCATACGCAGAATATGAAGCAAGAAAAAGTGAGAAATGACGAAAATCGATTAAATGGTACGCTATGAAACGAAAAGATTGAATTTTTCGAAAAAAATGGGTACATTTTGCAATCGATAAACTCTTTTCATTTTGTATTTTTAAAAACATTTAGGATCATGTTTTAGACAATAAGGTTAGAAAGATTCATACGAAATTTGATCAGAATCGGTCGATCAGTTTTTTAGTTATACGTCACGTCAGTTTTGAAAATGCAGCTTAGAAGACCGTGCCATACCTCCGCCATTTTTTAGGTTAATTGAGCTTTCTACTTTGTTGGGCCAAAAAATGTTCGATTTTTCACCAATTTTTCATGCGAAAAATATTAAATATAGAACATTGAAATTTGGTATGTTTGTTAAGCGGTCTTTATTGAACGTGATAATATTTTTTAAAGTTTGTCAAATAATGGTACTGGCGCTGACGATGATATTCTTCGCTTACGAAAGTCCTAAGTCCTGAGCAGCTGATCTGAAGCCAAAAAATAAAACATATTTTTGCTGTGTACAATTATTGTGTATAAGTCGAACTAGAATCAAGAAGAAAAATTGAAAAATAAAATGTAGTGGGCGATCGAAGGGGAAAATTAGTTTTTTACCAAAAATCTTTGCAGTTTTTATGTTCATAAAGTTAAAAAGTTTGAATATTTTTGGATAATTCTAGTTCAACTAATAAAAACGTTTGTCGTACCTGTGCCTGCCAAATTTAGAGAACTTAGTTCAAGTTTAGAGAACTCATTGTTCAAAACTCTTTACAATACAGCAAAATCAAAAGGCATATTTCTTTTAGCCCCAACAATGTAGAAACCTCCCTTAATAATAAAAACTACGATGTACCAGCCAAAAGAAGTATTAGAACATACCCTCAATGTAAGTCTCAAAAATGGCGAAGAAATCTTCCCTTAAGGGGTAAGACCACTCCAGCGGCTGAAAGGAAGGCGTAACTTTGGCGGATTTTTTTTTTGTGTATAACAAAAGGAATGGGAATTCTTTTTAAAGGGATTATTGAGCATTTATTTAAATATAGAAATTTCTTTTTTATCATTATTTTTGTACAAAATGGCGGCGAAAGAGCTCATCTTTGAAATGATCTTTTAAAAAAAACACCTTCAGTAGCGGAAAAATTTTTCGTGAAATATAAGATCTGGAACAAAGAACCGAAAACAATCAAATTACATACTATAGGCTATAGAAGTACGTAGGGCTTTTATGTAATCAAATTTTGTAAAAATTGTGATCTTTTGACCAAAAAGTCGATTTTTTGCTTAAAGAAATATGCAGTACATTGTTTATAAAATAAAAAGATTACAATGAATCGTAAAACCCCTTCGTACTTATATAAAGAAAGTAATAGCGAAGTTACTGTGAAAAATTCAAACTGATCCATGCAACCGTGTTAACGTAATGTGTTCACGAATTGTAAGATTGAAATAAGTGGTTTCGAGAAAAACGCGTTTTTATTATAAGCATTGTTCACACAATAAAAAAAACGATTTCTTCAAAATCCTAGGGTGGTGTTACTTCTTCAAAACCATGAAAATCGTCGAATTTTTTCCTTACCCGAAGATATCGACCCCTTAAGGGGTCTTCTCACTTTAGACACTAAAAAGAAGGCTATTTTCATTATTTTTTAAAATAGGTTTATATTATAGATATTAATATGAAAGTTGTTGCACTTAATAAATACACTTTCGAAATACATTTAAACATTTTTTTAACTTTTTATGTAAACCAAACAAACATTAAACGCGTTTGTCTCGAAACAGCGTTTTTCGACGGCTTGTTGATAAAATCTTTGAAACTACTGAACCGATCCTTAATGAATTTCAACCACATATTCTTTACAACTATAGCTATAGCGAATATCAAGGATTAAAAAAAAATTATATTCACTATTTTTTGCCAAAAATGGTGAAGACACGTTTTTTGTCTTTTCGAAAAACGTCCGCCATTTTGTTTTTGCATATTTGAAGCATCGTATGATATGCGCTATAGCCATTAACATACTGAATCTAAAGCCGTTTAATTTTTTTGTTTCGGATGATCCATCTCCGAGATTTCATCAACATCGCAGACCTACAATTTTTTAGGACATTTTTTACCTACCATTTTCGTCAATAAATAGTGACGAATAAATAAATACATTTTTTTTGTTTTTCGAAAGTGTATTTATTAAGTGTAACAACTCTTATATGAATATCTATAATATAAACTTATCAAAAAAATTCATGAAAATAGCCCTTTTTAGCGTCTAAAGTGAGCAGACCCCTTAATACGATAGGCGATGATCGTAAGCCCGAACGAAACGAGTCTCGTTGTTACGGACTTGCGCGACGCACCACGAGCGCGTTCCCCGTGCTGTGTGTGTTCCTTGCCTACCAGGCGCTCCCCTTTATACGTGTGTGAGCACGTATAGGCCCGTATGCGCGTGTGTCCGGACGAGCGTCATCCCCACCACGGAGGACAGCTGCGTCAGGCGTGGTCGCCGTAGCGCACCTCTCTCTCTCTCTCTCTCTTTCTCTCTCTCTCTCTCACACACGCGCTCCCTCGCTCGCTTCCACAGTGGCCCGTCGTTAGTCGTGTCGCTTCTCTCGTGCACTGGTCATACTCCTCGGGGTGTTCTCCTCCCGATAAACTCACGTATACCGAAAAGTCCACGCGCAACGCCGGGTTCGCCGTGCGTCGTTGTTGCGCGCGCGTTTCGTTACGGAAACTCAATCGGACTTACAATAAAATAAGGGAAAAGAAACGAAAACCGGAAGTGAGAAATAAAAGGACGAGTGTGCTCGAGCGTCATCTTTCGCTTGTTTTTCTTTTCTTTCGTTTCCTTCGTCACGCGAAGATCGTTACTTCTCAGCGTTGTGCGGTGTCGAGATCGCCGGGAGGCGGCGAAATTTTCTACGGTTTTCCGTAAAAGCGGCGCGAGCCAGGAGCGAGCGAGAGTGAATATCGCGAGCGAATCCTCCGATTGAAGTGAACAGCGACGATTCTATCCGCTTATTTTCTTTTCTCGTAGCGCAGCGTGCGCGCATGTTTCGGGTGGCTGTGGCGTTTGTTGCGAGAGAGAGAGAGGAAGAGTAGCAAGTGCGTCGTTGGAGAGAGACAGAACGATGAGCAGAAAAGTGAGAGTGGCAGTCACGTTTGGCCGATTCGGCGATGTGAATCATCAGCAGTGGCGTTCTTGAACCCGGACTCCTTTCAACCACGGCATACACACACATATATATATATACATACACGCAGAGCCACAAGCGTGTAACAGTGCACCGATTCACGCCGCTCGAACCGAGAGTGAGATACAAAGAGATTAATGCCCAAAGGCTCACAAGAGATCTGTCAATTGTATTTGTACATGTGTGCGTATATGCATTACCGATCGTTCGTCATATCCCTGTTACGTGCCAAGCTTGCTCCAGCAACGCCTTTAACGTAAAATCGCGCTTTGCGTGCCTTATTGTGGTATCGAGAAAAATGTATGGTGTATCGCAAATTCGCGCGATGTGGAGCCCGAATATACCGGAATAAAAGTGTTTCTGGTCATTGACCTCATGGTAACTTTTTTAGGGGGTCTTTATCGTCTATGCGAAATGTAACTCGACGTCCGTGCTGTACTTTTGGGTTTCTTTTGTTTTTGAGCTTTTTGTGGCCGCCGTGGAAAACGTGTTATATATATATATATTCATTTATCGCTTTGAAGCTTGCATTGTTGGATCGCAATGGTACTGTTTCCATTTTCCAAAACGTTTTTTTTTTTCAAATCGTGATCGTAAATCTGTAATGAGGATACGTAAAAAAGGTGGGAGTGATTTTCATAACCAGAATCGGCATAAAAATTGGTGACGTTTGTATCGTTGGAATGCAACGAAATACTTTTTTTTACAGTTTATTTTCCATATTTTTATTATTAGAGGTCTTGTTTTTTTTTAAATAGAATTATATTGCATATCGCTGAATGAATATTTAGAAAGAGTAGTTGAAGGATTTTTGTAGGCAAAATCTATGAAAAGAAATTAAATGAATTGAGAACTATTAACCCTCAATCCGTGAAGGTATTTGAGGCACCTTAATCCCGTGAACCTGGGTCGTTTTTGTTTTTGCACTGCCAAACCAACAATTGTCAACGAAAAAAATCTGAAAAAATTCATGATCCATCTTCAGGCCATACTTCTCAAGGAAAAATAGGGTTTTCTTTTTCTTTTTTATTTTTAATATATTTTTTCCATTAAATATTAAGCAACCTGCGAAGAAAATGATTTTGGGCAGGACGAAAACGACCCAGGTTCACGGATTGAGGGTTAATTTTCGTTGCGTTCCAACGATGCAAACTTCAACCTCACGGTAATAAAATATATCGGTTATAAAGAAAATAATAATTTCTGTTCCGCTCCAACTTGCAACCTTCAACGTCACATTCGTAGACCCATGAAGTTTGCATCTTTGGAATGCAACGAAAGACAAGTTTTCTTGAACTGCTTACATTTTCTCTCGCTAACCCGGGGTACGAAAACCAGTGGAATGATTGTTTCGCATGTTGAGTAGAGATCTACGTGACGTTGAAGTTTGCAACGTTGGAATTCAGAGTTTCTTTTTCTTTCGTTTTTTCATTTCTTTTTTGTTATCGTGAAAGCCTTTTTTGGCGAATTGAGGTTATGAATCTCCAATGAGAATACGTGGAAACGTTCGACTGATTTTCCCAGCTTGAAACGGCAAAAAAATTGAACAATTGAGAGGAATTAGTTATCGTTGCATTCCAACGAATGCAAACTTCGACTTTCGAAATCTTCAACTTTCGAAAACTTTCGACGTTGCTTCCCAACGTCGTTCGCGAAAATCGTAATATCTTGGTCAATTTTCAAAATTCTTACACAATCTTTTATGCAAATTAAATTCAGCATTCTGTACTGTAAAACTGTTTCATAAAAAACGTATTTTCCAAATTACAAGCTCATGCAGGACCGTTGAGTAACTAATAATTTTGGACTGCAACGAATTTAATTTTTATTCGACAGATTTGGCCTTGAAAAGTTTTTCAGCCATTTTGAATGATATTTATTTAGCTATCTACATTATAAATCTATGAAATACATCGCCTGTGACAAAAATATGGAGAATAAAATGTATAATGGAACTTTCGTTGCGTGCCAACGATGTAAACGCCACCACCATTATCATTATTTATAATAACAATGATATGATGGTAATCACTTACTATAATATTAAATTACACAATTATAATCGTCACTAAATGATTTACGTGATGCATAGTCATATATCTATATTCAAATTTACACATATTCGAATTTTGCTTGAACAGATCCGACAGAAATAAACCGAAAAATAATAATAACACTGAACGGAATGGCGTTAAAGTTTGCAACGTTGGAACGCGACGAAAGTATGGTGTTGAAGTTTGCATCGTTGAAACGCAACGGAAATTTTTCTTGATTTTTTGTTTCGTTATTTTTTAAATATTTTGTTTTGTTTGTAACTTTTGGTTATAAGTTTCGAGGATTCTCAAAAATGTTTCGGCGGGTTTAGTAGCCTTGATGTGCTTAAAAAAAAAATACGGAAATACGAAAGAAATATATTTTAGTTTTATCCGGTGCGATG
Organism: Ophion costatus; assembly: GCA_951751655.1. Lineage (NCBI taxonomy): Eukaryota > Metazoa > Arthropoda > Insecta > Hymenoptera > Ichneumonidae > Ophion > Ophion costatus. The sequence goes on from OX632363.1 coordinate 26,355,262, forward strand.
GTCTAGTGGTTAGCGTGCTTGCAACTAAACCTGTGGACCGAGAGATCCCGGGTTCGAATCCCAGTCGCGTACGTTTCGTCGTGAAATTTTTTTCTTCGGCATTTCGCGGCGAAACAAGACTAGTTCCACGAGTTGGAGGCGAACTTGACGACCGGCTGTATTAGTATGAGTTTTCTGCAGTTTCCCTCTATCCATGACAGAAATGTCACGATGAGTATGATACAGAGGGGGAAGCTGGCTGCAGCCGCGAGGAGAGGGGGAATAGGGGGAAAAAATGAAGAAAAGGAGTGTGGAAAAAAAAACAGTGGAGGAACGAAACAGTCACAGTGGAGGAAGAAACAATAGGTAACAAACGCGACAGCGTGCACGTTAGGAAAAAAAACAAATAAAAAAAATATATATATATATTTTCGTTGCCTTCCAACGATGCAAATTTCAGTACCATACGAAAGTTCTTTCGTACACTTTTTTTTCCATATTTTTATCATTATAGTAGACCCTTTTAAAGAGATTTACATTGTAGATAGCTAAGCAAATATCTTAAAAATGGGTTGAAGAATTTTGTAGGCAAAATTTACCACAAATATAAAAGAAATTCCGAAATATTAATTTTCGTTGCGTTCCAACGATGCAAACTTAAACCTCCTCGAACGGGTTTAAGCTTTTCGCATCGATCAGCGCGTCTGGTTGCGTGTGTATTCTATTATTGATATCGATTCGTTGACGCACGCGATAATTTCCTCTTTTAAGGGATCATCACATTGCAACGGGTCGAAAAATAGCTGACCTTCGCGATTTATTTCCCACGGATAAAATACGCTAATCAGTCTTATTTTTTTATGTCAAATCACTCATGAAGAACAGAAAATTCGATTTTAAACGTTTATTTTTATTCATTTTTTTTTACACTTTTTTAACGGTTGAAAATGTCTTCGAAAAAAGGAGTCTTCACGCTGTACACGGTTGCGGTTGTAAATATTATCTAAAACAAAATTTGCAAAAAGATTACTAATCAGTATGAAAGCCGCCATCTTGCTATGGCGATTTTTTTAAATAAAAATTAACAAAATGGCGGCGATTTGAAAGAAAAGTATCGAATTTAGCCGTTTTTCGACAGTTTTCGTTAAATAAATATGAAGATGAAAAAAGCTTTCATGGCACGATAAAGAATGGCGTGAAGAATGTTGTGTCAAAATTTGAGACGGATAGCTTGAAAACTCTTCCTTTGAGAGTGAAATCCTTGAGGAACCCTTTTGAAAAACGACATTTCGAGAAAAAAAACGCGTTTGACTTTTCGAGTGCGGAATTTTCGTATAAATCGTCAACTTTCGATCGGATAATGAAAAAAAAAACAGATTTTTTTAAATTTCACACTGTGATGATACCTTAAACGTCGCAATCGGTGCGCGAATTCAAAATATTCGACCGACGACGAACACTTGTTCAGGTTGGAAAAACGTTGCAACATTGGACGTATCTGCCCGCCGATGATGATGTTCAAGTTCGCATCGTTGGAACGCAACGAAAATGAACTTTTTTTTCTATTTCTCTCGGCTTTTTTGTCACCGCTGTAGGGTGCGAAAATCACTTGAATGATTTTTCTTTTTACCGCAAAAGCTCTGTGATCTTAATTTATAAAAAAAATTATCGATTGTAATAAAAATGAAGAAATGAAAAAAATAAATAAATAAAAAAAACTTTCGTTGCATTGGAACAGTGCAAATTTCAACGCCATCGTAGATGGGAATCTAACCTATAAAACGGGTTTCGCGACCGCCCTCTTGCTCGCTGCGTGTATCAGATTTCCACGCGTTTTTTTTTCTTTCTTTTTTCTCGTCGCTTCGCTTGTGAAAGAGAAAACGGTAAATGAATTTTTTTGGACCTCGCGGAAATTCGATCCTGTCGGGATTACAGCTGAGCCCAGAGGCCAAAGATTCGAGTTAAAAAAAAAACGTTTTTATCCGAGCCACCATCGTGGCCTTAAGGGGTTAGGCTACTGTGACGACCCAAAAAGGAGGGAAAATGACATCTTTAATGTTAATAACTAATGAAAGGATGTTAGGAAGAAAAACGTCGGTCCAGACTAAACTACTATGACACACTGAATGAGTACCGAATTTCAAGTCAATCTGTTTGTTAGATGTCGAAAAATCGTGTACACCGTTTTGTAAAACATAGTTTCGAGAGAAACGCGTTTAAAGTTTTACCAGCAGTTCTATCGTTGCAATCATAAGTTTACCTAAAGGTATTCCTCTCGCGGAGGGCCGTATATTGGGGGGGACAGAAGGGGGGCCCTTCTGAATCATTGGTTAAATTACAGTGGCGCTTAATAAAAATAAATATAGCATCGAATTTTGCATCGTTGGAATGCAATGAAAAAAATTATTGTTTTATTCAACAGTTGTAGGTATTTCAACTTAAGAAATGAATTTTCAGTGAAAAATTTCGTTATAACTGCTCATAAACCGCTCGTAAAATGAAAAGTTTTCGATTGATGAGAAATTCCGTACGTACTTCTCTGCGAAATGCAATTAGGAACATAACTTTTAAATTCGAAGTAAATCGAGTGAAAATTGTTGAAGTTATTTGTCACGCGAATTGGAAAAAAACTGTTTCGAGAAGTTTCGAGTAGTCGGCCATTTTGTACCATGTTTGCATCGTTGGAATGCAACGAAAGTTCCCTTTTACATTTTATTTTCCATATTTTCATTATCATGGGCGATCTTTTTTTTATAGATTGGTAATGTAGGTAGCTAAATAAATATCTTGAAAAATTGTCGAACTTTTGCAGGCAAAATGTGCCAAAAGAAATTAAATTCGTTGCAGTCCAACGATGCAAACTTCAACCTCATTATTTATTTTCTAACAGCTTGACATTTATACTAAATATATGTGTGATTAATTTTATGAGTGAATCACTTTTTCATACGAAGAAAAATTGTTAAATTCGCACGTGATTTTAAACCCGTTACTTTTACTGTTGAATATTCGAGTTCGCGAAAGGAATACATGAAATCTGCTATTTATTTCTGCACCCTATGTTGGACCTTCCGCTTAAATTTGAGTTGCCTTAAGGGACGAACGTCCGTCCGTCATTTTCACAGTAGTCAGACTCCTCAATCGTGAACGTGTAACGAAGTCAAACGTCTGGACGGGCAATATTTTTGGGCGAATTTGCAAGAGAAATAAAATAAAATCGTTGATACGAATGCGTGTGCACGAGATGATGGAAGTATAGCACGGATATCGAGTAGGCTGCCAAACGAGTGTACGGTGCGTGGAAACGTGATACGATTTCGAGTGGGGGGGGGGGGGGGGCGTTTCCAGGACGATGGCAACGGCAGTTGTATTGGTGGGAACGTATTCTCCGTCGACCGTTTACCAACTACGTTCCCGGAGACCCTTTTGAAGAAAAAAAAACAAAGCGAGTTTCGATCTTCGCTCGGCGGACTCTTCGCTCTCTTATCTTTCTTGTCGAAACTCACGCACCTTATTTTCGTTTCGGTCTCGTCGATGTCGTTGGAGCTGTTTCCAACGACACGAAAATCGAGACGTTCAATTACGTTGAGGAGGGTCGAGAGTGTCACCGATTAATGCTCGGATAGTGACTTCTTTCTTGACGAATTGCCGTAGAGGACGAAGCCTGTGGCAAGTCAAGCTCGATGCACAATGTCTGCAAACACCAGGAGAAGCTCAGTAGCCAAATTCACTGTGCCGCTGTTTTCAAAGACAGGGGCTTGGACGTCAGATAACTTGATACGTATTTTTGAACCAAAATTGAAGCCAAAAATTGAGCCAAAAACGGTGAAAACTTTTTTTTTTTTTTTTCAAAAATGTCCGTCATTTTATTTTTGCATGCATAAAAAAATCGTATGGTATGCGCCATAACCATTAACATACTTAATCTAAAACCGTTTGATTACTTTGTTTCGGCTGGTCCGTCTCCGAGATTTCATCAACAGCGCAGACTTACAATTTTTTGAGGACATTTTTTATCTACCATTTGCATCTACCATCTACCATCTGCATCTACCATTTGCATAAATAGTGACTTAAATAAATGAAATTTTTAAAAAATGTATCGATGTGTTGATATCAAGTGTAACAACTTTTATATTAATATCTATAATATAAACGTATCAAAAATATTCATGAAAACTTTTAAGATCCTCATTAGATACCTATAACCGAATTCTATCGAAAACAATTTTGTGTGACATTAAAAGTGGAGCTAAGGGAAATACAAAAGAATATCCGTTGCATTCCAACGAAGCAAACTTCAACAGCATCATTTGGGAATGGATAGCAGTGTATGACTTCGGGTCTGCGGGAGATTACTCGATTCCACGCGAATTTCAGAGATTCCCATGTGTTTGCTGGCTGACTAACGCAACGACTTGGCACGGCTCGTAAATCAATTGCCCCGAATTTCCAGCGTTGCCATGTTGGTGCGGAGCGAGTTCTATTCCCACAGACTAATCATGGCATTGAAGTTCGCAATTTCGCAATGCGGAATTTTCAATAATATAGAAGATCCATTTTTTCAATAGATTTTCATTCTAGATCGCTAAAAAACGACTTAAACAATGACTGGATGATTTTTCTAGGCGAACTCTGCCAAATGAAATGAAAGATGTTCAGAGTGATCAATTTTTTATGCATTTCAATTGTGCAAACTTCAACCTCATGCCTAATGGCTGCCATTGGCCACCGAGTTCTCATTGAAGCGTTCGACAACCGTACTTTTTACCTGCATTATTTCAATCCTCCAAATCTTCGGAACACGATGCGCTTTTTGTTCCTACGTTCGATCCAATTGCGAAATACAAACGAAACCAAAGCGAAGCGCGCACGTAACGCCTTCACCGTAATTTTTTTCTTTTTCTTAAACATCATGAAAATCGGCAGATTTTTTCCTCCCCTAAAGGCATCTCCTCCCCCAATGTTCGAAAGGTACCCATGCTCACAAATGCCACTTATCGAACGATGCTATTGAAGGCTGCCTCACACAAGTGATCCTCGGAAAACCAAGGCCAGTGTGAACGTCTCGGTATACCTCGCTTTATGCCAAGAATTTTGTGATGCCAAACATCCTCAACGCTTCGAGTCGAAGGCTCGAGACCCTCTGGTCTCCCCGAACGTTAGGGTGGCCCTGATTATTGTTCCTCGGCACTCGAATGAACGAGCCGGTCGAACGTCGCGAGCCCCATCGTCGTTCGCTGAACTTTACGTTGGTGTTCCTCGACCGGCTCGTCTGGCGCCACTACACACCGTTAAACCAGCTTCACGCGGGTACGGTTTCAGCTTTTTAGTGGGTGTGTCGTACCCGTAGAACAGTAGTGCCAACTACGCGGTCGAAAATTCCTCCGAGTGGCACCATTGTTCGCGGCATACGATGCACGGGCCTTCTCCTCCCTTTCTCGCTCATGCATCCGCGAAACAATAAAAAGAACTCATGCCTTCGAAACCAACTAATCGCACTCGGACGTCAGTTCAACGGACTGGAAATTCCAGTCAATTTCTATCAATATCTCGACTTTTCTAACGTTGGGTCACCGGTGGACGAATCCATGAAGAGATTTTTGCATTTATCTCGAAAACGGCTGGACCGAATGACTTGAATTTTTTACAGTCGAAGCCTAACCACTAAACGAAGGACCTAAGACTCTCGGATATCCGTGTTTCTTAAGGGGGGAAGAAGAAAAAATTAAAGTCAATTTCCCACGCGGACCGGTGGTGGAAAAATGTGAGAAACCGATCTTCCGGCTGAGTTGAGCGCAAGCCGAAGAGATACTCGACCTAGACACCATAGAAACACGAATTTTGATACTTGAGCCATCCCAATCCGTGCAAAAATGGCTGAGGGAAATGCAAAAAACGGATAACCGATATATCGGAAAAGACGCGGTAGTTGCAAGAAAGTAATATTCAAAATTCTATGGCTGTGGCAACGTTTGCAGATATCCCCGAAACAATATTCGGCCGTAAAAATTTGAATTTGTAATGATGGCAGTTTTTTCGTATGGAAATACGTGGGACTATATTTCCAGCGAGAGATAGCGTAGAGTTAATTTCTGTTTTTCAATCACGCGCGTGTTTTCCGTGTCCAATTAGGATGCGAGGGTGTTTCACAACTCGAGACGCGCGTTCGTTCGCCCGTGTGTATAGGGTTATTGCCGCTCGTGGCTTGCACTCCGTACATTTGCGTCACGAAGTTCAAGAGTGTATAAGCGGAACTTGGCATAGAACGCCGACTAACAGTTCACCCGAGGATTGCCTACGTGTGTGCATGCGCGTCGTGGCGTTGCCAAAACTCGCCTTCGAAAAAGTTATTTATCCCTCGTGGGGTCGTTCAACCCTCCCGATTATTGCTTGGATCATTTCTCAACTCGCCGCGCCTCGATGTTTTCACTTTCAACGCCGGTTCGGTAATTCTGGAATCATGGGGCGTTATTGCCAAATTATTCACGGACTAGCTATTTGCAATGGAAGTTCAAATTTAGATGGATGCTGTTTCCATAAATCAGACTGAATCAAAACTACCGCGCTTCGATTCGGTCTCATTTGTATTTCGCGATTGGATCTATTTAGTATCAAAAAGCGCAAGGTGGAGATTTGGAGGATTAAAATGATATGGGAAAAAATTGCGGTAGCCGAATCTCGTATTCACCAGGTTGTAAAGCATGAAATCAAGTAAATCGAGGTAATTATGCACACGTGAAATCATAGCTTCTCATATCACTATCGATTAAGGATGTTGAGTCCTTATGAAACATGTTAATGTTAATTGTTCAATAAATAGCTTCTTAATCGTCATGAAATTTTTACACGACCTCCTGAATACTTCATGTAAAAACATACCAAATTTTCAGAATTCTATCATCATTACTTCAACCTCCTTAAGGGTTGAAATAAAAAATGATAAGAACATTGTGAAAAATTGATATGTTTTTGTATGAAGTATTTAAGACGTCGTGTTAAAATTTCACGACGATTAGGAAGCTCGTTATTAAAAAATTAACATTTTGTTAAGAACAATTTTTAAAAGAAATAAAAAATTTATCAATAAACTTCGTTTTGTTTCCGTGGCTTTCAGTATATTGTAGATATTATAAAATTGAGAGGTCAAAAAAAAACTTATTGCAACGTTACATCAGTTTCCATAAAACAACATTTAATTTGTGAATGTTAATTGTTCAATAACGAGCTTCCTAATTGTCGTGAAATTTTTACACGACCTCTGAAATACTTCATACAAAAACATACCAAATTGTCCGAATTTTATCATCATTTGCGATTTGGGACCAACATCCTTAATAATCGAAATAGGGATATTTCAAGATGCCTACCTCAGCCCTCATTTTTCGAGCTATTGTCCACGTACTTATCGTCGCTGGTAATTGAATCTCAGCATAACTATCGACATTACCCTCAAAGCAGTATTGTTGTCCTTGATAGAGTACGTGAGGACTGAGATCGGGTTTATAGTAGTCTATAGGATAGGATAGAGTTATATAGTACTCCCTACAGCACTATTTTGGAGGTGATTTTTAGGATAGAATGACTGTTACGGAGGTACGATCATTGCTAATCCAACTTTCGGATTTGAAATTTTTACACGATTTTGACGAATACTTGTTGCGCTTATTGCCAAAATTTGAGCCATTTCGACCGTGTAGTTGTTTCGCAATAAAACTGCAAAGTCGAGCACTTTGAGTTACCGAAGCACGTCGTCTTATGGAGACGGTCAACCGGAAGTGCGGTGATGGTGGTTTTTCTCCTCACGTATCTAAGTAAACCCGTTGGAAAACTGAAATTCGATAGATGAGATATAATAGATATTGTCAAAAATAAGAAAATCAATCTTCACCGTGCAGTTAAAGCACTACGAGAAAGTTTCAATTTCCGGTTGAAAATGATGACCCTGAAGTTTGCATCGTTGGAGTGCAACGAAAATTCATTCACTTTGATATCTCCATTTTCTTGGGTCGCTTTAGGCTATGAAAATCGCTCGAACGTTTCTACATATTCTCATTAGAAAGTTACGACCTCAGTTTGGAAAAGAAACTTAGGATAATGATTTTAAAAAAACATTTAAAATATATCGTTGCGTTCCAACGATGCAAACTTCAACATCATTTGAAAATGGTCAGAAAGACAAAATAGCACCCACAGACTTAGCAACGTCGCGAGTGACAGCTGATTCGTTTGGCGAACATAACCCAGCTTTGTTTTGAAATTAATTTGAATAGAAGCCGCCACAAAATATGCAAACAACAATTTATGGAGTTTTATCATTTAACGCGTATCAATAATACGTATAATTATATTCTGCCTATCGTGGTGATTCCACTGAGATAATTCAAGCCCACTTCCATAGGCTTGAATTTTATTACGTTAATATTATTGCGAAGATTACTAGCGATTCGTTTACAATCTAATTATTCAGTTTTTATTCGTTCACGTGCAATAAATTCATCATTTACCACAACATTTGGCACACCACAACCGATAATACGAATAATCAACATAAGTAAACATCAATCAGAGCAGCTGTGGGTAAAATAAATTTGGAGTCTTTTTCGTCCCCGTGGAAGTGATCGTGCCTCCTTAAACCGTATGGCGTTGAAGTTTGCACAAAAGAAAGCTCTTTTTTTACATCTTCGCTTTTATTTCACAATCTATCATTTTTATCGATTAAGATCGTGGTATTCTTAATCACTGAATGACCAAACGAAAATATGATTGCGTGAGTTAACGTTACTGGCTTCTATGTACTTCGTACTTCGGGATCGCAGTAGCAAACCGCGAATAAAAAATGCCTCCAAGGCCGCAATTCCGATCTCACTGCCAAAGAAGGCTAGTTCGACCGTTTGCTCTTGTATTCTCTACAGTCCAATGTCCCTGGGCGAGCACCCGATAAATCGTATCACGTTATCCAATCACTCGAGTCTAATCGTTTCCATTGAGCACCGAGCGGTTTATGCCATTTGTGATCTGCAATAGTACAACCAAGGAAGCTCGCTCGTTGAGGATTTCCGGGCATCGAAGTGTCGTTGAGAACCGGAAGTTGTGAGCTCTCAAACGCCGGAAGAGAACGAGAGAGAGACAGAGAGAGAGAGAGAGAGAGAGAGAGAGAGAAGTGTTAACGAGACAATTCAAAGAGATCTACACTCGTACGATACCAGTGAAAGCAAAGTGTTAACGAGACGAGAAAATTCCACACGCTGTGTCAGCTTTACCGACCGAGTTGCGAGTACCTTCCGCATCGCCGGTCCAAGATAAGAATAGCGAGAGGGCAAAGGGCAAATAACGATAGTAACAAGTGAAAAGGCAACAATGTCGTCAACGGAAAATCACAACGGCACAACGCCACTGACCAACGGCATCAAATCGTCCAGCATGATAAGCTCTATGTCGGTAACGTCGTCAATGACGAATTCCGTACCAGCCTCGGCTACGACATCCGGCTCGAGCAACGTCGGCATGCGAAACAGCTCAACAACCGTAGCGACCAACCCGTCATTTCTCTACGGCACGAGCAACTCGACCAGCGTCACACGCGAAAAGCCGAGACAAGCGCCACCGCCGACGTTGCCGAAATACACGTCCAGCTTCAACGCCGGCTCGAACGGCACCGCTGAAAGGCTCAGCCGAGATCGCGAGACCGGCAACAGCTACAGGCTTGCCAGCCTCGACAGGCTCGCGCTCCGCCAGAGGATACTCGACGGCGAAAAAGCCAACGGACCGGACGCCAATTCGGTAAGGAACCTGGACTGGGCACAGGCAGTCGCGGAACCTAACTCCCTGTTTCGATATTTTCGCGAAATTGCCGAAAATTCCTACCGATTGGCGCTTTGATGTTCTAATTCGGCAGCTTTTTTTTTTTTTTTTTACGAAAAACTGTCGAAGAAGGCCCAATTTGACACTTAATTTTGAAATGCAACGATCTGCTGTGACATACATACGCGTGGGTCCATGTTTGTTTTTAATAGCACAGCCGATGCTCCTAGCCACGACGAAATATTAGAACGTTGAATAAGTTGTCGCTGTTTTATAACAGATGGCGTTCACGAAACTGCATGCGTGTACTGTGAGAAAAGTGTATGGTACTTACAAAAAATGCGCATGGTAAAAGAGAGCATAGGCGAATTCCTTATAGTTTATTGGCACCGTAATCATAATATCGTTAACACAACTATAAGCGAAAAATATATTTAAACATGCAACTTTGGTGGCGTGCTCGACTATCTATTATCCCCGAAAAAGCTACTAACTATTGTGAAAATATTAACTGTATTAACTATATCGATATTGTAAAGTCTTTCACAGTAGTTAATGGTTATTTCAGGGATACTAGATAAAAAAGACACTACCAAAACGGCATGATTAGATAGACGCTTATAGTTGTGTTCACCATATTATGATTGCGGTAGCAATAAGCCACATGAATTTTACTATGCCCACTTTTACCATGGGCGTTTTTTAAAATATATACTCTGCTATATGAATTTTACTATGCCCACTTTAACCTTGGGCATTTTTTTGATATTACAAATACTATGGACATTTTTCTCAGTGCAAGTTTGTACTATTTATATGGCTAACGTTAACACTTGTTGAGTATAAACTGTTACATGATTTTACGAAAAGTGACTATACGAACAAGATTATGGTAATCTTGTAGTGAAGACGTAAGTTATTTGTGGAACGTGTCAATAAAGTAGAGACAGCGGTGTCACTCTATGATCGATATAGATATATTAGCGCATTCATTTATCAATTTTCAAAATTCGATATTTCGAAAACTATTGGGCTGCGCCAAAAATCCATTTAAGCAGGACATATATTATCAAAAAGGCGATCTGTGCAAAATTCCCCTCAGGGTAATATAAAATATGGTTGAATTTTTTTGTGTATAAAACAGAATTTTATTGAACAGCCATGATGTACATTTTAAAGTATGACATTTTATCTACATTGTGTGAAAATTTTGTTAAAAAATTTCAAACGATAAGAAAGTTGCAGTCTTTTTCCTGGGATGTGTTTTTGTTGACAGCGTTTACGGTAGCAGACGTGCCGCTGCCTATTTTTATCTAAAAAAAAGATTTTTTTTTCTTAAAGTTGATAAAACTAGTACTTATCGAGCTGGAATTTAAAAATTCAATTTTGTCGGGTCACGGCAGTCACTGGAATAAAATAGGCGATTTTTCGCCTCAAAATTGTCCAGTACTTTTAATGGTAAAATAAAACTATGCCAGGCATCGAAAAAACGACTCGATAAGTACTAGATTATTGTGTGAAGCATAACTGTGCAAAACTTGATCCCGTTCGGTCCAGTAGTTACGGAGATATTTCTGGTACCGATTTCGAAAACACTGTTTCGAGTAAAACGCGTTTAAAGTTTTGAGTACACTTTACAGCTGGGCCCCAACCGTTAGTCGTTGCTCACTCGGTCAGTTACAAAACGCTATAACTTCGTCATTATTGCGAATTTCCTTGTGAAATTTTTAGGGTAGACACTCAATGGATAGTACCTTCGGATGAGCAACTTTAAAAAAAATCGATTTTCTTGACCTACCCAGGTGTATATAAGCCCTTGAGATCGTAGCGCATCTATAAAGAAGTACTATAAGCAAACTTGAAATTCAGTGTATGTCATTTCGCCGAAGGGTGGACATCTTTTTTTCTTCATAGTTTTAAACATGTCAAATTTCGTTCAAAAAAGAGTATTTGCAAGGAATTCTACTGCACTACTTGATAGAAAGAAAAATCTGCAGCTGAAGCACATAGAATGCTTGGTGAGACTTACGGTGACCATGCTTTGTCGGAAACAACATGCAGAAATTCGTTTAGATGCTTCGAAAATAATGATTCTGATGTGTTGGATTGGAGGCATTACTTCATGGAGGTTCATGTCGGACGCTAGCTGAACGCTAGGAGTTGATCACACAACACTTTCCAACCGTTCGGAAGCATCAGGAATGATTTTTCAAAATAAAGTATTAATCTTCACGAAAAACTAGCGAGAACTTATTCAACATCACAATATGTGACGAAAGGTAAAAGAACTCGCAGCTGAGAATCAGAAAACTAAAAGTTGGTGCTATCCAAACGCAATCGACGAATAATTGATCAGGTATCTTCGTCGCGGCGTTCTTAGGCAGCAGGTCAAAAATGCAGCACTGAATGGAATACCATCGAGATGGATTCTTGGTATATTGAGTTTGGGGAAAATCGATACAGCCGCAACCAAAATACCGATTTTGGAATTCGGTATGTGTGCCTGTGTAGAATAGGATACTCGGGTTACCGTCCCGCAATTCCGTAAACTGGAATGTCACCTTCGTGTGCCATCGAAAGAGCACGATGGGCTGGGTCAAAAGAGGTCCGGAAATAATCGTTCGGTTCAGCCAATTGCAAATCGACGATATACTCGGCCTAGCCACTATAGCAATACGCACTTTGACAGTTAAAGATTGTACGTATGTGCTGCAGCAATAATGAAATGTCGGATTCAAGACCACCGGAAACCACACAATTGCGGACTTTGCGAAAGTATAGTGTCGAAGTTGCATCGTTGGAATGTAACGAAAATTTTTCATATTTTTATTTCTTTGTTTTCCCCATTCTACAAAATCTCTTATTGCTGATTTGGATCGTGCTTTTGCAATAAGCAATTTTTAAAATTGGGGATTTTCGTCGCTAAGACATGCCAAAAGAAATTTGAGCAGTTGAACATGAATCATTATCGTTGCATTCCAAAGATGCAAACTTCAATCCTTATTTTTCCTCGTGAAACAAGTTCAATATTCCCAAGAAAAAGAAACGTCAGTGCCAAGCTACACAACGGAGTACTAAAATTGCATATAACAATTTTAGCAATGTAAACCATCCAACTTTGAACCGCAAATTGCTTTTCTTTCACACAATCCATCGTGTTATCAGCTGTTCGAAAAGCCGACGATAAAATTCGATCGGTTGCCGATTATTCCGCGACGTAAGCGGCAAGTTATCTTGCCTTCGGTTGCCAATAAAGAAGGCTTTGTTTTCACGGAAATTTACTATTGAGATAATCATGTCAGCAGGCTGATAGAGAGGCACACGGGCCGAAGGCTCAAATGAAGCCCAAGGGAACAGAGGCAGCGTTTGTGCCGGTGCCCTTTTTTTTCGTCTCTCGAGTCTTGTCGACTCCCTCTACTCGCTGATCGAACAAGCAGGCTCTAAGGTGCTGAAATTCAAAGACGCCTCAAGCTGTGCACAGCAGTTGCTAGTGACCTGCAGCTTCCTAAATTACTAATTCAATTACTATCCTATTATGTCCTAATATTTAATTAATATCCTTATATTCCTATTTCCAATCATCCTAATAAAACTGATACTCTTTGCAGACGTTTCATTGCCGTAACAAATTCCAGTTTAGTTGCGGACTGCGGCAGTTTTTCTCGATATAAAACCTGCTCCAAATTGGGATGAGTTCTGCCTCAAGTAATTCCACGCTTGCTGAACACCGTCGAATATTCCATACAGTCGGAAAAACCGCAGTAAAAAAGGAAGAATTGTGCGAGACTAATACAAATCTAACATCTGTCTGGCAAACTACTTCGAAACTTTTCGCCAAATGTGGTCAAGCGTAGTGTCTCCGCGGTTGCAGTAAAGCTCAGTGGAGACGAGATTGCTGGATGCTCCGTGTGTAGTATAGCGGGAATCGAAAAATAACTTTTTGGGGAAGCGTGGCAGTTGTGTGGAAATGTTTGTATCAAAAAGTATCCGGTAAATGGCCGATTGACAAGACCAGAGTTGAGGGACCATGCCAGTGTGACAAGCTTGAAAACTGCTGGTTAAAAAAAAATAATTCAATAATTAGACCGATTTATTTTCTTAATTTATTCAAATGACTTATGTTGTACATGAAAATATTTGTTAACGTTGTAGTTTTATTTTTTTACATATTTTCCGAGCACTCCAAATTGATGCCTAAAAAAATCGCGCCCGACGGTGGAAAGTCCTACTCCTTCAAAAATTGTCTGATAGAAAAAAAACCAAAGAGATTACTAAACAGTATGAAAAACTGTAGAGGCGTAGGAGGGATTTTTTTCGATGAAAATTAACAGAATGGTGGCCATTTCAAAATTAAGTGTCACATTCAGCTTTTTTCGACAGTTTTTCGTCGAGAAAATGTGACATTTTTATTTAAAACAAAATGCTTACCTACGACGTTAAGGAATGGCGTGAAGAACGATGTGCCAACATTTGAGACGGATAGCTTGAATACTCTTCGCGTAAAATCTTCCACTGTTTTGAAAAGTGACGTTTCGAATGTAGCGACCGGAATAATTCGAATTTCGCGACCAAAATTGAACAGAATGTTTGTCAAAGTCCATATTTTTTGGATAATACAAAAAAAAACTATTTTCATAAAATTTTACACTGAAATGGTTTCTTATTGGCAGATTAGCAATGCCAGAATGGAGGTACTACATGCGAGGCAGTCTCATTCAAAAGCAAACATACTTTCAAGTTTGCAAATAAGCCATAATTTTGGAAAAGCAATAAATTTACCTACTCCCAAATTACATACGTAGAATACCTTACCATTTACCTCCTTCATTGACACACTGGGTCATTTTGACCCAAACGAATTTGAAATAAAACGCTCACTTTCCCAAAATTGAAAGCTTTCAATAATTTGGTACGATTGAATTTTATACTTTCCGAATTTTAATTGTGCAGACACATTAAGAAACGTTTCAAGTGCATCCCGGATTTTTTTCAATGAAGACCAACCGAAGGGTTCTTAAGGGCAGTTGGATAAAATATTATCCGGGTCTAATTGACCCAGTGTCTCGAAATCGTGGCCAAATATAAGCGTGTCAAGGAAGGGTTAAAAGTACAAACATCACATAGTAAATCAATTGACAATGAGTCATGAAGCGGTCTTCTTGTTTATGGTAGGAAACTTTTAGCAGGGCTTGCCCCCGGGGCATACACCTAGAAAGTTTGCGCATACGTATGCTCGCATACTAACATCTGGACGTACGGTCTGTACATGTGGCAGCGTCTGTAGCGAGCAGAATCAATCTTTTATCCTAACCATGCTTACTACCGTTGTTGACAGTGCAGTTCTCGCAAGTTTTGCAGTATACAAATCAAAGATTTAACAAAATCGAAAATCGGCTGCTCTATAAAGAACTATTTGTAAGGACTAAAGTTTTGAAGAACAATCCATGGAACGCACCTCGTTCACAGCCAAATTGTCCACATCAACTTATTCGGCCAATCACGATTCATCGCGTATTTCATACTTTGGACACTCATAAATTCAAGAGTTTATGGTTAAAAGTGATAATTTTCCATCCCATAATAACCGTAAAACATGCATTTATCATTCTACCGTTTTTTGTTAGTTTTCGTCTCATTTTTCCATTATGAACAGAAATATGATGTTCTCCGGTGGCCTGAGCAGCGCGTGTTGGAAATGCTAATTTGAAGAGCGAATATCTCGATAACGGGGTGGCCAATGTATTTCAAATTTCAATAACGTATGCTGAATACCTTTCGACACCATTAGTATCAAATTACAAAAATTTCTGTCACGCCATTTTTGGCATGTACTACCTTGACGAAACAAAATTGTGTAGATGTGTCTCCCATAGCTCGAAACAAAAGAAAGTCCGAATTGATCATAATACCAACTCGTAGTGTCAATAATGATGAAGACGCAATTAGGTAGTTCAATCCACGATGAATGAGTTTTCACTGCAACGGCCCGGGGACACAACCAGGAAGGAATCTTCATTGAACCCAGTATTCGTTAACGCGGTTAGACTCCAACCAAATTCATTCATAAATGAACAGATATCTTAATAACCAAAAATGTCCTGTTTCCCCGAAATTCAAGCATCCAGCGACCACAGCTTCGAGTTTAAAGACAATTTGGAACATGCCAGGCCTGCGTTGCAGATATATTTTCGGCCATATTCCGCAGGCTTCAATTCGATTGAGATCCCAGCTGCACTGGGATCCGGTTGGGGGCCACTGGGAAATAACCACATGGCCGACTTCACCCTTGTGCGACACATACGAGCGCAACATCCCCACTCACAAACTCTGGTTGTAACACTGACAGAGCACAGAGAGAGATAGGTCCAAGGTGTGGGTAATTCATCCATCTCGCTCTCACCAGAGCACACGCTTTTCTCGTGCTTTTACAAGGGGGGAGTGAGCGTTTAAGGGCTCGCCGCCCTCGTGCTCCGCTCTCCTCCCACACTGCAGCCAAAGGGGACCTCGAAAAAACTATCGGACTTGCATGAGTCACAGAATGTGAGGCATCTCTCCCCTAGTTGGGGCAGAGTTTTATCTTCGCATCGATACTTGCCGAAGGTCGCTCATGTCCGTTCTTATTTATTCTGCATTTTATGTAAATAACGATGTCACGCGTTCGATACGGAGGACGACATGTAGTGGCTATTCGCGGTATTCAATAGTTGCGATTCTGGCATACTTTTCCCACACTTTCGGTTGATCAGAATCGATGTTACATCGATCATGTACTGAAATGATATGATCTGTTCGTCAAAGGCTACTTGGATACCACAATTTTGTTCAACATTCGCATACATTGATAATTCGAGAACTGCTCAAAACTGCAATGCATTCGATGCAGCCTTGTTTGTGCTTGACCAAATGGCTATTAAATCAGGTGTGACCTGCAGTGTAAATCGGACCCTAGCTCAATGGGTCTCAACGAACGTAGAATCGTTGATAACGTTTCTAAGTGGGGCTATCTGCCAGACCTGGTTCTCGTGTCAAACTTGATCTTCCATATGTTGCCATATTTCCCTTAGCTCTTCCATGATGATAGGGCAAATCCTTCGTGTCCTGAAAGAGAAGTTTAGTTGCCTGGGGTCATGTACGAAGATGAAGAGCATGAAGGATCATATTTTCTTTCATCAATCTGCCGGTTACTGGTTTTTTACATCACTAATCTGCTGGAGGATCATCTTTTATGTCGTTAAGGTAGTACCTCCACAGAAGAGTTGAATTAAGAAATGGTTGAAATTTGATATATATGTTATTAAATACATTATCCAAACATCTGTGCAATTTGAATAAGTTTGACCACCCCAAACCTGAGATATTTACACTTAAAGTTGGCTTGGTTTACACGTAACAAATGCGTTATGATGGGCAAACAGAGCATCATTAATCTACCTTCAAAAATAAAATAAAGACATTGATAAAAAACGAGGATAAGCTAGAGTAAGATATCACGAATAATGTGAAAAAAAAAAATGAGAATGATTCACCATCTAGTTTCCAAGATATAATCATGAGAACCCACACAATTTTGGTCGTATAGCATATATCCTGCTCGGCCTGCAAGCGAACAAGTGAATTGGGGAAAAGTCTGGACAGTCCCGGCAAAAAGTTTACTGGCAATGGTAGATCAAAAACACAATATAAAATATATTTTACGGCAATAAATGATATCCATCGTATTATCTACTAGTACCGAGTCAAGATTGCGTAGTTTTTAATTTTATGTATTACTAATTAAACCAATTATCAATCTTTTAAACATGAACATGGTATGTAAACTTTTGTATGAGATTTTCGCAGAGGAACTACCTTAATGATCATAGAAGGCGTTCTTTCGTGAACTACCTTGTTTTGTTTCTCAATGGGCTGTTCTAACAGACCTGGCTGTTTTTTTGGAACTATTGATGCAACAGCAACGGATAGGAGGATCGATTAGATATAATGCATACAGTTTTGATCGAACTGCTCGATAACAGGATCGCAGCTTATGATCACCAATGCATGTCTCTTATTTGCCAGAGAGCAGACTGTGAGCATCATAATCTACAAATCCACAGGGCCTACGATTGGCCGCATACTCTACCATTGGTTGGATCGCCTGCCTTTGGCTTCTCCATCTATCATCTGCATACCCCATCATTAGCTGAATGTTCCATCATTGGCTACACGTCCCCTCATTGGCTACATGTCCTATCGTTGGTTTCATATCCCGTCATTGGTTACGCACGCTATCATTGAGTTCAAATGCACCAACTGGCTTAACAGTTTATCATTGGCTGCATTAGCCAATCTTCCCTAGTCACCGACAACTTAAGCACGAATAACTCGAGAATTCGTTCTGAAAATGCAGCCTCAACTGCATTGGCCCGAAGGCCATAGTTTTTCCCACACCGATCGGTGAGGCCTACCGCATTCCCAAGCTTCGTGTCCCACTCAGAAAGTCTTTCAACCTCTCAAACAAAACGAGACATGACCAAGAATATTTCTTAGTCATCCGGCTGGCCTGATCCAAGGACCCCCGAGTCTTTGTGCCCGCGCGGAAAACTCCTCGAAAGCTCTAAAAATATACTCGCATAAGGTTACTCGTTATGAATACCCGAGAGTTGGGGGCCCCGTTACAGGCAAGAGCATATCCAGAAGCAAACGCAAAATAAACGTCCTCACACGGACTTACCATTCAGATGGATAAAATGCACACGCGGAGAGCCTGTGGCAATCTCGCGAGCTTAGAGGGTTCCGGACCAAGAGAGAAAGAGAGAGAGAGAAGAGAGAGAGAGAGAGAGAGAGAGAGAGAGAGAGAGAGAGAGAGAGAGAGAGAGACAAAGAGAGTAAGAGTTGGGGAGATGAAGGGAATAACCAACGAAAGCTGAAGCATAAAGGGTGCGAGCTCAAGTCCGCCTCGACAAAGCACCAACCCCTTTTGCGGAAACGGGGGCGAACCAGCGTCCCACTGTTATAACGATTCCACTTTTTTTTCTCTCTCTTTCTTTTCTCGTCTTTTTTCCACTTTTTCTACACGCCACACCAACGGCGCCAGGACTCTTGGTTTAACCGCACTTCATTTCATCGCCCCCGCGTTCTCGTATACGTGTAGCACGTATTCACGTATTTTGGCACCCTTGACTCGGAATCTCCGCAAAAGTCTCCAACCTCAGCTCGTGTGGATTCAACACTGTGTCCACATACACACGACCTTCTTTGAAAAGCCATATTTTTCCTCCACGTTCGTTCGCGCTTTGATATACCCATGAGGATGGGGAATTTATAGGGTCCGTTGACCCTTTTGCGCTCGGCCCACACGATTCGCTTCATCGACCCAATCGAGAAACTTGGTCAGAGAGCTTTTTTACTCCGGTGCGCGGCGTTATGTTTTTTCTTCGGGGCTCCCCCCGGCCACATGCCGTTTACGTCCGCCCGACCGTCCGTCTGGAACCCCAGTGTCCCACACCCCTGCATTCCAGCAACCCTTTGGCTCAAGTGGCGAGATCCCTACAGGCAGCTCAAAATAAGCGAATTTTCAAGATTTCCACGTCTCGCAACTATTTCTTCTACGTAATTAACATTTTACGTACATGTTACAACTTTCAGTTTAAACACTTTTTTTAATATGAGAAATTGATGGCACTGAAGTTTGCATCGTTGGGCTGCAACGGACATATATTTTCTTTGCATTGCCGATTTAGTTTTTGGCCCACTTGGACGACAAAAATTATCGGAATATTTTCTAGGATCCTTAGTAAAAATTCTACAACCATAAGCGGCAAAAAAAGATTTTAGGTAATAGTAAAAATCGAGAAGTGAACAAAATGGAAAACTTTTGTTGCGTCCCAACGATGCAAACTTCAGCGCTATTGCAATTGTCGGTTGTACGACGCTTCAGAGACAATTGCCGCTTGAGTTGGTCCACGGCGTACAACCTAGCGGCTCGTACGTTGATCCGATACATCGGAACCAGGAAGTTTTAGATTTTCAAGACCATCACGCTCTATGTGAACCTAAAAAATTCAAAGAATAGTGAAAATTCCAAAAATGGTACGTGTTTGGAAATATGTTCTATTTTTCATGCAAATTTTTACTATAGGATTTGTTGATGGAAAAGTCGATTTTTGAGATATTTTTCGAAAAGCTTTAGGTTCATATGGACGTTTGAAATGTTGTCTAAATGTGTAGTAAATTTCGAATCGATCGATTGGATAGTTTTTGGGTTATCTTGTACGAGGTTCACGAAAAAGTGGTTTATAGGGAAACGCGTTTGAAGTTAATCTGCAATAGGAAATCGGACAACTTTTCAGAAAGTGTTCAAAATGAACGATAATAGACATATATATAGCCATGAAAAATTCATACATATAAAGCTTTTTAAGTACCTAAAAAAATGTCCGAATGTTATTTTTGACATCTCAGAATGTGTGACGTCATATATATGTAAACAAACGACAAGCTAACCCCGAAATCAAGTTCAAGGTGTCATTTTTTACGTTTTTGTGAAGTTTGCAGTTCCCGGTTGAAACCTGGTGCCATGTCAAAAAACGTAAACAAGAGAGAAAAATACGCGCATGAAAACGTTTGTTTACACACCACTGACGTCATACGCTGCGATTGGTGTTTCGTTTGAGGTGAAGAACAGATTAAAAATACTTGTATCAACAGATTTTAATGTTTTGAAAATACGAAACATTATTATTTAACAAAAATATTGATTGACTGATCGTTTTCATTATATAAACATTTATACTAACTACATTTTATATATTTTTTTACTGATTACTGTCCGATTGCCTATTCCGAGGCCATGAAGCAGACCGTCAGCTTCCTCGTAGAATTCGTTTTTGGCCATATCTGCTCTTCTTTTCGTTATAAAGCGATCTCCCCCCTTAAAAATCTTAAATAATTCATCAATGTCGTATTCGATGGATACTTTCGAAGAAAATATTGCGTTTGCTGCGAAATAAGTAAACACTTAGACGAATTTAAAAAAAGGTTCGTAATTTGACGAGACCCTGCCATATTTTCGAAAATGCTAAAAAATTGAGGCGCCACGTGTTGATGATGACTGTCGGCACTAGTGAAATATCTTTGCCCTGACAGTATTTTTGTTACATTTCGAATCACTTGAATACTTTATTTTTGCTCTTTTAACAACGAAGAAAAAGCGTATGTTGGCTTTACGAAAAAATTAAGTACACGGGCTGATTCAGCGTTGTCGAGGTCGCGACAACTCGCGGGTACTTTTTTTTTTCTTCATCCTACTGTATGTGCAACGCGTGCCACAACGTAACTCGGGTACCGAGACGACTATCGATTACTAACTTTATACGATGGCCGTAGGGACTACGTGTTTCCCAGTTCGCGAGCGCGTATTTAGGGTCATTGTGGTAGGCAGCCACGGGTCGTACCTCTTTTCGAAGCGGAGACTCGAGGAAAGAGATATAAAATAAAATCAATCATACCGCCAAGGAAATTCTACTTTCGATACCACGCCCAATAGGGGACATTTTGAACGATTTTAATTAGTATTATTGTTATTGTTATTATTATTATTTTAGCCCGGAAATACCGCGTGCATTACTCGCCTCGAGCTAATTCGTCTTTTATTAATCGGCATGTCGAGGTCGTTCCAAGATCGTGATATTGATTTTTTTTTGTTTAAAAAACAAGTCGCAGAGGGGTCGAAAACAGCTCATTTTCGGGATTTTTATTTTTTCAACATGACAATTTTTTTTTTAATCAGGTATTTGAAAAAGTATTATCCGAAGAAGACTGTAATTTTTTTGTGTAATCATATTCACTTATTATTAAGTGATCCAATATCGAAAATCAATATAAATGTTTTTTTTTTAATAAAAATTACGTTATGAATATCATTTTTGAGATTTTTTTAGAATGATGACAAATTTTTATAAAAATTAGGTATTTAAAAAACTATCATCTGAAGAACATTGTCATTTATTTTTGTGTAAAAATGTTCGATTATAACCGATCAAAGGCCAATGTCCGGGAAGCACCTTTCGAAAACGTCTTTTGCGGTGAGCAATGCCTTCTTGAACCAGGTTATTCAATATCAAAAAATCAAACAGTTTTCGTCAGTATGTTAGTTTATCCTATGACTAATCGAGGGAAATTTCGAAGTATCAAATTTAAAAAAAATGTCACGTGTTCAATATAAGTCATCGTTTTTGCGAAAACAAATGGGCATTTTTCGGTCATCAAATCGAAAGTGTACATCGAAAAAAAATCCTTCGATCAAAAACTATATTTTGAGATCTACAAAAAGGCCTAAAAATTTCGGAAAGATCGATGCAGTAGTTTTTGAGATATTTTGCTCGCCGACTTTAAAAACGTACTTTCGAGAAAAAAGCGTTTGAAGTATCGAACGACGCTCCGAGCGTTCCGACAGGCGTCAACATAGCAGTCTATAAATCTGTCAATTTTGATCCGATCAGCGTGGAATTTTCAGGGAACATTTTTAAGATATAGTGTCAAAATATATTGGTCTTGAGAAAAGTGATCCTTCGACTTTTGTAACTAGGCATAACGCTTAAAAAAATACGTGCCCCATTTTGAAAAGTGGAGCCCTCGTTGGCATCAGTTGGCCACCGCCACGCAAAAAAGATCGCGAAGTTTCCATGATCTTGAAGTTTCCATGATCTTGAAGTTTGCGTCCTTTGAATGCAATAAAAACTATTTTTTTTCTATCGTTAGCTCGTTATCACCCTATTTTTGCAGTTTTAGGCTACGAGAATGACTAAAACAGTTGACAGGATTTTTCCTGATTTCTGCAACCCAAATGTGCAACAAAAAGCTTTGGGCGATAAGAAAAAAAAAGGACAATCGTTCGAATACAACGTTAATTTTTTTTTTCACTCCATTCCTACTGCTAGCGCAAATATTGCTCGCACAAGTCGGCTGTGAATTTCTAATAAGAATCCTAAAAAAATTCTGTCATCGTAGTATAAATTGATGACAAAAAAAGTAGGCAAGCCAGAAAAAGTCAGGTAATTCTTTACATAAAGTGACTTTTTCGACAAATTGTTTTGAAAAAAAAACTCAAACGAACCCAATATAGGCGTCGGAATGTTCAAAAACGCCCTATTTTATCACGGATTTTCGCGAACTTCAAAACCCATCATTTTTACCCATACTTGAAACCTAAAAAACCCAATATAGGCGTCGAAATGTTCAAAAATGCCCTATTTTATCACGTGTTTCCGCCAACTTCAAAACCCCATAACTTTCTATGGGTAGACGAATTTCAGCTCCCCCTACTGAATGAATAACCATAATTTATAACCTTTTAAATGAGAAAAAAAGCCAACCAAAATTTCAAGCTTACTTTTCGAAAACGTCAGTTGTCTAAAGAATTACCAGAAGTCATTTTTATTGCATTCCAACGATGCAAACTTCAGCACCATTGCAAAGGAAAATTGGGCCAACCCAAATGTAGAATTCGACAATCTCTGTAATCTTCTTCTGACTTTTTTTTTACCTAAAATCAATATTTTTAGATGGTGTTGAACTTTGCACCATTGCAACGCAACGAAAGTCCTTTTTTGCTTTCTTATTTCCACATGTCGCTGAGTAAATATTTTTAAGTAATGGTTGAATGATTTTTGTAGGCGAAATCTGTCAAAATAAATTAAGGGGCTATACCAGTGTGACACTTTTGAAAAATCAATTTTTTAAAGCCTTTTTCGACATTTCATACTTTCAAGAATATCCTGTAAAAATGTCAAGGCCATATCTCTAATACTCCCCGAATGGCAGCCTTCTAAAGAGCAACCGGTCCTAGGCATAAAGTGCCTAGGTTAAATCTTTAAGCGCAATTTTCTCAAAATGAGATTTTTCAAATTTGCTGCCTTTGTAACTCAAAGAGCAATTATCCGATTGACTTGAAATTTGAACTGAGTACTCTTAAATATATTTACTCTACAATGACGTAGGATATTTTTTATTGGACAAAAATTGACGATTTGGTATTGAAAAAAAACGACCATTTTAGAGGCAACAAAACAGACTTTTTTTCATAACTACGCCATTTTGTTAGATTTTGATATTTTTCGAAAATCCTACGTCATTGTACAGCAAATACCGTCCAGTTTAACGACATTTTTTCTTTTTCGGTTTTGGCTACTCAATCGGCCGGAATCGTGTCAGCAGTGGAGGAACTTTTTTTTTGGCGCCTACGAAGGCAGCCCATACGTCGCTTGGATCTCAATATTTGTCTACGAAAAAATTATGTAATATAGGTCAAATATAGCCAAATGTATTCTTAATTTTCCGAAACATTCAATTGAGTACTTTTCTTCCAAAAAATTCCCAAAAATCACCCAAATTTTCAGCGTTCACGCTGGTATAGCCCCTTAAAGAAGCAGAGAAACATCAATTTTCGTTGCATTCCAACGATCCAAACTTCATCCTCATATTTTAAGCTCTTTAGTCCCTAATCTTTGATGACGCAGCTGATATGCACGTGGACACCTATATTCCAGAAGCAAGTGGTAAATAATTCGAGTTTCATGAATATTAATGTTCGACCGTGTGTCATAACGCTGAGGATGGCAATAAATTATATCGGTGCAGAGAAGATATACGAGGCCGAACTGAGCCGCTCTATACAGGACATGCAATCCTTCCCTCATTACACACGCAAACCTATAAAATTTATAATCCACCGCCCGGACACGATGAAGCAACACTCGACCTCCTTGAGCCATCACGTCAATTACCCCCAACCCGAAATTTCGCATTGAAAATCCCTCCTGTATTATTCGTAATTCGCTTTTGATCGATTCCGCACGTCCAATTTCCATTATAAAATTATTCGAATAGAAATACTCTTTGCATACACAAGCACCGAGGATTAAAGCTCTGGGTCATTTGAGAAATCAATACCGTCGAAGTTTGCATCGTGGAACGCAACGAAACGCAATTCTTCTCAACAAACCAAATTTCTTTTGGTCGATTTAGGCTGTGGAAATCTCAAACGTTTCTAAATATCCTTTAAGAAATTTATCACCTCAATTTGCGAAAAAAAAATGCGAACGATGAAAACTTTAACGTCGTGGAAATCAATGCGATAAGCAGCCTCGAGGTCGTGTGTAGAGACCTGTTTTACCGACCGAGATCCATTGTGTGTTTTCGTTCCGCTCGGGACGAGAGAATGGCGAGCGAGGTCACGAATAGAAAAAGGACCATCACAAATTGATGGACGATGCTCATTGTCGAGGGTTTCTACTGTATAACCTCAAAATGAATAATCGTTGGCCAGACGTGGAGATGTTTTATCGCAACCTCTCGGGAACGATAGTAGCCAACGATTGAAGAGGAGGGGGGGGGGGGCATGCTCGAGTCCGTCGAAAAGCTTCGTTTGGCGAACGAGGCTCCGTGAAGCTTTGCAATTTCTCGAGAGCCTCGATCGAATCGATTCTTCGCCAGCGTTTCTGTTCTCGCACTCGAGGGGCGCTCTCGTCTCTTTCTCTCGTACATTCCTTCCGGTCTTCTTCTCCCGTCTCCTTTTCCAATCTATACGCCCTTTCGGAAACGCGGTACGACACCCCTCAGGCAAATCCACGTCAAATCGAAAACTCTGACAAAGGCTGAAAAAAAGCTTTTTTCACCAATTTTCAAAAAATTCGCCGATTTTCGCAAAATTTTGGGAAAAGTTGACCACCCTGGGGACATTGAACCTCACCAGAGAAATATCGACATTTGTTCTTTTGAATATGAAAAAAAACACAATAATATGAGCCAAAAAATGATAATAATAATTAGAATAACAAACATAATAATATAAATATAATAATAAATGATAACAATAGTAATAGATTGTAATTCACACAGTGAACAATAGTAGTTCGTAATAAAAAAACAATAATAATAACGCCTTGATAATAATATATAGATAATAATAATAAACTATAATAATAGTAATAGATTGTAATTCACAGAGTAAACAATAGTAGTTCGTAATAAAAAAAACATCAATGATAATAAAGCATTGATAATAATAAATAATTATTACAATTGATAACAATCATATTTAAAGAATAATGAGCTTAAAAAAATGGAAGTTAGAGTATGAAAAATGGCTCCGAGGCTCACTAGAAATAATGGAGGTTAGGGACGATGCTGAAGTTTCGTTGGACTGCAACGAATTTAATTTATTTTGACTGATTTCGCCTATAAAAGTCCTCAAACCATTTTCGAGGACGTTAAGCGATTTGGATTATAAATCTATAAAAAAGATCGCTTGTAATAAGAATATGGAAAATAAAATGTAAAACGGAACGGAATACGTGGTAATGTCGGGAAAGATGGGGAAAAAGGATATGTAGAGGCCAAATGTAGGTATACTGTAGAAGCAGGCAATTACAAATTTCAGACATTTGCGAGTGTCCGTTAGTTAAGGGCTGTACCACTTTAGAAGATTAGAATTTTTTTTATTAAAATTAAAATTTAAAATTAAATTTAAATTTAAATTTAAAAATTAAATAATTTTTTTTTAATTTATTTAAAATTTAAAATTTTTAAATTAAAATTTAAAAAAATTTAAATTTTATTTGGAAAAATTAAATAAAAATTTAATTTGAAAATTAGAATTAGAAGATTCTACCACTGTAGAATTTTCAAAAAATTGCTTTCTTGTGAATTGGCTTACGATATACTTTAAAGCATCTAGATTAAGGGGGGAAAAAGCTTGGTACCTGTAAAACAAAGGTCCGCAGGCTCGTGTGGGTCTGCGGTAGCCGTGACTGGCCCGTGTGCGAGGCGTCGACCGTTTTTTTCTCGGAAGACAATTTTTCAAAACGGCATGCAGCATAAATCCAAAAATTTTCATACTTTTCACTCCAAATTTTGAGCACTTCTTAAAAATAACATTTCGAAGTAAAATACGTACGGGATTTCCCATGATTTAATTATAGCATTAGTTAGTAACAAATGATTGTCCTTTTTTCTGTCGAACATTGAGTTTTTACTTTAAATGCTTGACAATTACACAAAAATTCATATTTTCAAAATTCCCTACGTATTTCATCACCTATGCTAGTGTGATTTAATAGAACTTTTTTATTTTTTTGCAAATTCGAATTTGCGTCAGTTACACTGCGTGCCGCAGAGCATCTCAAATTCAACATGCCTAGCGGGAATGTCTCCACCGTCACCATATTGTATAATTTTATAATATGATTTTTCTTTATTCACCTGAAGATATGGCAACATCCTTGAATATTATTATCCTCTTACTTTTCCTCTCACCAAAAAAAAAAATCCCAAAAAATCACCTAACTTTAGACATTCACAGTGGTGTGAGCCCCAAGGGAAAACTGAACCAAGAAATAGTAGACGAGCCCGAGCGGTGGCTGGAAACAGCAGGGGGTTAGAAATTGGCCGAAGAAAAGAAGCGCAACTGAAAATGCCATCGGCAAAGCAACTATGCGATTGCATTAGACAATTTGAGAAAGTAGCAACTAGGATAGATATAAGAAAACTAATGTAAAATAATTGGCCTAATAGAAGGGCATATACCCTTCAAAAAGGGATGCAAGGAATTTCATTACTTGTACCCTTTTCCTTTTCCTTATTATGAATGGAATTCCTAAAAATTACTACTATTGCTACTACTACAATTTAAAAAATAATGCCAATAATACAAACGATAATAATATTAATAATCAGCTGATAATAATAATAAATTATTATGATAAATTGACAATCCTCGATAATAAGATAAAAAAATAATGATAATGTCAATAATCAATTGGTTATATCATAATTACAAATAACAATAATGAATTGATACTAATGAATAGTATTTTTTGAATAATGGTTTTAATCGAAACGATAATGATAACAATAATAAGAATAGATGACTGATGCGAGAATGGAAAGAAGAAAAATTATACACGATCTTCAAGATCACATATAATAGCATATAGCCCGAATCAAAATTATATACAATTCGAACGTCAGCATACCGTGAAAATAAAATCTGCACAATCTCAACACAAATGACATCAAATATAATGATAAATAATCGTCGAACAGAAACGATGTATATAATTTTTTTTAATGCGGCGTTGCAGTTAGCGTCGTAGGAATGCAACGAAAATTCTTTTCAATTTCTTACTTTCATTGTTATTCAAAATCATACTTATCAAATTTGTCGTAGAACGCTCAATAAGAATCCTAGAAAATGCTTGCATGATTTTCGTAGGCCAAGGAAATTGTGGAAATTGACAAAAAAAAATTATTTTTTTGCATTCCAACGACTCATATTTCAATGTCATATTTTGAATAAATGATACAATTCGATAAGATCTCCCGTGTACAGGGTGTTCCATTTTGAGCGATAAAAAAAAATGATGGAACGGCGTTATTGAAGCCGCAGTTGGGCTTCGTTCGGGCTAAATGTGAAAATTGTCGAGCTTATCATCTTTTTTACACGAGTGTTGCGGCACAAAAGCGCCACGAGAGATCTGCTCGAGTCTCGTTTCTCGGGCCGCGCGGTACGGGAGATGAATCTCACGATGGAGCGCGTCCTGGAGTCACACAAACGACGACACACGACGCTGTGAAGTGAGACCGGTTTTTCGTTCTCGAATATAATGCTCGTTTCTCCTTTCGCAGCGCGATTCACGGACACGCTGCTCGAGCGGATAAATAGATCTCGGCGAATCCGTGTACAATCCGTCGATTGATAGAAATAATACTTTTTTTCTCTCCTTCTCTTTTCCTTGGAATATTATCTAGAAAAGAGGGACGATGTGAGTGGCTTGTTGCGTGACAATGCTAAAAACGAAGAAAAAAATGTTTTTTCGATTATTATAATAATATCGCGGAGAAATCGACGAATCGAACGAATCTTGCAATTATTATTTTCTTCGTTTCGAATTCACTTTTGAAGAATTTTTTTTTTATCAACTTTTCTGAATTGACAGGTTCGAAGTTCAGTAGGGGAATAATAATAACAGTAATAATAATAATCATGAAACCAACATTAAAAATAATAATTATAGGTATTTTTGAGTCATAAATTAGGTTTTAATGGATTTAATAGTTTAAAATAATAAAGAAATTTAAAAACTCGCGATATTACACATAGAAGTAAATATAATAATTATAGTATAAGTAATATCAATAAAAAATCATAATATTAATAATAATAATAGATAAAGGTGTCGCAGTAGACTACTACAATATTGTTAGTGCTAAGAAAACTATCATCGTGATAATATTTATGATAACAATAATAATGATAATAATGGATAAATAATAATATTAATATAAACAAATAAAATAATAAAATGAGCCCACTATATAAAAAGAAACATTATTGATAGTAGCAAATTGTTACTCCATTATTGCTTATTAATCACAATGAAAAAAAATTGAAGTATTAATAACAGTAACAACAACGATACGGATTTTTTCTAAATCCTATCTCTATACTGATCTTATTTTAACACTTAATATTGATTAAGTCTGATCCTAATTAAGTCTGTTCCTAATAAAGCCTAATTAAGATCCTAATTAAGCCTAATTAAGTCTGATGGTAATTAAGTCTGATCCAACTGATCCTATTTTAACACTTAATATTGATATTTTACGTACTAACCGGGAAATAGACAATTTTTTAAATAAAGACCAATTTTATTGAAAAATTTAAGTTTTATTAAATATGTTTACGTTAAGGGGGGAGGTTTAGGCGAGGAAAAAATCACTGTTTTTCATTATGTTTTTTAAGGTAACATTTCTTTACCATTTTTGAGAATTAGGGTATGTTTTATTACTATATTTTTGGCTATTGCGTGGTGTTTTTTCTCGATAATCTTAAAAAACGGCGGGACGATGGCACGGTCTTCTAAACGCGCTGTGGCGGATGTTGTCAGACGGCGTGGCACGCAGCTTCGGCGGGATTAATTTGGGGAAAAAAGCAACGAAAATTTTTCTTTCATTAACACTCATACGCCGAATATGAACTAAGAAAAAGTGAGAAATGGTGAAAATCGACGGAATGGTACGCTTTCAAACAAAAAGATTGAATTTTCCGAGCAAAAAACTGGCTGTATTTTGCGATAAGAAAAAAAACTGTTTATTGATCTGCAAGAATATTTAAGATTATTTTTTAGAGAATGAAGTGAGAAAGATTTATACCAAATTTATCAGTATCGGTCGATTAGTTTTTTAGATATACGTCACGCCAGTTTCAAAAATGCAGTTCAGAAGATCGTGCGATACCTCTGCCATTTTCAAAGAATCATTTTGGTAAATACCACGTAACTGCCAAAAGTAGTGATCAAACATATTCTGTCTCAAAAATGGCGAAGAAAACTTTCCTTCGAATAAAAATCAGCAATTTTTTTCCTTGCCTAAAGGTATCTCCCCTCTTGAAAAAGCTTCTCTTTTGTAATTCTCTTGAGAAAATAATCAGGCATCATGTGGTGTGTCTCATCTCTCCTGATACCTGTCTTCCATGATTTTCATGCCTCAGTGGAAGCGTTCTTCTTGCTCTTCACTTCAGGAGCCAAGATTTTTTGCGAATTAATCTTTATCCTTGATTTCTATCCCGAAACAAGAAACAAACACCCTTCGCGAAATCCGTAATCGTTTTTTTCAATTTTTTTAACAACTCTCTCCACATATATACCAAAATGTATTAGGGTGGTTCGAACGTGTGCCCGTTCGCTTTGCTACCGTCGACATATCACTGAATTAATTTATAATAGCAAATAATAATAAATAAAAAAACAAAGAAAAAAGTCTCACATGAATCGCTATCGACCCTTACTATAAAATTTTGATTGATTAAAAGACCCTGTGTTGTAACTTAAAATGTAGGTTGACCTAGGTCCCATCAGTAGTCACTCGACAAAAAATTATACAAATTTTGGCCACATTAAGAACCTTTTTTTTTTTTGCTGACTTGTGTCCCTTTAATATACAATCTGCCAACATTTTCGCATTAAAAAACACGCAAATTGAAGATGACAATAAAAAAAACTACAATTGCTGATAAAGTCACAGAGGAAAAGAGTACAAGCGACGACAATCTTTGCCAAAGACGAAAAAGCGCCTCCTGACAAGGAACATCCTTCAGGTGACACCCTTCGATTTTGTTGAAATTTGGATATGTTATAAAGCACCGAAAAGTAAGCGATACGTATTTTTTTTATCGGCGGAAAAACGGTTTTAAGGGGTTAAACGCACCCTCAAAAATGGGGATGTTTTTCGTTTTTCGTCGATAACGTTTTAACGTTACGAGATATAACGAGTGGCTTCAACCCTTAAGACCGTTTTTCCGCCGATAAAAAAAAATACGTGTCGCTTACTTTTCGGTGCTTTATAACATATCCAAATTCAGCAAAATCGAATGGTGTCATCTGAGGGATGTTCCTTGCGAGTAGTCTCAAAGATGAGGAAATTCGAAGCCCGAAAGGAAAAAAAAACCGTAATTTGTGAAAATTCCGTTCGTTACAGATACAAACGAAGAGGGAGCTCTTTTTTAAGGGGGACAGTGGGGGTTTGACGAACGCGAATCCTTCGGTACCGTCGGTACCGCCGCCCCAGCCGCCCACGAGTGCAATGACGACGACGTCGGCGCCCCCGTCGGCGGGGCCACCAGGGGTCCCACCGGTCAAGCCCCGTTTACCACCGACCACCGTCAGCCTGAACCAGACGGACGCATCCGAGGACAGTAACAGGCGAGAGTCGGCGCGCAACGAGACCGCCAATAGCGCCAACACCACCACCTCGAACACCAACAACAACAACAATCACAATAACAACAAAGAAACGAGCCTCCACATACACCCGCGTCCCGCACCGCCCACCAAGCCGAAGGAACTCGACGGCTACGTCGGCTTCGCGAATCTGCCGAATCAGGTTTACCGGAAAGCCGTGAAGAAGGGCTTCGATTTCACTCTCATGGTGGTCGGTGAGTTGATCCATCGAAGGCTCGTCGATTCTCGTTTATATATATATATATATATATAATATATAATATATATTATTAAATATATTATTTAAGGAAGCTTTCCAGTGTGACAGCCCGAAAAATCGCTGTTTTTCGCGATTTTTTTTTTTAAAGAAAAAATAATCTAATCGGTCTGGTTTTTTTTTTGTATATTAATTGGGTATTGAAGAATACAAAACAATTTTTTAAAGATCGATTTATTTATTAATTAATATCTATAAAAATGATGAAACAATTGTTGCAGAAAATGCACTTGGATGTGGTGTCCACGTTGGGGGTCACAATTTTGATCTGAAACAAAAAACACAAAAAGATTATTGATCGGTATATAATTGGCTTTCGTGCTATGGAGGCCTTTTTTTTTTTTTTTGCAAAAATGGCGCCGGTTTGAACAAAAAGTATCGAATTTAGCATTTTTTTTGGCAGTTTTTTTTACAAAAAAAATAGGAAGATGTCAAAAAAAAAAAAAAAGCTTCCATAGCACGATAAACAATGACGTTAAGAATATTGTGTAAAAAATTCAACTCGATAGCTTTAAAACTCTGCCCTCCAAGTTGGACACCGTTTTGAAAAATGCTGTTTCGAGAAAAACGCGTTCAAAGTTTCGCTGTAGCTGTAGCGCTCCGTTGCCTTCTTCCAAGACATGCTGTACAGTAACCGAAATAATCTGAATTTCGGCATGAAAATTTCAGGGAATATTCGGAAGAGTGTATACTATTCGATAAGGCAAAAAAAAAAATCGATTTTTTGAAAATTTCACACTGGAAAGCTCCCTTAATAATTAAATTATTAAATAATAAAAAATAATAAAATATATAATAATAATAATGTATAATTATATAATATATATATATATATATGAGGCGTTCCATACCATTTCGAACGATGAAAAAGTTGTCCACTCAAAAAAATTGAAATTTTGTCAAATTATTTAATTATATGAAAAAAAACAGTGTAAATTTTGTCAAAACTTTTGGATCGCATTTTCTCGAGTTTTTCAAAATTTCAAAATTTTCAAAATACCGTTATATCTCGTGAGCATTCGATTTGACAGAAAAATGTTAAAGACAAAAAAGTTGCAATTTTGCATGAACTTTGAAAAAATTTTGTGCTGAATTTTTCGAGTTTACAAAATGCCCATTTTCACCAAAATTATACAAAAATATTTTTTTTCGGTCGGTATATCACTTTTGATTTTTCTCAAAAAATTCCAGAAAATACTCTGACGTGTGTACAGTGACGCCTATTTTTTTCAGAGTGGCTCGATTAGTTGTTCCAAAGCTGTGCTTCATTTTATTATTATGAGATATGTTTTTTTAGACAAATCAATTATTATTAAAGATTATTCTCTGCCAAATTTTTCTCACATTTTTCCGGTAATAAACATCCATAAAAGTAATAATTTTTTTGAGCTTAATCATAAATTATCGGTAAGGTATACAAAGTTAACTTTGCCATACAAAGTAACGTTCGTCGTCCGTCGAAAAAAAACGCCTGTTTTTTTTTTCATGTAATTAAATAATTTGACAAAATTCCAATTTTTTTGAGAGTGGACAACTTTTTGACCGTTCGAAATGGTATGGAACGCCTCAGGGTGCCCTGTTATGAATGAATAACCCTGCAACTGTCGATAGGTCAAATCATGT
Organism: Ophion costatus; assembly: GCA_951751655.1. Lineage (NCBI taxonomy): Eukaryota > Metazoa > Arthropoda > Insecta > Hymenoptera > Ichneumonidae > Ophion > Ophion costatus. The sequence continues at coordinate 26,388,703 of OX632363.1, forward strand.
CGTACTATATCCTGGAATTTCAGTTCAGTAAGAGTTTCACGGTTTTCGAGATAAAAATCAGCTGCTTTTGGTTTTTTCCGCGCCATTTCTACAAATGATAACAGAACTCGCAGTTATATCACGCAGTTACGGATATTTTGTTTATAACAATGCTTTATAATCATTGAGGATGTTTGGAAGACCAGAACTGTTTCAGAGCTTGTGTGAGGACCTCTGTTATCGTTTAACCCTTTGAAGCACAGTGACATACCGGTATGTCACCTACTTCCACTCTGTTTTTCGTGAATAAAAAATTTTTTCGGCGCATGAGGACGAATTTAAATGTATATTTAGGATGTTAGGAGATCAATTGTTGCTACAATATCACTATTAAGGGCTTATGTTGCACTTGGTGGATGTTGATCATCACTGCAGTACAAAAAACACGTTCTTTAGACAATAAATCTAATTGCGCCTAATCTAGAAGGCAAACCATACACAAAGAATGAATTCAGAGAGGTTTTTTGGGTCGCTGATTACGAATTCGAGCTCAAAATCCAGAAATTCAAAATGGCGAATCCGATATGGCGGACCAAAACCGGAGATTTTACTGGAATTGTTGAAACATCGGATTTGCTCAATATGTTGATTCTGTTATACTGAATTTCTAATAGAATTACGCTTTTAGCATTACCCGGAGCTAACGGCGAGGACGTAGCGAGTTTCCAGCTCCATATTTTTTTTTTTGCTTTTTTATTTTATATATTTTTTTTGCTTTGTTATTTTTTATATTTTTTTTTCACTTTTCCATACTTATTTGTACCTAAAGACTAAAATCGTTTTAGGTGTGGTGGGGAGCAAAACAATTGCGATTTACGTTTAAATTATAAGCTCAGATTAGTATCAGTGACCAAGCCGGATTTGTGTTTCATTATCCTATATTGGAACTGCCATTTTTATTGTTCAATTTTGAACTGAGATTCGAATTCAACGACTCAAAAAACCCCTGCATATGGAGTTTCATCTTCATCGAGCTACTTCGAACATTTTGGTCCGTCATATCGGATTGGCCATCTTGAGTTTCCAAATTTTGAGTGCAGATTTGTAATCAGCGACCCCGAAAACCCCTGAGTACCAACTTTTGCTTTCATCGCACAATTTTTGCATTTGTGGTCGCCATATAGGATCCGCGATCTTGAATTTTCAAATTTTGAGTGCAGATTTGTAATCAGCGACCCCGAAAACCCCCGAGTACCAACTTTCGCTTTCATCGAACGATTTTTGCATTTATGGTCCACCATATTGGAGCCGCCATCTTGAATTTCCAAATTTTGAGTGGTTTTGTAGTCAGCGACACCGGAAACCCCCGAGTACCAACTTTCGCTTTCATCGAACGATTTTTGCATTTATGGTCCGCCATATTGGAGCCGCCATCTTGAATTTCCAAATTTTGAGTGGTTTTGTAATCAGCGACACCGGAAACCCCCGAGTACCAACTTTCGCTTTCATCAAACGATTTTTGCATTTATGGTCCGCCATATTGGAGCCGCCATCTTGAATTTCCAAATTTTGAGTGGTTTTGTAATCAGCGACACCGGAAACCCCCGAGTACCAACTTTCGCTTTCATCGAACGATTTTTGCATTTATGGTCCACCATATTGGATCCGCCATCTTGGATTTCCAAATTTTGAGTGCAGATTTGAAATCAGCGACCCCGAAAATCCCCGAGTACCAACTTTTGCTTTCATCAAATCATTTTTGCATTTGTGGTCCGCCATATTGGATCCGCCATTTTGAATTTTCAAATTTTGAGTGCAGATTTGTAATCAGCGACCCCGAAAACCCCCGAGTACCAACTTTCGCTTTCATCAAACGATTTTTGCATTTATGGTCCGCCATAGTGGAGCCGCCATCTTGAATTTCCAAATTTTGAGTGCAGTTTTGTCATCAGCGACCCCGAAAACCTCCGAGTACAAAGTTTTGAGCTGATTGCACGTAAGGAAAAATGGATGCTTCAAAGGGTTAAAAGGTTCATATGACCCGGAACTCGCAGTTATACCAGAGCATCTTACTCCTGTACGGATACGTTGTTTCTAACAATGATTCATAGTTATTGAGGATGTTTGAAAGACTAGAACGCTTTCAGAGCTTGTGTAAGGGACCTCTAGTTATCGTTTGAAAGCTTCATGCGACCCAGATCCCGCACTAATACTGCAGCATCTCACTCCTTTACGGATATTTTGTTTATAACAATTGTTAGCGGCTCGAGTTAGATTCAACCGATAGAACTATTTACAGAATTGGTTTAGTATGCAGAACTCTTTGAACTTCAACTCTGGCATGGTCAAATTTGCGAAATTCGATCATATGCTATGATATATTTTGCGAACATAACATCTCATTTCTCAAAACGCGCTTTCGGTATTCAAATCGACGGAACTATTATTTGAACTCATCGAGAACTTGTCACTTTATCTGGAGTTTATTTGTGAGATGCTAGCCATTGAGATGCTAACTAACTTCACACGCGTACTTTTTTTGGGCCGGTTAAAAAAAATACTCTTGGTTGCTTGTTTTATCTACAGAAGTCTTCTTTTTTCATGCGGCCACTATTTTTCTCCGAATTTTATCAACGATCAGAAAATAAATTCACACAACAAATTTCCAGACGATCGTTCACGATGCAGTATGCAAAAATCGATTAAAAAAAGGTAATCCCGAGTAGAAAGCCTGCTCCGGCTACAAAAAAAACCTGATCAGGCATCCTGATGTTTTTTTTTTTTCATGCCATAATCAGGCATTTTCATCAAGCCCTGATCGATTTTGTGATCTCGGGCCGATCAGGTCGTCGTATCTTTCATATTTTCATTACGACTAGGCGGTTTTATCCAAATTTTTATGGAGGTCCGTTGTAATTGGTTCCTCCCTTCAAGCGTCACTGTGACAATTTCAAGTTGTTTCGTCCAGCTGTTTTTTGATCTCGATATATTCCGAAAAGTTTTCGCGAATTTCTTTGCCGGCGGAAATCGCGTGTCGTTTCGCCTTGAGCGCGCGCGTGCTCGCGAGGGAACGCACAATTCTCGGGAGACGATTCGTGAATTTGCATCCCTCGGTGGAGCTGAACTCGCAGCGTTCCAAAAACGTCATCTGCCGAACACGTGCAACTTTGTAACTTTCGCCAGCTGTTCTCGACAATATTCTACTCCGTCCGGCAACAGGGGCTCTCATCCTCCCAGGGCGAAACTTTGCGTGATCGAACGATGCACTGCACACGAAGTGATAATTGAATAGACAATTAAGGGGTTAGGCTACTGCGACGTCCCGAAAATCAAGCTTATTTGAAATTATTAATTCTAAAGGGATGAGTGAAATGGTGGAAAAAACGTTTGGACGTTTATTTGTATGTACATTAAGGGGGGATTGTCTTTTTTTTCGCAAAATTTACCGCTTTTTGGGAATTTTTTTGTGAAGAAAGTATACAACGGAAAACTTGTGAAACTTGGCATATAGTTTTATTGATCTGTTTACTACGTACAAAAATTTTTTTAAACAATTTCATAAAAAAATCCGCCTCCCACCCCCCTCGACGCGCGATGGTCCTTTTTTGATGGTGTGCACGATTACAGCCTTCACGTTCATCCTGCAACAAAAACCCAAAAAGCATTTTACTTTAGACACATATAGCTATCGTTCGATGAAGGGAAAAAAAAAATTGACGATTTGGTGACGTTTTGAACTTGAAGTATCGATTTTTCGAAAAAAATTGATCGATTTTTTGTTATAAATAAAAAACTATTAAACGTATTGCTTTTTTGCTTCATCGAACGATAAAAGGATGTCAGCTGAGCATTCTGTCCAAATTTGAAGGCAATCGGTTGAATCGTTTTTGAGAAATCGTGCACACCATCAAAAAAGGACCATCGCGCGTCGAGGGGGGTGGGAGGCGGATTTTTTGATGAAATTGTATAAAAATTTTTTTGTATCTAGTAAACAGATCAATAAAACTATATGCCAAGTTTCACAAGTTTTCCGTTGTATACTTTCTTCACAAAAAATTCGCAAAAAGCGGTAAATTTTGCGAAAAAAAGACAATCCCCCCTTAAGGGGCTATACCAGTGTGAACGCTGTAAATTTGGGTGATTTTCGGGAATTTTTTTTAAGAAAAGTACTCAATTAAATGTTTCGGAAAATTAAGAATATATTCGGCTATATTTGACCTATATTACATCATTTTTTCATAGAGAAATATTGAGATCCAAGCGGATCTCAATATTCAATATACTCAATATGCGGAGATCCCAACGGGTTTAGTTGGATACGCGAGCAGAAAAACCACGATCACCGCACTTCCGATTGACCATCTCCATAAGACGATGTGCTTCGGCAACTCAAAGTGCTCGACTTTGCAGTTTTATTGCGAAAAAACTAAACGGTCAAAATAGCTCAAATTTTGGCAATAGGCGCATAAAGTATTCGGCAAAATCATATAAAAATTGCGAATCCGAAAGCTGGATTCGTAGTAACGATCGTACCTCCGTAAACCGTATTTTGGCGCTCTGTTAAAGTAGCCCCAAAAATGTCAAAGTTACCCTTAATGTCAATTTAACGCCGTTTTATGGTACACTTTGGAACAAAGAAATTGAATTTTCAAAAAAAATTGCTACATTTTGCAATAGAACATACGTCGTTTTTTCAATTTTCAAAAACATGCGGTGTCATTTTTTGCACAATAAGGTTAGAAAGATCTATATCAAGTTTCACCAAAATCGGTCGATTCTGTCGTATGCAGTTTAAAAGACGGTGCGATATCTCCGCCATTTTTAGATAAGTTTAAAAAAACCGGGTAACCGCCAAAAGTATTAATAAAACATACTTCAAGTAAAAAAATTGTGAATGAATATTTCGTTTAAAAAAAAATCATGAAAAACAGCAATTTTTTTCCTCGCGTAAAGATATCTTCCCCCTTAAAGATTTACCTGCAGTTCTATCGTTGTAATCATAAGATTACCTTCAATCCGCGATTTCTGCACGATATGTTCGACCTTCCTCTTCAATTTGAGTTGCCCCAAGCGATTATCGATTTTTAGAAATTTTCGCAGTAGACTAACCCCTTAACAGATCCGCGTGAGCTTAGCGCCCAAAAACAAATCTTGCCGAGTTTGAGTTTTTCTTTTGAATTGAGAAATGAAACAAACTTGTCTTTGCTGTATGGAATAACCGAGGGACTCAAGCGAGGGTATGCTCTTTTTTCACAATCCAACGGGTGATAATGAATAAAAAGTGAATAATTGATTGAACGATTGAACAGGTGAATCGGGCCTCGGAAAATCCACGTTAATAAACTCGATGTTCCTCGCGGACATATACAGCTCGGAGCATCCCGGCCCTAGTCTACGCGTGAAGAAAACCGTCGCCGTGGAAACGAGCAAAGTATTACTTAAAGAAAACGGAGTTAATCTTACGCTGACCGTAGTCGATACGCCGGGATTCGGCGACGCTGTCGACAACAGCAATTGGTAAGTTTATTTCGTCTCAGAGCTATTGTCATTCGTTCGAAAATATGTCAAAATAAATACATTTAAAAAACACGATTGAACCAAATACATAATCGCTTTCAATATACTCAATAAATCGAATATATTTCATCCAATTCAATTGTACATCGTCCAAAATATATTTCAGTGAAAAATGATGTCGAGTGAATTTCCAAAAAATAAACGATATAAATATTTTCCCCAATGCGAGAAATTTTGATTTCCAAATTCACTTGATGAAAAAAAAAAACATTCTTTACGACTAAAATTGCAGAGTAAACTAAAAACGATAAAAAGAATATTATTATAATTATATAATATTAGAATATTATAATGTAATTGTAATATTATACTAACATTGAATTGATTCGTAAATTTTCCTTAAATTAATTAAATTATCGTATTATAATATTATAACAATATAATATTATAATTATACAATATCACAATATTATAATATTATAATACGATCATTGAAATAATTTAAGGAAAATTTACGAATCAATTCAATGTTAGTCGTCGTCATTACAATCCCCCCACTTTTGTTTCGATTCATTTATTTCGATTCCCCTCCAATATCGATCTCTCGCGAAAGCGATATAATTTTAGGAGCCCAATGGTCGAAACCTTCGAATTTTTTTACTACGAATATGGCGCATAGTCGGACAGTGTTGAATTTCTTGTTTTGTTTTTGCGCTACTCACAGTTGGGTACCGGTAATCGAGTACATAGAGTCGAAGTACGAGGAGTTTCTGAATGCGGAATCGCGGGTGATGAGACGACAAATACCGGACAGCCGGGTGCACTGCTGCCTGTACTTCGTGGCCCCGTCGGGACACGGCCTGAAGCCACTTGACGTTGAGTTCATGCAGCGTCTTCACGACAAAGTTAATATCATACCAGTGATCGCGAAAGCGGACACCATGACACCCGACGAGTGCTCGCACTTCAAGAAACAAGTGAGTCTCTCTCTCTCTCTCTCCCTCTCCCTTTCTCTCGGAACTAAATAAAACTCAAACTTCTCGGAGCAAAAAAAAAGCGCAGTCCAACTCGTAAATTCTTTGTGTTCAACGGCGACGAACAATTATCAACATAACATAAAATTTTGGAACATCGAAAATAAATTTTCCCGAAAAAAAAAACAGAAATTTGAAAGAAAATCGGAAATTTGAGGCGGGATATGCATTTAGACGGGAAAAAATTAAGCAATTTTGAGGGTTTTTTTTTTAAATATGACATAATTATTCTGTATTTATCAAACATTTTTCATGATTTTTTTAAAGGCGATACAATAATCGCATCATCTTAAAATTCTGACATTATCTTATTACAACTTTGAAGTGCTCCATTTTTTCTCTTTTTTAAACAAAACAAAGCCGTTTTTTGAAAAACTGCTCATGTTACCTATAAAAATACCTATAAAAGTACCTATAAAAATATTTTAGATAACGTATAAAATAAAAAATTAAGTAGGCTTTGTAATCGAATTTTCGTATATTTGACCACTTTCTCGACAATTTTTACCCCAAAAAGGTAATTTATGTACGCAATAACCTCAAAACTTTAGGTATATCCTTACAATAATGTTACAGTGAGAAACCTACCAAAATTTCAGCCAGATCGATCAATAACTTTTTGAGCAATAACACGAGCAGTTTTTTAAAAAGACGCCCAAAGGAATACCTTAAAACGCCGCCGTTTTGTTTTGTTTCAAAAAGAAAGCACTATTTTTTAACCCTTTGAAGCATACATTTTTCCTTACGTGCAATCAGCGCAAAACGTTGTGCTCGGGGGTTTTCGGGGTCGCTGATTACAAATCCGCACTTAAAATTTGGAAATTCAAGATGGCGGACCACAAATGCAAAAATCGTTTGATGAAAGCGAAAGTTGGTACTCGGGGATTTTCGGGGTCGCTGATTACAAATCTGTACTCGAAATTTGAAAATTCAATATGGCGGATCCAATATGGCGGACCACAAATGCAAAAATCGTTTGATGAAAGCGAAAGTTGGTACTCGGGGGTTTTCGGGGTCGCTGATTACAAATCTGTACTCGAAATTTAAAAATTCAAGATGGCGGATCCAATATGGCGGACCACAAATGCAAAAATCGTTTGATGAAAGCGAAAGTTGGTACTCGGGGATTTCCGGGGTCGCTGATTACAAATCTGCACTCAAAATTTGGAAATTCAAGATGGCGGATCCAATATGGCGGACCATAAAAGCAAAAAACGTTTGATGAAAGCGAAAGTTGGTACTCGGGGGTTTTCGGGGTCGCTGATTACAAATCTGTACTCAAAATTTGAAAATTCAAGATGGCGGATCCAATATGGCGGACCACAAATGCAAAAATCGGTGGATGAAAGCGAAAGTTGGTACTCGGCGATTTCCGGGGTCGCTGATTACAAATCTGCACTCAAAATTTGGAAATTCAAGATGGCGAATCCAATATGGCGGACCATAAAAGCAAAAATCGTTCGATGAAAGCGAAAGTTGGTACTCGGGGGTTTTCGGGGTCGCTGATTACAAATCTGCACTCAAAATTTGGAAATTCAGGATGGCGAATCCAATATGGCGGACCATAAAAGCAAAAATCGTTCGATGAAAGCGAAAGTTGGTACTCGGGGGTTTTCGGGGTCGCTGATTACAAATCTGCACTCAAAATTCGCAAATTCAAGATGGTGGATCCAATTGATCTCCTAACATCCTAAATGTACATTTACATTCATCCTTATGCGCTGAATTTTTTTTTTTATTCAAGAAAAACAGAGTGGTAGTCGGTGACATACCAGTAAGTCACTATGCTTCAAAGGGTTAACACTTAAAAGTTGTAATAAGATAATATCGGAATGTCAAAATGATGCGGTTTCCACCAAGTTTCAACTCAATCGGCTTAATAGCTTTCTAGTAATCCTGCACGTCAATTTCGTAAATGCAGTTTTGAGAAAAACGCGTTTAAAGTTTACATAGAACTCGAATGAAATTGCACTAGATATTTCTGGTCGCTAATTCCTTGATTAATCCGTTACGAAGTAATAAAATGATCAATTGCAGTAGTAATTGCAATTGTTAGCTGTTAATTTAATTACTTCTTGCCCATCACAGGCCGTAACGTTGAAATTTTTTCGAATTGTGCTTCGAAACTTTGAGATAATATTCTACACGTGTAGTTTTATCGTTGAAAAAAAAGAACGATTTTTTATTCAACGTCGTAAATGTATATGCCGCCTTAAACGTTGGAAATAATCTTGAAAAAATGGGCGGGAAAATTCTCGTTGTCGTTTGCGTAAAAGTTTCAACGAGCAGGAAAAAAGGACAAATTTTATCATAGACATAATCAAGGGCCTGTCACAACTGTATCCTCATGAGACATTTTCCCGCGCCAGATACTGAACGAGATAGCCCAGCACAAGATAAAAATTTACGAATTTCCGGAAGTCGAGGAAGAGGAAGAGAGCAAACTGCACAAGGTACTCAGAGAACGAGTGCCTTTTGCGGTCGTCGGCGCGAACACCGTCGTCGAACACGAGGGCAAAAAACTACGCGGTCGGAAGTATCCCTGGGGCATCGCTGAAGGTACGAATTTCTTCTTCTTTTTTTTTTTTCATCCGCATGTCAAAGTGCATTTTATTTCCCGACATCGATGGACATTTTTTAATCACTCCACAGCGATCTCGTCCGGAAATAAAAATAAACAACAAAGAATCTCTGTTTTTCTTCTTTTTTTAAGGCTTTCCGAGGCTACTTCTGTAACAATGTAGCTCGTTGAAAGAATCGATCGCTTGGCAAATTTCCAATGTGTAATTTCTTTTTTACATCAAAGTGTACGCTTTCGGGAATTTTGCACAATTTGTGCATTGAAAAATATTTATCGATGTGTAGATACAGAGATTCGTGCAAACGCGTCTCGTTTTTTTTCACGAAATGAACCAGCCCTTGGACGAAGGTTTCAATGAAATCTTGATTTGAAAAAAAAAGTGGTCCAGAGTTGTCGATTTCCCGGGACAAAAACTTTCTATTTTTTTAGTTAGATTTTTTTTTCTTTCGATGTACAAAATGGCCGACTAATAATATTTTCTTTTATCGTTTTTTTTTAGGCGCTCCGCGGCGTGACATTTAGCATCCGCAATTTTTAACCTAGACCGAAAAACAAAAATTCTCGTCAATCTACATTAGAGTACCTAGAGAAGTACGTACGGAATTTGAAAAATCTGTGGAACTAAAAACTTCTCTGCGAAATGCGATTAGGAGCATAACTTTTAAATTTGAAGTAAATCGAGTGAAAATTGTTGAAGTTATTTGTCACCCCAATCTCAACCACTTTTTCAATAGTTTTCAATACTTTTTCGTACGAAAAAAAAAATTGTTAAATTCGCACATGATATACCCGTTACGGTGGCCTAAGGCCTTGATAAAGAAAAACTATGCATCGAAAGAAAAATTCTTTTTCTCGAGCACTGCTTTTTGATACGTAAGAGAAGCTTGCAAAAGTCGAAGCTGATCGGTGCAGTCATTTATTAGATATCGCGGTCACCAATGTTGAAAAAGTCATTTTGAGGAAAAGCTCGTTTAAGGCAGGATTCTACTTTGAAACCATGAAAAAAACGCTATTTTCGTGAATTTTTTCTGAGAATACTATTGAAGATATCGATATGGGGTTTAAACTGTTCAATAAATACACTCTTTAAGTACATAAAAAAAAAAATTTTAATGTATTTTATTCATTTTTTGTACACGTAAAATATGTTTAAAGCCAACGCCTCGAAAAGCAGGTACCGTTGCCGTGGTCGTGAAATCTTCCCGACGGATGGTCTGAAACAAAAAAATCAAATAGTTTCATGTTCAGTATGTCTTCAGGAACCGACCTAACTAGAGTATTTTATATACGTGCAAAATTAACAAAATAGCGGCTAAAATACGAAAAAAATGCGTTTTTTTGGGTCTTTTTTTGCAATAAAAAAATAGTTCTAATCAAAATTTTAAGTTGATTGTAGTTAGGTCGGTTGGTACACACATATAGAATATGTGTTCCAAATTTCATAAGGATCGGTTCAGTACTTTTTGAGTTATCACGACCACGGTACTTGAAAATGTCGTTTCGAGAAAAACGCGTTTAAAGTTTTGGTGAGTGATAAATCGTAGAAAAAATGATCTTACCCTCAATCAGCGATGCCTTGGCCATATAATATGCCTTCGACGTGTTCCAGGTGGGTGTTTTCATCCAATTTAGCCTTTTCAAAGTTTCAAAGTAGAATCCTGCCTTAAAATTCGCCGGTTCGCGGAACTTGAAGTTGACTTGAAATTTGCGGACAATATTTTTGCAATGTATTTTGAGAATCCGTTCAAGACCAAAAATCGATGTTGTCGAAAATTTAAACGAGGCGCAAGCCCTCAATTGATACTTCATGGATGCTTTTCGGACGTAAAGTAGTTTCATTCGATCGGAATTATCATTATTATCGTTACGCCTCGATTCAGCATACCGCTAATTATTGGTATTATCGTACTACTTTGTCATCATTAACATCATTATTACTAGCCTTCGTTATTATAACCACCCACTGCTTAATTATTATTACCGTCGTTGTTATTATTAGCATCATCGCCATTATTATCACTGTTATCTTGATTGTGATTACTGTTGTCACATTTCGTACTCGAACGAGATTGAGACGAGGAAATTGGGACAAAGATATGTGGAAAAAAATCGACTTTTTCCGCAATATGTTCATCTCAATTTTCTCATCTCAATCTCGTTCCACAACGCTTCGTAATTTTCGCATTCTCGTAATATTTATATATTTTCGTCTTCTTCTTGGTTTTTTTTTTATCTTCACAGTCGAAAATCTCGAACACTGCGATTTCATAGCACTGAGAAATATGGTGATACGTACGCATCTTCAGGATCTCAAGGACGTTACAAATAACGTTCACTACGAGAATTTCCGTTGTCGCACATTGGCGGGTCTCGGTGTGGACGGAAAGCCAACGAGGATTTCCAACAAGTAAGCGACACGACGTGATTTACGTGGAACGAACTTACGAGGGCCTTGTGTACGTTAGCGGATTGCTGAGGCTGCGAGAGACATCGCGATGTTTCGCGCTTCACGTATCAATGTGATGATACTTTTTTTTCCACCTACTCGGATTAACCACTTCGACCTCTTCGATTTATTTTCTTCAACTTTTTGGTTGAATATTGGAATATTTCTACGGTGATGTTGCGAGAATATTTTTTGAAAAATCGCTAGTAAGGCTGCACAGGAACGAAGTGAGAGCGCTGAAGAATGAGAAGTTTCGGATAAATTATCGTCGACTCTCTCGCAGTCTCACCGAGGAGAGATTGCCCGGACGAAAATTCATCGACGAGCATACTCGAATTTATTTAATCGCCAAAAGCTCTATTCCAATCAATGAAATCGAGTTTTATTTGCACAACTTTTCAAACGAGTTTTTTTTTAACGAAATACTACTTTTTCTCTTGCATCTGCTTAACTTATTTTGCACTCTGCATACTCTTTCCCTTGTCACTATCTAACATTTCTCTATCCTCATCTTAAGCTTGTCCGATTTTGTCCAAATTTGGATACAATGTTCTTCGATAGTTTTTCACGTTCGCCACGTAGTGATTTTTCATTTGATTGAACCATTGCTTTTTCATGCAACCAAAATCGTCGGAAATTGCGAACGAAAAACGATCGTCAAATTGAAAAAGGTCAAAATTCCGTCGAAAATGAAAATTTCACAAAAAATCCATCCGCCATCTTACATTACTTACTTTGTATTCTTTCAAAAACGCTCATTTCTCCCATTCCCCATATCTCCACGCCATACGTTGCTCCTGCTTTCACTATCGAATCTAACGAGCAGAGTCTCTCCTCCATTACGTCCTCGCCCTCTTCCGTATTCCCCAAAAGTCCTATTCCATTTTTCCTCCGCCGTGAAATTTCCCCAAAGTGTCTCTCGAGCCTCTTTCTCGCCGAAATAAAAATCGGATATTCGAAAAAGTCATACGGCGAAAAGAACACAATGTTGGAGAACAAAAAATTCCAATACATCGACGACGTGGCAATCTTTCGTCCGGCTCGTCTCTCCTCCCACAACGAAAGTATAGAACAAAACTTTAGCTAAGGGCTGCCGTCATTGAAAGAGCGTAGAGTGCCTCTTTTGTTCTGTTTTTCCTTTCGAGGCGAAGAAGAAAAAACAATTGAAATAGAAGAAGAAAAAAAAGAATGATGCAAAAGAGAAACGCTTGTGCAGAGGAAAACGAGCTTGTGCATGCAAACTGACGAAGGCAAGAGAAAATTCGAAGCTAAACGAAAAAAAAAAGAAGAAAAAAAGCAAACAAAAGCAAATCGAGAAAAGGCTAGCTAACGTAGGCTAAGATACTCGCTTTTATCTTACCACGAAGGTCAGGCTTGGATCTCCGTAATCAAGCGCAATAGCGAATTTTGTTCGTTACAATTGTTTTTATTATTTTTCGTAATTTCGTTTGTCCCCCCCCTTTTCTTTCTCATTGGTAATCGAATGTTAATGGTAATTTCTCATTGGCTTAGTCTGTGCCCTCCAGGAGTGATGAACAGTTTCATGACAGTATGGTAAGTCCGTTAAAAAAAAAACGAGCAGTGCGATCTTTCGTTGTACTACTACTTACTACTGTTTTGTGTGCACAAGTCTTATGAATATTTCTGTCTGCATTTCGTTTGGTTTTTTCTTTTCTCTCTCTCTCTCTTTTTTTTCTTCGTTCTCTCGTTTCTCTCCTCTTTTTTTTTCTTTTACTTTGCGATCTAAGTGTGCAGGGATATCTCGTTGCGAAATTCGTAGACAAACGACCATGCGTCTCATTTGCGCTGACAAGTTCGTCGAGGATCCTCGTTGTTCGTATAGCGCAGGCCAATTTTAGCCGATTATTATCATAGTGCGATTCGGATGACGGTTACAGGGAGAATAGGCTGGGGCATTTTTTTCAAAATGCTTCACGGACGTACGTACGAATGCGAAAGAAAACGACAGCCGGTGAAGACAATTTTTCAAAAATCAATTTTTATTTATCGGGAAAAAAATGCAGGAAATTGCCGCATTTTTTTTCGCAGTACGTTGGGAAACGAGGGGCTGTGGGCAACACTTCGCGGGGGTCTCAGCAGAGCTGGAAGTAGAGAAGAAACAAGTGTGGGAAATAGAACTCAAGGGGCGGAATCGCAAAAGCCCGAAAGGACGTACGAAGGAACATTGGAAAATAACGATAACAATTCAACTTCAATTAAAAGAAAATACTCCAGGACGGTTTTTTTAAGGGGGGAGATGCCTTGAGACGGGCAAAAAATTGCTGATTTTCATAATTTTGCTTTAAACGGAAAGATTTCTTCACCATTTTTGAGACTCAGTTTTATTGCTGCTTTCGGCTGTTACAGGGTTGTTTTATTGATTATTTTTAATGGCGGACGTGTGGCACGGTCTGGTTATGGGGTTGCGGCGTCTGAAAAAAAAACGCGAACGAAGATTTTTCTTTTATCAAGGGCCTATACCAGCGTGAACGCTGAAAATTTGGGTGATTTTCGGGCTTCTTTTGGAAAAAAAAAGTACTCAATTAAATGTTTCGGAAAATAAAGAATATATTTGGCTATATTTGACCTATATTACATAATTTTTTCATCGATAAATATTGAGATCCAAGCGACTTATGCGCTGCCTTCGGAGGCGCCAAAAAAAAAGTTCCTCCACTGCTGACACGATTGCGGCCGATTGAGTAGCCAAAACTGAAAAAGAAAAAATGTCGTTAAACTGGACGGTATTTCCTGTGCAACGACGTAGGACTTTCGAAAAATATTAAAAACTAACAAAATGGCGTAGTTGTGAAAAAAGTCTGTTTTCTAGCCTATAAAATGGTCGTTTTATCCAATGCCAAATCGTCCATTTTCGTCCAATTAAAAATATCCTACGTCATTGTAGAGTAAATATATTCAAGAGTACTCAGTTCAAATTTCAAGTCAATCGGATAATTGCTCTTTGAGTTACAATGTCAACGAATTTGAAAAATCTCATTTCGAGAAAAACGCGTTTAAGGCGTTACCCCCACTTGTAGCGCAAAAAAAAGGTCTTTTTCATGAATTTTTTTAAAGAAAACTACAAAACTTTTTTAATCGATCAATATACCATCTTAAAGGACACATCTTGAAGAACTTTCAGTAATTTTTTTATTGAAAAATATTACATTGTTTAGTGGCAAATGGCCGTCAATGAAATAATGTTTTTATATACACGGTTTACGGTGACCAACATTGCGGTGAAGTGGATCATCTGAAAAAAAAATGCGGATGGATTTAGTCAAATATAAGTATAAACTAGTCTTCAATCGAAGGATTTTAAAAAATATTCATTTTTCACAAAATGGCGGACAGTCAAAGTTAATGGTTCGATTTTAACGAAAAAAAACGGCCGTTTTTTGGCTATAAAACGGCCATTTTTTCGAAAAAAAAGATCGAACGATTAAAGACTACATTTTTATGTATTAAATAAGCCTGCAGAATTTCAAGAAGATCGGTTCATTAGTGTTCGAGTAATCTTGGTCACCGACTTCAGAAATGCCATTTTGAGAAAAACGCGTTTAAAGTTTCAATTTCAGTTCTTCAATTCACGGATTCTTCTCTTTCAACGCTCATATCTCAGTCAATTTTGTTGGGATCGACTTGAAATTTTCAGGACATATTCTCAGATACTTATACTTCAAAAAATGCAATAAAAAAGAAATCTATTTTTTCAAAATCGGAAGTGGGGGTAACCCCTTAAAGATTTAACTGGGGCATTTTATACCTACGAGCGGTTGCTCTTTGGAAGGCTGCCATTCGGGAAGTATTAGAGATACGACGTTGAAATTTTTACAGGCTATTCTTGAAAGTATAAACTGTCGAAAACGGCAAAAAAATCGATTTTTTGAAAGTATCACACTGGTACAGCCCCTTAACCCTCATGCGCAGAATATGCACCAAGAAAAAGTGACAAATGTTGAAAACCGATGAAATTGTACACTTCAACGGGTTACACCTAGTTCGCGGCCGGAAAAAAGAGGTGTTACGTGGATTTTCTTTTTGCGAAAATGGATGCAGGTTTTTAACTTTCTTTTTTCATAGTAAAGGGTATCATTTCAAGTATCTTTGACAACTACCTGTAAAGGCACATAACTCCTCAATTTTTAACGGGCCGACTTGAAATTTTCGGAGAATATTTTTGAAAGGTTATATTATAAAAATCCGTCGAAAACGAAAAAACGATTGTTTTTCTCACAAATTCCAACTGGGTGTAACCCTTTAAAAGCAAAATATTGAATTTTGCGAAAACCGCTTGCTACATTTTGCAAGCAGAAAAGACTTTCTTCTTTATTTTCAAGAACATTTAGAGTCATGTTTTGGACAATGAAGTTATGAAGATTGATACCAAACGTCATCAGAATCGGTCGATTAGTTTTTCAGCCATACGTCACGCAAGTTTCGAAAATGCAGTTTAGAAGACCGCGCCATACCTCCGCCATTTTTAAAGATCAACGAAGAAAAATAAATACTATTTAACAGCTAAAAGTAGTAATAAAACACACCCTAAGTCTTGAAAATGGCGAAGGAATCTTTCGTTATGAAAAAAATAATGAAAATCAGCGAATGTTTTCGTCGCCTAAAGATGTCTCCCCCTTAAACGATTTTTTTTTTCTCTGGCGCTCGTCCGTCCAATGGCCGTCGTGCATTTTTGTTTCGACACTTCGCAATATGCTGCGTGGCCGCGCTAAAAATGTGCCCGCTGCTTCGTCGGTGATAAACTACGCCCACCTGGCAGGTGTCGTCAGAAAAAAAGCAAGAGGATGGAGGGTAGGCAGTGGAATGAGAAAGAGCGTAGGGGGAGGGAGGGGGGCAGATCCGTAATTTTTCGATTATTTTAGTAATAGCAGACGTTTTCTAGTACTCGTTAAGTCGCGATCCTCCACTCTCGCGGTCTGCAAACATGGCGAATCTTTTCTTGCAGGAATCCCCTCGCTCAGCTGGAGGAAGAGAAGCGCGAGCACGACAACAAAATGAAGAAAATGGAGACTGAAATGGAGCAAGTTTTCGAAATGAAAGTTCGGGAGAAGAAACAAAAGCTCAAGGATTCGGAAGCTGACGTGAGTTCAAAGGAGAATCTTCGATGATATTTCGAGACTTCCATCTGATGAATCTCTGTCTGAACTACGCGTGACGTTGAGATCGTAACGCAAAGCCAAATGGACGTGGGCGGTTAACGTTGAAAACTGTTCCACTTTTTATCGTAATATTTTTCTCCAAAACGCAAGCCATCCGAAGTTCCATCAGGATGTCCAATATGCACTTTTCGAGTTTTCGTTTTATCGTGCATCTTTTTTTCATCGCACTCAACGTCGAACGAACTCTATATTCGTTTTCGCGAAAATTTTCAGTTGCAACGAAGGCACGAACAGATGCGCCGATCGTTGGAGCAACACGTCCGCGAGTTGGAGGAAAAGAGACGAGTCTTCGAGGCGGAAAGGTCCACCTGGGAGCAACAAACCGGCCACAGTATTGAAGACTTGCGCAGGAGAAGTTTGGAAGCCAACTCGAAAGAGTAAGTACCTCAATCGAACGGCTCTACGTCACCACACAATCTCCGTTTCTCTTTCCCTCGGGTACACCATCGTCTCGGGTTTACCATTAAAATCCTTCAATTGGTTTTCTCGGTGGGGGCGTTCCTCTCTCAATTTACTGCCTTTTTCGTTGTACGTTTCTTTTTTACTTCCGGTGGGTACGCGGTGGACTTTTGTAGACCGCCGTCCCGGTTCTCTCGCACTCTCAAAAATGTCCCCTTATCCGAGTAAGGAGTCTTCTCACTTTAGACGCTGAAAAAGGATCTTTTCATACATTTTTTCGATAGGTTTATGTTATAGATATTGACATAAAAGTTGTTACACTTAATAAATACACTTTCGAAATACATCAAAAACGTATTTAAAAAATTTTAAGTCACTGTTTATAGACAAAAATAGTAGTTAAAAAAATTATAGGTCTGCGCTGTTGATGAAATCTGGGAGATGGATCATCCGAAACAAACAAAATGAAACGGCTTTAGTTTCAGTATGTTAATGACTATACCGCATATCATACGATTTTTGATATATGCGAAAATAACCAAATGGCGGACATTTTTCGAAAAAACAAAAAATATGTTTTTTTTTCACCGTTTCTGGGCCAACCAATTGTAAATATGTAAATTTGAAAAATCCTTGATGCGCGCTATAGCTATAGTTGTAAAAACTATGTGGTTAAGGAGGTACGATCACTTCCACGGGGTCAAAAAAAAGTCTAAATTTATTCTACTCACAGCTGCTCTGATTGATGTTTACTTATGTTGATTATTCGTATTATCGATTATAGTGTGCCAAATGTTGTGGTAAATGATGAATCTATTGCACGTGAAGAAATGAAAACTGAAAAATTAGATTGTCAACGACTCGGTAGTAATCTTCGTAATAATATTAACGTAATAAAATGCAAGCCTATTAAAATAGGCTTGAATTACCTCCGCGGAATTAACACGATAGGCAGAATATAATTATACATATTATTGTTACGTGATAAATGATAAAACTCCATAAATTGTTGCTTGCATATTTTGTGGCGGCTTCTATTCAAATTAATTTCAAAACAGAGCTGGGTTATGTTCGCCAAACGCATCAGCTGTTACTCGCGACGTTGCTAAGTCTGTGGGTGCTATTTCGTCGTTCTGACCATTTTCAACCGGAAATTGAAACTTTCTCGTAATGTAGTGCTTTAACTACACGGTGAAGATTGATTTTCTTTTTTTTTACAATATCCATTATATCTAATCTATCGAATTTCAGTTTTCCAACGGGTTTAGTTGGATACGTGAGCAGAAAAACCACGATCACCGTACTTCCGGTTGACCGTCTCCATAAGACGACGTGCTTTGGTAACTCGAAGTGCTCGACTTTGCAGTTTTATTGCGAAAAAACTAATCGGTCAAAATAGCTCAAATTTTGGCAATGGGCGCATAAAGTGTTCGTCAAAATCATATGAAAACTTCAAATTCGAAACAAAAATTTCACAAGGATCGGTTCAGTAGTTTCGAAGATTTTATCAACAAGCCGTCGAAAAACGTTGCTTCGAGAAAAACGCGTTTAATGTTCGTTTGGGTTACATAAATACATTTTTTAAAAATGTTTATGTATTTCGAAAGTGTATTTATTAAGTGTAACAACTTTTATATCAATGTCTATAATGTAAACCGATGAAAAAATTCATGAAAATTGCCTTTTTTAGCGTCTAAAGTGAGAAGACCCCTTAAGGAGCTACATCTACCTAGAGGCCTGAAAAAAGGGGCTAAATTCCGATTTTTTCCGTCCGGGAAAATGAAGGTGAAACGTAAACGCCTTTTTCAACACAGAACTACATATATAGAGAGCCTTGGAAAAAAATCACCAAAAAGATGCGGAAAAAACAAGAAAAACATGGCCGCCGGCTGATGATGGAATTTTTTTCGCGACGTTGGGCAGTCGACACTCCAGCTTAAACGAGTAATGTGAAATCGAAAAACCAAATTCAAGGCAATCGAATTTTGAAAATATTTGCCCCGTTTTTTCGGGCCTCTAGGTAAATGCAGTCCCTTAACACTCATTTCCCGCATGCCATTTTTGGCTCATCACGGACACGAGTTCGGAGTGTTCAATAGTGCTGCAGGATATGACTAATAATTGGCTACGGGGCCGGTGAAAAAATAAATCAATCCGTTGCGCGCTCAAACGGCCGGGGGGTCGAGTAATTATAACGACGTTCAATCCCAGAGTCATCGAGAATTATCGTGTTACATAGACATCCCTGATCGTTTTGTATGCGTAGAGAATTATCGATTTCCCATTTTTTTTATTGTGCAATTTAGGATTAATCCAAATTCGATCTTTAATTTCGATCATTTTACTTTTAATGCATGCAGCAGTTTTTTCAGATTGTATAAAAGGCAAGTGATACGATAGGACGGATAAATGTGTATGTATAGACGGGTAGGTCGAAAAAAAAAAGAACTCTCTTATATTCCGGGACAATATGAATAGATAGAAGAAAACAATTCATGCCAAATTTTCTTCTTTTGGTCAGCACGAAAAACTCGCTATTTACGGCCGAAACTTGAATAATTCAACAACTGATTAATGTTCCTCAGGTCCGTTTGACAATTCTCAAAGCCGAGCCTTACGGCTTGGACAATATATTTGTTCAATCGCGACCCTATTTTTTTTGCACGATTTACAGTCGTATGGAAAAATGCACGTATTCGTGTCGCCAATGAAAGAACGCCTTTTTCAAATGGCTGCAATTTGGATAAAAATAGTGATATACAGATTGAAAAAAGCTTTTCGAATCTGTTAGAGTGAGCTTTAAGGCGTTACGCTACTGTGACGGTCCAAAAATCAGATTTTTTATTTTTTTTTATTTTGAAGGAATACGTAAGCTGCTTGAAAGTCGTTTGGACGTTTATTTGTATGTACATTAACGAAGCTGTGTACCAAATTGCATTAAAAAAACAATTAAAGAAGTTATGATCAATTTTTAGTGTAGCCTAACCCCTTAAGAATCTCCAACCGGATCTGAGATATATTCAGTTATTTGTCAGTTGTTCAAGTTTGTATGCAACGAGCGAATATCACGTGTAAATCAACTGGGAGAAAAATGATCCATCGCTTCCGCTTGAACCTGAGCCGGAGAACTCAAATTTGGTGGATTCTTTTTTATACCTCAGACAATTGCTTGAAGACGTGAGCGATTCTTTCTTTTCTGACATACCCGAACGTGTGTACATGCACACATATTTTGTAACGGACAATCCTCCCCAATGTTTCTAGAAGTAAAATCGCCTCATAAAGTCACTCGGAACTCGATTTTTTCGTACGACATTTTTTGCATTTCCATTTTTCAAGCTTCGTTCATTCGCAAACGTCGTCACCTGAAACGAAATAGCACGAAATGTTTCGAACTTGCCGAACCCGAGCCGTAACAGTACGGGGCTTGTCTTTCTTTCTTCATCTTTTTTCGCTCGTCAACTTTTAGTAAAGTGTGTGCTTGAATGTTTTTTTTGTTATTACGTCGTTTGTTCGTCAATCGCTTTTCACCGAATCTCATTGCACGCTCCGGTTGTGGCGCAACGACACACGTTACGAACGAGACAGCTGCTGCTTTGCGCGCGCAGTTTTTCCCGGCCGAACGACGAATTTTCGGCAAAACGAGAAGTCTCACGACCCGCTTAACGAAGAGAGGTGGTCGAGGGTCTCGTCGTTTGTCGTAAATTCGATTCGTCTTTGTGCCAATATTGCCCGAAGCGCATTTTTTTATTTTTCCTCAAGTCGGACGCGTGTCGTTGCGCGCTCGGCCCGACTGGTTACATTTTGAGGTTATGGGTAACAAGTACTAATCATAATCTTAACATAATACGGTTATCGATGTCTTGCCGTACGGGTCTTGAAAACAAACAAAACACGACGATTTTATTCGTGGAGAGATTGCAAAGAGCTTACCGATTCTTATCGGAGCGAACTATTCTTGTGGTTTCAAGGCCCGTACGAAAAACCGTGCTCCGACGTACGACTCACGTCGGCCATCTTGGCTAGCTCGCGCACTCGCCGCTATGCTCGTATGGGCGACGTCTCGTGCGTTTGCGCAACGCACACTGTGAATGCAACGTGTCACCATTGGCGTAGAGGAGGGGGTAGAGTGCCCCCCCCCCCAGAGAAAAAATCGACCCAAAATATTTAAATTTAAATAATCGGTAGATTTCATTTGTTTCACTCAAGCAAGCATAAAGAAATCATTGAATAAAAGTTGGACTATTTTCTTCGTTTTAATTTCGTAAATTACAACGAATAAAAAAACAAAGCAGCTATTTTATTACGTAAATTAAATAGATATTCAAATTTCACGATTGAGGTAGTCCTATCGCCGGCCTTCAATTCATAGGATTTTCATAATTTTTTTTTTGAGCTTCACTAAATATATTGACAATCGTCTCTGTACAATTGCAGGGTCGGTTATCGACCTTATTACAGTGAAAAAAATGTAAAAACTGCGTGCTTTTGTGAAGGAATACCTCAAGTTGACTAGACGCAAAATAATATATTAGACATGCCGGCCGAAACACAACCGGAAGAATACTGGAAGATCAACATTTACTACCGAGTAATAGATGATATCATTGTAAATTAAAAACGCCGATTTGAGCATTTGCCATCAGCTCGTGCAGTTGACGCGTTTTTTAAATTCAATATGAAGAAATGATTTGATTTCATCAATAATTATTCAAAAATCTCAATGATTGATACGTCAGCCTTAGAAACTGACAGGGCGGACATGAAAAACACACTTATATTTGAAAATAATGAAATAAATGCTGGAAATTGAAGGAAGCATATTGAAAAAAAGTACTGCCCTGACTTATATAAACTTTTCCAAGCAGCAACCGTACTCCCGGTGAGCTGATTGAGAGATAACGACATTGTTGAAAAAAATTCCAACTAACAAAAGTGTTGGGCCGATTTGCAGAATAAAAATGGGAAGCTACCTATTTAATTAAGTACCTACTGAAAATAAAGTTCAAAGGCCGGTAACTGGATTGAAGGATGATGAAAAATTATCAGGACGTTGAATAAGTTCTCGCTGCTTTCCAACAGATGGCGTTACCAGCACTACGTGCGTGCAGTTTAAGATGGTAACGCATATTCAAAGAAGTACCATAAGCAAGCTTGAAATTCAGTTTACTATAGATATTTACTATAAATATTTTACTACCCATACTTACTATACAATTTACTATACATATGTACTATATACGTTTACATATTTACAGCGAAATTCAGAAGTACTATAAGCAAGCTTGAAATTCAGGAATTCACTTCGCCGAAGTGTAAACAACTTTTGTTTTCATCGTGTTAAAAAGACTATTTGCGGGGAATTTTACTGCGCTACTTTATTTATTTAAAAAAATCTGTTTATTTATTAGCTACTTCATTTATAAATAAATCACAGAATTCTTGTCGACACTCACGATGACCGTGCTATGTCGGAAACAATATGCAGATATTCGTTTAGACGCTTAAAAAATAATTACTTTTTAGGGCTAGAGAATTAGAGGCATTACTTCATGATGACTCGTGTCAGACGCTAACTGAACTTGCCGAATCATTAGGAGTTGATCAAACAACAGCTTCGAAACGTTTGGAAGCATTATAAATGATTTTTCCTAATAAAGCACTAATTTTCTAAAGATACAGCGAGAACTTATTCAACATCGCAATAAGTTGATTACTTCACAACGTATTGCAAAAGTCGTTGTTAAAGCTTTTATATTTGATGTGCCTACGTGATTATCGACCACCATGTAAATTTTATTAGAAAAAAGATAAGTGTGAAACTTTTTTGTCAGCCCCCCTGTTGCCCCCCTCCCTCCCCCCTAATTCTGACTACGCCAATGCTTGTTGCGCGTTGTACTATTGCACCCTTAAGTGCTTGCGAGCAAGCAGCACGTAGTTTGTACATACTCTTGTCCATATTTATACATTCGGATTGTTTTCCATAAGAAACAAAAAAAAAACAAAACAAAGAAAAAACAAACGAAATAGTTAGCTAGCTATTTGGTACGTGATGCTTGTTGCTTATATGTCGCTGTGTATACAAAACCGCCGGTGTCCATTATTTAGGACGGGCTCTGTGTCGTCCGAGGGTTCAGCCGGTGGAGGGGGTACATTGAGGGGTTCCCGAGGATTAGGAAGTCTTCTACGCCGTCACACCAGTTTCAAATCACCTCAAGACAACCCTACACAGATACAGCTTGTTATTCAACATCCCGAGCATCCCTAATACGTTTCTATATACATTTACATATATATATATATATATATATATATATATATATATATATATATATATATATATATATATATATACAGTTGCCCGATTCTTATTTTTTTCTCTTCTCTTTTTTTCGACTTACTTTATTTTTAATCGAAGAAAAACATGCTGCCGCGAGTAGACAAGGACTCGACGGTTTGAGAACGTTGCTGTGACCGTGGCCATCTCTCCTAATGTTATATACCACGAATATCCGTGTTTTTAAACATCACGTTGAAACTCGGCATGCAGCAAACTTACACGCCCGCATGTGCACCTACATAGCGGGGGGGGGGGGGGGGTGTTTCAATTCGCCCATGCAAGTATCTCGAGAAATGTGGAAGATGCGGGACAAAAGGGTCAACGAAAGTAGTCGAGTTTGGGGGGAGAACTAAAGCGTACATTTTGGGGGGCTAAAATAGAGGGCCCAAAAAGGGGGGCTAAAAAGGGGGCCTAAAAAGGGGGGCTAAAAGGGGGTCTAAAAAGGGGGCTAAAAAAGGGGCCTAAAAGATTCGAGGTAAAGGTCGATTTTTTTTTTGTTACGGGAACCTGTCTTTTGTTTTGGGCGATTTTATTCCATGCAGACAAACGAAAAAGTCTTTTTTCGTGTGTTTTTGTACCCGACATTTAGTTTTATTTTTAACGCCGTACAGCAGAATACAAGTTTGTATTTTTTTTTAAACAAAGTTGATCTTCGGATGATCCTGGAGGAACCTGACGATCATTCGAGGTCGCGATTTTGCGTTCGATTGACAAGCCTACGAGCTTTGTCGGAAACTTTTTCCCTTGTTGTCCATATTTTTCGAGATATTCGCTCCAAACAATTAAAATCGTCGACTCTGTGTGATTTTTCATTTGGGAAATTCCAACCACTGACACAGCAATGAAAAATCTTTCGTCTATTAATCCTACATGTAGACCATAAATGGAACGACACAAGACTGCGGTAGAACAAATGTTTAGAAGAATTTTCTCGATTCATCCAACGTAAGAGTGTAGTGAAAAAAAAGAAAGAAAATGGCCGCGTTTTTCGATGGGCCATATTTTTGGCAATTTTTTATATTCAAAAGGTCACAAGAAGAAGACGAAACATATTAGTGATGCGCATTAGATATAAAAAAAATGTTCTTGTTTTTTTTTCTTTTTTCATCATCCTCGTGCTTCTCGAACGAGCTAGTGTCAAACGCGCGAAAGAGAGAACGAAGAAGAATAACAAAAGCATCAATTTATCCTGTATATGAGAATAAAGTGGATGTATAAAATAATTCGCGCGAACTTTCATAGAATAACATAGCACTCATTGTAAACTCTGGGCAAGCTGTCGAGACCGGGATTCGAATCACGAGTTGCACCTCGCGACAATAATTGACGAAATTTCTTCGAGCATAATATCGCGTCTGCAGCCGGAAACAAAAAATACGTATTTCGGATTCTTACGAGAAAAAAAACAACGACGTCACTTTCGAGTCGAATGATTTTCGACGAGAGGGAAAAAAATAATTAAAAAAAAAACATCGCCTCGATGAAAAACGAATCTCGCAGGACTAAACAGCTTGACAGAGGATCATCTTTTAATAATACTAATAATTCACGAATCAATTGTAGAATATTGTCAGTTTCTCGTCATCGGACACATTCGTTCTTTGTGTTTCTGTTTCTTTTTATTTTATTTTTTTTACTTTCACGATTACAATTTATTTTTTGTCCATTACGGTTTTCATTGGCAAAATAAACTTAATGCTTTCTCACGATGAAGAAATTTACTAACCATCTCTCACGATCTTAGGACACCTTTTTGTTTAGGCCGCTGACTGCGCGAAGCGGCTATCTCGCAAATGCTGTCGTTGCGTATCGAAATATATTTCTTTTTAAAGTTGCTTTTATATTAAAAAAAAAAAACTAGCTTGCTCGTTTCATACAAATCGTTCTCCTCGTTCATCGCTGTTTGTATCGTTTGTCAAATGTTTTTTTTCTTTGCGATCGATCAAATAATTTTCAAATAATGATACTTAATTTGTCGTTTACGTTCACCGAACGTCAAAAGCGATAAAAACGATTCGCTTTTTTTTTTGCAGTCATCAATAACGAGACGCTTCCGCGGGCAATATTTTGACTCCGCGATCACATTATCATTATTTTCAATGGCTATGTTTCACAACTGCTTCCGGCAAAACTGTCATCCTGTTTTCGCGCATTCTCATACGACTCGAGTATTTCGTGATTTTGGTGTTTTTTTTTCGCGAGCAACATTTGTCGGACTGCGAACACGGTCGAGTTCAATCGTCGCCGAGTTCCGTCGTTTTTTTCTTCCGTCAGCGTGAAAATAATCGTCAACGATGTTTGGAGATCAAAATGGCATGTTGGTGTTTGATATTTTGACGTCACATATACTTCTTATTCTTACATACGAATTTTCATTTTATTTCATTTTCCTCTTATTTGTTCATTGGATTTTTTTTTCTTTAACCTTCGGCATGTCTATAATCGTCGATTTATGTTGGCATGCTCGGATTGCACAATAATGCTACGACGAGAAGAGTGCGAATAAAAAACGAAAAGCGCGCGACCAACGAGCCGTCGCGTTTCCCTAGAGAATCGACAATTCCCTATTTTGCGTAACGTTCTAATCGGATTTGTTATTTTTTCCCCATCGAACAATAATGTCACTGTGTATACCGAGCCTCAGGTCGAAAGGAGAAAAATGATACAAAAAAAAGAAGGTAGAAAACGAGGAAAGAAAAGCAGCTTTTGCAACTATGCTTATAGCGAATACGAATGCACAATATGTGGCTTGGGTTTCGATAACGCGTAGAAAACGAAGAAAACGAAAATAAATAAATAGAGAGAATAAAAAGAGCTTAATAAAAGTATGTACCGACACGTATTCTTGTGGTCCGAATAAATTCAATAAATTCCCCTCCACAAAGACTAACAACGTACACCGACGAGAAACGTCACTCGGGTGGCTGCTTTCGATTTCGTTGAAACTCGTGTGGGGGCGTCCATAAATTACGTAACGAAAAATTTTCCAATTTTCGAGCCGATTTTTCATCCTCGAACAGTTGAAAAAAAAAGTTTTGATTTTACAAAACGATCAGAAATTCGGCTTGGGCTGACGGAAAAAAAGAACAATTGAGGGATGAACCACCCTTATATTTATCTTTCTCTCAACCCACGAACGCGTTTCCGGCGTTTGGATGCCTTAATTTTGCGCTTTCGACAAAAACTCCATGGTATTTGTAATTGGCGGACAATTCCCTATCAGATAGACCCTTAAAATGATGTAAAAGTCGAGAAAAAAAGAACTTCCACTCTCATGGTCAGTTTTCCAAAATCGTCAGAATCCCACAATTTTAAATACGCTTTGAAACGTATTTTCGTAAACTTCGAGAATGCCGCTTGATTAATTCCTATGCTCCAATTAGTTGTTCCGAAGAAGTCACTCGAAAAATGGCCAAAAAAATGAGGCAAAGTATCATGACGAAAATTGACAAAAATTGATGGTCCGTCTTTCAAATTTCGCTAAAATTCGAAAAATCATCGAAACTCTATAGATCGCACGGCATTTCAAAGAGAAAACGATTACGAAAAGAATGCGCTCAAAGCGGATTTCCAAATCCAAACCGAACCTAAATTATCGACGATTCAGTGAAGCTACTTATTTTTGGCCAAAAAGGAACAAAATAGGGATTCTCAATATTTTTTTACGAGTCCATATCAATGTTTATCCCCCTTAAGCTTGCTATCCGGCAAAAAAACACAAACTTTAATTTTATCCCCCCTTCGAAGTGTTACCCACTTCATTCTGTGTTTTTTCATTTCATTTCTAAATGTGGTGTGAGAGAAATAAATATAAAGCGGCGGTGCATCAATTGTTTCCTGTTGTTTGTTCAATGTACCCCTAAAGGATTTCCGATCCATTAGAAGAAAGCCGTGAAAGAAGGTGAAGCCGTGAAATCAGGCCTTGACGTGCTTCATCTTTTTTTCCACCGATAAAAAATAAGTATCTAATTGTTTTTAATGCTCTACCATAGCTGAGTTTCAACAAAATCTAAGACGGATGCCAGAGTGATGTTGCTCTCGATAGAGATACGATTCCGGCGAATCAACAAAGTGCGATTTGGTCGAAGTATTTTTCGTTCGTGGATGAAAAAAAAATCGTTCCGAATAAAATGTTATTGGAGTCAAAATATACGGTTTTAGATTCAGTTGCAATTAAAACATTCGCTTCGAGTGAAGATATATTGAATGTCAAACGAAAGTCTAGTAAGCCGAGAGTCAAACAACATTTTACACGTTTTAAATATCGTAGAGAGAGGAGAGAGAGGGAGAGAGAGAGAGAGAGAGAGAGAGAGAGAGAGAGAGAGAGAGAGAGAGAGAGAGAGAGAGAGAGAGAAAGAGAAGAAAAAGCCTCTACGATAGACCAACGAGCAATTTTGACCGACTAGTTTTATACCGTTTTTCCTTTCAGGGCTGTTGATGGCAAGGACAAAAAGAACAAGAAGAAAGGACTCTTCTAATCACCTCTCCACAACATGCCAAATACACACACGAAACAAAAAACGAAACAAAGAAAACGAAAACAAAAATCAGAAAAAAATCACGAGTTTCATTCCTCAGGCTTCGTCTCGTGCTGCCGAGGCCGTGGATATCCAGCTGACCTTTTAATTGCGAACTTTCCCCTTTTTTTTGCCCTCGTTTAAAACTACGATTATTATTTTTAAACAGCATCTCTCGCGACGACGACGCGGACTTGATACGCGTCTCATCTATATTATTCCCAATTGCACAGTGAAACATTTGCAATTTTCATTGTAAAAACACATTTTTATAACACCTACAGTTTTTGTACATGATAACGTTAATTTTAAGGGAAAAAAAATAATGAAAATGATCTTTGCGATGATCCTGAGGGACGAGTGCCTCCTAAAAAAATCAAAGGCGACAAAAGATGAGGGAGAAGAAAGAGAAGTGAATGCTGCGAGATAATTTGAAGTATCGTTACGCCGAGCATCACACAGCCGTTATTCAGCGTTGTAGCGAAGTTACGAAAGCCTAGAGTACATTTGTCTCGGATATAAACGCTTACACGCATCCAGGAAGATTGCTCTCTTCCGCTTATCCTTCCACACTTATATACGAGAAACAGAATAAGGAGGGAGAAGAAGAGGAGGAAGAAGAAAAGCTCCGATTCGCCGGATCGACGGCCCGAAGTTGACTACTATTTTTTATTTATGTTAATTGTATAAATATATTTAGATATATAGTCGAGTATACACGCGAACGTAATTTTATAACGGCTCATTCGATATTGCTGTAACGCGGGATCGTCTTTAGTACACATATAACGGAAACACGAATCAACGTCTAAGAGAAGCAACGAGAAGGGAAAAAAACAAACACGTGCAAAATCCGGCCTCCGATCTTTAGTGGACGACCACGATGAGACTCGTGGCGCGTCTCGCGAAAAAAATCTTGCGGAACGCGACATCTGTTGGATATCATTGTAAACGCGAGGCTCGTTCATCGATGTTGTATTTATACGCGAAGAAAAGCATTTTTTTCTTCTCGTGCTTTGTCGTGCCATTTTTATGATCGGTTTCTTTTTTCTTCTTCTACTCGTTGGTTTAATCGGCAGCGAAGAATAGCCGGGCACTTTCCGAGGCTCACCGTGGAACGGCGTATCCGCGATGTAGGGGGCGCTGCAACACAGGGTCCCTAGAATCGACGAAAACTTTGGGTATTTATCACGGGGACATGAGTGGTGCGATTTTTGGGCGTATTTTATTTGGGTAATGAAAAAAAATGTGAATAATCCGGAAATTCCTTAACTAAATGAAGTTTCTGCAGGACGACGGATTGCGGTCGTTGTCGACACTGGAAAAGCGATGTCTTTTTCATTATTCAATATTTTTTCTTCGAAATTGATGGGCCAAAAATTGGGTAAGTCGCGCCGGTAATTTTCTCACCGTTGAGTTCCAAAATTGGCATTGATTTTTTGGACCGGGGTACCGCCCCTTTGGGAACATCGTGGATACAGCGTCGATCGCGATTGAGTAGACAAAAATCATCGAGCATGATCGAGGGGGCGATGCGTGGTCAAATCAGCAAGTAATTGGAGAATAATTATCAACAAAGGGCCGTGAGCAAACACTATGTAAGTAAAAAATGGCACTCCGGCGAGGGGGATCGCGATTTTTGAGGATATTGAGAACCTAACCTAACTTTAACGACGTTCGTGACGAAAGTTCTTCGTGTGCCGCTTGTCCGGGTCACGCGTACAAAAACCGACGCGACTTTTGTTCATTGCATTGTCTGATTTGAAACAGTTTATGGAAGGCTGGGTATTGGATAAAAAAATTGGTAACTTTGATTCGAAATGTTCGACAGTGACGTCAGAAAAAACTTGAGCTTCTAAAATTCGACACCAGATGTCGTAGGACTCGAGTTATCAAAACGGCCCGTAGGTTATGTCAATCGCTTTATTATCCATTATTTTTATGCGTCGAGTCATCATTCTTCACAAACAAAGTTCTATCACTTCGATGACGAAGTGATGACACGGCAACGCTATTAAGCGTACATCGTAAAAATGCAATTTGCATAAAAATTGCGCGGCAGTTTCCACATTGGAAATTGGTGAAGGATATTTCTTTGTCCATTGGCTATTGTTTGCTGATTTGACCACAGCTCGCTTAACGTGATTCAATTTAAGTAAAATAAAGGCCTGATCCTATTATTTCTCGCGAGCTCGATTGGACCCGCAAATTTCGTGCGAGACGAAATTCTTTTTTTACGCCGCACACGCGTCTTGCCGTTCGTTCAAGAGACGTTGCGGAAGCGGAAGTTGTTGATTGCTTTGACGTAATTCCCAAACTATCTTTCTGGCTAGCTCAAAAGTCTCAGGTTAACCCCAAATTGTGGGGTCAATCAAAGATCCCGATTAACCTCAAAAGCTTAGGTCAGTCGAAAATTCACGTTGGCCTCAAAACTCGGATCAACCTCAAAATTCCATTTGACCCAAATTTTCTAGATTAACCTCAAAATCTTAGGTCAAACCGCATCGTACATTTGCGACAATGTCTTGGGATGCATATGATTGTAGGTTAGCTTCAATTTTTTAGGTTAACCGGAAATTGTATTAGACTTAACCTCAAATTTGTTTTGAGGCTGAGCCCTACGGTGTTTGAGAGCCCTCACGATATCATTGTTTTTACTATGGAACTCTATATATACATATATATATATATATATACGAGACGTTCGGACATTGCGTTATAATTTAACTTCTTGAATTAAATACACGAAGTAAACTGTCAATTGAATTCTCGCCGATCGTCATTTTGTCTACTCATCAGTTCGACCAACGCCAATTGCACCTACTCAATTTCGTCTTCCCAAATGCGACACTTTTTTTTCTACACTTCTGAGAGCTATTCGTTTTGGCAGGTGTCCGCGACATAACCTCAAAAGACAAACGATTCGTAAATCGTTAAACTACCGTTTTATCCAGTGGTCCGAAGGAACAACGCCACGGTAGCGTGGATTCCCAAATTTGTAAGCCTGGAAAAGTATCTAGGGATTGACTCTTCCACCGTCGGTCCCAAAAAGTAACTAGGAAGTTACTTTACCATGATGGTTCTCAAAAAGTAACAGAGCACTCGATTCTTGCTTCTTAAAAAGTAGCTAGGGAGTCATTTTTCCACCATGGTTTTCAAAAAGTAACTGGCGAGGCGTTTCTTGCTGCCTGATAAGTAACTAGGGACGTACCCCGCCAAATTGTGAAAACACCCCTAGGCTATAGCTTTCCCCCTAGTTCTCGAAAAGCAGCCAGAAATGTACATTTCGGAAACGATGAATATGGGCTTATGATACGCTACCAAAAAAAGTATCGATATCCATGCACACATTGAGAATTTAAAAAAAAAGCAAATGTCGGTAAAACTTGACCGTGCCATTTACGGACAAGGAATATTTTCCGATAATGTAGGAAAAAAACACATGTAATGCGGCTACAAAAGAAGTACGTCCCATTTGGCGACTAAAATGTGAATTAGTGTAAGCGACAAGTCGCCGACGCGAATTATTTTGGCTTTTCGATTTTTAGCCTTTTTTCGCCTCAAAAGGGAAAAAAAAAGAAAGCAACAAATATATATGTAAATACATGTGCGTACGTGTGTGTCTCTATTTGCAAAAGAACGAAGCCAGCATCGAGCAATTTCTTCAATTGAAAATGTAGCAAATTATGAGGTTATGTTTAACGTTAAAAAAAAAAGAAAGAACATAGAATAAAATTAAGGTCGCCGTGGCGCGCGCACAGTACAAAAGGTTCCGAGTACTCGAAATATTCTCACCTTTTAGCTGGCCCAGCATTTCTTCACAGCTGTAATAATAGTAATAACAATAACAATAACAAAGTATCATTCGCATTGAAGAAGAAGAAAAAACAAATTTTCATTCGTCGAAATTCGAGGTTGAGAAGCACTGCCAATAAAACAAAAATTGCATCGATGTTACGTCTCGTTTGTTATTTCATTGCTGAAGAATCTGTCGTGTGCTGTATTCAATGTCGTCGAGAGATGAAACGCGCGCTTTTGATTGTCCGATTATAAATAAACGAGTAACCGCGAGAGCTTGACGTATTCAAGCGAGACAAAATAATGGCCGACTGCGTATAACAAGGACGAGAGACGATGAA
Organism: Ophion costatus; assembly: GCA_951751655.1. Taxonomy (NCBI): domain Eukaryota; kingdom Metazoa; phylum Arthropoda; class Insecta; order Hymenoptera; family Ichneumonidae; genus Ophion; species Ophion costatus. Next base: position 26,420,832 of record OX632363.1, read on the forward strand.
CGATCCTGTTCAGCAATCTGTAATCAGGCGGGATAACTGGGCCTAAATATCTGGTTGATCACATTTTTTCGCATCAATCCCCAAAGTTCGAGAAAAAGAAATACTCTTTGACATTCAAAAGCAAAATAATGTTGAGGTATCTGTTTTTTTTTCTCATCCTCATTGTCAGTATTAAATATTACATTGCTCGAAATCTATCTCGAAGTCATTATCATAAATTATAAAACGACGTAATTATGGGGTTAGGCTACTGCAACGATCTGAAAATCAGTTATTTGAAGAAAACAAAATTTGGAGGAAAAAGTAAGATGATTGAAAGATCTTCGGACATTTACTTGTACGTACACTGACAAAGTTGTGTAGCAAATTTCATCAAAAAATATTATTAACTAAAGAAGTTATAAACAGTCTCGTGAAGGACGTTTGAACGTGAGGGACTCTACGGTGTACTTGATTTTGGCCGACCCGTTGATCTGAAACGAAAAAAAGTTTTTTTTCTTAAAGTAGATAATATTGGCTAAGACTTGACCGAGCTTTTTTTTTCGTTATCGTGGTTTAATCGTCGAAAAAAAATTTGAATGTTTTGGTCGATTTTTCGAGGAAAAATGACATTATTGTTAATATTTAACGCAGATGTTAAGAAGAAAAACATCGGTCAAGATAAATTACTGAATACACTGAATAAGTGTACCAAATTTCAAGTCAACCCGTTCATTAGATATCGAAAAATCGTGTACACCGTTTGGAAAAGACGCGTTTAAAGTTTTACTAGCAGTTCTATCGTTGTAATAACAAATTAACCTTAAATCTGCGATTCCTGCTACTTTGGACGTTCCTCTTCAATTTGAATTGCCTCAAGCGTCGAACGAATGTTCGTAATTTTCACAGTTGCCTAGCCCCTTAACGTCGCATATTCCTGACGCGAGTTATTGCAAATTGTAAAATTCACGATGAAAAAAATTATGAAATCTACGACTCTCCCGTCTTTCAATAACAATATTATTTCGGTAAATATTCGGTAGTGGGGCTCCTGCTAGAATCAGGCTAATTTTCTTCGAGGGTTCAAACAAACTCAAACAACGTCCTAGCAGGAGCCCCACTTCCGAATATTAACCATTATTTCTTCCCCATTAAATGTACACAACTTTATGTTTCGATTCAATCAAATCCTCCGAAAACAAATATACAAAACGTGCCGAATTTTTGAAAAAAATAAAAAAATGTTTCGACTGTGAATTCAATGCTTGAAAAAATGTCTCACCAGCTGCCGGATGTTTGGGTATTTATCTTCCGGTTGCCCCCTTAGTTCGACCCTCCGGTCGAAAGATGCCCTAGCCATATATTTATTTATGAATTTGAATTGTCATAGAGGCATATAGGATTAATCGTCTAGAGATGATTCGTGGGTATGTATACTTGTAACGTGTGTAGGCCAGGCCGGCTCAAAGAAGAAGGTAAAAACAACACATAGAGAAAGAAATTCAAATGGGAATGGCGTTAAGTGGTACAGAGTTGAGACGGCGGTGGTACGTTGGAGTGCCAGAAGACGGAGCTGCCTTTCCCTGTCACACGGATCGCCGAAAATTCCCCTCCCCTCTCGCCGTTATTCTTAGTGCAAAGACAAATTGACAATTCGACGTGAAATCGGAAAAAAAAGAAGTGACGTTACGAACACAAACCTGCTCCGTGTAACGCCTGAAAATAGAGAAGAGATAAAACGCCACTACGTAGGTACTTAAGTTTGTAAACTACGATTAATCGATATTGTTGTGCCAATAAGAAGCGAACGAGTAAAAATGAATTTTTTTCATTGAATAAAAAATACAACCACATGGAGCATCACGATTTTTCGAACCACTTTCAAATTCCTATATACAATTCGGATCGAGACGGAAATTCGTGCAAATTGGACGTAACTTCTCGTCAAACTTGAAACTCGTTAGTCCCTCTCAAAGTGCAGAAACCTTTTCTTTACACACGATCCCGAAAGAAAAAATCATAATTTTCAGTGAGCTCCCTACGATTTTTAGGACAGGCGTCGTGCTGAGGTAAAATTGGAGGACGGTCCGGATAATTTGACCTCGTTCATAGCATTGAGGCTGCTACGGGGTCTAGACGTCGGCGGTGATGAAGCAAGAGGGGAGCGTCCGATGCTCGTGCATGGGACCGATTGACTGTTACCAACTGTTAGCTATAAAATAATCGTCACAATAAACGTACGTTTTCGAACAATTTTTTTACGCGTATTCATAAAAATACGCTTTCTTTAAACATTCGATGATTATATTAACTGTTTTAATTTTTTCGTTTAATTATTTTCTACAATTTGTGGCGCATAATCACTGCGAGACGAATTGGCGACGCCGTAAATCGTGGTATATGATAATGCTCAGGTTGGCAGAAGTGTCGCGAATTTAGAGACATACGCGACATAACCTTCAAAGCAGCCCGAGGAACTGTCAACAATGTGGATATCGGTGCGAGCATAAAATTATTTCGCTGAAAGGAAAAGCGTTTACTGAAGCCGTCTATAATCAGTAGAAGGTAAAAAGTCAATGATTTTCCGATAGTCTGAAAAATTCTTTTATGTTTGAAAAAAATACCGCTGTATTTTTTTTCTCGATGTTTCTAGAAACTTATCTTTTTTGAACATAGATCTCAAATCAATATTAAGTAGTAGGAATTAAGAGAATAAGATGAATTAATATTCGTCACTAATTATCCTGACCAAGTAGTTCGTGGTCCCCGCGCATAATTACCGAATGTGGATAAGGTAGGTAGCATTTGTGCCGTCTTCGACGTTGTCATGTTTGCACAGCCTAATATTTTGTGTACTTGATTTTCGCACAAATTCGCGATGAAAAACATTTAAAAATTTGTGACGTCACTGCAAATCCTCATTTTCACGGTGCCAATGTTGAGTCCGATAATTAATCGAACCGTACCCACTTTTTCAGCTTCGCGGTAGCATTTTGTTGGCACATATAAATAATATAGGGCAAGGTGCCCAATTATTGGCCTTTTAAGGGCCCAATTGTTGGCACTTTAAGGGTCCAATAATTGGCCCAATTATTGACGCTTTAAGGACTCAATTATTATTAAGGACCACTGTATAGGTAGGAGGGAAGTGTCAATAGTTGGTGGGGTGCCAAAATAAGGGCACTTTACCCAACTGAAAAATGGTCGGGAGGTTTCCATAAGCGTAATGTGATTAGCAGACGAAATACGTTGATTTTCCGATTATTTTGTTCTAAAAACGGTCCTGTGGATTCTACCCAAACTCTACATTATGATGAACAAGGCATTATATCCTTCAGAAAAAAATTCAGCTCGGTGGTAGCATTTTGTTCTGGCTCCATAACAACTTTAATGAGCTTCCTCGTCTCGAATCATTTCAACGAACGGTTCATCACGTTACTAGTTTCGATCCGTTAAGAAATTGTGAAAATTCTATTCGTGGGAATTTCGAGTACATTACCGACCGTAGATAACACGCATCAATGCCCTCTCTGATCCAACTACACGATTTAAGAAACACGAAGGGGAGCCGTTTGACTCGAAGTCCCGATGTGTGTGGCACGTCTATTCCGCTGAACTATGGCAAATATGTAGGTGCCTCGGACGGTTTCTTTTTCGGGAAATCATCGCCGAAATCAACATCGCCATCTTGCAAATTTCAACGGGTACTACAGAACGAAAACTAAAAAAACGAAACATTTCATCTCATTGTCGATTACTCGTTCCCTTGCTCCTTGGTGTACATTTGTTAAATTGCCATAACCAAAGTGGGTCGAAATCGTATTCGTAGCTATGTGTATGTTCCTACGTGATACATTCCAATCCAAACGTAAATTGGTTACATAACTGTATCGATTTAACCGGTTCTTAATAGCTGGCCGAATTCCTGAACTGGCCTGCCATGCTCGTAAACGAAAATTTGTCCAATAGATTTCGTCACGAAACGAAAAAAAATGCGTTTCTGCAGCGATTGAGCACCGACGACTTTCTTACCTCCTATTGCCTTTCATGTATGATTGCTTTATTGCTGCATATTTCCAGCCGTCATCGTTTCCCTCGTCTTTTAAACGTTTTTTGTATGCATATTCTAATCAACCGACAACTTCTGATGTAAGGTAGAACGAGCGCGCTCTTGAATTCTATAGATTTTGTTTAAATTTTAACCAGACATTGTTCATATCATTATGCATATTGGAGTGAAATTTCATAACAGTTAACTATTTAGATTGGGAGACGATAGGTTTTAAAATTGCAACTTTTAACACTGCAGGGTCTGCATTGACCGGAAGCCAGGTCACATAATTCGTCGTACCATTTTATTGTGTTTATAAATTTTCACGAAAAATTATTTTTACATAGCAAACTAGTTAATGAAAGAGGGAAAAAAGTTTGGACTGCCTTTACTATTCGGTTTTGCTAAAAACGTTCAGTAAAGACAGAATATCGCGTAAAAAATATTTGTCCTCTATAATACGAAGAGATATGGCAACACCGCATCGTTCCACGTATATCCAAGGACGTAAGTTTGCGCGACATATTTAAAATAATTCTACAACACAAAGTTTTATTTGGAAGTAAATTTTAATGGAACAAAGTTTTTAATTCGCTATCAGTTAACCAACACTTTTATTTGTTAATGAAGATAACATAGCCAATATAAAATATAAAATTTTTATAAAGCAATCATTTTTTGTAACGATACGTCTACCATCACATAGCGTGCTTGTCGAGTGTTCTTTTTCAATCACTGAGCATCACGGAAATTTTACGTGAAGGTGCGGCCTCATGCAATCGCTCGACGCTCGTTTGCAGCGATAAATCTGGTCACGTGACCCTATTTTGAATTTCCCGCGACTCAAAAAAGTAGCTCATTTGTCGCTACATATTACGTGGCCAGATTTGTCGCTGCAAACGAGCGACGAGCGACTGCATGAGGCCGCACCTTGAGGCTCAGATTTTTCTGTCAGCTCCGCGACAGCTCGTTACAGTGTTGCCACGATCGTTCATCCGCCGAAATCTATAGTCGGGTCACTAGCTTGGTATCGCATTTCTCACACTGTAGAGTACAGTCAGCAGGAAAAGTTTTATTACGAAACCATAGATTTATGTATATGCTCTACTGCATTAGCGCGTGATATTTTTGTTTCCGACGACCGCGCTAGGTCTACCTTAAACATTGCTCGCACGCATTTACTCGTTTTTACCCATTTCGTGTGCACCACGTAGGGTAAACCGATCGGTGAATTGACGACAGCTGATTTACTTTTGAAATACGTAAAGAAAATGAATCGTCGCTAGGAAAATCCGAATCACTATAATGTAGCAAAAAAACACAGGTGTCGTTGAAACCGATTTCTCAGGTTAATATCGAATTTCGACGCCACACGGAATTTTTCTAAGTTACTCTGTGCACAGTAGGTGTTCTAAAGCAAAAACAATAGTTTTTTCGAGTTTTGAAGATAGGTATAACGTGCATTACTCAAGATAGAATCAATTTTTGATTTTTAGAAAAAAAACTTTCAATAAATTCGTAACAATAGGTCAGAGTTGGACATGTCTTGTCACTGGTGCTGTATTCTAACCTCTTTCTAGTAAATGGAATGGCTCTGTTGTCATAATTCTCAAAGCAGAATGAAAAATGTAGCCAATGTACTAGAAATTGCTAAATCCATTACTGTTAAAAGATGACCATGTACATTTCATCAAACGTTGTCATAAAATCATTACATTCGTTTTGTTAAGTTTTACAAAATTTAATTTTCCATTGCTCTGTCGAAACAAACTTTGGTAGTTTTCTGAGAATTTCACGTCGCGATGCGAAAAGCTTTGTGTATTTTCTACGAAATCGTAATAACAAAGGTAATACTCGTATGGTTATGAATATTGTAATTTTTGTGCAACACTATACTACATCTATAAATCTAGCATTTAATGAAAATAAATAATAAATCGTTATCCTTTACAACGTTCATCTACACGTCCATTTACTGGCGGTCGAGTATCCATTTACTCGTAATTTCGTCCATTCACTCACGATTTAGGCATTCGGTACCTATTTATCAATTCCTCCAATATTATTTGTTGCTATTACTTCGCTTATTTTTTTCTATTATCGGAATTTCATCTTTCGTTGACTACAGAATTTAAAGGAGAGTTTTCACAACATTTTTATTTTACAGTCCATCTGAATCCTACAGTGTCGTTATTCGGCCATTCACTGGTCGGTTTGCCCTAACTGCATTCCCATCCATCGTTATCGATATTTGGATCTTGGTCGTTCCACACTTCCAACTAGTGAGAAACGGTAAGTTCTCGAAACTGCCGCTAGGTGGCAAGCGTCATAAACTTTCGCATTCGTGCAAGAAGGTCAACCGAGGCTTTATATAGGGAGGCCAATCCTCAACACTTTTTCACGCAGTGGGCTGGTTTTTTTTCTTTTGCCTTCCGGCTGCCAGGCTCGTTACGGCCGACGGATTTCATGTGTGCAGAGGACGAAAATGTCAATATTCTATTGACGTTTTCACCTTGGTATTGTAAAAATATTCACGCGTCAATAATTTCAGACTTCACCTCGGTCACCTTGCGCGAGCTGTTTTTGACAATTTTGTCCAGATAATATTTTTAATCGCGCAAGATCCCCACTAAGCAATATTGAAATTTATTCCTCTACACAAATAAAGCTCCTACGTCGAGGAAACATTTGAATATTGTAATCTCGATGGCACGCAGGTGCAAAGGTGCAAGGATTAAATCAGGCTTCTGGAAGTCAAATGACACGACGAATGCCCACGAATTTAAATTATTTGGAATGTGCGAAGTACTATGCAAATTGGCTGCGAATTATTTAGGCTTTCATAATAAATAGAGGTGCGCCGTTTTCCGCCGATGCGAACCGAGTTAACGTTCGAGCCGGATAACCCAAGCACCCATAGATAACCCACATTATAATAGAGCTTGGTGAGTGACGTACATATTTTAGTTGCCCGCGAGACGGCAGTCGAAAGGAGAGAGTAGTGGGTCATATACTTGAAGTTCCATTATATACTGACGACAAAGCGGCACGGTTAGCGAGAATGACCTCCTTTATCTAATTCAGACATCAATTCTAACCTCGTACATGATCACGTGGTCTTGCTTCGTTCTTTTATAGGTCGAGAGGACGTCTTAAGTACTGCGAAATAGTTATCAATAATTGAGATTCAATCATCAGATACGCTTCACGCTCACACACATGCGCGCGCAAGCACGCACGCACGCATGCGCAGCATGCGCGTCCACACACACGCACGACACACAGGCGCACACACACACACAACGTCTCCTGTATTAGTAATCAAATAAAGGTACCTTCGGAATGGACAAAGACCAAATTTCTAACCCTTCGATTGCACACTGGGTCGTTTTAACCTCATTTTTTTCCACTGTCTGTATCGCAAAACGGGGTAATCTATTCGGCCGCAGTGTGGCGCTCAAAAGTTCCCCCACTCCTACTCTATAGCTGGACACTCGGCCCCCATTCTACATCTTGACCGTGTACTGAGGACAGCTGTCGAAAAAGGACCTGGGGTCCAGTCGACCCCGTTTATGCAGTAGTGCGGTGAAAGTAAGAAGAAAGTTTTTTTTTTCCTGAAACTCGGTGTTTTATTACTACACGTAAGTGAGTTACAATAGAAAATGGTCATTGATATTTTTTATTTTGCGCTACTATAATAAATTGTGTATTTAGAATGCCGATCATAAAACTAAAAGCAAGTGTCCGTTATGCAGGAGGGCTATGTGCAGCGAGCACCAAATGTACTTATGCGTCGATTGCGATAAATGTCGATAACAATAAGTCATTGAAGTAGAAAAAATGCGAAAACTATACGTTTTCAACCCTTCAAGGAGGTACGATCACTTCCACGGGGTCAAAAAAGAGTCTAAATTTGTTTTACCCACAGCTGCTCTGATTGATGTTTATTTATGTTGATTATTCGTATTATTGATTATAGTGTGCCAAATGTTGTGGTAAATGATGAATTTATTGCACGTGAACAAATAAAAACTAAAAAATTAGATTGTCAACGACTCGGTAGTAAACTTGGTAATAATAATATTAACATATCCACCATAAAAACGGACTAAAAAGACAACAAACATCAGCCGGAAACCTATTAAAATAGGCTTGGATTACCTCAGCGGAATTAACACGATAGGCAGAATATGATTATACATATTATTAATACGTGATAAGTGATAAAGCTCCATAAATTGTTGTTTGGGTCCTATTTCGTCGTTGTAACCATTTCCAACCGGAAATTGAAACTTTCTTGTAATGTAGTGCTTTAACTACACGGTAAAGATTGATTTTCTTATTTTTTACAATATCTATTGTATGTAATCTATCGAATTTCAGTTTTCCAACGGGTTTAGTTGGATACGTGAGCAGAAAAATCACGATCATCGCACTTCCGGTTGACCGTCTTCATAAGATGATGTGCTTCGGTAATTCAAAGTGCTCAACTTTGCTATTTTATTGCGAAAAAACCAAATGGTCAGAATAGCTCAAATTTTGGCAATAGGCGCATAAAGAATTCGTCAAAATCATATAAAAATTTCAAATTCGAAAGTTGGATTCATAGTTATGATCGTACCTCCTTAATCTGCCGAAAGAGACGATTTTTTCCATTTTACACTATCCCGAAAATGCTCAAATCCGAACCTCCGAATAAATATACTTTTTGGAAAGACACAAGTCTTTTTTTCGTATCTATAGATCTTCCTCTTTAAAAACCTCAAAGGATTTTTCTTATATTTTAAAGAAAAAATATATGATCTTTTTCATGCAAGCACGTATTTTTCAACGCATCTTCCGATTTGAACCAATGTTTGAGCACTTAATTTTGGTATGTCTTGAAAAATAAATTTTGGGCCATAATATAAGGGTTATTGTCTACAAAAAACGTTCCTGTAAAAAAATGCATATTCACAGAAATGCAACGATCCGAAAAACGTCTGGGGTTCGAACGACCTCATATGTAGTCAGAAGTTCGTGGCGGAAGTGTGCAATCGACGGGTTTAATTCGATAAAATCGTCATTTTCAATTGCTAACGAAAAATCCTTATTTTAACGTAAAATGATCGAAATATCAATTTTTTCCACTTTTCAAATTGATCTTATTTTCACTCGATAACCCACAATTCACCATCAAATTGTGGCGTCACGGACATTGTACCTTTGTACCCAAGCCGGAACAAAAGGTGATAAGAGATCGAGTTACGTTTGAAATCTCAGAAGGCTCATAACGCGGTAAGTCAGGATTGGCTCGATACGAATCGTTTTCTATTCTCTCCCACTCTGTGGCGGTGTACACACGGAACGCTTTCATTTGCGTGCTCGAAGATCGCGATGAGCGCACACGAGTCTCAAGTTGCGTTGGGCTCGCCGGCCACCGCACAAGTGCCTCAATATCTTCGTGAAAGAGCGTTAGTTTGTATTTCGTTTTCGTCGCGACAAGATCGTTGTCGCGACGCTTTCCAACGGGTCTAAAAGAAACAGAAAAAAAAATTTTCGCGATACGTTTCTTTTTTCTCAATTGTCGGCTGTGATCGGACACGCGCTCTTCCAAAACTTCGAAGACAACCCAGTGACCGTAATTTACACTCGCACGAGAGAGAGAAAGAGTTTCACTTCTAACCTAAATTCTCGAGTCTACGTAGGGAAACCGTTTCACGTCTCGTCTCGCCAAACACTCGGAGACCCGTTTCGAAAACTTGCGTACTCGTACATATTCAAATATCAATTCTTCCTCGAAAGCTTCGAACGAACAGCCGTGAGAATAATTTTAAAAAATCACGACAATTTTCTACTCATTCGCTTCTCGCGAAAAGCGACAGCGGTGTTTTACGCGTTCTTTTAAATTCGTGACAATCGAAACACCGGCTGTCCGCACGTGCAGCAAGAACAATTCGCGAAGTTCGCTCAGGAGAAAGCTTCGGGGGAGCAGAAGAATCTCACGTCAGATTGCCATTGCGTTACGTAAACATTCGGCAATTCGTTGCGTACGAAACACGGCAACGTAACCTCGGAAAACGTCAGGCGTCGCAAACATAACCTAACAAAAACAAGACGCCGAGTTGCGAAGCTTCACGAGAGAACAATCTCAACGCAAGAAGAAGCGCCGAAACTTTTTCGTCACGAAAATCCGGCCCGGTGCGCCGTCAAACACGGAAAGGTAACCTCGAAAAGCGTCAAACGCGCGAGACCATAACCTCAAAAACCTCGAGACGTCGGCTACGAAAACGCTCACGAGAACAATCAACGGGTAAGAAGAAAATAAAACGCTCTGAAACTCCATTCTTTTATCTCCGGTATCTTATTTACGAACAAAAGAAAAAATGTGGCCCAGCAAAGTCGGCATAAAGGCTCTGGAGCTGTACTTTCCAGCCCAGTACGTCGAGCAAAGCGAGCTCGAGAAATTCGATGGCGTAGGAGCGGGCAAGTACACCGTAGGTTTAGGTCAATCGAGAATGGGTTTTTGCAACGACCGCGAAGACGTCAATTCGCTCTGTCTGACGGTGGTGCATCGTCTGCTGGAGCGTTACTCGATCGAGCCTCGAGAGATAGGTCGTCTGGAGGTGGGCACCGAGACGATAATCGACAAGAGCAAATCGGTCAAGTCCGTGTTGATGCAGATATTCGAGGAGTCCGGTTCCACCGACATCGAGGGAGTCGACTCGACCAACGCCTGTTACGGCGGTACCGCGGCACTATTCAACGCGATATCCTGGGTCGAGAGTAGCGCCTGGGACGGCAGACTGGCGCTGGTAGTGGCTGCCGACAACGCGGTCTACGCACCTGGCAGCGCGAGACCGACGGGCGGCGCGGGAGCTATCGCGATGATAGTCGGCCCGGACGCTCCCATTGTCTTCGACCGAGGACTAAGAGCGTCGTGTATGCGTCACGCCTATGATTTCTACAAGCCGGACTTGCGTTCGGAATACCCCGTCGTCGACGGCAAACTCTCGATACAATGTTACCTGAGCGCGTTGGACGAGTGTTACGCGCGTTACCGCGCGAAAGCCAAGCTCAGGAACGTCCCAGTCAATGTGCAAACGTTCGACGCCGTCCTCTTCCACTCGCCTTTCTGCAAGCTCGTACAGAAGTCCTTCGCTCGACTTGCCTTTGCGGACTTTCTCAGTGCGCCTGTGGACGACGAGAGATACGCGAGCGTGCGCAAGTTTCGCGATTGCAAGCTGGAAGAGACATACTTCGACAGAGACTTGGAGAAGGCGTTTATGTCGCTGAGCGAAAGAGATTTCCGCTCCAAGTCTCAGCCGAGCCTTCTGGTGGCCAATCAAGTGGGCAACATGTACACGCCGTCCGTGTACTCTGGCCTGGTCTCCCTCCTCGTACAAAAACCTATCGCCGAACTGGCCGGCGCCAGAGTCGCCATCTTCTCCTACGGCTCTGGCCTGGCTTCCAGCATGTACTCCGTCACCCTCGACTCGGACGCGAGCGAGAACTCGCCGCTGGCGAAATTGATCGAAAAGTTCGCTCACGTCAAGCCCACGCTTGAGGCGCGCACATGCCTCAGCCCCCAAGAGTACACGGACATCTTGGCCAGGAGGGAAGAGAATTGTCACACCGTGCCGTTCACACCGCACGGTCCCATCGAGCACATGCTCCCCGGCACTTACTATCTAGTGGGCATCGACGAGAAACACAGGAGGACGTACAAAAGATTGCCCCTCGATTAGTTTCTTCTCTTCGAAACTTCCCTCGCGTAGACAAATTATCCGTGTTTCATTTTTCTTGCGCTCTCACGTTCGATCGCCCCGGAAACGGCAATAGCGTTTAAATCAATTGGCTCTGGGAAATATTTTCTTATTCTATCTATCGCCACGATTCGAGTCCATCGGATCGTGATGTGTACAGACATTGGCAGATCTGAAATTTTTCCCGCTTTGGAAGAAACGACTGACTTTTCGATTTCTTCCGAATCACGCAGAGTCTCTAATCTTAGTAGTTCAATTGATCGTTATTCGTAATCGATTATCGCATTTTTGTACATTTATCACTTTGCTTGCGGAACCGAAAGCTGCACAGATGGATTCCGTTGGAAGGCTGCTGGTATGGAGGATGTATCACGCGTATATTCGTGAACAAAAGTTCTTTTTCATCCGGATTTCTGTACTTCGCGATTTGTCGGGAAAAAAGATAGAAAATTCGTGCCCAGCGAAGTTACAAACACAGATTTTAAATAATAATGCCGAAAAATTAATAACGAAGCCTCCGACCAATAAATCGTTCGAGAAATATGACGTTGAAATTTTCATCGTTAGAATGCAACGATTTTTTTTCCTTCGTGTTTTTTTTATCACTCGAAACCTCTTGTCGCACCTTAAGGTTGTAAATCCGTGATAAAAATACGCAAAAACGTTCGAATTGTTTTCATGGCGCGAGTCAGCCAAAAAAGTTTTTATCAATGAAGAATTAATTTTCGTTGCGTTGCAACGATGCAAGCTTCAAGATCATCAACAAGTAATCAAATTAGAAAATCATGTGTAATTATTGATTAAAAAAAAGACTTCGGCATTTTTTCAGAATTTTCTGACCTTTTAAAAATGTTTTTTTTTTAGTCTGTGAAGTCTGTGAAGATAATCAATGACGTATTTTTAATTTTTTTTAGCAAGGCCCTTGAGAAGAAATGAAGAATTGGAAGAGAGGAGATTCGGAAAAAAATCAAACGTGTTTTACAAAGAAAACAACTGCTCCGTATTTAGAACGTTATTTCTAACAATTATTCATGGAACCGTTTTTGAATAACTTTTTGGCACTTCTAATATGCGAAATCCAAGTTGACAACACCTTGAAGACCTGGGCATTTTTTAAATCCAGAAGCACTGAAATTTTCGACAAATGGAACTTTTGACCGCGATTGTACGTACAATACATGCTCAAAATAATTTATTATCGATAGTTCGACAAAGAGAATCTCGCCGCGGACTTCATCGATTGCGGGACAAAGAGAAATGTTTTATAAAAACAAAGCCTGTAATATACTCGTATACGGTAAAGTTCTCTAGGGAATATTACGCGTTATTTATTCTCTACATGCGTACGCAGTCTAATACAACAATAAATCCACGTACAATTTTACCAGATTCACGACTTATTTTATAGTCCCATTGGATGAAAGGGAAGTTTCGGGAAAACCTTAGCAACCTTAAACATCTTGTTTGATTATCTGAGATATAAGGTATCACTTTCGAAAGGGAGTATCGTACGCAAAAACAAGACGACCAAATATTACGAACGTTCACTGTACTACGATTCTGCGATCAACAAAATGCCAGTGCCTTAAACTTGTTGCAAAAAGAACTGGATGCTCATTCGACTGCCGTACTACATGCTCATCGAAATGTTTTCTTTCCCAGGCCAAGATATTAAAAAGTATTCGACGTGACCCCCCTCCCCCGCCCAAGCCGAAATAGAAGCTGTACCACGTGACACATGATGAAAGCTAGTTGAAATGTTCGAACACATATTTCTCAAAGATAAAAAGTATTTAGGGAAAAAGGTATTCGTCAAGCTCTGCATCAGTGACTTCCTCAGAGCCTTATTTCTTGTTTATCGTTAAAACAACTCAACCATCTATGAGAAAACGGCTCGACGAATTGTGAGGTTTTGTTGATCTCGCGCATAACGTCTCCATTCTTGTGCGTCTTTAACAATTAGCCTACTGCGAATGTAAAGAAAAAAAAAACAAATTTAAGGTTGTAAATGTTATCGAACCTCGATACTTCGCAGCATTGAAAGAAGACTCGACGCCCGTTGGCCACGTGACACGACGAGGTAAACAAAATGGCCGATTGTGGCTATCGGCTCAGGTATCTCAGGAGAGTGAGGTTAGGAATATTGTGTCGGCGAAAAAAAGGGCTGTCGACCATAAATTGTACGATAAAAAAACAATACCTCGATTACTCTTTTACTTACCATTTGCTGGAAAAAATATTCGTCCTTGTGCGTTTCATTAAAATAAATAAATTCGGCCGTCATGAACGTCGAACGAACGGAGCTTTGGACGACGGATGAGAATTGGACATAAAATGTAATAGGTGCGAACGTTCTGAGCTTCCCAGGAGCGCGCGTGACGGCGAATGTATAAAATTGTTATAAATTATTCCTCCACGTTTGTTTCTTCAAACTGTTTATCGTGAAATTCGACTGTTGAATAAATATTGTTACTTCGATCACACCTTGCATTATTCGCTGGAATAATTTTTCTACATGACGGATATGTATGTTTTATTAACAATTGTAGCGAAAATATATAGATATATGAATATTTATTTTCTCATCGGTCTAAAAAAAGGCCGAACTTGAATAAAACCGGTGATGCTAAAAACGACGGTCAATATTTACTTCCTATACGTGTTTCGTTGTTCTCATTACGCATTGGAAAAAGTGCTCGGCATAATGACCTTCACAACGTATGTCGTGGCCGAGGCCATTCCGGGTGTTGCCCACTTTCGATATATGGACAAAACGGTCGAATATGTTGATCGTTTTTTTCGGTACAACTGTACAGAATCGTTTCGAACTTCCTGAAGAGTGTAGGCATAAATTATCGGCAGTGATGCACATCCTACGGGATGGTCCGATGTTTCAAAAGAAAACTTGATTAGTGTTGAGAAAAATCTTCAGAAATTCTTTCCTGTCAAAAAATAAACAGGCCACTCAAGGTATTCCTTTCACGAACCCGAATATTTATCAATTAAGGAGGTACGATCATTACTACGAATCCAACTTTCGGATTTGAAATTTTTATATGATTTTGACGAATACTTTATGCGCTTATTGCCAAAATTAAAGCTATTTTGATCGTTTAGTTGTTTCGCAATAAAACTGCTAAGTCGAGCACTTTGAGTTACCGAAGCACATCGTCTTATGGAGACGGTCAATCGGAAGTGATCGTGATTTTTCTGCTCACGTATCCAACTAAAGCCGTTGGAAAACTGAAAATCGAAAGATTAGATGAAATAGATATTGTAAAAATGAGAAAATCAATCTTCACCGTGTGGTTAAAACGCTACATTACAAGAAAGTTTCAATTTCTGGTTGAAAATGGTCAGAACGACGAAATAGCACCCACGGACTTAGCAACGTCGCGAGTAACAGCTGATGCGTTTGGCGAACATAACCCAGCTTTGTTTTGAAATTGATTTGAATAGAAGCCGCCACAAAATATGCAAACAACAATTTATGGAGTTTTATCATTTATCACGTATCAATAAAATGTATAATTATATTCTGCCTGACGTATTAATTTCGCTGAGGTAATTCAAGCCTATTTTTAATAGGTTTCCGGCTGATTTTTGTTTTTGTAGTCCGTTTGTATGGTGGATATGTTAATATTATTATCAAGATTACTACCGAGTCGTTGACAATCTGATTTTTCAGTTTTTATTTGTTCACGTGCAATAAATTCATCATTCACCACAACATTTGGCACACTATAATCGATAATACGAATAATCAACATTAGTGAACATCAATCAGAGCACCCGTGGGTAAAATAAATTTGGACTCTTTTTCGACCCCGAGTAAGTGATTGTGCCTCCTTAACTGATTTTCGTCTATAATTAAATAAAAGTACCTCCCATTATACGGATAAAACTTCAAGCCGAGTTACTGAATTTTTGACGGAAAATGACGACTAAAAAAATCGTCGCACTTATACGGCACTTTATGGAGATGACACGCGGCCACATTTCTATCGAATAATTTATACAATAAATAACTCCAGATGCTTGATATAAACTGCCCAACGCGTGTAGAAAAATTCTAAAGATTCTGTAACGATAATAAAAACGGGGTCACCGAATGTTTAAGGGGTTACCCCCACTTGCGATTTTGAAAAAATCGATTTTTTTTAATTGCATTTTTTCGAAGTATAAGTATCTGAGAATATGTCCTGAAAATTTCAAGTCGATCCGAACAAAATTGACTGAGATATGAGCGTTGAAAGAGAAGAATTCGTTGTGTAAACGACCGGCTAGTCTGCCGTCTGGCGCGCGTTTTTCTCAAAATGGCATTTCTGAAGTCGGTGCCCAAAACTACTCCGACACTAATGAACCGATCTTCTTGAAATTTTGCAGGCTTATTTAATACATAAAAATGTAGTCTTTAATCGTTCGATTTTTTTTTTCGAAAAAAATGGCCGTTTTATAGCCGAGAAAACGGCCGTTTTTTTTTCGTTAAAATCGAACCATTAACTTTGACTGTCCGCCATTTTGTGAAAAATGAATATTTTTTAAAATCCTTCGATTAAAGACTAGTTTATACTTATATTTGACTAAATCCATCCGCATTTTTTTTTCAGATGATCCACTTCGCCGCAATGTTGGTCACCGCAAACCGTGTATATAAAAACATTATTTCATTGACGGCCATTTACCACTAAACAATGTAATATTTTTCAATAAAAAAATTACTGAAAGTTCTTCAAGATGTGTTCTTTAAGATGGTATATTGATCGATTAAAAAAGTTTTGTATTTTTCTTTAAAAAAATTCATGAAAAAGGCCTTTTTTTGCGCTACAAGTGAGGGTAACGCCTTAAAGAAAATATAAATGATAAAACTTGGAAAAATGTGATTAGCCGAAGAATTTTCGTAGTTTCGATTTTTTAGAGAAAATGTTAAATTTTATAGAGTGAATAGAATGAAAATTGTTGGAGTTATGCTGTGTGCCATTTCGGAAAATTGTATTCCGAGAAAAACGGTCGACGTCTCGCACATGGCCAGCAACTGCCACCGCAGACCTACGCGGGCCTTTTTTTACAAGTACCCCATTTGCCCCCCCCCCCTTATTCTAGGTGGTTCAAAGCATCTCTCAAGCGAATAAAAATAATCATTTTTTGTAATTCTTTCTTTCTTTCTGTAATTTTTGACACATTTTTATTGATCCTTCGAGAATATGTACAAAAAACAATTATTATCGTGCACTTTTGTACGTTTGTTTACAGCGGTGCGCGGAAAACGTCCCCAATGCGACCCTTGTTGTAGACGTTGTATAAATGTGAGAAAAACCAAACATGTTCTCAATCTGTATGAGTGTTGTAACGTTTGGTACCAAATTAAGCAAAAAAAATTACACGATGGCGGCGTACTAAAGTTTGATTATCAATTTTTCTAATTTTTCTTATCATTTTACGAGTTATATATATATAAAACAATTATTACGTCGCAATTCTGCTACCAACGTTCCAAAATAGTCTACCAAAGGTATATGCCAAGTCTGAGCTCAATCGGCCAACTGGTTACCGAGATATCGTGGTTGCCGGTTCGAAAAACATTTCGAGGAAAAAAAAGTTTCGTAAAAACGAGTTTAAAGTTCGCCGGGTCTCGACCGCGCTCCCCAAGCGTGCTCCTCACAATTTCTATATCTCCGCTAATTTTATGAGTATCATTAAACGGTTTCCACAGACGTATTCAGGTTTGTAAGATAATAAAATAACTAAAAAACGATTTAAAAAAATGTCTAGACAACAATACTGCCATAAATATATCAACGCAATGCCGGAAAAGCAAAAATTATATTGCTGTTATCTATTGAGGGAGGATTGTGGGAAGGCACAAATTCCAGTATCGAAGACTTGATCAAACGAATCGTTATTATTACACAATACAAAACAACAAAATGTTACAACGCTGAGATTGGTACGTATAATAACTACTCTTCCAGTATACAAACTATTGTAATTACTAATTAGAAAGGTGAGTATCCTTGCATGTGCGCGTAAGAAACAAAAATTACTATTGCGCTGATATTTGTGAGATTGTCCAAATTCGAACGACACATTGATTTGTTACGTCAGTATTCATGAGGTTGAGGTTTGCATCGTTGGAATGCAAGGAAAATTAATATTTCTAAGTTTTCCTTTGACTCCTTTTGACAGATTTTGCCCTCAAAAATCGTTCGACTATTTTATGAGCTATTTATTGAGCGATCTATAATATAAATCTAAAAAAAAGATCTGCTATAATAATAAAAGTATGAAAAAAATGTAAAAAAGATCTTTCCTTGCGTTCCAACGATGCAAGCTTCAATACCATCAATATTTGTGTTTTATCGACGATTATTTTTGTTGCC
Organism: Ophion costatus; assembly: GCA_951751655.1. Classification (NCBI taxonomy): domain Eukaryota; kingdom Metazoa; phylum Arthropoda; class Insecta; order Hymenoptera; family Ichneumonidae; genus Ophion; species Ophion costatus. Next base: position 26,438,987 of record OX632363.1, read on the forward strand.
ATATTTTGCCTATTAATCGAGTATTTTTCGTACTAGGGCTACAAAAAGATTTTATCGTACACATATCACCTGTCTGAAGGCTAATTCCATTTGCCAACAATGTGCATTCGCCGGGAACAAAATCCTGCCAGCACTTTGTCGTGAAAAAGTTGTTTTCGGCATACGGTTTTATATATATATATATATATATATATATATATATATATATATATATATTTATTGGGACGCTGAATAAGTTCTCGGTGTTTATTTTTCGTGAAAATTAATGCTTCACTTAAACAAATCATTCTTCATGCTTTCCAACGTTTCGTAACAGTTGTGTGATCAACTTCAATGAGTCTGCAAGTTCAGCGAGCGTCTGACATGAATCTTCATGAAGTAACGCCTCCAATTCAACGCATCACAAACATTCTTTTTGAAGCGTCTAAACCAATCTCTGCATGGTGTTTCCGACAGAGCATGATCGTCGTAAGTCTCAACAAGAATTGGATGATTAAGCGATTTTTTTAAATTTTCATTCTAAGTATCATGAGCGGTTTTTAATGCAAAGTATTTTTCTTTTTGTTCAACAATTAACAACGATATAGCACTTCGAAATTGTTGTTCTGTTCGGCTCGGCAAAAACGCGCCGAAAGCATCCGACGTTACCCGAGCGCTCGTGACGTCACCGCTCGAGAGCCAGTATATGAACTACTCGTGTAATACGACTATTCTGTCAACAATGGCCACGACAGCATCGTATAAGGCTTGTTGCGTTTCCTTTTTCTATAAATTCGACGAAAGGTGCCCCTAATAAGGTATTTCTGAATGTACCATAAGACGTAAATCTTCGAAATCTGTGCTTCGGTGCAGCACGTCGTGTCAACTTGAAATCGTCGCCCACTTACTTTTTCTGCGAAGAACACTTTGACGTAAGTGTAAACGTGTTATAACATAAACTAAAGTGGAACATATTTTTTTCAATACGTTATTCTCAATATACTTATGATGCGTAGCGACGATAACCGGCACAATTTGTCAAGTCTCTCCTAACCTAAAAATCTACGGTCGGCAATTTACTCAAATTGGCCTTCACAAATCTACTTGCACACATCGTTGCACGGTAATCAAACTAGTTTTCGACTTTTTCTCAACACTCGAAATGTTCTCGGATGTAAAATGATCCCAAATTTCTCATTTCTGTACACTCGCGTGCAAGCCGTATACATAGCGTATTCGGTCGTGTCGAACGGTAACAAGCGCCAGCGCCGCTAGCGTGGCATTTCGCCCCAACATCTACAGTTTGCATTATCGCGATAGAAAAATAACGAATGTCTTTCGAATTATTTCAAAGAAAAAACTCCTTTGACGTGTTTTATTATTACGAAAGATCAATTCTAAATAAAAGAAATCGAACATTTTTTTCAACAACTCAATTCTGGGTGCTTCTGCTGCAGATTTTTGGTATATATTCGGAAGTGGGGCTCCTGCCAGAATCAGGCTAATTTTTGTTTGGGTTTGTTTGAGGTTGTTTGGGCTAACGTGATTCTAGCAGGACACTTCCGAATATTTACCGGATTAAAAAAAAATAAAGTGGTGTAGTAAAATATCCCGCAAGTACCGTTTTTTTTTCGTCTCGAAATTTGACATGTTTAACACTATGCAAAAAAAGTTGTTGCTTACACTTTGGCGAAATTACATACACTGAATTTCAAGCTTGCTTATAGTATTTCTTTATAGATGCCTTACCATCTTAAACTACGCGCACGCAGCTCTGGTAACGCCATCTATTTGAAAACAGCGAGAACTTATTCAACGTCCTAATATATTAAGAGAGCGCTTTCTGAGATTCTAAAATTGATTTTGGAGATTCATCCTCAATACTTACCAGAAGTGGCATAAATTCGAGTCGCGTTTGGGGCGTAAAAAAAATGGTCAATAACAGTGCTATAAAGTAAATAAAGAAGAAATCTCGGCTGAAAAACTGGTACAGAAAAAAAAAGTTGCGTGCGGCCAACGCTGAGAAATAGTTCGTATAGTGTATTCAACTACGTATCGTTTCGTAAGCGCAATTCGGTTAAATTTTTTCTGTAAATTCAATGAAACGAAAGTGATGTTGAAAACACACGTTGGCCGGCCACCAGAGCAGCCTGATTATTGCGTGTCTCGTTGGAGAAAAACAAAGAGCTGAAGAGGGGCTTAAGACATTCTGTAAGAACAGCCTGAACAGGTCGTTAACTCCTTACCACCGCCGAGCTTCACAACGTCGTCAGTGTTCACCTTGAGCTGGCGGTTCTCGTGCCGTTTCTAAAAAAAAAAAAACGGATTATTGCGGTAAGAAAATATTGAAAAAATGACGAAGAAAAAATTAATGGGACATTTGACATTCACCTTGAGTTCGGAGGCCATGCAATAAAAAATAGTATCTATATTTGTGTTTTCTTTGGCTGACGTTTCGACGACGTGCAATATTTCCGGAAGACATTGACGAACGGCTTGGGCCTCTCCTCTTTCCACTTCCCGCAAGCCTTCCAGGTCACATTTGTTTCCTGATAAAAACGATTCGATAAAAACGGTGATCTATTCAGCCGGAGAAAAAAAAAGAATTATTTATCCCATATGGACTGAATTTTTACTATGAAACTTGCCTACTAAAATCAGTACTACGTGTGACGACGTGTATCGTCGCACCTCCTCGATCCATCTCTGTAGACTCAAAAAACTAGAGCGTTTCGTTATATCGTAGACTACAGTGAAGAAGAAAAAAAAGATACAACGAGAAAAGAAACGTCAGTACCGTGTATCGTTCGTTTATGCTTTTTATCATATACGCAAGACACTAACCAACAAGTGTGTCATATTTACCCACGATTATGCCATTCGCGGATCGATAGTAACTCTGAGTTATAGTGCGGAACTTTTCATGACCCGCTGTATCCCAGATCTGTAGCTGTAAGAACAAATCTGGCGTTAGTCGGGTAGGGGAATCCCCGAAAATCCATTGGCGCGAACACTGCGTTCCTAAAGACCTGCATCTACAATCCGAGAATTCATTCGGAGATTTCGGGTGCCCTTGTGGTTTTTTTAGAGGTAGAGGTAGTAAAATTAATTAACATAAAAAAAATGATTGAAACTAAGCAATTCAATTAACTAATGTAAACTAACGAACATAAGTTAACTAATTTAAATTAACCAAGTAATTAATAGAAATTAACGTCAAAGTTTACGTTAAAACATGTATCAAAACCAATTACCGTAGTAAAATTAATCTCGATCGAAACATAGTGAAAAATAATATCATCGAAATGTTAGTCCGTTATTGACTCATTTTTATCACCGGATTTTTTTTGTCGGAAACCGCCGAGGTAACGATGATTATTATCAAAAATACTTCGTGCTGTGGCGGCTTTTTGTGTTTTGTGATATTCGTACGATTGAACAACGCCGGCGAAGCTAATCATAGTGAAATCATAGTCTTTTAGTTGCCGAGTTTCAACGAATAAGGGACCTAAAGTCACCTTTAGGTTAGTGGAATATCCTATCCTCTAAGGACGCTGGAGAGTGATCCACCATCCACGGATAAATAAATAAATAAATATATGTGTGTGTATATATACATATATACACACACGAACATATATATATATATATATATATATATATATATATATATATATATATATATATATATATTCTTATTGTGTAGACTATACTGACACTTTGTAAATTTTTGGAAATTTACCACCACAAAAAAATTAGAGATAAAGGGTGCCCCAAAATACCCTGACATTTTAAATTGCACGTAATTTTTTTTTTGCGAACATATAGTACTAATCTTTGACAGCTGGCATCAGGAAGTATTGGGGTTTACTCATGAAGAATTACACGACCAAGCAACGTATGAAAATTGTTATTTGCTTCATCGTTACTGCATATTTATTGCGGACGAAGTTTCGTGGTCGTATTATCTCACGCCACAGCAATAATGTGAATTGGCCACCAAGATTGCGCGATTTCACGCCATTGGACTTCTTTCTTTTGGGTTTTCTGAGAGGAAAAGTGTATGCCAATGATCCACAGACCTCTCCGGAGCTCAAGGAAGCAATTGGACGCACCAGTAATGAAATTAGTCTACAATTATGCCAAATCTTTATTGAAAATTTTGTCAAAAAAGTGAAAGTTTGCAAACAGGGACGAGGCGGCCATTTATCGGATATTGTGTTCCACACATAGCCTCCATGTTTGTACCTTATGTTGAAATTAAAATATTCGTACTTTTCAAATAAATATTATAGTACGTTTTATTAATAAATTAAAATGCCTGGTCATTTGGCGACACCCTATAGAAAATAGCAATGAGGTTGGCATTGCTGCCAACCTTAATGTCTGCGACGTTGCCATATTTCGGCAACACTTAATATTTAATGAATGGTAACAATAAATCATCTCGTGACATAGATATAAATAGGCATAATTATAAACGGCTCGAAATTTTCATTCTGGATTGTATAAACCATTCGCTGATGCAGTTTTTTTTCGTAATAATCATCGATAACGTTTTTCACGCTGATAGTAACACAAAAGTTCTTTTTTTTTTCACGTAATAAAAAAATGCATAATTTTGCCTTGTAATTATATATTTTGTGAAAAATTACCATCTACGGAAGAAATCGTATGCATTTTTTTGAGGTACATTGAAAAAAGAAATCATAAACCGTTATTTGACTCAACTGGACCGCTCCAGCCTCCTCAACAGCGACACACCGTGACGACTGCAAAATTGAGAAGCTTGGAGACTAAACGTGCCAATGAGATTCGAGGCCAGACGAGCCTGGTAGTGGCAGTCGTCGTATAAATACGATCACACACATAGAACAGCACTTGAGTCATCGAGTCGACGTTCGCTAATTTCTATCTTACGAGACATCATTCATTTCATTAACTAATCGCCATGTCGAATATCAAAGTTCTGAAAAAAGTTTGCAATCGGGAGTTTTTACGAAACAACCACTTTTTTTCTTTTTCAACAACAATTGACAGCTAAATCGTACAACAATTCACCTCAAAAATACACAAAAGTATTTTTTCCCCTGCGAATCGGGGCTACCGAGAATAAAAACTACTGACCTTGACCCTCTTTCCGTCTACCAAGACGGTTTTCATTGAAAAATCGACCCCGATCGTCGTTCCGTGACGTTCGATAAACGTACCCGATCTGAATCTCTGTACGACGCATGTCTTTCCCGTACTGCAATCACCGATCAATACGATTTTAAATAAATAATCGAAATTATCCTCAGCGTGGCCAATCACATCGTTCGCACCACTATGAGACATTATTATTTGTGAATTCCATAAATGAAAGCAAAAAAGAAGGAAATTATATATCCCTGGCCGAGTGTGTATAATGTTTGACGTACGGGATTGCAACACTACCTATTATAGGTAACACACCGTGAGAATCTGTAGCGAATGGGAGAAACGTTTGTCCGATGGGGAAGGGCTACATCGCATATGTATTTTCAACGCTGACTCTGCTCGAAGCCGGAAATCGCCATGACGCTTCGCCGTGATCATTTTTGATCTAATGCGCGTCTACGTTCACGTTTTTTCACCTACTCGTTCGTCCATTGGTCGACGAGCCCAGCGCTCGACGAATCACCGTAGCGAATCCTCGGAACGGACGCGATGAGAGATCAAGTAAAGCGACGCCGTGTGGAATACGCTCGGTCGGTAAAAAATAACCATTCCTAAGTTTTTCACACAAATGGCTGCCAATTCGAAAATACAAGAAGTGATCGCCTCTTGTATGCAATTGTTCTTTTTTCCGAAACACTGGCCGTTTGGGGATAAAATTTGCAGGGTATCTTTCACTTCTCGCACGCATCGACTTAATCGCTCACATCGCCTTAAGGGGACAGATCCCTTTGGGCTGCCGAAAATAAACGAATTTTCAATATTATATTGTTTCGAAATTATTTATTTTACATAATTGAAATTTTATGTACTTATCTTTTAATTTGTTTACAACGGCCGTATGGGATTATACGTATACATTGTACATAACAGAAATAACTTTTAGTATTGTTCGATCTATGATTTATAAAGATACAAACTTGGATAGAAAAAATCTTGTGGTGTGAGTGCAAACTTGTCTTGATGGCTTAAAAATAGTCATTTTCAGAGCTAACATTCACGATTTTTTAAAGACTTTATCTGTAGGTGGTTTACGGAACGACAATTCACTTTTGTTATCCATCTTGCACCCTCGAACACATTTTTTTTTTTAAATGTTGTCCATTGTTATTAATGTATCTTGACAAAGTTTACTATACTAGTAGAGCTTCTGCCTAGGCCGCGAGAGCTCAAGACTTTTGGGGGTCGCGAATAGTGCAGAATTTGCAGTTTTTGGATACGAGCCGCCGCTAACTATCGTTAGGTGTCACAGCGATCGAGGGGATGTAGGCTCTCTGTTCCCGTAGTTTTTGACAGTGCCCAGGTTCTTTAAGGTCGGTAAGGTGGAAGGCAGGAAAAGAAATTTGCGCTTCGTCTCAGGTACAGTGGCAGATTCATCAGTAGGGCTGTGCCACTTTACCCTGCCCTAGATGCGTTGGGTTTAAGGATCTGGGGGAGCCGCTATTCTATAACGCATGCCTCTGCGACAGCCTGTGAGAGACGTTGGAACGATGGCGGTAGCCGCGTAGCGATGAGGACCACCACAGGAATCCCAATACCCCATAGCCGACCATTACCACGTGTATGAACGGCGTTGGCGGAAGAACTCGGAGCTAACGTCGCATCTTGGAAAACCAACCTACCAGATTTTTGGGGTTGTCGATAGTTTTGGGCACTAATGACCATATTGCTGTAGTTTTCTTCGAATCTTTATAATTATCTGGCAATTTTTTCCACTATACTGCATTTACGCCCCAAATTTTATCACATTGGGTTGTGCCGCTTGATCGGAATTGCAGTTCACGTTTTCGAAGTGCATAGGAAAAAGTATGAGAAAGGAAAGGACAGGAAAAACTGGGAGACAATGCAAGTTCCACTTTTTTCTTCTTTTTTTTTTTCATTATTCAACGATGCACTTCTCTCGTCGAGCTAACAATTTGGTAAGATAATACAATTCTCGATGTCCTTGGCTTTTTGTATATATATAAAATAACGACAATTTTGTTCTTGTCCTCTTGTTCCATTTTTTTATTTGATAGAAAATGACGTTTCTGAGTCGACTCTCGCGATTCGAATGGCCACGAGGATATTGATTATGATTCATGCTAAATTAGTAATATGGTCTTCTCGGATTATTCTGTAAAAGCAAAAACAAAACGCCGTGACGAACCAAAAAGTTACAAACCGTTCTTCCCGAACGTGACTTCTTTTTCCGGTATGCGCGAATGCTTCGCTTCTGTCGACGTTGTACTCACCAAGGGATTCGGTCTAAATCTATAGGCGAGCATCATGCGTTTCCTGTACGCGTCAAACTCGTCGTCGTCCCGCGAAATGCCGTCGGGCCGTTCGGAACCGAGTCCCGCACTGTCGAGTCTGTTCGTCGCTCTGAAAGAAAACGGTTTAGTACACATCGCGGGTGTCAAAATGCGGGAATCCGACCTCCAATCCATTTGTAAACAATACGGTAAATAAGATTTTCACATTCGATCGGTCACCAACACGCTGCCAAAGTATTGGCATTTAATTTCGGCACACCATTGCGTTTTTTCTTTCTTCATAAGGTCGTAAACGCTCAAGGTGACTTTGCGCAAAAATGCAGGCGCCTGAACACGCTGGAAGGGTGTAAAGAGTACGGAAGAAGAAAGATAAAAATGAACGCACTTGTTGACCGGTTCGACGCGACCACTTCCCTCGCTGCCCAGGCCCTGTCCCTCGCTCCAGCCGAGCTTTTGCAACATTTGGAAGCCTGAAAAAAAAAAACAAACGGTTCGTACAACTCGTAAAAGTGCGCCGACGCGGCGTCTCGAAGACGATTGGTTTCACCTATGTTGTCTGCTTTTAGCTTGAACTCCTTGTAATCACTGAGATCGGGTTCCTTGCCCTGCTTCAGGGCACTGTACTGTTCCATAAACGTTTTGAGCTCGTCAGGTGGCAAGAAATCACCGATATGGTGCTTCCCTTTGGCCTGAGCGGTTAGCTCTTCCGCCCACATCTGCGTCGCCTCCATTTCCGCCGATCTTATCTTGTGCTCCCACGTGCCTCCCTCGACTTCCTCGTCGCTGTCGTACTCGTACTTGTGCTTTCCCTGCTGCTCCAAACGTTTAACTTCCTCGCGCTTCTTCAGCAAGTTTTGATACAGAAGGTTTATCTGCCGATAAGAGAGTTTACATCAAAGTAGCCTCTCCCCGAGACCTGACAAGGCACGGTCTCACAGGTCTTGAAGCAACCCTCAGTATCAGTGGTGGCGAGAGTCTGCTTATTGAGGGGTTTTGCGGCTCGGTATTGCTGCTACGTGGCACTAGGGCTGACACGTGAAAAAGCAGAGCTCAGATAAACAGGAGAGAATGTATGAGCAGTTGGGGCTGGGAAAAACCGCGACGGAAGTACGTCATGCCAGCGATCTTGAGGAGGCACTTGCTATGGACGGTTACGAGGGCCGCCTACAGCATGTGACAGCCTGCAGACACGGCGAGCTTGTGGAATAGCAAAATCAGCTAGAAATCAGAAGGCACTTTCCGTATGTCCATCGTGGGGGCAATGGCGAAAAATGATTTAAATTGGGCGCCAGAAAACGACCATCTCGAGGCGGCACTTTTTATCACGAGACTTCCGTTCCGTTCGCTCGGCATTACGTGCTCCCTCCTGTTTCTCTTCGAGCTTTGGAGCGCACTACACCCACCACTATCGTTTCAAGACCTGTATGCAAGACCGTGGCTGCGACGGACACGCCTGAAAAGATCCTAAATCCGGAAATTGTTGGATCTTCCAAGGAATACTGACTTTGTAATGATCCTCAGCCTTTTTCCACTGCTCCTCGCTTAGGTCGAGGGTGCCGAAGGTCTGCCGGGCGTATTGCATAAGAGCGGGATCGTTTCTCGATATTTTACTCAGCATCGGGTTTTTCCCTCTGGTATTTTGGCTCTTTGGGGGCGTTATAATGGAGGCAGGCTGGCCTATTTGACTCGGTATGGCTATACCAGGCTGATGATAAAGGGGACCGGAATCGGGCCTGTTTGCGGATTGAATGCTCATGGCAGGAACATCCACCTTATCGTCAGGCTCGCCCCAACGGCTTCGCCGCTTTCGCTTACGCTCTTCTCTGCTATCCTCTTTGTAATGATCTGACGACGAAAAAAACAGGTGAAACCTTCGTCGGATCATCGTAAATTGTAATAGTGAATTAATACTAAAGTACTCCCGTAAAGTTCGCACATTAATCGGTCGTTCATGGAAAAACGCCATTTTTCAAACACATTATCGACATTTGACCTGTAAAATTTATCGAAGTGTCGAAAGTGTGGCTGATGAAACCTGGTCGAGTTGAAAAGCGTTTTTTTTCTTGGTTTTTTTTTCTCCCAAAACTGATCATTTTTACGGCATAGGCAACAATTTTACTTGAAAGTACTGACCGGAGGCTATTGTCGGGAATCGTTCAAAAATATTTAATGAAAGGGTTACGAGAATAGAGATGTGTGCACGCTACGGTGACGGACGGACATGACGAAATTAACAGGGCACCAGTGGCTACGGGACCCTAATAAAATCGCGTCCGCCAATTAGGAACTGATCTACTTCGAGGATGGACGCTCGACAGGGGGAAAAAATACTAACCGCTCTGCGAAGAATGTCTCTGGGACTTATCGACATCGTCATTATCACTGAGAGCCTCTTCGGGACAGTAAGGCTCGGCTCCGCTACCGATCTTGTTCTCTTTGCCAGCTTTATCAGCCCGAAATTTCGCCACCAATCCCCTGTACTGCAGATACGCTGCACTTTGCTTTTGGTGCAGAAACCTTGATTAAAATAATACTTAAAACGCTGCCAAGTAAGATATACGCCTAGATAAAGTATGTTTCGGATGCGGTGGAGACAAGCACGGTAAGAGAAAGAAAGGGAAATAAATATATATCGGACACTCCACGTAATTGGCGCGAAGACAATCTTCACTCAAGACTACTTTATGGCACCTGTGTAATGAAAAAAAATGTTCGAGCGTTTTTGTCTTGATGCACAGATGGCTATTTTGGGAATAAAAAATACGAGAATCATTTGCAGCACCTCACTGCGATTTTAACCCGAACTCATTGCAGTCTTAAATTTGTAGTGAAATTTAAAAAATTCAAAAGGCTGCGATTTTCTTTTGAAATGAAGAAAGCCTGAACCACGAGGGCACTAGACCTGAAAGTTGCGATAAATCAGTTCTAAGAGAAAGTCGAATATTATTTGAAGACATAATTGGGTGGAAAAATAACGTTGCATTGTTTCCTGAGGTGACAATTGGCGAATTGCACGGTTGCCCATAATACGCCCAGCAAAGAAATGTCTCCGTTTCGTGTGAAGTGGCCTACATATAGATATTTTTGTTACGTTCGGAATTTAGTCGCTAGCCCGAGTTGATTCGTGTATCAATGAGGTGAGGCGATGCATGACGAATCGTCAAAAACATCGTTGATTCGTGAGAGAATGTAGAAAATGGTAAATACTTTGAACTACTCATATGCATCAAAAACTGAATAATGACATGCGGGTTCTAGTCTACATACGGGCATTACGACACCAAGCCTTTTTTTCCTTGAGTTTAGCAGACGGACTTTGTTTGCTCTTTAAATTTAGGTTGACGATGTAATTTTTGTTAGATTATTGAAACAGCATGTCATCGATCGCGAGGACGTAATTTCGGATATTAACGCTCGTATTCGTAGTCCTTCCTTGAGGAATGAGGATTCCGCCTTCCTCGTAACGCGTTTCATAAACCTTCTTTGACTGAACAAGGGGCCTTGGCCCAGAAAGTCGACCGGAGAATTCGTGACCGCTAAACGATTTTGCATCGAACACGACCTTGCCCAATCCGTTTGAACGGAAAAGCAAAAAATGGTCCTGCTGATCTGGCATCTCCGAATGTGGCTGGACCGATTTTATATTTTTTAAATCAAGTCGATTGCGCAAGATGCATTTTCCGCATTTACCGTTCCATTCTTTTATTCTTGTCCGTCTATGACCATCGTCATTTAGTGAGGTCGCGTGCCAAACGGGATCGTTGCGAAATCCATTGCGCGCAATTATTTGCAGACGTCATGACACGTTGCTTCAGCAGGCGGGTTATTGAGGGAGCTTTCCAGTGTGAAATTTTCAAAAAATCGATTTTTTTTTTTTGCTTTATCGAATAGTATACACTCTTCCGAATATTCTCTGAAATTTTCATGCCGAAATTCAGATTATTTCGGTTACTGTACAGCATTTCTTGGAAGAAGGCAACGGAGCGCTACAGCTACAGCGAAACTTTGAACGCGTTTTTCTCGAAACAGCATTTTTCAAAACGGTGTCCAACTTGGAGGGCAGAGTTTTAAAGCTATCGAGTTGAATTCAATTTAAAGCTATCGAGTTGAATTCAAAAAAAAGCTTCCATAGCACGATAAACAATGACGTTAAGAATATTGTGTAAAAAATTTTTTACACAATATTCTTAACGTCATTGTTTATCGTGCTATGGAAGCTTTTTTTTTTTTTGACATCTTCCTATTTTTTTGTAAAAAAAACTGCCAAAAAAAATGCTAAAATCGATACTTTTTGTTCAAACCGGCGCCATTTTTGCAAAAAAAAAAAAAAGCCTCCATAGCACGAAAGCCAATTATATACCGATCAATAATCTTTTTGTGTTTTTTTGTTTCAGATCAAAATTGTGACCCCCAACGTGGACACCACATCCAAGTGCATTTTCTGCAACAATTGTTTCATCATTTTTATAGATATTAATTAATAAATAAATCGATCTTTAAAAAATTGTTTTGTATTCTTCAATACCCAATTAATATACAAAAAAAAACCAGACCGATTAGATTATTTTTTCTTTAAAAAAAAAAATCGCGAAAAACAGCGATTTTTCGGGCTGTCACACTGGAAAGCTTCCTTAAGGCGGCCATCCCATCTGACAGGTTAAAAAAAATCGGAAAAAATGTTTCGCACTAATGGTGCGTCAACATTTTCTTTGTGTAAATCGTATTATAAACCTTTAAACGCGTTTTTTTTTCAAAACCATTTTTCAAATTGGCTTCAATGATATCTCAAGATCTACTGAACCGATTTCGCTCAAATTTTTATGGTATAGTCAGCACATCTACAGTTCTCACCCGAACTAGAATATTTCTCATATCTGCCATAGTTTGTGGACTGAAAAACTCGAAAAAAATATGACGAAAATTGGAACTTAACTTTTAAAACCGTGCTAAAAATTCAATTTTCGATATTTTTACTTTACTCTAGTTCCGGTGATAGCCTCAGGTATACAAATTAAAATGCCGTTTGATTTTTTTTTCACATGAGCAAATCCTCCGGAATTATGACAGCCGTCAACCAATTTTTTTTTACACATTAGTGTCTTCCGAACGGTATAAGGTCGATTCAACTCGTCATTTTTGTTTCATCAAATTCTGAGGGTTTGTAAAAATGTTAATAAATGTGCGGTAAAAATTCTAAGATAGTGCGTTTTAATGGTTTATAAAAAAAATGCCACAAAAACGAATAAAAAACATAGCTGTCAAATGGGATGACTCCGTTAAGGTATTCCTTTCGCGAATCCGAATATTTAACGATTAACTGATTTTCGTTTATAATCAAGCAAAAATCCATACTTAGTATATCCGTATACCAGTAAAACTTGGAGCCAAGTTACCGAACTTTTAACGAAAAATGACTCTAGAAATCGTCTCATTTATACGGCACTTTATGGCGCTGACAGGCTGGCCTCATTTCTATCTAATAATTTGTACACTCAGTAACTCTAGATGCCTGATATAAATTGCTCAACGCGTGTAAACAATTTCTAAACGTTCCGTAGCGACAATAAAAACGGGCAATCGAACGTTTGAAGAAAATATTAATGGAATTTAGAAAAAATGCGTCTAGCAGAAGAAATTTCGTAACCGCGATGTCAAAATGTCAAAATCTACTAAACTTGCGCGAAATTTTTTATTCCACTTTATCATTGGACACAATAAATTGATTGTGACTTATTATTATTAAGGGGTTAGCCCCACTTGCGATTTTGAAATAATCGATTTTTTTATTGCATTTTTTTGAAGTATAAGTATCTGAGAATGTGTCCTGAAAATTTCAAGTCGATCCGAACAAAATTGACGGAGATATGAGCGTTGAAAGAGAAGAATCCGTGAATTGAAGAACTGAAATTGAAACTTTAAACGCGTTTTTCTCAAAATTGCATTTCTGAAGTCGGTGACCAAGATTACTCGAACACTAATGAACCGATCTTCTTGAAATTTTGCAGGCTTATTTAATACATAAAAATGTAGTCTTTAATCGTTCGATTTTTTTTTCGAAAAAAAATGGCCGTTTTATAGCCAAAAAACGGCCGTTTTTTTTCGTTAAAATCGAACCATTAACTTTGACTGTCCGCCATTTTGTGAAAAATGAATATTTTTTAAAATCCTTCGATTAAAGACTAGTTTATACTTATATTTGACTAAATCCATCCGCATTTTTTTTTCAGATGATCCACTTCGCCGCAATGTTGGTCACCGCAAACCGTGTATATAAAAACATTATTTCATTGACGGCCATTTGCCACTAAACAATGTAATATTTTTCAATAAAAAAATTACTGAAAGTTCTTCAAGATGTGTTCTTTAAGATGGTATATTGATCGATTAAAAGAGTTTTGTAGTTTTGTTTAAAAAAAAATCATGAAAAAGGCCTTTTTTTGCGCTACAAGTGGGGGTAACGCCTTAAACGCCACTGTAATTTACCAATAATTCAGAAGCTGCCTCCTTATGCTTAAAACGTCAAAATCTAGTAAATCCGAGCGAAATTTTGTATTTCACTTTATCGTCGGGTATAATAATTGATTGTGACCGATTTTTATTAAGCGCCACTGTAATTTACCAATGATTCAGAAGCCCTGCTTATACCCCGGCAAAATACGGCCCTCCGCGAAACGGATACCTTGAAATCGATCTGCGAAACAAGGCATGGAAAAACAAGATATCCTTCAACGAGGCGCCCTTCGCCCTGAGATATGAAAGATGAGAAAGGACTACGAATACGGGTATGAGTCCTCAATAATGCGTGCCGCAAGTGATGCTAGCTGCCTCGATTGTACTTCAAACATGGAGATCCATTGCGCACGCCTGTTTCTAAAGACAGGCAAGCGAGCCTGCACGTGAAACGCGTTAGTGTCGGTGAACGTCAACCTGTCACGAGTGCAAGTGTGAAAATGATTACGATCTGGGAGAAATTGTGCTGTTTTGCAAATAAAGATGCATTGCGTATACATTCCCATGCAGGAATGAAACTGCCAGCGACTTTCCGGCATGAACATGCGGAAAAAATATCTAGGGAGAAAAAAGACCGTTCGTTTTTAATACGAACAACCATAATATCAATTCGTTATGGAGCTGTTTAAAAAATTCGAAACAAACAGTTTCAGTTTCTTTTCCCATTCATAAACTCAATCATTTCGTTCTGTTGTCTGAATACATACTGAATACTTTTCCAGTATTTGCTATACCGTTCAAGTTTGCAACTATATCTCAACGTTAGGAAAAAAAGACGTTTAGTTTATCAGAAAAATGCTTTAATTATTGGGACTTTTAAAAATGGATATATGCAATTTGAAAATCTGTGAAAATCGATAAATTTATCAAATAAGTTTTTCTGATGATCTCTGGAATAACCAAAACAAGGATAAATAATCATTTCAATAAACTATTTGCCATTATTGTTCGATATTAATTTTCTCGTTTTCCTTGAATAGTGGATGTCCCATTGGATTCAAGCCCGACTGAAATTCTGATCGAATCAAGCTGTTCACTGGAAATGTATACGTAAGGCATCTCGAAGATATACGTGAGTGGTCGTGTCGCGTGTAATTGCGGCATTCCATGTCAGCTTGATTGGCAATTGTCATCGAAAGCATCTCGCTTTTGTTTTATTCCGCACGAAAATGTACAACAAAAAAGAATCCAATTGAAAAATATTTCTCACGCTGAAAAATCGTATTTCTCGCATTAAAAAGATTTTAGCCGCCACCAAGTACTGGATAATTTGATGAGTTGAAAAAGAAGTTGCGATGGCCGGCGAAATGATTTTGAAAAGTCGACGGAAAGGAAACGTACTCGAAGCGCTTCGATGACGCAAGGAGCTGACATGGAGTACTTTATATGTATAGAATAATCGATTCTACGAGTGTTTGGTGCATTCACATCGATTATGATAATGAGTTACGTTTGATGAGGACGGGACGAGGCAAGGCGCCGAGGGTACTAACAACGAGAGGATTAAATTTCGAGGGGAACCAGCAGTAAGGACAGTAGTTACCATAGCTTGGGGTCTTGGGCATTCTTCTCCTGCACTTCCTGCTCAATCGCGTCCCCACAATCCGCGACGATACGCGCCAGTTGCTCCGCCTCTACGGGACAAACTTAAAACTCATTGTCAGTGGCGGAGATCCGTAGTAATAAATCGAATAAGTACAGTTTATCAATGACTATGGCACGACAGCAGCATTTCATTGGCAGCTTGCCGCAGCGATTCTTCCTTTTTGGTCAAAATTCTCTTAACGGATTACGTAAAACATTTGATTCCCATAAAAGTTCGCCTCGCTGGTGCGAGGTCCAATCAAACGAACAGCAAAGCGAGCAACACTTGCGTACGAACTGAGAAAGACGAGCAGTAAACAAAAGTGTCGCTAAAAGTAATACATCTGTGATTCAAAGCTTTTCGATATCTTTGTCCTTTCAATTAAGAAGTTGAAGTTCGCATCGTTGGAGTGCAACGAAAATCCTGTTTTAATTTTTATTTCTCTATCTTCTTCGTCATCCAAAATCCAAATAAAATAAAATAAACGTTTGTGTATTAATCGTAGCCTAAATTCGGCCAAAAAACCTCGGGCTACTAAACTTTTGTTGCGTTTCAACGATGCAAGATTCCGTGTCATTTAAAATTTCAATATTACGTCCCAGGATCGCTCGTTTCCACTCTTTCTACCAATGATGCAATTTTCTATCGCCCGACATATTGAAATGTACCGAAGGCGTTAATAAAAATAAGTTCGAGAAATTTTAAAGGGGGAGATACTAAGGCGAGGAAAAGATTTGCTGTTTTTCGTGATTTCTTTTTGCATTAAATATTTCTTAACCATCTTTGAGAGTCAGGGAACTTTTTGTTACGACTTTGGGCTGTTCCATGGTATTTCTTAAAATTAATCTTCCAAAAATGGCGGAGGCGGGCACGGTCTCCTAAACCGCATGTTCAAAACTGGGGTGACATAGTTAAAAAAAACTAATCGATCGATTCTAATGAAATTTGGTATAAATATTTCTAACCTCATTGCCTCAAGCATGTCCCTAAATGTTTTTAAAAATCAGAATAAAAGTATTTTCCATCGCCAATGCAATCATTTTTGCGGAAAGTCCAATCTTTTGATTCCAAAGCGTATCATTTCATCGATTTTCAAAATTTCTCTCTTTTTCTTGGTTCATACTCTGCGTATGAGTGTAGATGAAAGCAAAATCTTCGTTTTGTTTCAGATTAATCACGCCGTCTGACATCCTTCGCGACTCGTTTACAAGACCGTGCCATGCCTGTGCCATTTTTAAAGATTAACAGAAGAAAGTACCACGTAACAGCCAAAAGTACGAATAAAACATACCCTACGTCTCAAAACCGACGAAGAAATCGTTGCTTCAGACAAAAACTCACGAAAATCAGCGATATTCTCCTCGCCTAACGGTATCTTCCCCCTTGAGCGACAGCAACGGTGCTACTTTTCGGCCATTCTTCATTTTTTCTCCAGTCAATATTGATTTTACGTTGCTGCCGTCTCTACGTCTGTCCTCCCAAGCAGCAACCGAATTTCGATCCCGCGACAATTTCGCCGCCGAGGCATGCCGCCAATGCACCCTTGCTCCACAAGATTAAAAAAGGAAGAAAAAAAAACGTTGAGAAAAAAAAGAGCGATAGATAATAGGCAAGACGCGAGATCGACTACGACCATGGATCGGCACAGGATCCGCGTTATACCTGGTGGTTGATCGGGCGCTGAGATGGCGTTCGTAGGCGGTGGTCTGACGGGCGGTGGTACTTGAACGTTGGGTGGTCCGACGGTGATGGCGATTTGGCTCTGAATGGGATAAGCGGCGGCGATGAGGCGATTGGTGGGTGGCGGTGGATTCTGTATGAGGGTGGGTATCGGTGGTACGTTGGGCGGTGGTATGTTGAGATTGGGTGGTGGTACGGAATTGATGGTTGACGGGACGTTGTGAACAGGTGGCGGCGGAGCTGTCATGATGATCGGCGGTGGTGGTATGACGTTCGGGGTCGGTGGTGGGGGCAGGTTCGCCACGTTGGTGACTGTAACGACGATCGGTTGGGCGATGGGTGGAGGTGGAGGTAACATGTTCGGTGGCATTTGGGACATGGGCGGAAGTAGATTAGGCGGTCGGACATTGGCCAGTGAGATGTTGGGTGGAGGTTGGAGGTTTCCTAAAGGTGGAATGTTGCACTGCGGCGGAGGCGGAGGCGCCACGACGCGTTGAGGCTGTTGGACCTGGATGTTCTGCATGGGAACGTTCTGTTGGATTTGCATTCCCGGCGGTGGTATGGTAGTGTTGGGTGGCATGCTCTGCAACGCCGGCGGCGGCGCCCTTATCATGTGGGGTGGCGGTATGGGCATCCTGACGTTGGCCTGGTGATTTTCCACGCTCGGATAACTCGGAGCGGGCGGCTTCAACTGCGGCATCCTGTGCATATGCGGCGGCGGCAAACTCGCGTTCATGTTTCGCATATTAGGCGGCGGTAGATTCGTCATTTGCAACAGCGGCTGCGACATGAGAGGCGGTATGTTCGACGTTTGGTTGATTATCTGAGGAGGCGGCGGGTGTTGTTGCGACTGGGCGAACTGCGACCTGGGACCGTTGGGAGGCGGCTGATGGTGATAGTTGTGCCTCACGGACTCCGGACTGGGCGACGATCTTCGTCTCGTCGGCGAGGGACTCGACGACGAGCTGTGGCGACGATCCGAACTCCGACCCCAGCGCGTGTCGCTCCTCCTGCGATCTCGCCTGTTATCCCAGTCCCTGCCTTTCTCGCTGGTCCATCGTCTGTCGCGCTGATTACTCTCGTAACTGCTACGATCGTCCTTCCTATCGTCGCACCTCGCACGAGGCGAATGTTGTTTGCTTTCTTCCTCGTTATTCGCGCTCGACGCTCCGACGCCGCTGCTGCTCCCCTTGTTGTTCGCTATTTTCTTGAACTGGTCCAGAAAGCTGCCGTCGTTGATGAACAAATTAACCGTCTGCGAAGCGCTCGCCTTCTCCTCCTCTTTCCTATAAATAAAACGGACGCTCGCTTTCTACCTCTGCGCATACTTGTGCCTACCGATCGATGTCAGGGCATTCGTCCAAAAGAACGTAGAGGGGACACGGCTTTTTTCACTTTTTACACAGGGTTGATAACGAATGTGAACCGGCGGGAATTTGAGACAAAATGCGAGAGCTATTTTTCTTCTCACAGCGGGCTTTACGAGCTTCACGAAGTTTGCATCGTTGGAACGCAACGAGAGGAAGCATGTTTTTGCTTGCTTAGATTTTCTCTCGCTACCTTGGTGTACGAAAATCAATCGCATGATTTTCTTTTGCTTAGGAGAGATCGATGGCCGCGAACAATGAAAAATATGTGGGGTGTAATAAAGAAGAATAAATTGGAAAGAAAATGGAAAGGAACTTCCGTTGCATTCTGACGATGCAAACTTCAGCACCATGCTTCAACATCTCAGGCAAATGCGGAAGTTGTTAATGGGCATGACAAATTCCGTTAATGGCTTTGTATATTGTGGAGTGTTCCCAATGTTTTATGTATATGTATATAAAACATTGCACAGCAAAATGTTGTACAGCTATATATATATATATATATATATATATATCAGGAGCTGCCGCAGAATCGAGTAATAAAAAAGAAAATTTGGGCATGTAATCTTCATACAGTACGATAACCTTTTACTGGTGGTTATTGAACTCCGAATCGACGTGACTCAAAAAAAATCGACAAATCGAAGATTAAATATTTCACCAATGCAATCTGATTTTTCTCCCATCACGTTTGTATTCGCATACACAAGTATGCTAAAAGTAGTCTTTTCGAATATTTATTATCTCTGATTCTTGACATTTCTCTTCTTGATGAAATGAATTACAAAAAATTACAAAAGCTCGCACAAAATATCGATAAATTATTGCAAGTCAAGTTTGCCAAGCGATATTCCTCAGTTTTGTGGACATTAGATTTTGTTTTTTTTTTTTCAATTGACGAATTACGATCATTTCGCTCCCGACAAGAGAATGTAGAACGCGGAGGGTGGTTCGCGATGCGAGGTATCACCAACGACGAAGAATTTTCGTTGCATAAGACAGCGAAAAAATAATGAAGCAACACTCTTTAGCGAGTCCGTAGCGCGATTCTAACCTCAAACGTTTTCGTCATCGTCGCGGATCGCACGATTTGTCATTGTCTCCGATAGTGAAATCGGATTAAGTATAACGAAGAGACAACGCGATAGTTTTACGTGGCGAAAGTTGCGAGATAAAGATTCGCGATAATGGGACATTTGGGCATGGTTTTGGTCAATTGATCCTTCGGCGTCGCGGAATTTTTTAAGTAAACGAGACACGTACATGACGTTGGGTGTTCCGGCAACGTCTTTCCGTGGGGGGAACAGAGTCCGGAGCGGAAAGGGAAAAAAATGGAGAAAGAGGAACTCACCTGGTTGAGGGAGGCGTCGCTTTGACAATCGCCGTTGCGGAAGAGGACGGCGTAGCTGCAACCGCCGCCACCGTCGTCGCCGTCGTCGTCGTCGTCGAAGCTGACGATGCGGACGGCGACTGCGAGGCGACCGTTTTTTTAACACTCTCCACTGCTTGTTTCGCCTTCAATTCCTGCATCTTCGCCTGTATCTCGAGCTTCTTCTGCTGTATTATCTGCTCCTGTTTCGACATCTGGGCGAATCTCTCGTTGCGCGATGTTTTCGAAACAAACGGATCGGAACCTTTAACACCTCGAAACGCCATGTTTACTGAAAATCCTCAGTCAACTGACGACGCACACGGTACACTTCTCCTTTATTCAATTTAATAGCCATTTAGGCGCAGGAGGGGAGGTGACGGAGGATTGGCAAGACTGAACGCGGTCAGTAGGTTGGCGCGATGTTCACATCGGCGACACACGATACCAACGTACTCTGGTGGCTCGCGTAATCAACTCTCGGAGACCGCTCTTATCGATCGAAACCAACGAGTCGTCCGCGGGCAGACGACCTGCGGGAGGGATGCAATAATGAGTTCCGATTTCACCAGAGTTTCATTTATAAATAACACTTTATTACACTCTGGATACAGGATATATTAGATTATGTATTAAGAACACACGTGTAGGAACGACCCGACGGAGCACGCACTGCAAGTAGTGATGAGTCGTGAGAAGAATGGACAGTAGAGCAAAAACGCCTCTAGTCGGGCAGAGACACGGTCTTACATACAGGCAGTGCAGCCAGATCGCGCGCGAAAGTTACCCTCTCTCTAGTCCCTCGCGCGCCCATCACACAATCATAGTAGCGCGTGTCCGTGAGCGAGCGACGCTCGGACATCTTCGGAAAGAGCCGAGTGCCGTCGAACTGTCCCGACCGCGCCTTCGGCAGCTACACCAACACATAGGCACGCTGAGCACGTTCATGTGCGGCCAAGCCGAACGAAGGCTTCGAGGGAAAAAGCAATCTGAGCACGGCCCGCGCGTGACGTCACGCGACGGCACGCGTGAGGCTTTTAGATGATTTCAATGCTTATTTAGCTCTTGATTCTCTGCGTTATTAATGTATACAAAAGAATTGTATCGCGCACTCTGAACGCTTATTTTTTTAGTTCATACGTTAATTTGAATATAATAATAAATCTAAATTACAACTCATTTATCTTCTAAAAAATTGTTTACGCTTTACTCACACCCGTCATTATGCCAAATAAATTATAATTCAGAAAAGTAAGTGAAAATATATTTATATTCGTATTATTATATTAATTCTCATACTTTCATCAAGCGATAAAGTATTATCTCCAATAACAAATCAATCATCCATCCGGCCGCCAATCGTAAGTGCCAGAAAATGCGTCTTTAACACAAGCGATAGGATGGTCCCGTTGGTAGCGTTCCTGGCTTCGGTCCGTAGGGGCGCAGGATCGTTCCTCACGCTCAGCGCTTTTTTTTTTTTAAATCATGGTTACTATTAAGGATGTTGAGTCCCTATAAAACATGTTAATGTTAATTGTTCAATAAATAGCTTCTTAATCGTCATGAAATTTTTACATGACCTCCTGAATACTTCATATAAAAACATACCAAATTTTCAGAATTCTATCATCATTACTTCAACTTCCTTAAGGGTTGAAATAAAAAATGATAAGAAAATTCTGAAAATTTGGTATGATTTTGTATGAAGTATTTAAGAGGTCGTGTTAAAATTTCACGACGATTAGGAAGCTCGTTATTGAAAAATTAACATTTTGTTAAGAACAATTTTTAAAAGAAATAAAAAAAATGTATCAATAAACTTCGTTTTGTTTCCGTTGCTTTCAGTATATTGTAGATATTACAAAATTGAGAGGTCAAAAGAAAAACTTATTGCAAAGTTACATCAGTTTCCATAAGACAGCATTTAATTTGTGAATGTTAATTGTTCAATAACGAGCTTCCTAATTGTCGTGAAATTTTTACACGACCTCTGAAATACTTCATACCAAAACATACCAAATTTTCATAATTTTATCATCATTTGCGATTTCGGACCCAACATCCTTAATTCTTATTTGATTAGTTACTTTTATTAGTTATCATATTTATTTTAATTAGTTATCTTTTAGTACCGAAAAATTTATCGCGCACTCTGACCGCTTATTTTATTAGTTTTTACGTTAATTTAAATATAATAAATCTAAAATACAACTTATTTATCTTCTAGCACAATGTTTGCGCTTTACTCACACCCGACCCTATGCCAAATAAATTGTAATTCATAAAAGTAAGCGGAAATATATTTATCTTCGGATTATTATATTCATTCTCATATACTTTCATCAAGCGATAAAGTATTATCCCCAAAAACAATCATCCATCCGACCGCGAATCGTCAGTACCAGAAAGTGAACATACATTGACACAAAAAATTAAAGGAGCAAGAAAAGTTGAACTTTCAAGTTTCTAGTTTTAGATCCGACAATGATTTTTTTTTTGAGAATCACTGATTGCGCGGTCAGAAGAAATATCACGGCAAAAAAAATTTTGCAAATTTTTACGTTTTTCAATGTTCTGCACGTGTTTTGGAGATTTTTTTCTGACTTGACCAATATCAAGGTCATTGAGCCCATTCAATTCACTTCAATTTGCTTTTTTTTCTCCGTACGACCATTTTTCGCTGAGATATCTCAGGAACTAATGGTCGTACGGGAATTCGATCGGTAGTTTTGGAAACGTGAATACTCTACAAGCTCCGATTATTATTGTGGTGAAACTTTTATTTTTTATTTTTGCCATTAGTTTTAGAAAAGTACAAAAAAACGATGTCTTCTTGGTTTTTATGAAATCCACCGCTACTTTGCAAATATTGCGATAAAGACTAATGTTTATGGACGGTCATTCAGCTCAATATGTCCCCAAGAGCTATGCAAAATTCCAAGTTGATCCGATTATCGGTCTTTCTTGCCCGATTAACCAAAATTTGAAAAAAAATTAAAGGAGCAAGTTTCCTCCTTTTCAGACATCATTTCATGATTACTAAGAGGAAAAAAAACTTTTCATTACTTTTCGTACAATTGGGTATTGAGTACGCATTGAATGTTGGAAAAAAACCGTGAAAATCATATTGACTAAAAATTTTCGAAAAAAAAAATTTTTCATAAAAAAAATATTGAAAATTTTTTTTTTTTATAAGAAAATCAGTTTCGAATTTTTTTTTTTAATGTTGAATTTTTTTTTTAAATCAACATTGTACCGCCAGCATCAGAATTACCCAAAGCATACCACCGGGAGGTACGCTTTGGGTAATTCTACGTACACTTTGGGCAATTCTAATGCTGGCGGTACAATGTTGAATCGAAAAAAAATGTCAACATTAAAAAAATAAAAAAAATCGAAATAGATTTTTTTATAAACAAAAAAATTTCAACATTTTTGTTATTAAAAAAAAAAAAAAATCGAAAATTTTTAGTCAATATGATTTTCAGGGTTCTTTTCCAACATTTAATGCGTACTCAATACCCAATTGTACGAAAAGTAGTGAAAAGTTGTTTTTCCTCTTAATAATCATGAAATGATTTCTGAGAAGGAGGAAACTTGTTCCTTTAATTTTTTTTCATATTTTGGTCAATCGGGCAAGAAAGACCGATGAACGGATCAATTTGGAATTTTGCATATCTCTTGGGGACATATTAAGCCGAATGACCGTCCATAAACAATAGTGTTTATCGCAATATTTGCAAAGTAGCGGTGGATTTTATAAAAAACAAGAAAACATCGATTTTTTGTACTTTTTCAAAACTGATGGCAAAAATAATTTTTTTTAAACCTACAATAATAATCAGAGCTTGTAGAGTATGCATTCACGTTTCCAAAATTGCCGGTCGAATTCCCGTACGACCATTAGTTCCCGAGATATCGATGACTGAAGACAAAAGGACGTTTTTTCATTCAGAGGCCGACGAGGAGGCCGATATCAGCGAAAAATGGTCGTAAGGAGATAAAAAAGAAGCAAATTGAACTGAATTGAATGGGCTCAATGACCTTGATATTGGTCAAGTCCGAAAAAAATCTACAAAACACGTGCAGAACTTTGAAAAACGTAAAAATTTGCAACATTTTTTTTGCCGTGATATTTCTTCCTACCGCGCAATCAGTGATTCTCAAAAAAAAATCATTGTCGGAACTAAAACTAGAAACTTGAAGCTTTAACATCCTTTTTTTTGTACGAACACTTTTGACGAAGTTCAACTTTTCTTGCTCCTTTAATTTTTTGTGTCAATGTATGTTCACTTTCTGGTACTTACGATTCGCGGTCGGATGGATGGTTGTTTTTGGGGATAATACTTTTTTGCTTGATGAAAGTATATGAGAATGAATATAATAATACGAAGATAAATATATTTCCGCTTACTTTTATGAATTACAATTTATTTGGCATAGGGTCGGGTGTGAGTAAAGCGCAAACATTGTGCTAGAAGATAAATAAGTTGTATTTTAGATTTATTATATTTAAATTAACGTAAAAACTAATAAATTAAGCGGTCAGAGTGCGCGATAAATTTTTCGGTACTAAAAGATAACTAATTAAAATAAATATGATAACTAATAAAAATAACTAATCAAATAAAAATTAATAGTAACCATGGTTAAAAAAAAAAGCGCTGAGCGTGAGGAACGATCCTGCGCCCCTACGGACCGAAGCCAGGAACGCTACCAACGGGACCATCTTATCACTTGTGTTAAAGATGCACTTTCTGGCAGTTACGATTGGCGGCCCGATTGATGATTGACTTGTTTTTGGAGATAATACTTTATCGCTTGATGAAAGTATGAGAATTAATATAATAATACGAATATAAATATATTTTCACTTACTTTTCTGAATTATAATTTATTTGGCATAAGGACGGGTTCGAGTAAAGCGTAAACAATTTTTTAGAAGATAAATAAGTTGTAATTTAGATTTATTATTATATTTAAATTAACGTATAAACTAAAAAAATAAGCGTTCAAAGTGCGCGATACATTTTTTTGTATACATTAATAACGCAGAGAATCAAGAGCTAAATAAGCATTGAAATCATCTAAAACTCTCGCGCGTGCCGTCGCGTGACGTCACGCGCGGGCCGTGCTCAGATTGCTTTTTCCCTCGAAGCCTTCGTTCGGCTTGGCCGTACATGAACGTGCTCAGCGTGCCTATGTGTTGGTGTAGCTGCCGAAGGCGCGGTCGGGACAGTTCGACGGCACTCGGCTCTTTCCGAAGATGTCCGAGCGTCGCTCGCTCACGGACACGCGCTACTATGATTGTGTGATGGGCGCGCGAGGGACTAGAGAGAGGGTAACTTTCGCGCGCGATCTGGCTGCACTGCATACAGGTCTGGAAACTCTGCCAGAATTCGCATGGTGGGGGTAGGCCGCTTACTGACGAAAATTTTCGTTGAGAATTGACACTACGCGGCGCTGCAATCTTGCCCCCAGTTTAACAACCACCAAAAATAATTTTTCCAAATAAGCCCACTTCGGGGACCCAACTCGGCTCCTTCAAAACGGTAGCTCAGCACCCTATCTGTGCGACCACGATTATCATTGCATGGATAAGACAGTTTTCTAACATTTAAGTTATAGCCACGCTTGGGGTTGAATTAGATTTGGCGGCTTGTTGGGTTGGGTCACCGCTTAATTTTATTCATTATAATTAGCTATTTGGTAGTTATACCACCAATATATATATACTGCGGAACCAATAATTGAAATGAGGTGTTACGGAGACAGGCTGATGTAGAGTATTGCGGCGATTAGCTCTGTCTTCTTTCAATACCTCCGTCTGCCCCCGTACCGCACTTCACCTCCAACTCTTTTAAGGGGTTACCCCCACTTGCGATTTTGAAAAAATCGATTTTTTTTATTACATTTTTTTGAAGTATCAGTATCTGAGAATATGTCCTGAAAATTTCAAGTCGATCCGAACAAAATTGACTGAGCTATGAGCGTTGAAAGAGAAGAATCCGTGAATTGAAGAACTGAAAATGAAACTTTAAACGCGTTTTTCTCAAAATGGTATTTCTGAAGTCGGTGACCAAGATTACTCGAACACTAATGAACCGATCTTCTTGAAATTTTGCAGGCTTATTTAATACATAAAAATGTAGTCTTTAATCGTTCGATTTTTTTTTCGAAAAAAATGGCCGTTTTATAGTAAAAAACGGTCGTTTTTTTTCGTTAAAATCGAACCATTAACTTTGACCGTCCGCCATTTTGTGAAAAATGAATATTTTTTAAAATCCTTCGATTAAAGACTAGTTTATACTTATATTTGACTTAATCCATCCGCATTTTTTTTTCAGATGGTCCACTTCGCCGCAATGTTGGTCACCGCAAACCGTGTAGATAAAAACATCATTTCATTGACGGCCATTTGCCACTAAACGATGTAATGTTTTTCAATAAAAAAATTACTGAAAGTTCTTTAAGATGTGTTCTTTAAGATGGTATATTGATCGATTAAAAAAGTTTTGTAGTTTTCTTTAAAAAAATTCACGAAAAAGGCCTTTTTTGCGCTACAAGTGGGGGTAACGCCTTAAGATAGCAGCGCCCCTAGCGGACAGTGTATTAAAAAAATTTCGTCAGTAGGCGACCCCCCTCACCGACGGAGTTTCCCGACCAGTATATAAGACCGTGATGGAGACTAAAGTAAGGGAGCCCAAACGCATATGGCGGAATCGTCGAAAAGTGGATCGTGAAAGTGATGAAAGATCTTGTAGTGCGAAAAATGTCCGCAAGCGATATCAGCGCCTGGTACGGAATATGATAGGTGGTGGATAGGATAGGCGGATAGGATAGGTACGTGAGGACCGGCTTAACCGTGTTTGTGGCATACATACAGTGATGTATTCCTGTCAGTTACTATATATGTGAGTATTACATATATGTCAGTTACACATAGTTTACGCAGTTTAGGCTGTTACGCATCGTTGAGTGATATTTCGATATTAAAAGTTATAAAAGCAAAACAGAAAAAAACCATCCAATAAAGGTAAGTACTGAACCTTAATATTATGTTTATGCAATTAATTCTCGAATTAGCGAAAATATTGACACATGTTGATTCATTTTGTCAACACATCAACCACATGTTGATTCATTTTGTCAAAGCGTTTGTATTTTTTTAATTGCATGCTATCGTCGCCGAATTTAATTATAATTGCCATTCATTTTAATGCTGTTAGAGATTTCTTTGATATACAGCAAAAATGTAATGCATGATGCTTGGACAAAAAAACGTTTGTTAGGTTAAATATGCGAATCCTTTAATATAAATACCCCTCGCTCCCATTTCGTTATAATGTGCGATTTGAAAAAAATATTTTTCTTGGAAGTCCAGTATGCAATATTCACATTATGGCTGTTTAATCGTACATGTCACCGTATAAAAATAAGACATTTACAGTATAGATCACCTCTAAGTAAAAAAATTACTGAAATATGATCATTTCATAATTTAAACAAATGCATATCAATATTACTCTTCAGTATTACAAACTGCGCTAATAAGAAACAAATATACGACAAATTGCGGATCGACGATTCAAAATCACCGCGCGGACGGAGCCCACAGTGGTAGCGCCGCCAGGCGGGTACAATCCGCGGATCGTTCATCACTTTCACAACCACTTCGCCAGCATTGCGTTTGGGCTCCTTTACTCTAGTGTCTCCATGGTTGTACATCTCCCTACTCAGGTATCTCCCTACTCCAGGTTGGTATCTCCCTACTCCAGGTTGTACATCTCCCTACTCCCTACTAGGCACCCCTGACTCTCTGAGTCAGGGGTGCCAGGCAGCCGTCCAAAAATCCTTGTGCCGAGTTCGCTAAAAGCTGGTACTAGAGACGAACAACTAGTACGCCCGTACTCCGTTGCGGTGCTGCCAACACTAATATGCAAACTACTGACATGTACAGGGTGTCCCAAATGTCACGCAACCACGACAAAGTTTTTGCCATATTGCAAGAAATGCGTGCGTGTTATATGGACCTAGCATACCAAGCTAATGGCGAGTCAACATTTTCTTTGTGTAAATCGTACTTGAATTTTTATTTGCGTTTTTCGCAAATCTGTATTTTAAAAATTGGCCACCATGATATCTCAAAAACTATTGAACGGATTTTGCTCAATTTTTTGTGGTATAGTCAGCACATCTATAGTTCTCACTCGAACTAAAATATTTCTGATATTTGCCATAGTTTTTTTAAGCTAAAAGCCTCGAGAAAATAAGACGAAACGTGCAATTTAACTTTTAAAGCCGAGCCAAAAATTCAATTTTTGATATTTTTACTTCATTTTAGTTCCGGCGATAGTCTCAGGTCTACAAATGCCGTTTGATTTTTTAATTTCAGATGAGCGAAACCTCCGGAAATATGAAAGCCGTGAAACAACTTTTTTTTACACATGAGTGTCGCCGGACCGGTTTCAAGTTGATTCAACTCGTTATTTTTGTTTGATATAATTCTGAGGGACTGTAAAAATGTTAATAAATATGTGGTAAAAATTCAAAGATGGTGTGTTTTAATGGTGCATCAAGAACAATTCCCAGAAGAGCGAAAAGAATTGCGGTCACAGGGATGACCCCGTTAATAGGTGATAGAACGTTGCGACTTTGCAGAATATTGAATTTTTAAAGAAATTTTCCCATCTCTTTTACTAAATTCAAAATACTCGGTTTTTTTAAGGGATGGAATATTTTTAGTAACTTTTTGAATTGAGAATACAGCGATGTAGAATCGGGTACATGGAAATTAGAGAAACGCGTGCAAGTTGACATTTGCACGTTACACTTTCATCATTTTAGTTCACAATTTTATAAACACGATTTTATACGATGCATTAACAATTCTCGTTTTTGTAAACAAATTAAAGACGATTTTTCACAGAGAAAAACAATCTTTTGAAAATGATGACATTTTGCGGGAAAAAAAAACATATTTTTTAATAATGGTTAGTATACTTTTCTAGCAAAACTAATGTAAGTGAGGATTTTTTCGTCACTAATCCTGTTGCTAATCCATAAGAGTGCTGCTTTCCCCAGCAGAGCGCCGAAAAACGTTCTTATTGATAGTGTATCCATGACTGAGCCGCCTGTTCGTTTTTGTCCGTAATACATTTTTTGCATACGTCGACACATGGAGAATAAACCCTTCGAACTCCGTTTTGATACCTTTTTTAGAATTCTCAAAATAATTTCTAAAAGAAGTCTTACTTTTGGTGGTGAGCTACATAGTAGACTAACGTCTGTGTCCCTTCATGCGGAAGACGAAATTGATAAACTTCTGCTGTCATTAGTGAAGGCTCTCTCGCCACGCAATTTACTTTTGATCGGCCATATTTTTTAAGCCATTAAAAATATGTACTCCTCAAAGAGATTGAATAAGCTTTGATATAATATCATACCGTTACTTCTGTATCTAACGAGCTGCGGAATTCAACTTTGGCGCGTCCGTTGTGGCGAATTTAACTTTCTTTTCGCATAGCTTTGGTCTTTTGTGTGTAAAATTTATTCGTGATTCGTTGACATAGCAGTATAAAACATTTGCCCTTTTTTTATTTGAAGAGCTGTGTCTACAAGTAGCGAGAGCAGCGGTGGCGCTGATCCACCTGAGTTCACAGCGAGACAATATATATATATAAATATATGTCTGGACACATACTGGACATCACATATTCTCTTCATTCAGATTACAAAAAAAAAAAACGTTCAAATTGGCCGAAAATCTATACCGTCGGATATATATAGCGGTTGACAGGCGCTTCTGACTGCAGTAGCGAATCAAAAGTTGATCGAATTTCATCGAGTTCGATCAGCGAAAAGTCCACGAGACTAGCCTTGCATGACGGTATGTACTCAATTGTAATGATCCATCGGAAAACGGATTTTTGTTCTCGATCATCCATATAATCTGCAAACAACTGAACCTGAATCGAAAGGCATCTAACCTTTGACAACCTATGAACGTTGGTGATTTAAAAACAGATTAATACGCAAATTTTTCGAAAGTGCTTCACTTTTCGTTAAAAAATTGATATGTGCAAAATATATGGTCAATTAGTTCAAGTATTCTGCATGGGTTGCCATACCAGTATTGCCAAACGCTCGATTCTGATTTTTTTTTCAGATAGATACATTCGGAATAATCGACATGTCTAAAATCTCGCCTTTCGTTTTCGCGGTGGCCTTTGTCGCCATTATCTGCGTCCAATCTATAGACGTGAGTGAAATTCGGCGATGTCCACTTTTTATTTCGAGCTTAATAATCGGGAAAGCCAAAGAATCTTGTACACAAATATGCAATCGTTGCAGGGGGTGAATGTGCCGACTCTTCATCAGCAGTGTGTAGATCTGGGATTCGGAGGTGTATGCCGGGTAAGTACCTATCCTCTCGTCGGTTGTTTGATTGCAATAATTCCCAATATTCGCGTCAAAGTAGCTTGTTAATTATTCTGCTTGTGCAATGGTAACGTTATCATAATTAACGGGTCTGCATAAGCTTGGGACCTAAAGGTCGATCTTCAACTTTTTTCTTCTTCGTGAGAGTATTGGAATGACGAGGTTGGAATTTTACACACGACTCATACATCGTCTTGCCAAAATTCAATTTTTTTCATTGACAAATATTCGTAAGATTATCACTATTCACTTTTCTGTTCAGATTAGATTTTAAATTTTAGATTGTCACACACAATATCAATTCACAATTAAGAATTATTATGAGAGTGATTTGAATGAAAAATAAAAAAATTACTTCTAGTACAAAAATAAAACTTTCGTATGACCGGGTACTTGGTTGAAATTTAGAAAATACCGAAAATGGCAAGCTGCAGACAAAAAAGTGAGATTTTTAACCGAAAATACCAACTTTAATCATGTGTTATTAACATATGGATAAACATATCAAATCATCGGGTCGTGCGATAGACAACGTTATAAACTATGTCCTTTCCGTTCATTTAAAATGAATCGGACGAATAGATTTTGAGGTATGACTGACTTCGTTTCATAAAAGAGTTTCGACTAGAACGCAAAAGAAAAAAGGATAAATCGCAGCGGGGGGGGGGGGGGGGGGGGTCGCCATAACGCGAAGGGCGATCGAACCCATCATGAAAATCGCCATAACTCGGACAGTTTTTTGATTTTTTTACAAAATAAGTGCAATACCATTTACTTGTTGCAAATTAAATTTAAGACCCTGGGCTATATAAAACTATGCAACGAAAAAAAATCGTTTTGTTGAAATTCCACGCCAATGCAGAGCCCTTGATGCTCCACGCTGTAAATGGCATTTTCCAATGTGATGTACTTTATGTTTCGTATATTACCGGGAAATATAAGGGCGCTATGGGAAAAAAATCGTTTTCAATTCGCACTCCATCGAACAAATAGTGACTGAGGTAAAAAACGTTCGAACTCGAATAATTCAACACTACTAAACGACTCTTGACCGAGTCTATAAAATCCGAGTTAATGCTCCAAATTAGCGTCGACCTCTGTAACAAGTTCTCTGCCTTTTTGACACGGTTCGGGTTAAGGATATCCTTAAGGTTGTTATGGGGTTAAGTTAACATGTTACCACCGAGTTGAATTTTTTCCCGGACCTTTATAATCTCTTTGCTGATCACCTTGTGCAGTTCGAATACGATCCATGGTACCGTCTTTAAGGATGTTGAGTCCCAAATCGCAAATGATGATAAAATTCTGAAAATTTGGTATGTTTTTGTATGAAGTATTTCAGGGGTCGTGTAAAAATTTCACGACAATTAGGAAGCTCGTTATTGAACAATTAACATTCACAAATTAAATGTTGTTTTATGGAAACTGATGTAACTTTGCAATAAGTTTTTTTTTGACCTCTCAATTTTATAATATCTACGATATACTGAAAGCAACGGAAACAAAACGAAGTTTATTGATACATTTTTTTTTATTTCTGTTAAAAATTGTTCTTAACAAAATGTTAATTTTTTAATAACGAGCTTCCTAATCGTCGTGAAATTTTAACACGACCTCTTAAATACTTCATACAAAAACATACCAAATTTTCCGAATTTTCTTATCATTTTTTATTTCAACCCTTAAGGAGGTTGAAGTAATGATGATAGAATTCTGAAAATTTGGTATGTTTTTACATAAAGTATTCAGGAGGTCGTGTAAAAATTTCATGACGATTAAGAAGATATTTATTAAACAATTGACATTAACATGTTTCATAGGGACACAACATCCTTAAGAGAAAGAAATCGGCAACTCGACGTATTTCTTGGGATAATTACATTACGCTTATGGTAAACTCCTGATCATTTTTCAGTATATTATTAATATCTGCTGAGTGAATGTTGCCACGGAGCTGAAAAAATAGGCACGATTCGACTAATTATCGGACTAACCCTTGGTACCGTAAAAATGAGCCTTCACAGCACCGTTATAAAGTTGTTAATATTCGCGATTAGATCGGAGCTATGCGAAAAGGGATGGGGGTAAAAATTTCGAATGACCAAATATAGAACGACAAAGATTTCGAAACGGCAGAATTATGAAAAAATAACGAAGGTTAAATTATTCGAAATTTGATCTTTCGACTGATAAAAAAATCGAATGACTATAAATCGAACCATTATTTATTGGAGAGCTAATTCATTCGAAAACGAATATTCAAATTGATCTATCTATATTCGAACATTCGTCATTTTCGAATTCGACATTTTGGCCCATCTGCATATCGATCGTTCGACATTTTTCCCCCCACCCGCGAAAAGCGATAAATAACAAGAAAACTGTCGCGGTCACGTATGTTCCACGAAAAATATAGGTTACGGGACATTTCGAGCAGATATTATCGATCGAGTCGACTAATTTTTGCGCCTGCTCGCCGCGTCTGCCATCTCTCCCTTTACAATATTCACATTTCACACACACTTGCACGTACGGTAAACAAACACCTACTTGACATTTTTCGAAAGCACCCGAGGACATCGGTGCCACGGATATTGCTAGAATTATGAAACGGCAGCCTGTGACACCTCAAGTCAAATCTGATGGCTATTTTAATACTTTATTTTCATAATATGATACACAGTCATCACATACACTTCTCAAATAATTATTTTCCCTATCATGTTTATTATTAAACCCAAATGTATTATATTTTACCCTTTTCAGATTCGATCATTTATAGATTTTCTGTTGATTAGTTAATCCGCTAGTACTACCTTACGGCGTTACCCCCACTTGTAGCGCAAAAAAGGCCTTTTTCATGATTTTTTTTAAAGAAAACTACAAAACTTTTTTAATCGTTTAATATACCATCTTAAAGAACACATCTTGAAGAACTTTCAGTACTTTTTTTATTGAAAAATATTACATTGTTTAGTGGCAAATGGCCGTCAATGAAATAATGTTTTTATATACACGGTTTGCGGTGACCAACATTGCGGCGAAGTGGATCATCTGAAAAAAAAATGCGGATGGATTTAGTCAAATATAAGTATAAACTAGTCTTTAATCGAAGGATTTTAAAAAATATTCATTCTTCACAAAATGGCGGACAGTCAAATTTAATGGTTCGATTTTAATGAAAAAAAACGGCCGTTTTTTGGCTACAAAACGGCCATTTTTCTCGAAAAAAAAAAATGGAACGATTAAAGACTACATTTTTATGTATTAAATAAGCCTGCAAAATTTCAAGAAGATCGGTTCATTAGTGTTCGAGTAATCTTGGTCACCGACTTCAGAAATGCCATATTGAGAAAAACGCGTTTAAAGTTTCAATTTCAGTTCTTCAATTCACGGATTCTTCTCTTTCAACGCTCATATCTCAGTCAATTTTGTTCGGATCGACTTGAAATTTTCAGGACATATTCTCAGATACTTATACTTCAAAAAGATGCAATAAAAAAAATCGATTTTTTCAAAATCGCAAGTGGGGGTAACGCCTTAAATGATTTCCCAACGAATTATTATTTATATAAACGAAATTACATTCACAGTCGTCCTTCACTAAGATCACTACTAGCAAGAGCCCCAACAGATGTTCTTTCCAGTTGACGTGCGGCGTACGAGTGGGTACTGTATACTTCAAGCAATTCGGCGGTTTTCCTCAAAACGGCTCACCATGCGGTCCTGACATGGTACGTTTTACCCTTGCAGAGTACACTATTTTCACAGTATCAAGCAGGCGGAAGCTAAAAGGCCATGTGCAAGGTCGATATAACCTCACTAATTTTCGAGCGGAATTTTCCGATCGATTGTCAAGTTTTTTTTTGGCAAAAACAATGCATCAGGCTCTGCAGCATTCACCGACGCAGAGCTTGACGATTTTGTTTTGCCCTGAATACTATTCATGTCTGAGAAATCTCTTCGAACGTTTTAGCTATCTCTCTCGCACTCATATGTCACGTGGCATTACACCGGACACAATATCCATACACCTTAAAAAAATAGCAATCAGAATATTTTAACATTTATAGTTGAAACGACTCTTCTCAATCCAGCAGTATTATTCGCCTGTGTATGAATGTATGCATGGAAATTGTATTGATATTTCAACGCATTGCATCGAACTTGTAGATTTGCCACAATGGACGATGCATTCCTGCGCCGCCGGGATTAACGTACGTGGGCCCGAATATCGATAAAATATGCGGAAAAATGGTACCAAGTGCGTACCGGATAACAGTAAAAACTACTCCAAAACCAGAAATGTAAATCATCGATTGTTCGGCAGTGGTCGGAAGAATCTTAAGCGTTTTTAAAATTCATACAACGAGATATTTTTTACGATTCAGCGTTACTGTATGAGATTGTAATAATTAAGGGTTTTCGCTTTCTCGGAAACGGCTAAACCGAATTAGTTCAAATTTTCACAATCGACGTCTGACTACTAGAGAAAGGATCTATATCTCCCCGATATCCGTTCCTTTGAGAAAACAATTACGAAACAATTTACTCCGGGAAGCTGTAATTGAAAAATGTTAGAGAATAATAATTCGCTTGAGCGAATCGAAAATCGCCGAGTTTCTCGACCTGGTCGTAGTAGAGACACGCATTTTGACACCCGAACTATTCCATTTCGCGAATGAATAGCCGGGAAAAATGGAGAAAACTGTCGTGCAGGTAAATATCGTTGCTCGTCGCTCGCTCGCACAGAGTGTGGCGTCGCTGGCACCCCTGTCTCGCGTCATCGCCCTAGCGCGGCGCTCCGATCGCCTTTTACGAAAAATCTCAGGAGAAGGCAATCTAGAAGTTTTGCCATAATAGTAACGCTTCTTGGCGCGTCCCTCTTCTCTACACGCGTCGCTACTTGTTAAGACGGAATGACACCCGACGCGAAACATCGATGCGGCCCCGGCTTCCGACCGGTAGGGCAGAACTCAATCGAGCTTCTGCGCTCCACCGACGGATGTCACCGCGCGCGTTCGTCGCCGCACGCGCGGAGACATTGCGTCTCGCCTTCCACGGGCCTCGACACGCTACGCAACGCATGTGTGCGTGCGTGTCGGTGCGCGTCTACACCACGGTGTGGAGGGACGTTATTGGCGCTGCCACGGGCCTCGATGCGCGTCGCTGCAGAGCACGAGGCGAGCGCCGCGCGCGGAATTCTCGTGAACTGAGCACGTCGAAGTTCGGGCGACATTTGCTCGCAATTATCAACAATTACACGACAAATCTAGATTACCACTTTTCTCCTAAGATATGCAACGAAGTGCAGTGATTGAGAGCTCAAATTGTTCGTTTTTTATGTGGCTACCCGGTCTAGCTTTTCTCTAAGTCGTGACATTAGCCAAACATCTGATTTTTCATCTTTTCGGTCTCGAGTTCCGCATGATAAGCCAATCTACGTTTTTTTTCTCAAATTAAAAAAATTTGAGGGGCTGGAAGCTGTTCGTCTATCTATTTGACGTCGTTTGGCAAAGTTTCGACGGGATCTGAAGAGCCGTTTCAGAGATTTTTGGGTATCTATAATTCTGTTCTACCATACCGACCGCGATGAGGTGTCATTCCGTCTTAAGAGTACTATTTAACTAAGTAATACAAGTTACTAGCATTCGTTGCTGTTCATATTGTTGAGAATAAGCGAAATACATGAGCTTATATATATCGAGAATTTAACGGTCATCGAAACGTCTCGAACGAGAGTTTTTCGAGAAGGTTCGAGATCAGAACATCGGGTGTAAATACGGGAGCATAAACACAGCGAAGCCAGTGCTTGTAACCACTCTGTACGGCGAACCTTTATCTTTCTCGAATAAACCACATGTTTGTATATCCTGGCCTATCATTTTTTCAATACATATAATTCGTGGAGCTGCGTTATCTCATTCACCCTGTTAACCCAAATCTCCGTAAGAGTTTTGGAATTTGGGTTCCACAAATGAATTACTCACGAGGAAAGGTAACAATATTTCACAGGCTAGTTTTTTTCCTCTCCTGGGAGCTTTTACGTTAATCTGCCGAGTGGACCAGAATTGTCAATCACGAGAGCCTCTTTTCCGCTAGCTATGTAGCGATTAGAAGGGCACCCGTACACAGAGAGAAATGTATAGTAACCTCAACCATATTTCAACCATATTTTATATTACCCTGAGGGGACAATAATATTTTATCGTCATGGTCACTGCCGAAAATACAGTACTGCTTATGATACTTCAGCAGTTGTGTTGACTTTGATCATATGTTAACCGCAACCAACAATCTTTCAAGCATACGTTGTTTGTCAATGCTATATAATATAGTAGGTTTTCATAAAATAGATGATTCCTTACACTATCAAAAAATAGTGGTTTTTACCATATTGAATGGTATGTCTACTAAATGTATATGATATTTCATAAATACAAAAATTCAAAAATGTTCAATTGAGAGTACTACCTGTATGATTGTTTATCATGATTTTTTATTCCCTGACCTCCTGTAATGAATCCTAGCGAAGAAAATATTTCACCTACATGGAGATTCGAACCTACGACCTACCTATCTATATTCAGGCAAGCTGCCACTATGCTACCGGGTACTTATCGTATTTCGATAGTAGATTTGGCATGACGTGTAAAAGTAATTCCAGCTGCATTTCCGAATAGCTGCTACCTCTGATATAAGTGGAATTTTGCACAGATTGCTTTTTTGATAATATATGTCACTGCTTAAATGGATTTTTGGCGCGGCCCAATAGTTTTCGAAATATCGGATTCCAAAAACTGATAAATGAATGCGCTAATATATCTATATCGATCATCGCGTGCCACCGCTGTCTCTACTTTATTGACAAATGATTTACGTCTTCACTATACGATTACCATAATGTTGTCCGCTTAGTCACTTTTCGTAAGATCTTGTAGCAGTTTATACTCAACGAGTGTTAATGTGAACCATATAAATAGTACAAACTTGCACTGAGAAAAATGTCCATAGTATTTATAATATAAAAAAAAACGCCCATGGTAAAAGTGGGCATAGTAAAATTCAAATAGCTTATTTTTAGCGCAATCATAATATGGTTAACACAACTATAAGCGCCTGTCTATTCATGCCGTTTTGGTAGTGTGTTTTTTAACGGACAACACCACTGTGACGGCTTCAAAAAATCGATTTTTTGAAAACCATCTAGATAAATCTAAAATACATTTAAGATTAAGATGCCGTTGGACCCAGGTCGAAAAAATAATTATTTTCGGAGATATTGAATATTTTGTGGAGCGGTGCAGCGCTCCGTGTCGCTCGGGGTCCCGCGCAGCTGCGCGCCTCAGGGTCGGCAGGTATATCGAATAGCGATCCATACGACGGTTTCTAGATAAAAAAAAGAGTGCATCGATCATGTCCAAAAACGTATGGGGACGTGCCTCCGCGAAATCGCGAAAAAACAAAAAGGATTGTCTGGCAGAGGAAAGCTCACCGAAAAATTGATTGACGAGTTGAGCACATATTACGGCTTAGGTATTCGGAGGAACAGCGATGATGTTGAGAAAATGAGGAAGGCAATTTGGGCAACTATCAAACATAAAATATCCACAGATAGTGAGCCACAACATGACGATTGCCCAGAGGGGGCCGAGTCGTGGTGTTCGTGGCAGCGAGCGGTCGCAAGCGGTAATATTTCTGAATATCGCCATAAGCCGCCTCTTCCTGAGGAAGTATTGGAGGCAATTACGCCAGTCTTCGAAAATTTGAGCAGAGACGATTTGCTGCAGCGTTATTTGGGCGGCTTCACGCAAAACAACAACGAAAGCTACAACAAATCAGTTTGGGCAATAGTCCCCAAGTGTCAGTCCGGGAGCAAAAAAATCGTCGATATTGCAGCTGATATCGCGGTATTA
Organism: Ophion costatus; assembly: GCA_951751655.1. Lineage (NCBI taxonomy): Eukaryota > Metazoa > Arthropoda > Insecta > Hymenoptera > Ichneumonidae > Ophion > Ophion costatus. The sequence goes on from OX632363.1 coordinate 26,477,287, forward strand.
TTATTCAATGATGGCCTGAGAAGCCTCATGAAAGTTTTGTAGACGTTGGGGATAACTATCGGCCCAAATTGTTTCAATTTTTGCGTTGAAACAGACGCAGCGCGGATCGAGCTGGCGGAACGCTCGCTCACAGACGCTGCAAAAGAGGCAAGAAGAGCCTCTACAAGTTCGAGAAAAGATGCTAGGGACAATGATTTGCTTCTTGAAGGCCAGCTACATGGTGCCGGCATCGCTGATTAAAGGTAAAAAATTTTTTTTCCAATTTATCGCATAAATTAACAAACCTAAAACTTTGAACGCGTTTTTCTCAAAACCACTTTTTTGAGTGCGGCACGCAGCAGAACTCGAGCAATTTTTATCCGATCGACTTCAAATTTGGACTGCATCAATAAAACTAGATTATCTCAAGAAGTACATAGGATTTTTTCAATATCTCAATAATAAAAAAAGTTATAGCCTATTTTCGACGAGAAATTTTGCTCGAAAATCGCCCTTTAATTTCAAAAGCGTGCCTATTTTTTAAAAATTAATATTTTTTCAAATCCGTATGTACTTCTCTTCGAAATATCATATTATTAACGAAAACACTCGGTATTTTTTTTCAGATCGACTTTGTAGAGAGTTCTGCTGCGTGCCGCGAACCACTGCAGAGGAAACAGTACCTGACGCGGGAGCTTCCCCAGCGTCACCATGGGGCGTGAAAAATTTGAAGATTTTTTTTTATGTATTTTCAATAAACAACGAACAAAACAAAAAAAAATTTTCGAATATCTCTTTTTTTTCCCACAAAAAAAAATTCTTGAAAAATGGCAAAAAAACAGGGGGTCACAGTCGTGTTGTCCGTTAATCTTGTATCCCTGAAATAACTATTAACTACTGTGAAAGACTTTACAATATCGTTATAGTTAATTCAGTTAATATTTTGACAATTGTTAGTAGTTTTTTCCGGGATAATAGATAGTCGAGCACGCCACCAAAGATGTATGTTTAGATATATTTTTCGCTTATAGTTGTGTTAACGATATTATGATTGCGTTGACAATTATAGGGAATTCGACTATAGTCTCTTTTACCATGCGCGTTCGTTGTAAATACCATACACTTTTCTATCCGTTTACGCTATGCCTGACAGCGTCGGTGGACTAGTATTCGTTTCCTCCGCTGGCGCTGTTGTGCGACGTTCCTGGGCTCACTCCGCTCGGGATATGTCGTACTTTTATACGTACAAAAAAACGAATGTAAAAATATTGTTTTGTTTTTCTTAAATAAATTGTAAAAAATGACCTGCGATTCTGCCCTTACAAAGGTATATTTCCTCTTAAGAATTATTCATTGGGTTATTAATAACATTCAAGTACTTTTAGCGCCGAATTCTCCACAATTGTGACATGACATTTTTGTAAATGTCACTGCAGTGTAACTTCTCAATAAAAATATAACGAGTCTGAGAGGTGACGAATTTTCGGTAATTATATGGGAAACACTTTTAGCATTGTTTACGGCATTTTTAATCATTTACAAGTATTTTTAATCATGAATTTCGAAAAACTACAGCGTTGTATTTTCACATCACACCAGTGTATCCTTTTGATGACAATAAAATGGATATCGGATAATCAATTTTTCATAATTACTCTGCAAATGAATACAAACGATTTATTATACGTTCAATTTTTTTTCAGCGTTGTTAATCGTTAAATCTCTAAAATTGCTGCATGATACATTTTGATAAATGTCACCGGAGTACATGATTGCAATTTATCTGGAAAAAAATGTCCAGTTCCAAGAGAGCTTTTAACCGAGGATAGTTTTTGAAAAGTTTTTCAACTACTTCTTTACGGAGTGCAATTGCTGAGGCCTCGGAGTGCTCGTTTTTCATATAGCTAACCCCAGTATATCTTCTTAAAAAAAAAAAAAATCGACCACAGCTGTCCGTGCTAAATTAATTTGGAACTTTTTTTTTTCGAAGACGCAATTATCCGGCAGATATAGGCACTTCCGCGAGTTATTATACGGCGATAGTAAAAATTTCAAATCATTCGTCCCAGTTGATTTATGAGGAAAGTTAAAAAAAATCTCAACGGTTCTCTCTATTTTGATTATGATTGCGATTATCTTAGCTCAAAGGCACGTGGTGGAGGAAGCTCGCCAACTACGGTGGTGCGGTGACGCACGATGGCACCTATTTTTGAAAATACAATTCTTCAATATATTGAATAATTCGCACACATATATAAGAAATACAATTTTAGGACGTCATAGCGTAGCTTTGAATAGAAAGATGAAAATTACAATGCTCACGCCGAGTCGTCGCGTCGAAACATCAGCTGAACAATTAAAGCCGTTATTGTGAGGCTTGTCACTTGGATGTATTGAATATCTATCCATTCAAGCAAGGCATCACACACCATTAGAGCCGTCCAAACTCATTATAAAAAAACTTTGAATTATAAAGATATCATTAACTTTTAATTCAAGAAATTGTACGACGAGATAATTTGTTCTCTTGTTGGCCTACGATAATACATAACCTGTGATAACACCATTCTAGCGGCATAAAATGAGGCCTAACTTTGACAATTTATTTTCGGAGTATGAAAAGAAGAATAAGATTTCTTTCGAGAGGGTTCATTTAAGGGGTTACCCCCACTTGCGATTTTGAAAAAATCGATTTTTTTTATTGCATTTTTTTTAAGTATAAGTATCTGAGAATATGTCCTGAAAATTTCAAGTCGACCCGAACAAAATTGACTGAGATATGAGCGTTGAAAGAGAAGAATCCGTCAATTGAAGAACTGAAATTGAAACCAAACGCGTTTTTCTCAAAATGGCATTTCTGAAGTCGGTGACCAAGATTACTCGAACACTAATGAACCGATCTTCTTGAAATTTTGCAGGCTTATTTAATACATAAAAATGTAGTCTTTAATCGTTCAATTTTTTCTTTCGAAAAAAATGGCCGTTTTATAGCCAAAAAACGCCCGTTTTTTTCGTTAAAATCGAACCATTAACTTTGATTGTCCGCCATTTTGTGAAAAATGAATATTTTTAAAAATCCTTCGATTAAAGACTAGTTTATACTTATATTTGACTAAACCCATCCGCATTTTTTTTCAGATGATCCACTTCGCCGCAATGTTGGTCACCGCAAACCGTGTATATAAAAACATTATTTCATTGACGGCCATTTGCCACTAAACAATGTAATATTTTTCAATAAAAAAATTACTGAAAGTTCTTCAAGATGTGTTCTTTAAGATGGTATATTGATCGATTAGAAAAGTTTTGTAGTTTTCGTTAAAAAAATTCATGAAAAAGGCTTTTTTTGCGCTACAAGTGGGGGTAACGCGTTAACACATATGAAAGTATAAAAAAAGATTTATTATAATTTTCATACAAAATGGCGACGACAGAATTCATCTTGAAAAACGTGTTTTTTTTACAAATAGCTTCACGGGAGGACGGTTTTCTCGTCAAATATAAGACCTGGAACAAAAACCAAAAAAAATTATAATCTATATATTATTAGCTATAGGATTACGTAGGAATTTTTTTAAATCAAATTTCGAGAAAGTGGCGCACTTTAAAAGAAATATATCGATTTTTTGCCCAAAAAATGAGCAGTAAATTGTTTATAAGAAAACGTTTACATTTAATTGAAATATGGCTACGTGCTCCCATAGAGAATGTAATTGTGAATCTACTATCAAAAATTCAAATCGATCCATGCAAAGGTGTTCGAGTAATCGGTCGTCCCAGTGTGAAAAAAGTTCGACCGCAGCGCTCCGGGGTTGAAATCGATGGTGGAACCTTGAAAAAAAAAAAAATTTCGCTACCTGACCAATTGCATATTATTTTTATGACCCCAGAGTATTTTTTAAGCAAAAATTGATTTTTCCAACATCCTAGAATGGTGTTATCCCTTAAGTATTTCTACTGTTATACTTTACAAAGGATTTCCGTGAAGATTTCCCATCAATTAGACGCTAAATTGAGTGATCAGTGAATTTCCACGAATCACGGGAAAACATGTCAAAATTTCGGACGTCTAAAAAAATCGCGTGTAAATGTAAAAATACTCATACGGGCCGGCATTATTTTTTCGATTCCATGAATTTTTACGCTAAAATTTCCAAGTAGGTATGCTTGCAACTTTCTGAGTCAAAAATGTAAATAATTTTCGAAAAATATGTAAACTCGGACGACATTACCAGAGGCATTGATATTTGTAATATTTGTTATTATTATATACTATTTCTTTGTGAAATGACAGTCCGTATTGAATTTAGCAAGGATTTCTACATTTTATGAGATTGGCCAATTGGGCAAATTATTCTTTCTCGATCACATATGATCCAGCTAAAGTTTTTTCTTTCCAATATAGCTTTGCTTCGGAGAGAACCTGAATCACTTAAGGAGTTGACAGTATAAGAAGTTGGTATCCTCCCCCCCCCCCCCCATTAATAAGTGACGGAACGTTCCAACTTGAAGGAATTTTGAATTTTGAAGGACATTTTCACATCTTCCTTTTCACTGAGTTCCAAATGTCCGGTTTTTTCAAGGGATGGAATCTTTTTGAGTAACGATTTAAATTAAAAATATAGCGACTGGGAATCGTCTTCGTGGAAACTGGAAAAACAGCATACAAATTAGCATTTGCACATTGCTGTTTTGTTATTTCATTTCGCTTCGATTAATTCTTCTATGAGGACGACGAAATTGAACAACTTGTAGGGGCAATAGGAAATTGCGTTTGTTCAACCCTATCTACCGTATATCGAAGAAATTTCTAAGTTTCCAAAAAATTGTATGCATTACAGAAAATAATGAAGTCTAAATGTAATATTTTACGATCACCTGTGTATCTAACGAGCTGCAAAATTCGACCGTGTGTGAAATCAAGAATGTCCTTTCTGACCGATTTAAGGATGTTGAGTCCCAAATCGCAAATGATGATAAAATTCTGAAAATTTGGTATGTTTTTGTATGAAGTATTTCAGAGGTCGTGTAAAAATTTCACGACAATTAGGAAGCTCGTTATTGAACAATTAACATTCACAAATTAAATGTTGTTTTATGGAAACTGATGTAACTTTGCAATAAGTTTTTTTTTGACCTCTCAATTTTATAATATCTACAATATACTGAAAGCAACGGAAACAAAACGAAGTTTATTGATAAATTTTTTTTTATTTCTTTTAAAAATTGTTCTTAACAAAATGTAAATTTTTTAATAACGAGCTTCCTAATCGTCGTGAAATTTTAACACGACCTCTTAAATACTTCATACAAAAACATACCAAATTTTCCGAATTTTCTTATCATTTTTTATTTCAACCCTTAAGGAGGTTGAAGTAATGATGATAGAATTCTGAAAATTTGGTATGTTTTTACATGAAGTATTCAGGAGGTCGTGTAAAAATTTCATGATGATTAAGAAGCTATTTATTGAACAATTAACATTAACATGTTTCATAGGGACTCAACATACTTAATGTTTTTCCGCATAGCTTCTAATCTGTTATTTTTATCATTTTTCCGCATTTGCCTGACGCAATAACATGACGCATTCTTTGTATTTTCAATTGGAAGAGCTGTGTCCACGAAAAGCCAAAGTAGCAGTGGTGCTGATCCACCTAAGTCCACCACTAGACGTATATGATTATCTGTATCGATCAACGCAACTTTTTTCTCCGAGTGTTCTACCCTTTTGATACACGCGTCTTGTCTTTTGTTTAGATGCCAAAGGCAAACAGTTTAGTTACGTCAAGAACCTAAACCGTCGGGTATTTAAAGTGGTCGATGGACGCAATTCTCAACAGTAGCGAATTGAAACTCCATTCAATCTCATCGAATTGCATCAGCAAACAGCTCACGGGACCAGCCTTCCAAGTCTTCCAAGGTATGTACTCAATTGTAATTATCTATCGAAAAATTGATTTTTGCTCCCAATCGCAATTTAAATGAATTTTGATCCTCATGGATCTGAATCCCAATGGATTTTTATCGCAATGGATTTGAACCCAAATGGATCTGAATCCAAATAGATTTGAACCCGAATGGATCTGAATCCAAATGGATATCAACCCCAATGGATTTAAATCCAAATCGATTTCAACCCAAATGGATCTGAATCCAAATGGATTTCAACCCAAATGGATCTGAATCCAAATTAATTTGAACCCAAATGGATCTGAATCCAAATGGATTTGAATCTAAATGGATCTGAATCCATATGGATCTGTATTCAACTGAACCTGAATCAAAAGGCGTTTAACCTATGACAAGGTTTTTATTTGCTATATTTTCGACGCTCATTTCACTCGTATAATATTGATGATTGTCATTATTGCGTTGGCGATGTATTGTTGGTGAATTAAAAACAGATTAATTCACAATGTTTTAAAAAGTTATTCAGTTTAAAAAAAAAATTATATGTGCAAAATATATGGCCAATTGTCTTAACTATTCTACATGGGTTGTCATACCAAACCAGCATTGCCAAAATCTCGATTTCAATTTTTCTTCCAGGTAAATACGTTCGGAATAATCATGTCTAAAATATCGCCCTTTGTTTTCGCCGTGGCACTCTTCGCCATTATCTGCGTGCAATCCGTGAACGTAAGTGAAATTTGACGATGTCCATTTTTTTATTCCGAGCTTCATTATTGGCAACGCCAAAGTAATATTGTATACAAAAATGCAATCGTTGCAGGGACTGACTGTGCCGACCCTTCATAAGCAGTGTGTAGACATGGGATTCGCAGGTGTATGTCGAGCGAGTAACTTGTCATCCAATGTTCGATTAAAATAATCCCCAATATTCGCGTGAAAGTAAGTTGTAAATTATTTTAGTTACGTACGGCTAACCTCTTCATAATTAACGTGTCTGCATAAGCTTTGGGCCTAGATAACAGGTCGATTTCCAAAAAAAAAATTCTGATGAGAGTACTGAGATGACAAAGTCGTTATTTTACACAAAATTGATATATATTCTTGCCAAATTTGGTTGTTTTTCTATATCGACGATATCGATAAACAACGAAGTTACTATTAATTGAACATTAATTGAACAAAGTACTGCTGCTGCTGCATAACTATGCGATGTAGGTAGTGCTAGCAACCAGTCTTGAAATTTGCAAAAATGGCCGACGCCAGAAAATAATCGATTTTCGAAAAAAAGGAACAACTTTAATCATGGGTTATTAACAAATGGATATAAACATAAGAAAATCGTCCAGTCATACGTAAGAAAATGTTATAAACTATGCTTTGCTCGTATTTGAAGTGAATCCGACGAATAGATTTTGAGATACGACTTATACAAAAATCGTTACAACTCCGTCAGTGTATTAAATTTGTACACAATCTTTGTTGCAAATTAAAGTCAAGACCCTAGGCTTTTTTTAAAATCAAACTATAGAATGAAAAAACGGTATTTTTCATATGTCAAACCAATGCAGACCCCCTAAGGCTATCTTTACACTATGAATGACATGCTTTCAATGTAATTTACATCACTAGTCGTATATCAACCGTGTATATTAAGGTGTAACGAAAAAAAAAACATTTTCAACTCGCCATCCATCTAACACACAGTAACGAAGGTAAAAAATTCAAACTCGAGCAACTCAACAATTAAACGACTCCTGACCGAGTCTATTGGACCCGAAATAATGCTCCAGATCAGCGCCAACTTCCTTATGAGTTTTGTGCTTCTTCACCGTGGTTCGAATTTGCAATCACCTCACATGTTTTTCCAACAAATCGCGGTCTGAATGAAAAAAAATTACAGTCTGGCCTCTCTAAGCTGACTACTAGCAAGCACGCGGGCAGATGTGGCTTCAAGTTGGTGTGTGCCGTAAAGAAGGGCAATACGTATTACAAGCAAGCCGCCGGTCATCCTCAGGACGGTACGCCATGCGGAACGGGCAAGGTACGTTTCACACTTTAACAATAAATTTTCGCAGTATGAAGCAAGCGACACCCGACCCCCGGGGTTCCGTGATTAAGGACACGTCCCAGTTCAACATAACCTCACTATTTTTCGAACTGAGTTTTCTTGTAGAGGGTTGAGCATTTTGCGAAAAAAACAATGCACCAGCCTCTGCAGAATTCACTGACGCAGAGCTTGACGATTATATTTAGCCCTCAATATGATTAATCGCTGAAAAATCTCTGTTCGAACGATCCGAATATTGTAACATTTATATGCATGAAAATAATACTGATATCTCAATGCATTACATCGAATTTGCAGATTTGCCGTGGAAAACGATGCGTCGATACGACATCGGAAGTAAAGCTGGAGGGTGGGGTTATGATACTAAATTGCGACACCCTCGTACCAGCTATGTTCCAGATAACACCAAAAACTACTCCTAAACCAACCATATAAATTATCGGTTGTTTGAAAGTGAGCCAAGTATTCTCGATGGATACATCCGATTGTATTGTAAAGTATTTACTTGTCACTGTCGCTCGTAACAATCTGACGCGTTTCTTTGATTCGTACAAAAACATCTTTTTCACGATTCGTCGTTACTATATGAGATTGTAAGTTAAGGGTTTCCGTTTTCTCGGAAACGGCTAGGCTGAAATAAATGTTCACAATCGACGTCTGATTTTTGATACCTCCCTCATGATCGTTCCTTTGAGAGAAAAAATGCCGGAACAATTTACTGATCGAAAGAATTTATATAATCTTTCATTATGAAAATTAAGAAAACTGTTGTATCGGTAAATAGCGTTGCGCGTCCCTCGCTCGTACAGGCTGTGGCGGTCAGTGTGCCGCTCTGGGCACAGTCGGTAAGACAGAACCACCAAATTCCGTCCAAATTTCTCCACTAGAGAAAACCAACTTGTCCACCAATGAGAGGACGTCTCAGCAGCGCCATGGTGGACGAAGCACAAACTACCAAATATGTAAAATAGTCAGCTCTCTATGTATATATTACTTCTCCTTCTTCTCCACGTAACCGTCAAGAAAAAAGGACGCGAACTTGTGATACTCTCGACATACCAAGTTATTGTAAGGAAAAGAAACGTGATATTAGAAATAAATAATCCGCTCAGTAAATCCCCAACGTGCTCTCAAACTCTATTTGTGTGAAACAAACTCCACAAGGCCTCTGCGACGGTGACATCTAGCGGTAGGCAGAAGCGTTACGTCGTGTCGGTAGAAAAAACGCCAAAGCAGATGCCTGCATTTAGATGCCATTGCATGCCTTGCAGAAATTCGATTTGAGTTTTCAGTAATGACTACGTAGACGGAGATTTGAAATCATCTTGAGAGTGCTTAAGGATGATATTGAGGTGCGAATTGTTGTAAATTTAACTGCGGCTGGTGCAAGCTCATAATTGTCAGAGTATACATTTTGTTTACGCTGCTCGTGGAAAATAAAATGTTTAAAATACGAAGTCGAACGCATGTTCCAGCAATTTTTTTCAACACATTTCACATGGGATAAGTGTGTATATGAAAGGATCGGGTTTGTACTCTTCGTCTTTTTTTATATGAACATGTAAGAATCAAATACCATAAATAATGCCTGGACAGCCAAAAGTAGCTAAAGCATGCGGATATTCAATTTTTTTCCGAATATAAAATGAAGAGAAAAAATAGACAAAAAACCGATTCACCAGGGATCGAACCCGGACCGCAAGCATCGTTAAGGCGTTACCCCCACTTGTAGCGCTAAAAAGGCCTTTTTCATGAATTTTTTTAAAGAAAACTACAAAACTTTTTTAATCGATCAATATATCATCTTAAAGAACACATCTTGAAGAACTTTCAGTAATTTTTTTATTGAAAAATATTACATTGTTTAGTGGCAAATGGCCGTCAATGAAATAATGTTCTTATATACACGGTTTGCGGTGACCAACATTGCGGCGAAGTGGATCATCTGAAAAAAAAATGCGGATGGATTTAGTCAAATATAAGTATAAACTAGTCTTTAATCGAAGGATTTTAAAGAATATTCATTTTTCACAAAATGGCGGACAGTCAAAGTTAATGGTTCGATTTTAACGAAAAAAAACGGCTGTTTTTTGGCTATAAAACGGCCATTTTTTTCGAAAAAAAAATCGAACGATTAAAGAATACATTTTTATGTATTAAATAAGCCTGCAAAATTTCAAGAAGATCGGTTCATTAGTGTTCGAGTAATCTTGGTCACCGACTTCAGAAATGCCATTTTGAGAAAAACGCTTTTAAAGTTTCAATTTCAGTTCTTCAATTCACGGATTCTTCTCTTTCAACGCTCATATCTCAGTCAATTTTGTTCGAATCGACTTGAAATTTTCAGGACATATTCTCAGATACTTATACTTCAAAAAAATGCAATAAAAAACGATTTTTTCAAAATCGCAAGTGGGGGAACCCCTTAACCCGGTATGCCAACTCAGCCATGACACTAGTTGAGGATACCGAAACATTTATGATACAGCCTTATCTATAATGTTTAGTGTTGAAAAAACCGCCTAAACGACCGCGGCAAAGGCTCTTTGAACCTTCCACGGTCGTTTCGGCGTTTTATTTTTCAACGCGTTTCGTCGTTAAATTTTTAACCCGCGTTCTTCTCATAAACGAGTAACCGAGAGAAAACAATAATCTCGATACATGTTTTTCCCTTTGAAATTCATTTAACGCATATTCTAATCCGCAGTGCGACCACAAAAAAATGTCGATCTTTTTTTTGACATTTTTTTGGTTCAAATCTGCAAATTTGCTGCATGACATAATTTGATAAGAGTCACCGCAGTACATGCCTGCAATTTATCAGGGAAGAAATAGCCAATTCTAAGGAGGGCATTTTTTCAAGGATAGTTGTCCAAAATTTTCTCAGCTATTTTGTCACGGAGTGCAATTGTTCAAGCTTTAAGGATGTTGAGTCCCCATGAAACATGTTAATGTTAATTGTTCAATAAATAGCTTCTTAATCGTCATTAAATTTTTACACGACCTCCTGAATACTTCATGTAAAAACATACCAAATTTTCAGAATTCAATCATCATTACTTCAACCTCCTTAAGGGTTGAAATAAAAAATGATAAGAAAATTCTGAAAATTTGGTATGTTTTTGTATGAAGTATTTAAGAGGTCGTGTTAAAATTTCACGACGATTAGGAAGCTCGTTATTAAAAAATTAACATTTTGTTAAGAACAATTTTGAAACAAATTTAAAAAAATTGATCGATAAACTTCGTTTAGTTTCCGTTCCTTTAGCATATTGTAGATATTATAAAATTGAGAGGTCAGAAAAAAAACTTATTTCAAAGTTACATCAGTTTCCATAAGACAGCATTTAATTTGTGAATGTTAATTGTTCAATAACGAGCTTCCTAATTGTCGTGAAATTTTTACACGACCTCTGAAATACTTCATACAAAAACATACCAAATTTTCAGAATTTTATCATCGTTTGCGATTTGGGACTCAACATCCTTAAAATGTGCATTTTTACCATACCTAGTTGAGTATCTCTGCATTTGCCAATTTTTTTTATTACATCCTCCCGGGCTAAATTAATTTGCAACTTTTTTTTTCGAAGACGTTCTCATCCTGCAGATGAGGTCCTACCTCGCGTGATTATACGGCGACGGTGGCAATTTCAAATCATTCGTCCCAGTTTTTTTAGGAGGAAAGTTGAAGATCGCTCCAGGGTTCTCTCTCTTGGTTATGATTGCCATTATCTTATTCTTAGCTCAAAGGCACGTGGTGGGGGAAGCTTGCCAACTGCGGCGGTGCGGTGAAGCACGATGGCACCTATTTTTGAAAATACAATTCTTCAAGATATTGATGTAGCAGTTAATTCTAATTAGATTCAATACACACACGCACACATGTATAAGAAATACAAATCTAGGACGTCATAGCGTAGCCTGGAATAGAAAGATGACAATCACAACGCATATGCCGAGTCGTCGTGTCGAAACATCAGTTGAACAATAAAAGCCGTTATCGTGAGGCTTGCCACGTGGATGTTTGGATATCCATTCATCCAAGCAAGGCACTGTACACCATTGGAGCCGTATAAATTGATCGTTAACAACCTTTTATCATACCGCTATTATTAACTTTTAATTTAACTAATTGTACGATGAGATGATGTATTGTGCTTTGGCTTGCGATAGGACACAATAGTAGATATCAAGTATTGTTACTGTATTAAGTATTGTTACTTTACCAAGTATTGCCGGAAAGAGTTCCCGCCAAACACATGCTAAATCGACTTCCACGAATTACATGAAAAGATCGCAAGGTTCCGAACGTTCGAAAAACACCGGAGTAACTGTAAAAATATATATTCGGGCTGACATTAGTTTCTCGATTTAATGAATTTTCACGCTGTAATTTCCAAGTATACTTCAAAGCATTTGAGTCTGGAATCTTGATAATTGTCGAGAAATTCATAAACTCGAGCGACATCACCGATGCTATTAATATTTGTATTATTATTATTATTATTATTATTATTATATTTCTTCGTGAAAGCACAATCCATATGGCATTCACCAAAATCTTTTAACTTTTACGAGATTTTGAGTTGTGCAAATTATTCTTCCTAAAGTACATTTGATCCAGCTAATTCTTTTCCATAAAAAAAAAATAAAATGCGGCATTGAGACCCCTTTTATTTTTTCCCGCTAGCCCTTAATCGTATATTTCAATCATTTTTCGCGATTGCTTGACGAAATAACATGAAACATTTGGTGCTTTTTATTGGAAGACCTGTGTCTACAAAAAACCAAATTAGCAGTGACGCTGATCCACCCAAGTCCACAGCTAGGGGGATATCATTCGCCAAGGCGAGCAACGCACCTTTATTTTCCGAATGTTCTACGCCTCCGATACACGCGTATCGTCTTTATTTACATGACAAAGGTTTGAGTACTGTAAACTTAAACTGTAAACTGAGTACTGTAAGCTTAAACTGTAAACTGAGTTTGAGTACTGTAAACTTAAACCGTCGGGTATATAAAGTGGTGGACAGGCGCTCCTCTCAACAGTAGCGAATTTAAATTCTTTCCACTTTCATTGAGTTGGATCAGCGAACAGAGCACCGGACCAGTCTTGCAAGATAGTATGTACGTATTGCAAGGGTACTTGCAAAATTACAATCATTTGTAATAATTCATCGAAAAATTGATTTCTGTTCTCGATTGCAATTCAAACGAATTTTCTTCCTCGTGTATCTGAATCCAAATGAATTTCAATCCAATTGGGTCTTAATTCGAATGAATTTGAATCTAAATGGCTTTGTATTTAACCAGAACTGAATAAAAAGGCATTAAAGCTCTGGCAATTTATTATATGCCATATTTACGATGCTAATTTTACTCGTAAAACATTGATGGTTGTTGTCGTTTGGGAAATATTGTTGGTGAATTAATAATCCATTAAAACGTACTTTTTTAAATGTTATTTAGTTCTTGTTAAAAAATTGATATGTGCAAAATATATGGCCAATCATCTCAACCATTCTACATAGGTTACCCCAAGTTACATACCAAGAACTGTATTACCAAAATGTCGATTCTAATTTTTCGTCCAGATAAATACGTTCGGAGTAATCAACATGTCTAAAATATCGCCCTTCGTTTTCGCCGTGGCACTCTTCGCCATTATCTGTGTCCAATCCATAGACGTAAGTGAAATTCGACGATGTTATTTTTTTTATTTCGAGCTTGATAAATGGCAACGGCGAAAAATATTGTATACAAACATGCAAACGTTGCAGGGAGTGGCTGTGCCGACCGCCAATCAGCAGTGTATAAATTTGGGATTCGCAGGTGTATGCCGAGTAAGTATCTTGTCATCAGTTAGAGAGTCTTCGTAAGCTTGGGATCTAAAAAAACATTTGGATTTTTTATTTTTCTTTCTAATGGGAGTATTGATTTGACAAGGTCAGGATTTTACACAAAATCAATACATTTTCTTACTAAATATAATTTTTTTCAAATATTGAAAATATTGATAAGCAACGAAGCTATTATTAATTGAACAAAATCCTGCGGTGCTACATAGCCATTCGGTGTTGATAGTTCTAGCAACCAGGGTGATCTGAAATTTAAAAAATTAAAAAAGTTCATGTAGCATGGACATAAACCTTCCGTATGAACGGATACTCTCAAAATGTATAATTTGCAAGAATGGCCCTCTGTCGGAAAAAAATCGATTTCCGAAAGAAGAATAACTTTAATCATGTGTTATTAACAAATAGATGTAAATTTACAAAAATCCTCCAATCATACGATAGAAAATATTATAAACTATGCTCTGCCTGCTCTGAGTCGGACGAATAGATTTTGATTTGAATAGAATAGACTTACACAAAAATTGTCGTAACTCAGTCTGTTTATAAAATTTTCACGAATGCAGAGAAATCGTATTTTTGAAATTCCAAGCTTAAGCAAACCCCATAAGGTTACCTTTACGCTTTTCAACTCGCACTCCATCGAACAGATAGTAACAAATGTAAAAAGGTTCGAACTCAAATAAGTCAACAACTAAACGACCCTTGACCGCGTCTATCGAACTCATAATAATGCTCCAAATTAGCCTCGAACCTTGTAGCGAATTTTGTGCGTTTTGGCAGCGGCTCCAATGACGAATCTCCTTACATGATTCCCCAATGAATAGTGATTTAAATGAAAAAAAATTACAGTCCAAAACTCCTAGGCTGAGTTCTGTGAAGTACATCTGATGTGACAAGTTGGTGTGCGGCGTACCAGTGGGCAATAAGTATTACAGGCAATTTGGCGGTGTTCCTCAGAACGGCACGCCGTGCGGATCTGGCAAGGTACGTTTCACCTTTGCACAACGATTTATTTTCACAGTATCAAGCGAGCGGAAGCTGAACCCCGGGACTTCGCGACTAAGGGAGGCGTTCACTATGTTGGCCCAAAAAACCTTCGATTTTTCATCAATTTTTTATGCCATAAATATTAAAAATCGAATGTCGAAGTTTGGTACGGTTACGAAACGGTTTTTATTGAACGTGAAAATACTTTTTAAAGTTTGACAATTCATTCACCTGCGATGATATTCGTTGCTTGTGGAAGTCCTAAGTCCTGAACAGGTGAGCTGAAGCAATAAAGTCAAACATACTTTTACTTTGTACAATATTGTGGATACCTAAGTCGAACTAGAATCAAGGAGGAAAATTGAAAAATATACAATATTGAGCGATCGAGTTTAGTTTAGGCAGTTTAGTTTTTTACCAAACATTTTTGTACTTTTTTGTTCATAAAATAACAACGGTTGAACATTTTTGGATAATTCTAGTTAGGCTAATGAAGACGTTCGTTGTACACGTGCCTGCCAAATTTCATAACGATTGCTCATCTAGGGCGTGTGGGAGCACTTCCGCAAACTTGGAAAACGTGGTTTCGAGAAAAACGCGTTTGAAGTTGAACTGGAATTTACGTGTGAATAAAATGTAAAAGTTTCATACTTGCAGCTAATCTGCTATGCCTGAACCATAGAGTATACCTTCCTCTTCTTCAAAAAGTTTTTCTTGAACCGTCCGCGAAACACTTTTTTTGGCCCAACAAAGTAGAAACCTCCGTTATGGACACGCACCAGTCCAACATAAATTCACCATTTTTCAAACACGTTTTTCTCACGGATGGTCGAGCTTTTTCGGAAAAACGATGCATCAGCCTCTGCAGAATTTACTGACGCAGGGCTTGACGATTATCTTTTGCCCTGAATATTATTAATCTCTGAGAAATCTGCTCGAAAATTTAGGCTATCTCTCTCGCGCTTATATGTCACGTGGTACAGCTTGTACTTCGCCTTGAGGATGTGTGGTGGAATTTTATCGGACATAATATCTTCACGTAAAAAAAAACACTAAGAATATTTTAACATTCATAGTTGAAACAAGTTGTTTTTGTTCAGCGATTTTATTCGCCTGTCTATGAATATAGGCAGGGAAATTGTACTATAGAAATGATGAAATACCATAGTATAATATATCGAATAGTGTTATTGCGAACGTGACAATTCAGTTTTCAAAAAAAAAACGAACAGTATTATTCATGTGTTATTAACAAATGGATGTAAATATATCAAAATCCTCAATCATACAATAGAAAATGTTATCAACTATGCTCTGCCCGTATTTGCATTGAGGCAGTAAAAAATTAAGCATTTTTGACGGTTTTTTAAAACTGAGAAATAATTATTCTACTTTTATCAAGCTATAGGTATACTTCGATAGTATATTTAAGAATACAAAACGACATTTCTTAATTCATTTATCATCAAAATGAAGAATATACAAGTTTAAGGATATGGCTCGCATTTACAAAAAAAATCAACATTTCACGCAATGATTCTGTAAAATTCGGATTGAAAAAGTAGTGTGTTTATTGTAAATTTTTAAAAACAATTCTCGTCAAGTAGAAGGTAGAAGTATTATCAATATTTCTTCTAAGTTTCACCTCAAGCGGCTTAATAATTTTTGTGTAATGCTGCACGCGATATTTCGAAAATGCAGTTTTGAAAAAAATGCGTTTGAAGTTTAACAATTAAACGGATGAATCACCGTTTATCGTATTGACTTTTTACAATTATTGTACATCGAATTTGCAGATTTGCCACAGTCGACGATGCATCCCTGCGACGTCGGCAATAACATACGTCGGTGAGGATAGCGATATATCTTGCCCAAAAGTCGTATCACTTGGGAAACGGTTAACACCAAAAACTACTCCAAGACCAGAAATGTAAATTTCCGGTTGTTCGAAAGTGCGCCAAGTATTCTCGACGGATACATCCGGTTGTATTTGTTAAGTACCTAGTTGTCGCTGGCACTCGTAGGAATCTGAAGCGTTTCTCTGATTCTTACGCAAAGACATCTTTTTCACCATTCGTCGTTACTTTATGAGATTGTAATAATTAAGGGGTTTTCGTTTTCTCGGAAACGGCTAGACCGAATTATTAAAAGCTTTCACAATCGACGTCTGATTTTTTAGAAAAAACCTATACCTCGGTGATAATCGTTCCTTTGAGAAAAAAATTTACCATGGAAAACTGCAATCGAAAAAGGTTGGAGACTAATCTTTCGCTTGAGCGAATCGAAAATCGAAGGGATACTTGACCTGGCCGCAGTAGAGACGCGCACTTCTACACCTTAAAATTTTTTCGTGAAAAAATAGGTGAGAAATCTTCGGAAAATTGTGCACGTCCCTCGCTTCGTCGGGCATATACTATATAGGGTGGCACAATTTTGAGGTCTATTTTTTCTCCTTTTTTCTCACGATCCAATTATATTCTTAACAAAAATTGTCGCCGAAGCTGCCAGCCGTGGAAAAATATTTATAGAGGTCGCTAAAGCCTCCAAAAAATTAATTTTTTTATTAAGAAATAGATTTTTTTTTCGTCCATTTCTGACCCATGAATTCCACGCTTTATTATTTTTAAACCAATCTCGCGAAAGCTCCAGCCGGCCAATCAATATTTAGTGGTCGCTCAAGAACTTCGAAATTTCCAATTTTCGCCAATTTTTTTTTCACTCTTCTGTCTCACAAATTTGACGCTTTGTAAAATTTTCGAAACAATTAATTCTCTTCGCTTTAGAGATAGATTTTTGAAATTTACCTCACATTTCTAACCCAAGAATTATCATCTTCGTTCTCGTAAAATAATCCTTTTGAGTTCTTGTCCGTAAACAAAGTTATAGGTCGTTTTATTCGTGAAAGGGAAATGGCAACTGTTTTCCGCGCATCGTAATGCGTCCCACAATTCGTCTCGTTCCCCCATTTTTTTTGGTTGAAGGGAAAAATGTGTACTGAAGCTGTCTATAATCTGAAAGAAATGAAAACGTTTTATAATTGTCCGATATTCGAAAACATTCTTTGTTGTTTGAAAAAAATCCGCTGTACTTTGTCTTTTTCCAGAATATTTTAGAAACCCATTATTGCTAAGCAGAGATCTCAAATTAATTATAAGTATTACCAATAAAGAGAATAAGAAGACATAATATTCTTCGTTAGTTAACCTGGCCAAGTTCAGTTTGAGGTGCCGGGCCGTAATGACCGACTGTGGATAAGGTAGGTAGCATTTGTGCCGACGTTGCCCACAAAATATTAGGCGGTGCGAACGGCACCGCCTAATATTTTGTGTGCCCGATTTTCGCAAAAATTCGCGACTAAAAACATTCATAGTATTATAACGGTGCTGTGAATTCTCATTTTCATGGTGCCAAGTCTGGCATGTTCGTGGTAGCATTTTTTAACAGACAAATAATGCACTGAAAATGATTGGGCGGTTTCCATAAGTGTAATATAATCAGCCCACGGAATACGTTGAGTTTCTTTTTTTTTTATTTATAAAGCACTACTGTCGCTCGTACCCAAACCCCATAAGATCACCAGCAAAGATGTTGTAAGTTCCAGAAAACTCTCCAACTCGGTGGTAACATTTTGACATCGCTCCATAATAACCGTAAGTGATTTAGATGTTTGTACTCTTATTAATAAACCAAATATTAATATACTAAATAAATTGTATAAAAACTAAAGGCTTGTATTCCGTTGACTAAAATTCCGTAGAGGAGCAAAGGACTCGGAGATTTTAGGGTTTTCACGAAAAAAGTGTTGTTGCTCTGTCGCACACATCTTTCGGTTGCAGCGCCTCTAGCGTCGAGCCTAGACAAACGACCTTCCTAGATAGGCACTCGATTATCCATAGAGCACGGAATACTCAAGGACATGGCTTACACGTCCAGTCGTTAACGCGTTACCCCCACTTGTAGCGCAAAAAAAGGCCTTCTTCATGAATTTTTTTAAAGAAAACTACAAAACTTTTTTAATCGATCAATATACCATCTTAAAGAACACATCTTGAAGAACTTTCAGTAATTTTTTTATTGAAAAATATTACATTGTTTAGTGGCAAATGGCCGTCAATGAAATAATGTTTTTATATACACGGTTTGCGGTGACCAACATTGCGGCGAAGTGGATCATCTGAAAAAAAAATGCGGATGGATTTAGTCAAATATAAGTATAAACTAGTCTTTAATCGAAGGATTTTAAAAAATATTCATTTTTCACAAAATGGCGGACAGTCAAAGTTGATGGTTCGATTTTAACGAAAAAAAAACGGCCGTTTTTTTGGCTATAAAACGGCCATTTTTTTTTTCGAAAAAAAAAATCGAACGATTAAAGACTACATTTTTATGTAATAAATAAGCCTGCAAAATTTCAAGAAGATCGGTTCATTAGTGTTCGAGTAATCTTGGTCACCGACTTCAGAAATACCATTTTGAGAAAAACGCGTTTAAAGTTTCAATTTTAGTTCTTCAATTCACGGATTCTTCTCTTTCAACGCTCATATCTCAGTCAATTTTGTTCGAATCGACTTGAAATTTTTAGGACATATTCTCAGATACTTATACTTCAAAAAAATGCAATAAAAAAAATCGATTTTTTCAAAGTCGCAAGTGGGGGTAACCCCTTAAGAATCCTACGGCCAAGTCTTCCAGACGGATTACATTTGGGGTAAACGAAGGGAAAGACGTGGTTCATCGCTTAACAAAGCGAAGGGTGTTCCTTTTTGATTTTCCGAAATATTAGTCGTTTCGAAGAATACTGGAAATCTACAATTCGGTCGGTGTGACACTTGGCCTCGAGGAGCTTCAAGATCAAAGTCGAAATGCTTGTACACGATTGAAATTTATATAACCGAGAGATTACCTTAGGATGCATTAACGGTCCAAAAATGAATCGGTGATTTTGAATGTTCAAGTTAGACCTTTATCCATTCGGTGAATGGATGAAGGTGGCACCACATGGTACCTCGTAAAAAATCGTTTTAGGGCTGTAGGGGCTAAAATAATACTTCGATTACAATTTAAAAAACTAAGAAAACTGCGATTATAGTATTGCGTATGTCGTGTCAAAAAAGCGGTTTCTCTACTTCGTTCATTAATAAGACTCGAAGAAAGATGGGGCATTAACGAAACATGTAGGTTAAACGTCACAACGCCGCGTTAACTGGCTTCTGTCGACAGAGCCACTCACAGGCGAGCATTAACTGGCGGGAGTTTCAAAATCGGCGACAATTTATACCGAACATAGTATTACAGTCTTTGAACTTCAGAATAAAATATATTTATTCGTCCGCCGACATTATTAACGTTTTCTCGACTCTGTCGAATCAAAAAGTCTTTACAAAACGATCAACGTTGAACGTTTTCACCGTGTAAATAACGTAGAGTCGACGATGCTTTACCGATAGTCAATTGTGCCAATAGTAGAAACTGCCGCTATTGCCAAGTCTATCCGTTATTTTTTCTTAAATAGAATTGCAACATATTTATGTTTAATTGCAAAAATGGTAACCATTGATATTAATTTCCGGCTTAGAAATAGTTTTCAACAATATAATGAGCTGGATATTGCTCAATTACAATTTACTTTTACGTGAAATTTTATTCGAAAGTAGTTGACAGCCTGCTGAAAACTCATTGTATTTTCATCCTCCACTCTTGCAGCCAAGGAACGTCGCAGCCTCAAAACTCACGATGCAGCGAGTACATTTATTTGTGATTTCAAACTGCTGGGTTTTCTTAAAATTCTCTGAATTTTCACTCGTTGGAAGTAAATATTTTTAACGAAAATAGAGTTAACGAATGCTCAACGATTAAATCTGCAGTACTTTCTTAAGAATTATTCATCGTGTTAACAATAACATTCGAGTATTTTCAGCGACGAAGTCTCCAAAGTTGTTGCATGATATTTTTGTAAATATGACTGCGGTGTAACTTCCTAATGAGAATATAATAAGTTCGAGAGGTGACGAATTTTTAATAATTTTATGTGTAACAGTTTCAACGCTGCTTATAGAATTTTGAATCATTTATAAGTATTTTTAATAATGAATTACGCAGAATTACAGCATTGTATTTTTACAAACGTGACTCCAGTGTATCCTCTTACGACAATAAAATGGATCTCAGATAATCAATTTTTAGTAATTAAACCTGCAAATACGTACGAAGAATTTATCATACGTTCAATTATTTTTCACCGTTGGTAATCGTCAAATCTGCGAATTTGCTGCATGACATAATTTGATAAAAGTCACCGCCGTATATGCCTGCAATTTATCAGGGAAGAAATAGCCAATTCTAAGGGGAAATTTTTTCAAGGATAGTTCTCCAAAATTTTCTCAACAATTTTTTTACGGAGTGCAATCGTTCAAGCTTTAAAATGTGCATTTTTACCACACCTAGTTGAGTATCTCTGCATTTGCCCATTTTTTAAATTACAGCCTCCCGTACCAAATTAATTTGCAACTTTTTTTTCGAAGACGTAATTATCCGGCAGATGATGTCCTTCCTCGCGTGATTATACGGCGACGGTAGAAATTTCAAATCATTCGTCCCAGTTTTTTTATGAGGAAAGTTGAAAACCTCTCCAGGGTTCTCTCTATCTTGATTATGATTGCGATTATCTTACAATTAGCTCAAAGGCACGTGGTGGGGAAGCTCGGCAACTGCGGTGGTGCGATCGGACGCGATGAGACCTGTGCTTGACAATACAGTTCTTAATCATATTGATGTAGCAGTTAATTCTAATTAGATTCAATACACACACGCACACATATATAAGAAATACAAATTTAGGACGTCATAGCGTAGCCTGGAATAGGAGGATAAAAATTACAACGCATATGCCAAGTCGTCGTGTCGAAACATCAGTTGAACAATTAAAGCCGTTATCGCGAGGCTTGCCACGTGGATGTTTGGATATCCATTCATCCAAGCAAGGCACTGTACACCATTGAAGTCGTATAAATTTATCGTTAACAACCTTTTATCATACCACTATTATTAACTTTTACTTTAACTAATTGTACGATGAGATGATGATTGTGCTTGTATTGGCTTACGATAACACACAATTGGAGATATTAAGCACTGTTACTGTATTAAGTATTGTTACTTCACAAAGTATTGCCGTAAAGAGTTCCCGTCAATCACATGCTGAATCGATTTCCACGAATTACGTGAAAAGATCGAAAAATTCCGAACGTTCAAAGAACATCTGAGTAACTGTGAAAATATCTATTCGGGTGGATATTACTTACTCGATTTAATGAATTTTCACGCCGTAATTTGCAACTATACTTCAAAGTATTTGAGTCTGGAATCTTGATAATAATCTTGATAATCTTGAATTGAAACATTTGCTGCTTTTTATTTGAAGAGCTGTGTCTACAAAAAGCGAAAGTAGCAGTGACCCTTATCTACCCAAGGCCCAAGCTAGGGGATATCATTCGCCAATGTGAGCAACGCACCTTCTTTTTGCGAATGTTCTACGCCTCCGATACACGCGTATCGTCTTTATTTCCATGACACAGGCAAAAAGTTTAGGTCCGTCAAAAACCTAAACCGTCGGATATTTAAACTGGTTGACAGGTGCTCCTCTCAACAGTAGCGAAGCAAAATTCTTTGCAATTTCATTGAGTTGGATCAGCGAACAGAGCACCGGACCAGCCTTGCAAGATAGTACGTATTGCAAGGGTACTTGCAAAATTACAATCACTTGTAATTATTTATCGAAAAATTGATTTCTGTTCTTGATTGCAATTTAAATGAAGTTTCTTCCTCGTGTATCTGAATGCAAATGAATTTCAATCCAATTGGGTCTTAATTCGAATGAATTTGAATATCAATGGATTTGTATTCAACTAGACCTGAATCGAAAGGCATTAAACCTCTGACAATTTATTATATTCCATATTTTGGATGCTAATTTTACTCGTAAAATATTGATGGTTGTCGTCGTTAAGGAAATATTGTTGGTCAATTAATAATCGATTAAATCGTACATTTTTTTATGTCATTTCGTTCTTATTAAAAAATTGATATGTGCAAAATATATGGCCAATCATCTCAACCATTCTGCATAGGTGACCCCAAGTTACATACCAACCAAACCAAAATCTTGATACTAATTTTTCTTTCAGATAAATACGTTCGAAGTAATCAACATGTCTAAAATATCGCACTTCGTTTTCGCCGCGGCACTCTTCGCCATTATCTACGTCCAATCCATAGACGTAAGAGAAATTCGACGAAGTTATTTTTTTTATTTCGAGCTTGATAAATTTTTTTTGGCAACTTTGTGGCAACGCCGAAAAATATTCTATACAAACATGCAAACGTTACAGGGAGTGGCTGTGCCGACCGCCAATCAGCAGTGTCTAAATCTGGGGTTCTCAGGTGCATGCCGAGTGAGTATCTTGTCATCAGTTACAGAGTCTGCGCAAGCTTGGGATTTAAAAAAACATTTGGATTTTTAATTATTCTTTCTGATGGGAGTATTGATTTGACAAGGTCAGGATTTTACACAAAACCAATACATATTCTTACTAAATTTAATTTTTGTTTAACTATTGAAAATATTAATAAGCAACGAAGTTATTATTATTGGAACAAAATCCTACACTGCTGCCTAGCCATTCGGTATCGGTAGTTCTAGCAACTACGGTGATCTGAAATTACAAAATTAAAAAAAAGTTCATGTAGCATAAGCCTTCCGTATGAACGGATACTCTCAATATTTCAAATTTGCAAAAATGGCCACCTGTCGAAAAAAATTGATTTTCGAAAAAAGAACAACTTTAATCATGTGTTACTAACAAATAGGTGTAAATTTACAAAAATCCTCCCGTCATACGATAGAAAATGTTATAAACTATGCTCTGCCTGCTCTGAGTCGGACGAATAGATTTTGCGATACGACGTACACAAAAATTGTCGTAACTCAGGCGGTTCATTAAATTTTCACAAAATCATTGTCGCAAATTTAAGTTAAGACCCTAGGCCACTTTTTATCGATGTACGCAATGAAAAAATCGTATTTTTGAATTTTCAAGCTTAGGCAGACACCCCAAGGTCACCTTTACGCTATGAGCGTCACTTTTCTATGTCATTCACATTATTCTTCATATATTATCGGTATACGTTACGGGCGTGACGAAAAAAAAAAATTCAACTCGCGATCCATCGAACAGACCAAGAAATGTAAAAAGGTTCGAAGTCAACAATTAAACGATCCTTGGCCGCGTCTATTGAACTCAAAATAATGCTCCAAAATAGCCTCGACTCCTGTAACGAATTTTGTGCCTTTTAGCAGCGTTTCCAATTGAGGATCTCCTTACATGATTCCTCAATGAATAGTGATTTTAATGAAAAAAAATTACAGATTAGGGAACGTAACCTGAACTCTGTGGTGCACGGCAGATGTACCAAGTTGGTGTGCGGCGTACGAGTGCGCAATAAGTATCACAAGCAAGCTTCTGGTATTCCTCACAACGGCACTCCATGCGGACATGGCAAGGTACGTTTCACTTTTGCACAACAATATATTTTCACAGATTAAGGGAGGCGTCCACTTTGTTGGCCCAAAAAACGTTCGATTTGTCATCAATTTTTTAGGTGAAAAATACCAAACATCGAATGTCGAAGTTTGGTACGTTTACGAAACGGTTTTTATTGAACGTGATAATACTTTTTAACGTTTGACAATACATTTACCCGCGATGATATTCGTTGCTCGCGAAATTCCCAAGTCCTGGACAGGCGATCCGAAGCAATAAAAACAAACATATTTTCACTTCGTACAATATTGTGGATACCTAAGTCGAACTAGAACCAAGAAGGAAAATTGAGAAATATACAATAGTGTGCGACCGAAGGGGCAGTTCAGTGTTTTATCAAACATTTTTGTAATTTTTTATTCATAAAATAACAACGATTGAACATTTTATGATAATTCTAGTAGGACTAATGAAGACGATTGTTGTACACGTGCCAGCCAAATTTCATAACGATTGCTCATCTAGGGCGTGTGGGAGCACTTCCGCAAACTTGGAAACCGTGGTTTCGAGAAAAACGCGTTTAAAGTTAAACTGGAATTTACGTGTGAATAAAATGTAAAAGTTTCATACTTGCAGCTAATCTGCTATGCCTGAACCATAGAGTACACCTTCCTCTTCTTCAAAAAGTTTTTCTTGAACCGTCCGCGAAACACTTTTTTCGGCCCAACAAAGTAGAAACCTCCGTTATGGACACGAACCAGTCCAACATAAATTCACCATTTTTCGAACACGTTTTTCTCACGGATGGTCGAGCTTTTTTGGAAAAACGATGAATCAGCCTCTGCAGAATGTACTGACGCAGGGCTTGACGATTATCTTTTGCCCTGAATATTATTAATCTCTGAGAAATCTGTTCGAAAATTTAGTCTATCTCTCTCGCGCTTATATGTCACGTGGTACAGCTTGTACTTCGCCTTGAGGATGTGTGGTGGAATTTTATCGGACATAATATCCTCACGTAAAAAAAAACACTAAGAATATTTTAACATTCATAGTTGAAACAAGTTGTTTCTATTCAGCGATTTTATTCGCCTGTCTATGAATATAGGCAGGGAAATTGTACTATAGAAATGATGAAATACCATAGTATAATATATCGAATAGTGTTATTGCGAACGTGACAATTCAGTTTTCGAAAAAGAAACGAACAGTATTATTCATGTGTTATTAACAAATGGATGTAAATATAACAAAATCCTCAATCATACAATAGAAAATGTTATCAACTATGCTCTGCCCGTATTTGCATTGAGGCAGTAAAAAATTAAGCATTTTTGAGGGTTTTTTAAAACTGAGAAATAATGATTCTACTTTTATCAAACTATAGGTATACTTCGATAGTATATTTAAGAATAGAAAACGACATTTCTTAATGAATTTATCATCAAAATGAAGAATATACAAATATAAGGATATGTCTCAAATTTACAAAAAAAAATCAACATTTCACGCAATGATTCTGTAAACTTCGGATTGAAAAAGTAGTGTGTTTATTGTAAATTCTTAAAATCAATTCTCGTCAAGTAGAAGGTAGAAATATTATGAATATTTCTACCAAGTTTCAACTCAATCGGCTTAACACATTTTATGCAATTCTGCACGCCTTATTTCGAAAATGCAGTTAAAAAAACGCGTTTAAAGTCTTACAATTAAATCGGATGACTCACCGTTAACTGTATTCACTTTGTACAATTATTGTATATCGAATTTGTAGGTTTGCCGAAGTGGACGATGCATCCCCACGTGGACGGAAATAACATTAATCGGTGAGGATACCTATATATCTTGCTCGAGACTTGTATCACGTCCGAACCGGTTAACACCAAAAACTACTGCAATACCAGAAATTTAAATTTTCGGTTCTTCAAAAGTGCGCCAAGTATTCTTGATCGATACATCCAGTTGTATTTGTTAAGTATCTAGTTGTCGCTGGCGCTCGTAGGAATCTGAAGCGTTTTTCTGATTCTTACGCAAAGACATCTTTTTCACCATTCGTCGTTACTGTATGAGATTGTAATAATTAAGGGTGTTCGTTTTCTCGGAAACGACTGAATTAATAAAAACTTTCACAATCGACGTCTAATTTTTAGAAAAAACCTATACCTCCTTGATAATTGATGCTTTGAGAAAAAAGTTTACTATGCGAAACTGTAATCGAAAAAGGTTAGAGACTAACCTTTCGCTAAAGCGAAATTTTTCCGTGAAAAAATAGGTGAGGAAAATTGAGAAAGTTGTGCACGTCGCTCGCTCCGTTGGGCGTATACTATAGGGTGGCACAATTTTGAGCTCTATTTTTTCTCCTTTTTTTACGCGATCCAATTATTTTCTTAAAAACAATTATCGCCAAAGCTGCGGGCCGTCAACAAATATTTAGAGGTCGCGCAGGCTTCACAAGAATTCAAAATTTTATTAAAAAAAAAATAAATATATATATACTTTTCGTCGACTTCGCACCCATGAATTTTACGCGTTATAATTTTTTAATTTATCTCGCGAAAGCTCCAACGGGCCAATGATTCTCTAGTGGTCGCTCAAGAGCTTCGAAATTCCCAATTTTCGCCAATTTTTTTTTACTATCCTCACTCACAAATTTGACGCTTTGTAAAATTTTCGAACAATTAATCCTTTTTCTTTTAGAAATCGATATTTTAAATTTACCTCACACTCGTAACCCAAGAATTATCATCTTCGTTCTCGTAAATTTTTTTTTTGAGCTCTTGTCCGTAAACGAAATAATAGGTCGTTTTATTCGTAAAAGTGAAATGGCAGCAGTCAAACTGCGGACCAATCGTTGCTGTACTCTGTGACGAGCGGCGCTATAATACAACAATACATAATAATACATAATCGCACATATCGTCGAATTCGCGTTTGTTACAAATTATTATAATAAATTATACAGAGAATGTGACACTTCGTTGTTTATTTTCATTTTTTGCTACAATAATTGTAGTGCATGCGAGATTTATTTTTCGGCGGAAATTCTGAATTTCGAAAACCTTGAGCGACCACTAAATATTCATTGGCTGGCTAGAGCTTACGCGAGGTTAATTTAACAATTATAAAGCGCAAAGTTCATGGGTGAGAAGGGGACGAAAAAAATCAATTTTTTAAGGCCTGATACCACTGGAAAATTTTCAAAAAATTGATTTCTTTTAAATTGGCTTAAGAGGTACTTTAAATCATCTCGATTGAGGGGGAAAAAAGTTTGGTACCTGTAAAACTGAGGTCCGCAGGCCCGTGTGGGTCTGCGGTGGCCGTGGCTGGCCCGTGTGCGAGGCGTCGATCGTTTTTCTCGGAACACAACTTTTCAAAACGGCACGCAGCATAACTCCAACAATTTTCATTCTTTTCACTCGAAATTTTGAGCACATCTTTAAAATAATATTCCGAAGTGAAATACGTACAAGATTTTCCATGAGTTGATTATAGCATTAGTGCTATAATATTATTGCTATATTTTTTTAGTTTTAATTAACTAGTGCTATACAAAAAGGACAAACGATTGTCCTTTTTTCTGTCAAATATTGAGTTTTTACTTGAAATGCTTTCCAACTAAGCGAAAAATCATATTTTTTAAATTCCCTACGTATTTCACTAGCTATACTCATATAAATTAATAGAATTTTTTATTTTTTTTTTACAATTTTAAATTTGCGTCAGTTACACTACGTGCCGCAGAGCGTCTCAAATTTGACATGCTTCGCCAGAATGTCTCCAGTGGCACCGTATTGTATAATTTTATAATATACATTTTTTTATTCACTCGAAGATGTGACTAATATCAACCTTGAACATTATTATCCTCTTGTTTGTGCTTCCATAAAGAAAAAATCGCCAAAAAGCACTTAATTTTCGACGTTTACAGTGGTGTAAACCTTTAATGAAATTTTTTAATTTTTGGGCGGCTTGAGCGATCTTTAAATATTTTTTGACCGCACGCAGCTTTCGCGACAATGTCATTTTTTCGGTAAATATTCGGAAGTGGTGTTACTCCTAGAATCAAGCTAATTTTCTTCCAGGGTTCAAACAACCCCAAATAAACACAAACATAAATTAGCCTTCCAGCAGATTCCAGCAGAAGCGCCAATTCCGAATATTTACCTTTTTTTCTTTAAATAAGAGCATTGGTGTGAAATGGCGAGAAAAAGGGGAAAATAGGGCTCAAAATTGTGCCACCCTAATATAAAACAGACGTATACCTCGCGACGACATCTAGCAGTATACAGAAGCGTTATGTCGATATTGCGGTGCGTATTGTTGTAAATCTAGTTGTAGTTGTTGCAAACTGATATTTTATGATCTGTGATAATTGGTTTAAACTTTAGAAGAAAGAGTCACCTAATTGTTTTCAATGATTCACATTTTATTTTAATATTTTACGGTAAATAGTAGCATACTATTATGCTCGATCATTTTGTGTTTGATTGAATTGCAGATATTAAAAATGTTAATGTCGTCCATTAGCTCTAGTATAGAGAGACAAATTTTGGTTTCATATTAATAAATGGGAATCAAACTAATTTTTAACGGGTTTCCTTTGTTGTTGTTGTTTTTCTAATCATCCGAATTATCCGAAAAGTCTGGATATCCAGAAGGTTCACTACTATCCACATTATCCAGATACGAAAAATTAACGGATAATGCAAGCTCTACACGTGACCCAAATAAACCCGAACATGCGCATTTGCGAAAGATCGCTTTCCCAAGCGATCGGGCATAGTAGAATTCATTTGAAAATCCCGAAAATCCCGCGCTGCAGACGCCAAAGTAGTTTGAACCGACCTGTTGAAATTTAAAATTGGGTTCATATCATAACCCATTTGGTGATTAATACATTATCTCTTCCGCTCTTGAGCCGGCGGACCATGCAAATGACCGTGAATTCAAACTTTTTCGTCTGTCCTTCGCTTTGTTTCACGGTCACTAACGATCGCGAGGTTTCTTCTTCTCACACGCGCACACACATTTTTTTTTATTTCTTGATTTTCTTCGATTCTGTACTCTGAAAAAACGCTTTGTTCAATTAAGGGGTTACGTGGGATTAAACATTTCAAAATAACCATTTATTAATTTTGTTTTATCTAATAGTACAATATGTCTAGAATATTCTCGTAAAGTTTTAAGTCAATCGGAGTAAAAGTCTAGGAGAGAGAGCATTTGGGAATTCTCCCCGTTGGGCAAGTCCGGCGGGGAGCGAAGCAGGTACATCGCATTTTTCTCAAAACACTATTTTTGAAGTCGGCGGACACGATTTTTCAAAAACGCACCGATCTTATTGAAATTTTGCACACTTCTTCAAAATAGCATTGGCTAGTGATTGAACGCAGGTTTTTTTTTCGATTACAGCTAATTTTACAAGGCTATACGTAGTGTAAGTTGTATCAAAAATTGAACTTTTTTGCATACACCTCTGTCAAAAATTCACATTTCAATTTTTTTTAAAATCCTTCGTTTAATCACGAGCTATGCTTATCTTCTATTAAACAAAAAACGTTTTTAACGTCAGATAGAGCTGTCATGGTTATCCTGACCACCACGAGGACACTTTTTTAGGGGCCTCCGAAAACTAGGTCCCACCGGCTGAATTTCCCTAATCTTCTTATGAAATTTTTCTAAAATGTTCAATTATTTTCAATTTCAGCTTACAAGCTAAGAAGCTTACAATTTCAATTATTAAGCTTCAATTGTAAGCTTCCATTGTAGGCTTCCATTACAAAATTGTAAGCGACCATTAGATTTTAAGGACATTTTTTTCAGATTCAGAATCTACCTAATTCACCAAATTGGATCTTTCTTCGCGTGAACAGCGAAATTCGATTCAATTTAATCAACGGGTTATGCCTAGTTGTATCAGTCGAAAGAAGCTTATTTTTCGGATTTTTAAAATCGAAAATCGTGATGATGAATTTCTATAATAATTGGCTATTTGAAAAAGTATCATCTGCAATTTTTTTGTGTAAAAATATTTAATTATAATCGATTTACAGCTGATTCTCGGCAAGCACCTCTCGAAAACGTCTTTTGCAGCGAGCAATGCGCTTCGGAACTAGATTTTCTAATATCCAAAAATCAAACATACTTCGTTAGTATTAGGTTGGCACATAAGTAACGAGCGATTCGTCTGGACTAGTACTATAGCTCGTACAGCTTATTGCTCATGTGCCAACCTAATATATTAGTTTATCCTATGATCAATCGAAGGAATTTCCGAAATATCGAAGGAAAAAATTGGCGTGTGTTCAAACTGAGTATCTTGATTTTTGCGAAAAAATGGGCAATTTTTGTTCATCAAATCGAAAGTCATCGGAAAATATCCTTTGATCAAATACTATCTTTTTACATCTAGAAAAAGCCCTAAAAAATTCAGAACGATCGATACAGTAGTCTTTGGCAAATTTACCTTACCGACTTTGAAAACATACTTTCGAAAAAAAAAGGTTTTAAGTTGCGAACGACGCTGCAAGCGTTCCGACGGGCGTCAACATGACACCCTGAAAATATGTCACTTTGTTATAATTTTGTTATATCATGAAAAATTTCCAGGGAACACTTATAAGATGGTATACTGTCAAAATATATTGGTTTTTAAAAGTGCTAGTATTATAGTATATAGATAAATATGATATTCAGATGTTATTTTCACATAAGTCAGTATTATAGTATACATTTAGTATAGTAAATAGTCAGTATTATAGTTTCGTGTATAGTCAGTTATTACAGACCTATGACATTTTGCATAGATTCAATAAAAGTAATATTTAATTCCGGCCGAGATCTCATCTTTATGCAAGTCAAATGTCGAAGCTTTGTTGGCCGAGATTCGAATACCAATTTTTTTCTCATCGGTCACATATACTTTTTTTCCCGCAGTGTAACCTTGTTCCGAGGTACCAATCTCTTCCTCGTTGGTTTCTCGTCACTTATTTCCTTCATAGAGCGGTTTTTTTCAGCATTGACCGTAAGGAAATCATGGTCAACATTGGCATATACAGTGTCCTGTTATGAATGGATAATCCAGCGACTGTCTATAGATCAAATCATGTCCTACTATAAGCTGGAATTTCAGTTTAGTAAAAGTCCCACAGTTTGCGAGATAAAAATCATCTGCTTTTGGTTTTTCGCATGCCATTTCTACAAATGATAACTTTTTGACCCGGGTTTTCGAAAAATACTCTCGGTATTTTGTTTTATCTAGAAAAGTCTTCTTTTTAACCTCGACTGTTAAGGAAACTTTATGAAAAAAGTTCTTTCTCTTCTCTATGTCTATTCTCATGCAGTCTGTCTGTCTATTCTCATGCAGAATTTTCATACAAACCAATTCGAAGATCTGACTTTGATAGCCTGCGGTATAAAAAAATGTACTACGCATATCGTGCCAATTACTTCAAAAAGTTGCTTAGTCATTGTCGATTCGTATCGTTTGTAGAAATGGCATGCGAAAAACCAAGAGCAGATGGTTTTTTTAAATAACAAGATAACGATTTTTCAAAAAATAAGCACATAACAATTTTTAAAAAATAACAATTTTTCAAAAATAACAATTCTTCAAAAAATAACAATTTTTCAAAAAATAACAATTTATCAAAAAATAACAATTTATCAAAAAATAACAATTTTTCAAAAAATAACATTTAAAAAAAAATAATTTTTCAAAAAATAACAATTTTTCAAAAAACAAAAATTTTTCAAAAAATAACAATTTTTCACAAAATAACAATTTTTCAAAAAATAACAATTTTTCAAAAAACAACTATTTTTCAAATAATAACCATTTTTTCAAAAATAATAATTTTTTAAAAAACAATTTTTCAAAAAATAACAATTTAAAACAAATAACCATCTTTTGAAAATAATTATTTTAATAACAATTCTAAAAAAAAAAAAATTTCAAACTATAACAATTTTTTTCAAAATATAACAATTTTTTTTTTAAATAACCAGAAACAATGGTCCAAAATCTCGAAAACCGTGGGACTTTTACTAAACTAAAATTCCAGCATAAAATAGGACATGATCTGGCCTATCGACAGTTGCAGGATTACCCATTCATAACAGGACACCCTGTATATGTATGTACAGTGACGGGTAACTCTGAACCCGTTATGTCTAACAAGTCCGAGGAGGAACCTCAAAATTTCGATCCAAACGTTGGTTTTGGGATCGTTGCTTGGGATAGCCCCAAAGCTACCTCCATATAAATGTACATTTATCTTAAAGCGATTTCAAAAGCATTGGGGTTTACCTAATCTCGCTATAGGGACGATTGGCAGCTATAAGGACGGTCCCCGAAGTCGAATCTTTTCAAAGTCACCGTTCCCCATATTTATCCTTTATTTCCTTTGATCCCACCAAAGCGTTAGCCAGGCGTGGTGAACCCCGTGAGGGAACAATAAGACATATATATGGGGTCGCTGTTACTCTCGAAGCATTAGTGCCTCTCGTCGTATTCGACGAGTGCGTTCGCACCACCTACATATTCATCTACCGCACTCGTATTATTAAATGCCTGGCAACTTAAGTTGAATGCACATGTGCTGGCTTATCGAACTTTGCGTTGTCGTCGTCGCGTTGATAAAAGAACGAGTTCTTGTCGGCGATACGTAAAAGTCCATAAACTGTGACAGGAACAACGAAACCGGATAACCCCTTCGATTACCGAACATCACTCGTCGAGTCTAACAATACGTTACCCATAGTTGAGAGGATCTGCAGCGTTTGTGGACCGGAAGCGACATGCACAACGGCAGCTTACACGCGGTAATCCCAACTACTACAGGCGAGATATCTTTGGTCTCCTTGGAAATCTTCAAGTGAATTTATTATTTTTTACTGTCATCTTACTATAATAATCGCTATTGTCACATTCTCGAACATTATAATACGATGCTAGCCAATAGTAATTCAATATTACGATGTGATACAATATGTAAATATGTACAAATTGGGTGTGCTTGTTTTACCAGGGTCGGTAAAACGGAATAGCTTGTTGGGGTAATGCAATTGATCGACGGGTCGGCATAAACACGAGGCCCAAAAAGCAGGTCCATTTTAAATATTTTTTTTGGATGGAAGGATTAGGATGATGAGATCGGCTATTTTACGTACAATTAATACATAGTTTGACCGGGTTGGAGTTTTTTTTATTGA
Organism: Ophion costatus; assembly: GCA_951751655.1. NCBI lineage: Eukaryota > Metazoa > Arthropoda > Insecta > Hymenoptera > Ichneumonidae > Ophion > Ophion costatus. Next base: position 26,510,847 of record OX632363.1, read on the forward strand.
CAAATATTAATAAGCAATTAAGTGATGGTTATTTAAAGATACTACCGTCGTTCCTGCATGGCCAATCGATGTTGGTAGTGCTGGCAACTACGGTCATTTCAAATAAAAAATTGATCATGTTTGTTTGGTATGATAAAACTTCGTATGACCGAATACTTTTGGAAATTTTTAAAAATACTGAAATGGCGAGCTGCAGAAAAAAACAGTTCGATTTTTGGCAATAAAAAACAACTTGAATCCTTCGTTATTAATCAATCGCTAAAGATATCGAAAAAACATAGAATCATACGATAGAAAATGTTGTAAGCTGTTTTGTTCGCATTTGAAGTGGATGGGACAAATAGATCTTGATGCCCAATTCATGATTTCATAAAAGATAGTTTAGAGAGAAACGCTGAAGAGGACGCAGTAAAGGCAGTAAGGACTTTCGCGAAAATCGTCATAACTCGGCAAATTGTTGGAATTATGAACAAATCTTCGCTGCAAATTAAACTCAAAAGTCTAGGGTATGAAACTATACAATAAAAACATCGAATCCCCTTAATTAATCGATAATAACTGGAATATTGTTTAATAATTTGTTTAATAATTGTTTAATAATTTCTTAATTAATCGATAATTGAACCAATAATTGGTCAATAAATTATTCATTTCTCGTCATTGCATTAATTTATCACCGTTATATCCCAATGTCCATTCACATTCATACTCGATTGACAAAAAACAAATCATCGATAAGATCGAAGTTGTATAATCCTCATCGTCATAGCGACCATATTTATCGCGCTTTAACTTTATCACATTACGTCAGTATTTGTGAAAATTAGTTTATCAGTGCGATAACGATTTTGGAAATCACCGTTCGCCGGTATCGTTTTGTGATCGCTGAAGAATTTAAAGTATCTTTTTTTTGCATTGTGCACGCTGACCTTATTCGTGCATGTACCTCTTAACAATAATAACAATACTGAAATGACAAGACTCCCTGTAATTGAAAAAGATCATTAAAAATAATACAATTATGTATCTAGATATAAGGGTGGTTCAAAAAAAAACCAAATTTCGCGGTACTCAACGGAAAATGTTACTACGTTATGAAAAAGTAATTCATACAAAATTTGAGAGGTCTACGCATTTTTTTAGGTAGTGCTCAAACGACTATTCATTTTTTTTTTCGATTTTTCGTAAATTTTTTCCTCATTTGTTTTCTTACTCCAAAACAACATATTACTCCAAAAAGACACGCATACTTGTTAGACGTTCAGTGATGTAAACACCGTGTTCTTTTTCATCAAGTGGTTGATATAATTTTCACAACCGAATTACATATATTGATTCTTAATCTGCAAATACAAATTGTTTATGGTGAAAAAAAAATTATATAAAAATTGTGTATTGTTACAGAAAAAATTAAATGAAGACTTACATTGGATCACGCGCTAACATTTTCTGCATTGAGATAAAAAAAAATTAATACTCCGATGATCATGAAAAAAAACATGAAAAAGGCGTTTGAGCACTAACTAAAAAATTGTTTAGAACCCTCAAATTTTGCAAAATTTTCTTTTTCTTAACATATTTTAATTTTCCGTTGAAAAAAATGATTTTTTTAAACCATCCTAATATATATATATGTATATATATTAGAGAAATGATAACACAATAATTAACATAATGGCATTGTCATTTAATTTAATTAAATCTTCTCGCAAAAAACTAAGCGCAACTGCAATTTAAAAAAAATTGATGTTCACTAAATATTTTTAATTCGCGAATTATTCATCTCGTATTCGTTGTCGGCGAAAAAAAAACATGCGTGAGCGTTTCTGTTTAAAAAACAAGGAAATACCGATCGTCTCGGATAGTTAGGTGGGGCATCGAGAAATGGGCAACGAAAGTAACTTTCTTTACACTTTCTCGGTTACGTCGTGTGAGCACCGTTCATACACGAAGAGTCGGAGCATCAGTTGCCTCGCGTCTTTTACACGACGAGGATTAAAAAAACCGTGCTGGAACATCCGCAAATCGAGAGGAAACTCGATCAGCTGATACTGCCAATTATTGTTACTCCGACTCGTGACACTTTTTGGGCGCAACTTTCAATTTACGAGTTGTACGATTGATATGAAATGGCGACACGGAAAATTATATAAAAAACAAATATGACTGAAAGAAATATTAATGATACTGCAAACGAAAATTGTTGAGTAAATTAAAAGAGCACCGACTGACGCCGATAAAATTCTTTTAATTAAATAATCAATGCATTGATTTGCAAATGAATGTCGAATCTTTTCGACGGTTGTGAATGAACGGCGCAATTTTGATTTTTCAATTACACCGTGGATTTTTTCGAACCAAAGCAATGGGAATCTTCGTGCAACCGGTTCAAAGTGATCCAAAATACACAACCGGATCGCAGGTGAGGCAACGTGCCGTTATGGATATTAAGGGGCTACATCTACCTAGAGGCCTGGAAAAAGGCCAAATTCAGATTTATTTTTTTGGAAAATGGCTGGTGAAAAAGAAACGCATTTTTTTAAACACAAAGTTATGTATATTGAGACTTAAAAAAATCACCAAAAAATACAGAAAAACAACAAATATGGCCGCCGGCAGATGATGAAATTTTTGTCGCGATGTTTGGCGGTGGACACTCTCCAGCTTAAACGGTCTATCTGAAATCTAAAACCCAAACGGGTTATTTTATTTAACAATGAATACGAGCCGTTGACGATCGTCGATTTTTTAAATCACTTTTTTAAACAAAATGGCGACGCATTAAATCTCAAGCATACGAAATTTATGAAAAAAGTTGTAATTTTCATGTAACTTTGAGAAAGAAAGATTGATTTTAAAAAAAGTGAGATCGTCAACGACCTTTGAATGTTTCGCATCGTATCTACTGTGAATTTGGAAACAATTCATCAAGTGGTCTTCTCCCCCAAGACCCTAAAACATGATTTTTTTTTATCGGTTTATATTATAGATATCGATATGAAAATTGTTAAACTTCATAAAAACACTTTCGAAATACATTTTTTTTTTTAATATTCATTTTTAATATTTATTTAAGTGACTATTTAGAGTTGAAAATGGTAGTTAAAAAAATGTCCTAAGAAAGTTGTAGGTCTGCGCTGTTAATGAAATCTCGGAGATGGATCATCCGAAACAAAAAAAATCAAACGGTCTTATATTCAGTACGTTAATGGCTATAGTGCATATCATACGATTTTTGATATAGGCAAAAATACCGAAATGGTGGACGATTTTCGAAAAAAAACAAAAAAAACGTGTTTTTTCACCGTTTTGGCAAAAAAGCAAATATCAAAATTTAAAACAATTTGTAAATATGTGGTCAAAATTTCATAAGGATCGGTTTAGTAGTTTCGATGATTTTATCAACAACCCGTCGAAAAACGTGGTTTCGAGAAAAACACGTTTAAAGTTTGTTTGGGTTACAGAAATACATGAGACATTAAAATTAAAAAAAAATGTATTTCGAAAGTGTATTTATTAAGTGTAATAACTTTTATATCAATATCTATAATATAAACCTATCAAAGAATCGGGAAAATAGCCTTTTTTTAGCGTCTAAAGTGAGAAAACGCCGTAAAGTTTGAAGTATGGTGCTGCTACCGTTCACCCAGTCTAATGTTAGAAGCTGTAGCTCATTCAATTTTAGGAATATTTCGATGAACTTTTCAGGGCATGTAGCTAAAAGGTGGGCAATTCTTTAGATAAGTTACTTTTCCGAACAATTAAACATTTTTCAAAAACCGAAGCAAACCCAAACAAACGAAATGTTCAAAAAAGCCCTATTATATCACGTGTTTCCACGAACTTCAAAAAGCCATATCTTTTCATGGGGGGGGGGGGGGGGGTGAATTTCATCTTCCCCCGACTGAATTCCAAAAAATTATTCCGAAAAAAAACCCAATCAAATCCAATATAGGCGTCGAAATGTTCAATAGTGGCCTATTTTGTCACGTATTTCCGCGAACTTCAAAACCCCAAAACTTTTCATGGGTCGCGGGGAGGGAGGGGTGTAGTTCAGTTCTAACCGACTGAATATCATCAGTTATTATCCAATAAATCAGGAAATAGGGGAAAAAACATTTTAGGCTCATTTTTCGGAAAAGTCACTCATCTAAAGAATGCCCAAAATATTCGATATAATCCATTCAAGGCTGATGTCCGGGAAGCACCTTTCGAAAACGACTTTTGCGGTGAGCAACGTCCTCCTGGAACAGGTGACCCAACATAAAAAAATCAAACAGATTTCCTTAGTATATTAGTTTATCGTATAATTGATCGACGGAATTTCGGAAATATCAAATGTAAAAGTATGGCACGTGTTCGAAGTCAGAATCTTGATTTTTTGTAAAAATGGGCATTTTTTGTTCATCAAATCAAAAGTGTGCATCAGAAAAAATCCTTCGATCGGAAACTATATTTTTACATCTAGAAAGAGCCCTAAAAAATTCAAAAAGATCGATGCAGTAGTTTTTGAGAAATGTCCCTCACCGACTTTGAAAACGTAATTTCGAAAAAAAAGCATTTACAATTTCGAATTTCATTCACATTTTCATCCGAGCACTTTGAAATTTTCAGGGAACATTTATAGGATGATATACTGTGAAAATATATTTATTTCGCAAAAAGTGATTTGTCGACTTTTTCACCTAGGCATAATCCCTTAAAAATAATGTACTAAAAAGTACTAAAAATAAATAAGGTACGCCGGTAATTAATACAGAGAGCCTCGTTAGGCTAAAGAGTGGAGCCTTGTAATTTACTGAAAAACTATATGAAAACGTAATCGCCTCGGGATATTTTTATGGTTCTGGTTTCCACTTCCGTGCCAGTACTGGACTCAATTTTCACGTTCATAGAAATTTTAAGAGGGAGACGTGGAAGAATACAAGCCATTAGTCTCGAAATTATCGTGTTAGTCATATATGACTACATTGTCAGGAAGGGCATCGTTTCTTTCGACATTGCGAGGAATGGCACCGTTGCTTACGACTGCGTAGTCCATTAGACTAGTCCATAGGCCTCGTCCTCGAAAAAAATGACTCCGTGCGATAAAGTGTAAGTTGCATGTTGACCTCGCCAGTCAACATGAAACTCGGGCCTATTGGCTTACCGGAAGAATTAAGGGGGGAAAGGAACATTCGAAAGCAACTTATTTTCTCGATCTGAATGTCTTGTCTCGACAAAAATAAAGTGAACGTCGCTCCGATAGAATTCTGTAGATTTCGAGTCTGACGGAACCTTCATTGAAAATTAATTGTCTTTTTATTCCCGTCGAGGATTTTTTCTTTGCTGCGACCCTTTTCCAACATGCCAAATAAATAAACCACTAGACAAAAAGAAATCCGTAAAAACGACGTTTTTTCCTTAATAAAGATCCTCCCTTAATAAAGATGACAATTTGATTGTAGAAAGTCGTTGCTTTTCATCTAATTTCATGTATAATGCATAAAATATTATTATTTTTTTTATCAAAATGATGTCAAAGTAACCCTTAATCCTTGACATAAGTTGCATTTCCATGTCTTGTCAAAAGAAAACTTCACACGTGAGGTTCCTTTGACACTAAGAAAAAATATCAAATTGTGGGGGGTTGGTGGGGCTTGACTTTATTATACATTTCATAGCCAAAGGGCACATTGTTATATTGTAGCAAGACGAGGTGAAATTTAGAATGTTAAGGATGTTGAGTCCCTATGAAACATGTTAATGTTAATTGTTCAATAAATAGCTTCTTAATCGTTATGAAATTTTTACACGACCTCCTGAATACTTCATGTAAAAACATACCAAATTTTCAGATTTCTATCATTATTACTTCAGCCTCCTTAAGGGTTGAAATAAAAAATGATAAGAAAATTCTGAAAATTGGTATGTTTTTGTATGAAGTATTCAAGAGGTCGTGTTAAAATTTCACGACGATTAGGACGCTCGTTATTATAAAATGAACATTTTGTTAAAAACTATTTTTAAAAGAAATAACAAAAAATTATCAATAAACTTCGTTTTGTTTCCGTTGCTTTCAGTATATTGTAGATATTACAAAATTGAGACGTAAAAAAAAAACTTATTGCAAAGTTACATCAGTTTCCATAAGACAACATTTAATTTGTGAATGTTAATTGTTCAATAACGAGCTTCCTAATCGTCGTGAAATGTTTACACGACCTCTGAAATACTTCATACAAAAACGTACCAAATTTTCAGAATTTTTCTTATCATTTGCGATTTGGAACTCAACATCCTTAAAAAGAAAGTTACCTACAAAAAGCTTCCAAAACTTCTACAAAGTAACCCCGTTTTACAGTGCGTAGTGCACTAATCCATTTTTTGGGTCAAAGATACTCCTTAGTACACGGATTTTTTTAGCCCACTCGCGAATACAGGTATGCTATTCGCTTGAATTAAGGGAGGTTTTTCATGATTTTCATGATTATTTTTATAGAACGAAAGATTTCTTCACCATTTTTGAGACTTTAGGCTATGTTTTATTGCTACTTCCCGTGAAAGAATTCAGCCAAGGCTTTGACTAGGCCCCGATTATTTTTCCCTTACTCTGTAAGGGCCCTAACATGGCACCCGACCGGGTCCCTTTGAGGCCGGTCACACTTTGTCGACGAGGGTCTAAAGAGGCTTATAAATCAGGGCCCGACTGGTTGCCTCAACAGAACCCAATCGAAGCCATGAAGCAGCCCTATTACTGCCCTATAATGATCAACTTTATTAGTGGATACATAGCAAGCGAGGTGTTTAACAATAATGAAAACTATTTTCTTCAAATAAAGGATTATTTATTATTCACCTCGAAATTAGAAAATAAAAAACAAGTTCAGTTTTACAGTTTATATTGTATGCCCTGTAACAACCACTCCCCTGATGAATCCCGTCTGGGCCCTTTACCATTTTACTCGCTACGACCTTTTTTAAATAAATTACCCAACCCTGTTATTTTCCTGTCGGGGTCTAGTTCGATTGTGTTGGGGAAAGCCCTAGGAGGGAATCCATATTCAAACCCTCACGGGGCCCGATTTTTTTTATGGCTGCCCTCCTAATTTCTTTCGCGGGTTTTAGCTGTTACATCGTATTTTTTGTTATTAAGCTTTAAAAATGGCGCGGGTATAGCGCGGTCTTCTAAACGGGTTGCGACGGATGTCCAACGGCGTAATTCATATCGTCAGCGGGATTGATGTGAAAAAAAATCAACGATGATGTTTCTTTCATTAACACCCATACGCAGAATATGAACCAAGAAAAAGTGATAAATGTTAAAAATTTATGAAATAATACGCTTTGAAATGAAAATATTGAATTTTCCAAATAAAAAGGTTACATTTTGCAATAAAAAATACTTTTTCAAAAATGTTCAACAATATTTAGGGTCATGTTTTAGATAATGAGGTTAGTAAGAGGTATACCAAACTTCATCAGAATTGGTCGATTAGTTTTTTAGCTGCACATCACGCCAGTTTTGATAATGTAGCTTAGAATACCGTGACCTACCTCCCTCATTTTTAAAGAGTAATAAAAATGAAAAGATACCATGTAACAACCAAAAATAGTAACAAAACCCTAAGTCTCAAGAATGGTGAAAAAATCTTGCCTTCCAAAAAATAAAATCATGATAATCACCAGAGATTTTCCTCGCCTAAAAGTTCCTCCCCTTAAGCGATAAAACCACTCTAGCGGCACAAATTAATCCAACTTTGACAATTTATTTTTGAAGTATGTTTATTTAACACATATTAAAGTATAAAAAAGAATTATCATAATTTTCATACAAAATGGCGGCGACAGAGCCCACCTGAAAAACGTGGTTTTTTACAAATGGCTTCACGGGAGGATGGTTTTCTCGTAAACTATAAGACCTGGATTAAAAACCAAAAAAACTTATAATCTGTATATTATTAGCTATGGGACTACGTAGGGAATTTTTAAAATCAAATTTTGAAAATATGTCGCACTTTGAAAGATCTAAATCGATTTTTTGCCCCAAAAATAAGCAGTAAATTGTTTAAAAAAAAAGTTCACATTTAATCAAAAAACGGCTACGTACTCCCATAGAGAACGTAATTGTGAAGCTACTACCAAAATTTTAAATCGATCCGTGCAAAAGTGTTCGAGTAATCCGTCCTCCCAGTTTGAAAAAAGTTCGAATATAAAATCGATAAATAATCCTTAAAAAAAAATGTTCGCTACCGGACCAATTGCATATTTTTTGAATTATCGTATTTTTCAAGCAAAAAAAAACGATTTTTCCAAAATCCCAGAATGTTGTTATCCTTAAAATAGTCAGACGTCGACTGTAAAGAATCCCAGTCATTCGATCCAGCCGTTCTCGCGAAAAATTATAAAAACTTTTGACGGCCGTTATTCCCGGCTTCAACGTTACGAAGAAAAATGCCCATGTTGTCCAAAAGCATGAAGAAACGTGTATCTACATCCTGGTGTCCGGTCGTTGCGACAGGTGAGCGTGGCAACGAACGTCACCGCTCAGGCGAAGCACGTGTCGCGTGACAAGCGTGGCAGCGCGCTTGGAGTCCATCGAGGCTTCCGTGGCTGCACCGTGTGGATGACCGGCCTCTCCGGCGCCGGAAAAACCTCCGTGGCTTTTCAAGCTGAAAATTATCTCGTCTCCTGTGGGATACCGGCGTACGGTCTCGACGGCGACAACGTGCGGACAGGACTGAACAAAAATTTGGGCTTCAGTAAAGCGGATCGCGAGGAAAACGTGAGAAGAGTGGCCGAGGTTGCGAAACTCTTCGCGGACAGCGGTCACGTGACGTTTTGCAGTTTCGTGTCACCGTTCGAGGAGGACCGTCTGATTGCGCGAAGAATTCACGAGGACGCGGAGCTGCCGTTTTTCGAGGTCTTCGTTAATGCGTCCCTCAGTACCTGTGAGGGCCGTGACGTCAAGGGCCTCTACAGAAAAGCGCGTCAAGGAACCATCAAGAGCTTTACGGGTATCGATCAGACCTACGAGTCGCCCAAGCGACCGGATCTCGTCTTGGACACGGAGAACTTTACGCTCGAAGGATCAACCACGTGTCTCGTACGGTTCCTCCATTCTCGCGGTGTACTGCCAGACCTGACCCACCACGAGCCTGACCTCGCGAGAGAGCTGTTCCTGCAGGGTGACGAATTGACCGCAGCTAGAAACGAGGCTGCGTCGCTTCCGACGCTGCTCATCGAAGAATTGGACGTTCAGTGGCTGCAGATACTCGCTGAGGGCTGGGCCACCCCACTCAAGGGCTTCATGAGGGAAGAGCAGTACTTACAGGTACACTGAGAGAAAAGTCGAGTATTTACGATGGATGCTCATGGCAAAAGAGGAGATAAGTAGGAGGAGATAAGTACGATGGATGCTCATGGCAAAAGAGGAGATAGCGAAAAGTATACCTAAGCATGCAATTCAGGTGGCGTGTTATGACTATCTAACGTCCCCAAAATGATTATTCACTATTGTAAAAGGCTTAACAATATAGAGATAGTTAATTAAGTGCTATAACAAAATGGGCGTACAAATACGAATGTTGTGTACTGTACGTTAAGTTTCGTTCAGTCAAACTTCCATTGCAGCCAACCCTGCATTACCAAAGTAGGATTTCAGCTAAACACTTCTTCTTTTAGTTCACCTTCTGTTCTTGTAGGATACACATTACTTGCATTTAGCCGGTCGTATCATATAATATGGTATAAATCACCATTCTATGGTACAAAACTATGGCGAAGCGCCAAATATTCATTCAAACAGTGACTTATATTATTCAAAAAAGAACTGTGCAAAATTTCACCTAGATCGCAGGTAACAGCTATTCGGAAGTACAGACGAAATTACTTTTATCTCTAATGCCACATATGTGCTAAAGATGCCAAAAGTATTCGGTAGCGTGGTAGCAGCGTGCCTAGGATAGGCAGAAGGTAGGCAGTTAGGTTCCAGGTTCGATTCCGGCTAGGCGAAATATTTTCTTCGAAATAAATCATCACAGGAGGTCAGGGAATGGCGAATTATAATAATCATCGAAGTAGAACTCTCAGTTGCGTATTTATTTTATTTTGAATTTATGAAATATTTTATGCATTTAGTAGACGGCCATTGATGCCTTGGACGAACACTTGAATAACACACCAAATACGCATGTAGCAAGCCGTATCTTATATGGTAAAAATCACTATGAACATCATCGCAAGTCACACGCAACATTTTCAATCAATGTTTACATCATTCGGCTCACTATTAGAATCTTGGGGAAGCGAATCGCTTAAGAGCGATATCCTCTTTATGAAAACCTACTATATTTTATACCATTGAAGAATAAACGTATGTTTGTAAGATTGGTGGTTCGGGTAAACATATGTGCACAATTCATGCTACTAAAATATCAATAAGCAGTACCATACTTTTGGCCGCAACTATGGCTATAAAATATTATTGTCTCCTCAGGAAATATAAAACACCGTTCAAGTATGGTTGAGAACACCATATATCTCTCAGTGTAGGAAAAATAGATAGATGCCTAAAAAATTGACCAGCCCATCAGCTTCGTTTGAAAAACAGACTCAAGGGTTTCCAATGGCCTGCGGTCATTCCTCCAGCCTCGCAAAATCCAAGGTTAAATCTTTGCCGCCATCCTCATATTCCAGTGCCAGCATTTCAACTGTCTCTTCGAGACTCGTACGCCCGTGAATCAATCCATTCCCATCGTACTGGCCGTCAGGACCGCCGACAAGGAGCGTCTCCAAGGTCACGAGTCCCTCGTGCTTCGATACGACAGTAGAAATTTGGCGATTATGCGAAATCCCGAGTTCTACCATCATCGAAAGGAGGAGAGATGCTCCCGGCAGTTCGGAACGAACGATCGCGGTCATCCGTACGTCGATATGATTCACGAGTCGGGCGATTGGCTGGTGGGTGGTGAGCTCGATGTACTCGAGAGAATACGATGGAACGACGGGCTCGACGCTTACAGACTAACGCCCAACGAGATACGAGCGAGATTGCGGGACGTCGAGGCTGATGCCGTTTACGCCTTCCAACTGAGAAATCCCATTCACAACGGTCACGCTCTTCTCATGCAGGTGCGTCCATGATTCTTGTATTCTCTTCAACCCGATCTACCATTTGAAAGGTCCTCGCGGATTAAATTCTTCGCACAGGACACGAGGAGGCGGTTGCTCGAGGAACGTGGCTTCAAGAAGCCTGTTCTGCTGCTGCATCCGTTGGGCGGCTGGACGAAGGACGATGATGTGCCCCTAGCCGTGAGAATCCAACAGCATCGGGCTGTACTAGAGGAAGGTGTTCTGCATCCCGACACTCTGCTTGCTATTTTCCCATCTCCTATGATGTATGCTGGACCTACCGAGGTTCGTTGAATCTTCTGTTTCTCTTCTTCTTTTTTTTTCTCTCATTTCTTGAAGACATTTGACAATCATCGGCTTCGGGTTTTGATCCGTTGAAGAGCCTGATGTAATTTCCGTTCTGCTTCCTCTTAGAGGTACGCTGAGAGAAAAGTGTATGGTATTTACAAAAAACGTTTCCGAGGTTTGGCATCGGACCTTATAAGCTCTGCTAGGTGTGAGGTCGGTACTACGCCTAAAGTTGTACCTTCAAGCTTTGCTAGGTTCAAGGTCACATCGTTGAGTGCTGCTAGCTCCAAGGTCAGACCTCAGTCACCCCATGCTTGGATATCGGACCTTAAAGCTCTGCTAAGTTCAAGGTCGGACCTCAAAGCTTTCCTAGGTTCAATATCGGACCTTGAAGCTCTGCTAAGTTCAAGGTCGGGCCTCAAAGCTTTCCTAGGTTCAATATCGGACCTTGAAGCTCCGCTAAGTCCAATGTTGCACCTCAAAGCTTTGCAAGGTTCAAGGCTGGACCTCAAAACTTTGCAAGAGTCTAAATTTGATATTGGCACTATCGATAACAATTTTCTCGTCGCAGCTTAACTTTCAACGTCCTGCGAATTCAGTGCACTGCAGTAAATTGCCATCAGCTTGTTGATCTTTGGAGTCCCGTATCGATGATGAGAGTAATCGCGTTTTTTCCAGGTACAATGGCACGCCAAAGCGCGATTGATGGCCGGGGCCAATTTTTATATCGTTGGCCGTGATCCAGCCGGGATACCACACCCGCATAAATCGTCAACCCCCGATGGCAATTTGTACGACGCGAGTCACGGTTCTCGAGTGCTTTCCGTTGCACCAGGTCTGCAGAACCTGGAGATAATTCCCTTCAGGGTCGCTGCCTACGACAAGAAGATACAACGAATGGCGTTCTTTGACCCATCGCGAAAGGAAGACTTTGATTTCATATCCGGTACGAGAATGCGCGGTAAGAGTGTTTTCGTGCTCAGCTGGTGCTCTTCACTCATCCCTCGAAGCGAAATTAAACAGATCGGGGAATTTCTACTTCATTGCCGAATAGTTTTTCGCATCTTTCTCGACTATTTTCTCATGGGATGCAATGGTTCGAGCGTCAAAATACGTGTATCTATCGTCGCCAGGTCGAGTATCTCTTCGATCTGCGAGTATCTTGACCGAAAGATCATTTTTCAACCCTTTTCGGTTACATGCTCTCGTCATAAAATGAATTGTACTTTCTTGTTTCTCGAAAAACGAATATCCCCGAGTCTTAGGTCCTTCCGCCGGCAATGAAACGTCGACTGTGAAAATTTCGAGTACTTCGGTCCAGCCGTTTTTGAGAAAAATTGGAAAACCTTACTTTTTTCGTCACCGTCGCGCGTCATTTCGCCTTCGTACCATTGCAGGACTTCGCGGTTGTCTCTGAATGCTGAAAATCCTACCGATCTTTGCTTTCGCTGCTTGCAAATGAAAAGACACCTTCACCAATGTCATTGTCCGTGCCAGCGTTGCTCACGCGATACCCTTTTTTCCAGGCCTTGCCAGATCTGGCGCAACTCCACCCGAGGGTTTCATGGCGCCCAAAGCATGGAAGATATTGTCGGAATATTACCAATCTATAGCCACCGACGCTTGATGACTTCACGGCCCCGGTTCCCCCGCTTTTCTCGTGTTCAATTGCAGCCGACATTTTTTCCAATGTGCATAATAGCTCGCCTCTAGAGGCGCCGTTAAAAGACAAGTGTTTGAAAATAAAATCTTGATATTGGGATGTTGAATAAGTGCTCGCTGTTTTTTTTCGTGAAAATTAATGCTTCGTTTGACAAAATCATTCCTGATGCTTTCAAACGTCTCGAAATTGTCGTGTGATTAACTTGCATCGATTCTGCAAGTTCAGCTGGCGTCTGACACGAGTCTTCGTGAAGCACTGCCTCCAATTCAAGACATCGAAATAACTATTTTTGATGCGTCTAAACCAACGCTCTGCATGTCGTTACCGACAGAGCACGGAAGCCGTAAGTCATAACAAGACATCCGTGTGCTTCTGCTGCATATCGTTCTTAAAATAAAGCAAGTTTAACACTATTTAACAACTAAAAAAGCTAGTTACACTTCGGCGAAATGACATACACTGAATTTCAAGCTTGCTTATACCACTTCTTTATAGACGCGTGACCGTCTTAAACTACGCGCGCGCAGTTCCGGTAACGCCATCTGTTGGAAAACAGCGAGAACTTACTCAACGTCCTAATACTTGCAGAAAACAAAAATGGTGTTTTTTTTCATAACTAGAGGAGTTTCCAATGGAGAATTGATATCAGAAGTTAACGTCAAAGTCTGAAGGGAACCGGATAAAATTTCTTCACGTTACGCTGCCAGCCGATTTGTAAAGTGATGTTTCAGGAAAAAACGCCAGTAAAGTTTTGCGACACATTGATTTGCGTTTTCCAGTTAAAACTTTGATACCTTGAATAGCAACTCTTCGATGTCACGCCAATCTTCTTCCAGACCGTTAAGTATGATTTAAATCTAACGAAGAAAATTTCTTCCGGCCTTCTGAGCCGGCGTGACCTTGACCAATCGTTGGTGTGTGTCCTTCGCTACGCAACTAAGACGCAGCTTTTGAAATGTCAATAGGAAGAGGATACGGAAATGAAAGGTACACACATATCCGAGAGACAATAGAGTCTAATAGTATTATCAGAGATTGTACATACACTTCGACACGGTTCTCAATTCGATCAAAATACGAGGCAATAACATTTTTCGTCTTTCCGACAGCCCCAACGTTCCTTCGTCCCATTCCAATCGCTCGTAGGACAATGTAAAACTTGTTCTCACCGTTTCTTCCCTACGCACGATTGCAGTCTTTGTTGGTGCGTCAATCGCGTCCGCGCTTCGACATTGTCACGAGGGCGATGATGACATTGACACGACACTGTTCGGGGGTCGCTATTTTCTTCTCACTCCCACGATAAATATATTACCGACAAGTTTTAGGGACAGTGGACAGTAGTAGGGAAGTTGGTACTCAGATGAGATCTCTAATCCGGGGAAGAATAATAATTCGTCTCGTCTCGTCGCGAATGCGATGATCCTTGGCCACTGATTTGCATCCCCGTTGAAAATAGGCTCAGGGGAGATCTAGAAAAGCGATCGGCTTGAAACGTAAAACAGTTTAACATTTGACGTGACACTTGATCTCGCCAATTCGCGATTCTCACGTCCTAGAGGTGGCGCAGCGATATTTCAATATGGCCGCTCAAAGTATAGCCTCAAACGTAAACAATTACTTCGTTCTTGATTTCCTGCGAGTTGGCTATTTAATTTACCTCTATGATAGATCGTAAAGATGCTAGTGCAGCGAATTATTTATCTTCGCTCTTCTCTAGCTCTGTCAGCTGTGGATCTAGATTTTTTAAGGTTATGAGCGTCACTCGCAGGTTTCGAGGAGTGATTCTATTTTTTAGAGCATACTTTTTACAACGGACGGCTAAAATTATATTTACACGTTGTATATAATATAAATAACTTTCAATATTGCTCGATTTTATAATATGGATTTAGATTTTTAAGGTTATGCGCGTCACTCGCACGTTTCGAGGAGTGATTCTATTTTTTAGAGCATACTTTTTACAACGGACGGCTAAAATTATATTTACACATTGTATATAACAGAAATAACTTTCAATATTGCTCGATTTTATAATCTGGATTTAGATTTTGAAGGTTATGATCGTCACTCGCAGGTTTCGAGGAGTAATTCTACTTTTCAGACCATACTTTTCACAAGGGACGCCTGAAATTATATTTACACGTTGTATATAACAGAAATAACTTTCAATATTGCTCGATTTTATAATCTGGATCTAGATTTTTAAGGTTATGATCGTCATTCGCAGGTTTCGAGGAGTAATTCTACTTTTCAGACCATACTTTTCACAAGGGACGCCTGAAATTATATTTACACGTTGTATATAACAGAAATAACTTTCAATATTGCTCGATTTTATAATCTGGATCTAGATTTTTAAGGTTATGCGCGTCACTCGCACGTTTCGAGGAGTGATTCTATTTTTTAGAGCATACTTTTTACAAAGAACGTCTGAAATTATATTTATACATTGTATATAACAGAAATAACTTTCAATATTGCTCGATTTTATCATATAGATCTAGATTTTTAAGGTTATGCGCGTCACTGGCAGGTTTCGAGCAGTGATTCGATTTTTCAGAGCATACTTTTTACAAAGAACGTCTGAAATTATATTTATACATTATATACAACAGAAATAACTTTTAATGTTGCTCGATTTTATAATCTGGATCTAGATTTTTTAAGGTTATGAGCGTCACTCGCAGGTTTCGAGCAGTGATTCGATTTTTCAGAGCATACTTTTTACAAGGAACGTCTGAAATTTTATTTATACATTGTACGTAACAGAGATAACGTTTAATATTGCTCGATTTTTGATTTATAAAGATACAAACTTGAAAAGAAAAAATCCTGCGGAGTGACTAAAAACTCGACTCGATGAGAGTTTAAAGGAGGCTTATGGAACGACAATTTACTCTTATTATTTATCTTCCACCCCAGCACACGGCAGAATCTCGAGTAATTATTCGTTTTTTCTAAATTTGGTCCATTGTTACCAATTTATTTGGACCAAGTTTGCTATACTAGTAGAGCTTTTGTCTTAGCCCGCGAGAGGCGCCGTGACTTTTGAGAATCGTGAATTGGTCGAAGTTCAAGCGACTTGTGGTGATTACAGTGAGAAGTTGGATCGGTGGAGGATCCACAATATTCATCCACTTACCTTCCTCCTCCTCCTCAGAGTCCGATATTCTCGTTGCTTGAAGGGAACTCTGTTTCGACAGAGTTCTGCCGAGGCCTCGAAGCCTCGGCGGTGGTGATTGCTTATTCCAGATTGCCTCGAGCTGGTCGAAGTGTTGGGATTGAGCTAGAGCGGCCTGCTCAGGACCAAGCCCTGACTGGGAGTTTGCCAGGCCGGCCTTGCTGATCTCCTCCATCGACGCGCTGACGCTGAATCGACGCTTAAGACGATCCTCGACCGTTGCAGCTGTTGTGCCTGCGTCGTGGAATCGTAGGAGGAGAAGGGTTGTGAAAATGCATTATTCGTGTCGCTCATCGTGGGCAGGAGACAGCCTTGGAGATCCCACGAAGGATTCCTCGGTCTTTAAAGTCTTTATTGGAGATCCAATGAAGGATTCTTTGATATTCAAAGGCTTCATTGGAGATCCAATGAAGGATTCTTCGATCGTCAAAGTCTTCATTGGAATTTCAACGAAGGATTCTTTGGTCTTCAAAGTCTCCATTGGAGATCCAATGAAGGATTCCTTAAATCTCCATAGCTGCCCTGCTCCAAGGATCAATCTGAAACCTCCGTTGGAGGAGAGAACACTATGGGGATCTTCGGTGACCTGCTTGTCGCAGCAACGTTTTCATTTTAGAACTCGTTAGAATTAGAACTCAACACATAACTCCCATTGTCGTCCGAAGTAATCCTGTATACGAGGGTCGTTTGAAAAGTCCGTGCAAAGTCAGAGAGATGGCACTACTGGTGCGTATTGAGGTTATTTTCAGTTAGTAGCATCTCTTGGAAGAAAACATACCAAGTTTCAGCCAGATCGGTGTATTTATGTGTGTTTGGCATTCGTTTGAACCGAGGAAGTCGAGCGATTTAAAAAAAATGGACGAAAAAGAATTTCGTGTGTTGCTTAACGGACGACACCACTGTGACGGCTTCAAAAAATCGATTTTTTGAAAACCATGTAGAAAAATCTAAAATACATTTAAGATTAAGATGCCGTTGGGCCCAGGTCGAAAAAATAATTATTTTCGGAGATATTGAATATTTTGTGGAGCGGTGCAGCGCGGTAATATTTCTGAATATCACCATAAGCCGCCTCTTCCTGAGGAAGTATTGGAGGCAATTACGCCAGTCTTCGAAAATTTGAGCAGAGACGATTTGCTGCAGCGTTGTTTGGGCGGCTTCACGCAAAACAACAACGAAAGCTACAACAAATCAGTTTGGGCAATAGCCCCCAAGTGTCACTCCGGGAGCAAAAAAATCGTCGATATTGCAGCTGATATCGCGGTATTATTATTCAATGATGGCCTGAGAAGCCTCATGAAAGTTTTGGAGACGTTGGGGATAACTATCGGCCCAAATTGTTTCAATTTTTGCGTTGAAACCGACGCAGCGCGGATCGAGCTGGCGGAGCGCTCGCTCACAGACGCTGCAAAAGAGGCAAGAAGAGCCTCTACAAGTTCGAGAAAAGATGCTAGGGACAATGATTTGCTTCTTGAAGGCCAGCTATATGGTGCCGGCATCGCTGATTTGAGGTAAAAATTTTTTTTTCCAATTTATCGCATAAATTAACAAACCTAAAACTTTGAACGCGTTTTTCTCAAAACCACTTTTTTGAGTGCGGCACGCAGCAGAACTCGAGCAATTTTTATCCGATCGACTTCAAATTTGGACTACATCAATAAAACTAAATTATCTAAAGAAGTACATAGGATTTTTTCGATATCTCAATAATAAAAAAAGTTATAGCCTATTTTCGACGAGAAATTTTGCTCGAAAATCGTCCTTTAATTTCAAAATCGTGCCTATTTTTTAAAAATCAATATTTTTTCAAATCCCTATGTACTTCTCTTCAAAATATCATATTATTAACGAAAACACTCCGTATTTTTTTTCAGATCGACTTTGAAGAGAGTTCTGCTGCGTGCCGCGAACCACTGCAGAGGCAACAGTACCTGACGCGGGAGCTTCCCCAGCGTCACCATGGGGCGTGAAAAATTTGAAATTTTTTTTTATGTATTATCAATAAACAACAAACAAAACAAAAAAAAAAAATTCGAATATCTCTTTTTCCCACAAAAAAAAATTCTTGAAAAATGGCAAAAAAAACAGGGGGTCACAGTGGTGTTGTCCGTTAAAAATTACTTTATGAAAAGCAAATTGACGGGCTGTGACGTTTGAAATTTTTTAAATTTCGCTTCGCAACTTTGGAAAAATATCCTACAATACATCGCTGTATCGTTTAAAGAAGATATAAACAAGAAATGGTTTTTTTAATGATCGTAAATGTATATGCCGCCTAAAGCTGCAATCGTGTATCGCACGATGAGAAAATGTTCCAAGGCGCCTCATTCAAGAGTTACCAGACGACCGCTAGAGATCGCCAGTGCTGGGCAAAATTGTAATAGAAAATTAACAATTACAAATTACTAAAGGTAATTTGTAATTAAATCGTATTCCATTGAAATTACTTTTGGTAATAATAATTGAATCGGACTTAATTTAAATTACTTTCGATAATTGTATGTGAATTAGAGTCCATTGAAATTATTTCCAGTAATTGTAATTGAATTGGAGTTAATTAAAATTACATCGAGACATTTTAATTAAATCGAAGTTCATTAAAATTACTTTCAGTGATTGTAATTGAATCAGAAATCATTACAATTATTTTCAGTGATTGTAATTAAATCAGAAATTATTAAAATTACTTAAAATTATTAAAAATAGTAAACCACGCAATGTGGTTTCATTAGATTTTTTGCTTGAGAGAATTCTATGCATCGAAATGAATATCTCGTTTTTTTTTCGTAAAAACGAAGCTTTTTAATACAATATTTTGCAAAAATATTGTATAAAAAATAATTTTAGCGAAATTTAAGTTGCGCCATTAGAAGGAGCGGCCTTGAAAATAGTTGTCAAAGTACTTTAGGAATTTTTTTCTCCGACATTTTCATCGTAAATAATCACGTCGAAAAAAAGACTCGTGAAAAGTATCTTCGTGACGTTAAATCGGTGGGAAGCACGTTTTTTTGTTGTTGTTTTTTTTTTAAATTTCCGCCATTTTGTTATGTTTGCATATATAAAAAAATCATCAGCAGCACAGACCTACAATTTTTTTAGGAAATTTTTTTAACTGCCATTTTCGTCTATAAATAGCGAATTGAATAAAATTTTTTTTTTTAATGTATTTCGAAAGTGTATTTATTAAGTGTAACAACTTTTATATTAATATCTATAATATAAACCTATCAAAAAATCATATGAATAGCCTTTTTAGCGGCTAAAGTGAGAAGACTCATTAAGGAGTTACCCCCACTTGCGATTTTGAAAGAATCGTTTTTTTTTATTGCATTTTTTTGATGTATAAGTATCGGAGAATATGTCCTGAAAATTTCAAGTCGATCCGAACAAAATTGACTGAGATATGAGCGTTGAAAGAGAAGAATCCGTTCTTCGTGTAAACTGAAATTGAAACTTTAAACGCGTTTTTCTCAAAATGGCATTTCTGAAGTCGGTGACCAAGATTACTCGAACACTAATGAACCGATCTTCTTGAAATTTTGCAGGCTTATTTAATACATAAAAATGTAGTCTTTGATCGTTCGATTTTTTTTTTCGAAAAAAATGGGCGTTTTATAGCCAAAAAACGGCCGTTTTTTTTCGTTCAAATCGAACCATTAACTTTGACTGTCCGCCATTTTGTGAAAAATGAATATTTTTTAAAATCCTTCGATTAAAGACTAGTTTATACTTATATTTGACTAAATCCATCCGCATTTTTTTTCACATGATCCACTTCGCCGCAATGTTGGTCACCGCAAACCGTGTATATAAAAACATTATTTCATTGACGGCCATTTGCCACTAAACAATGTAATATTTTTCAATAAATAAAATTACTGAAAGTTCTTCAAGATGTGTTCTTTAAGATGGTATATTGATCGATTAAAAAAGTTTTGTAGTTGTCTTTAAAAAAATTCATGAAAAAGTCCTTTTTTGCGCTACAAGTGGGGGTAACGCGTTAACTTAACAAAAAAATATCCAGAAAATGTTCAACTTTTTATGTAAATTTTGCGAAATCTCATCATCCGTATGAAATCTCACTAATAGATAGGAACAAATTCGTAGCCGACTGTGTTTGCATGTGAAAAGTTTATACGCAGCAATTAGTCGTAAGTTCAATCCCAATTAAAGTCTTAGTTATTTTTTACAAGGAATCCACGTTCCTAACGTACCAACTCGTAAACTAGTAAACGACTAGTAACAAGTAACTAGTAAAATCAATTAGAGACGAAAAAGTAGTAATTTATACGTAAAAAACTATTTAAAAAAACTATTATAAAAAAACTTTTATTTAATGTACCAAAAAGTTATTTTCATCGTAAATAATCACGTCGAAAAAAAGACTCGTGAAAAGTATCTTCGTGACGTTAAAGGGTTGATTGTAAGAAAATTGTAATTTACATAAAAAAGTAACAATTTTCCCAAGTAATTGTAACGAATAATACAAAAAATACGATTTTTTCCAGTAATTGTAATTGATAACGGAAAAATTACAATTTATCCAAGTAATTTCATGTGGCAACAAAAAAATTACAATTATTTCGACTAATTGTAGTTGATAATCACAAAATTACACATGTTTATAGTAACTGTAATTGGTAAATAAATATTTATAATTGTTTCCCGTAATTGCAATTAGTGACCAAATATTGCAGTTATTTACAGTAATTGTAATTTACGGGTAACGCAATTACAAAAGTAATGTCTGCTGCCCAATTCTGGTGATCGCCAGTGGTCTACCGAGGCCAGTCGGCCAATTGGGTGCTGTGAGTTACTCCGAGACTTACCGGACGTAAGATGGCCGTACTTCCGTTGCCAAGTATAGGTGTCGAGGGAGACCTCCTTCTTGAGGAATCTCTTCGTCGGTCTCTTCGGGCCGGGCGGTCGCAGATCGATCGGCTCAACGTACGAGGGTAGCTTGACGTATTGGGCCGGTGTATTGTGTAGGCAGAGTATCGGCACGCAATTGTATTCGAGAAGATGAAGGGCAAGCCTCGAGCAGTCGGTCGACATCTCGATACCGAGAACCGGAACGTGAACCATGATGGAATTGAGGACGAGGCCTTTCTTCGTGTCCCAGACGACGAGACTCTTGTCCTCGCTACCGGAAACAGCCAGTGTACCGTCGCCGGACAAACGGACGCAGGTTACGTAGCCGAGATGACCTACGAGTGTGTGAATGTCCGAGCCTGTATTTATGTCCCAAACGATGAGATTGGCGTCCCGAGAACCCGACACGACTATACTCTTGTCGAGTACGGCCACTGCTACGCATGTCACGTGATCCGTGTGTCCGACCAAAACTTGGGACAACTTGCCGCCTGCCAGCTGCCAAACCTTCAGACTCATGTCCCTCGAGCCGGTTATGAGGGACTGCGAGTCCGGCGTCACAACGAGGCACGTCACGTCTTGGCTGTGACTCACCTGATGCTTCTCTTCCGGTCCAGCCCCGAGGCTCACTATGCGCACGTGATTGTCACCGTTGCCGCACACGGTGTATCTGGACACACGCGTCGAAGCCACATTGGCTAAGCTCGTTATTTTTTACAAGCTTTCATTCAAGGCGGGAAATCGCAGTAAAATTTTCAATTTTTCGAAAAAAAAAAATTTCGCTCAAAAGGTGCTTCAGGGTCTTAAAAATAATATACCAAATGATGGAATACGGCAAAAGGGTCCGAGTGCCCACATTTCTTGCGTTGAATACAACGCTTTTTCACGACGCTTCACTTTCGTGCATACATGTATAACATAAATAGTGATAAAAAACAGTGATATTTGTAAATCATTGTCATTATGAGCGACACATCGTCGAGTCGTGTTAGAAAAGGGACGAAAAAGGATACTGCGTACGAAAATCGACTGTACGGTGCAGGCATTGCAGATTAGAGGTATATGAAATTTTCATATGGTTTCTCAGTACTTAAAACTTTGAACGCGTTTTTCTCGAAACCACTTTTTTTGAGCTCGCCGAAGACATAACTCGAGAAAATCTTTACCGATCGACTTGAAATTTTGACAGTAGCTTCAAAACATCTTTCTCCACGGAGCTACGTAGGATTTTTTAATTTTATATGGCTTAGTTTTTTTTTATCGACGATTTTATGGCGTTTTTTTTTGTTAAAAATTTAACTTTATTTTCAAACATGCACCATTTTGCGAAAAATCAATGTATCGAAAAAAATCCTACGTGGCTCGCTAGCTGTTGTTATATGGAAACTAAAAAATTTTGGTTTTTTCTTCCAGGTCATAAATTAAGGAGTCTACGTCTTCGGCCATCGACACGCTTTCAAAAATAGGCGCCTTGGGGCATATGCTGCGCAGCCGCCATTTTTAAATATTTTTTATTGAAAAAATTACATTTTGTACTTTTTTAGTATTGCTATAAAACCTACTTTACAGATTTTCGATTGATACTTTTATTCAGCCAAAATTAATTCCCGAAAATATGCCTATTTTTTTGTGTGCTACTGTGATTTCCCCCCTTAACTTTACTTTCCGTCAGATTCTCATTCCAAATGTCATCAATAAACCAGACCTTGAGCAGTCAGGACGAAAGTTCATGTTTTGCCTTCACGCTGCCGTTGAAACAATGTTACAAATATTCGAAACCAGAAAGAGAACGATTTCAGCGCGAAGTATGCCTGATGTATGCTGGACAAAAAAAAGTACGCACCCAAGGTTTATATATTCTAATCAGTGACAACAAAGCGATTTTGTCCCAACGGAGCTTAGGAAGGCAAACGGAATGTAAACAAATAGATTTGACGATACTTCGGCCAGTTATCGATTTTCTGTGTTCGAGTACGGTAGCAAAAAATTCGCGATGCCGAAGATTGCAATTCAAGTGCGAGAACTGGTAATTAATTAAAGACCACACAAAAGGTATTACTGAAAGAGAAATTGGTCGAAAATATGACATAAGTGAAGGTGCAATGAGAAAAATATGCGAGAGCAAGTTTGACTTATTTGGGTATAAACGATGATCACGCGTTTGGATCACGCCGAGAGAACAGCTTCTTGAAAAAAATATTCAAAAGACTGTCAAACACGGAGGGGTAAGTGTTTCAGTGTGGGGGTGTTTTGCGTGGTCAGGAGTGGCCAATTTGGTTCCAATCAACGGTATTATGACCGCCGATGTTTACATCGATATCATAAACGAAAATCTGGAGGAATCACTGCTAAAGATCGGTCAGCAGGATGAATTCGTCTTTCAACAAGACAACGATCCTAAACATACGGCTCGAAAATCATCGGCGTTTTTCCGTTCTTCGCAGATCAAACTTTTGGATTGGCCGGCACAATCGCCATATTTAAATTCTATTGAAAATCCATGATCTATTTTGGACCAAAATGTTAATAAGGGCGACGTAACAAAGAAAAGCTTTTTGATGCTTTGCGGGAGGCCTGGGACAATATCGACGAACAGCAAATTCACAATCTTGTAGAAAGTATGCCTCGGCGTTTACAGGCTGTTATCGAAGCAAAGGTGGTCACACGAAATGATTAGATGCGCTATGTGATGACATATTTTCTTTCTTTCTTTGGGTGCGTACTTTTTGTTTGTCCAGCCTAAAATTGGCATCCTACGCGTTGAAATTATTTTCGTTCAGCTTTCGAATATTTTTTATGATGCGTCAGTGAAAATGTAAACGTGAACTTATAAAGTATCATTGAAACAGCTGTGGAAGTACTCCATTAACTATTTTCGTAAGTATAGTGCACCAATATTGAATTTTGAACGGTGCGTCCTTTTTTGGTCCGCTACTGTAGATATTAATACAAAAGATGTTAGACTTAATAAATACACTTTCGAAATACATAAAAATAATTTTTTTTTATGCATTACGTAACCGGAACGAACTTTAAACGCGTTTTTCTCGAAACAACGTTTTTCGACGGCTTGTTAATAAAATCTTCAAAACTACCGAACCGAACCTTATGAAATTTTAACCACATATTCTTTACAACTATAGCTATTGCGCATATCAAGAATTTTTTTTAAATGTTGATTTCTACTATTTTTTAGGTCTAAATCGGTGAGAAGCACGTTTTTTTGTTGTTGTTTTTTTTTTAATTTCCGCCATTTTGTTATGTTTGCATATATAAAAAAATCATCAGCAGCACAGACCTACAATTTTTTTAGGAAATTTTTTTAACTGCCATTTTCGTCTATAAATAGCGAATTGAATAAAAATTTTTTTTTTAATGTATTTCGAAAGTGTATTTATTAAGTGTAACAACTTTTATATTAATATCTATAATATAAACCTATCAAAAAATCATGTGAATAGCCTTTTTAGCGGCTAAAGTGAGAAGACTCATTAAGGAGTTACCCCCACTTGCGATTTTGAAAGAATCGTTTTTTTATTGCATTTTTTTGAAGTATAAGTATCGGAGAATATGTCCTGAAAATTTCAAGTCGATCCGAACAAAATTGACTGAGATATGAGCGTTGAAAGAGAAGAATCCGTTCTTCGTGTAAACTGAAATTGAAACGTTAAACGCGTTTTTCTCAAAATGGCATTTCTGAAGTCGGTGACCAAGATTACTCGAACACTAATGAACCGATCTTCTTGAAATTTTGCAGGCTTATTTAATACATAAAAATGTAGTCTTTGATCGTTCGATTTTTTTTTTCGAAAAAAATGGCCGTTTTATAGCCAAAAAACGGCCGTTTTTTTTCGTTCAAATCGAACCATTAACTTTGACTGTCCGCCATTTTGTGAAAAATGAATATTTTTTAAAATCCTTCGATTAAAGACTAGTTTATACTTATATTTGACTAAATCCATCCGCATTTTTTTTCACATGATCCACTTCGCCGCAATGTTGGTCACCGCAAACCGTGTATATAAAAACATTATTTCATTGACGGCCATTTGCCACTAAACAATGTAATATTTTTCAATAAATAAAATTACTGAAAGTTCTTCAAGATGTGTTCTTTAAGATGGTATATTGATCGATTAAAAAAGTTTTGTAGTTTTCTTTAAAAAAATTCATGAAAAAGTCCTTTTTTTGCGCTACAAGTGGGGGTAACGCGTTAACTTAACAAAAAAATATCCAGAAAATGTTCAACTTTTTATGTAAATTTTGCGAAGTCTCATCATCCGTATGAAATCTCACTAATAGATAGGAAGAAATTCGTAGCCGACTGTGTTTGCATGTGAAAAGTTTATACGCAGCAATTAGTCGTAAGTTCAATCCCAATTAAAGTCTTAGTTATTTTTTACAAGGAATCCACGTTCCTAACGTACCAACTCGTAAACTAGTAAACGACTAGTAACAAGTAACTAGTAAAATCAATTAGAGACGAAAAAGTAGTAATTTATACGTAAAAAACTATTTAAAAAAACTATTATAAAAAAACTTTTATTTAATGTACCAAAAAGTGAGAAATAATTTTGTTGAGCAAGTCACCTATATGTGGCTATAAATAAAAGCTTTGAGCGCTCAAAATGTGTACATATAATATTTAATTTACATAAATCCGGTAACATATCAACTGTATTTCATTTACTGTAAAACAACCTTAGATTTTTTAAATAAACATCCTGAAACTGAATATAAACGTGTGATAATAATTTCTCTAATTACTATTGTGCCAAATTAAATACGGTTAATGAAACTGAATTGATCAAATTTATTAAGGCGTTACCCCCACTTATAGCGCAAAAAAAGGCCTTTTTCATGAATTTTTTTAAAGAAAACTACAAAACATTTTTAATCGATCAATAAACCATCTTAAAGAACACATCTTGAAGAACTTTCAGTAATGTTTTAATTGAAAAATATTACATTGTTTAGTGGCAAATGGCCGTCAATGAAATAATGTTTTTATATACACGGTTTGCGGTGACCAACATTGCGGCGAAGTGGATCATCTGAAAAAAAAATGCGGATGGATTTAGTCAAATATAAGTATAAACTAGTCTTTAATCGAAGGATTTAAAAAAATATTCATTTTTCACAAAATGGCGGACAGTCAAAGTTAATGGTTCGATTTTAACGAAAAAAAACGGCCGTTTTTTGGCTATAAAACAGCAATTTTTTTTCCGAAAAAAAAAATCGAACGATTAAAGACTACATTTTTATGTATTAAATAAGCCTGCAAAATTTCAAGAAGATCGGTTCATTAGTGTTCGAGTAATCTTGGTCACCGACTTCAGAAATGCCATTTTGAGAAAAACGCGTTTAAAGTTTCAATATCAGTTCTTCAATTCACGGATTCTTCTCTTTCAACGCTCATATCTCAGTCAATTTTGTTCGGATCGACTTGAAATTTTCAGGACATATTCTCAGATACTTATACTTCAAAAAAATGCAATAAAAAAAATCGATTTTTCCAAAATGCCAAGTGGGGGTAACCCCTTAAGCATTTGAAAAGTTGAGCGCCCCATTTTATGGTCACATATAGGTGACCTGGGAAAAAAATTATTTTCCACTTTTTAGTGCATTAAATAAAAGCTTGTTTAAAAAAATATATTTTTCTTACATATAAATTACAAATATATCGCGCTCCAAAGTATCAGGCCCTGCTTGGTTGTCGGTTATTCCGACGGGGCATTTACTGAAGAGCGTTTTGTGGGGACATCTTACCTCATGTCCGAAGTCACCGCGAAGCATCTTCCTGGTCCGCAAACCGATTGGATGAGAGTTCCACTGACGGCGGCCCAAACCCTTATCGCCCCGGCCCGGTCGGAGCTGATGACTCGTCTTCCATCCAGCATAGCCGTTACCGAGGTCACGGGGGCCTGATGGCTGAAAGTCGCTACGACGAGGCCCAACGTCAGACCCCACACCCTCACGGTTTTGTCTTCCGAACCTTGAAAAAAGTTCCCGCGAAATACGAGGTTCGAAATGAAAAGCTCCTTCCTCGTTCCATATAATTCAGATCCAATGTTTTCCAAAGCGAATTGATTTTTCGGTAGGATAGACAGTTTTATCGGGCGTCGAATTGATAGCGCTCATACTGAGGCTCAGCACTTTAGGGAAACTAAAAAACCAATGGGAATTATCGATTACAGCCTCTGTTACCGAATGCGCGCGTTTGACTTTACCTCGGAGCGAAATGACATCCCGTTCCGACGGTTTTTCGAATTTTTCTCAAAAACGGCTGGACCGATTGACTCGAAATTTTCACAGTCGATGTCTGACGACCAGAGGAAGGACCTAAGACTCGCGGATTTTCATTTTTTTCGAGAAAAAAAACATCCATGAATTTACCACCGGAACTGCAATGGATAGAGGTTAGAAAATCATTTTTTGCGTGAGCTCGTCGCGAATTGGTGAGATACTCGACCTTGCCACGGTAGAAAACACGCATTTTGAATCTCGAACGATCCCATTCCCTGAAAAAATAGCCAAGGAAAGTTCGAAAAACTATCGTGCGTGTTGATGATTCCGACCCGATGTATGTGTCCTGCTCACGAATTGTCTCCCCGTTTGTCGTTTCGCCCCGGGGTATGTACCAACGGCTGATAACAAATAAGGCGACCAATGGACGCTCTCTCGATAATAAGTGCTCACCTGACGCCGCAAAAAGTCCGGACGCTGAGAAAGCGACGCAAGTGACACTCGCTATGTGACCTTCGAGTGTCAGCATCAGCTCGTGCGTGTTTAGCTGCCAAAGATTGACGAGCGAGTCTACGCCCCCGGTTACCGCCATAGCGCCATCCCTCGATATGTCGAGGCAAGTTATCGCTGACGTATGGGGCTGAAGAGAATCGTGTTTCCCTGGAGGTTTGGCCGGCCTCATGGGACCCTCTTCGGCCCGAAAACTCCAATAAGTCAGACGATTGCCTCCGGCAGTTATTAGAAAGTCATCCTTGTCCGTCACCTTCAAAGGACATACACATAATCCATCAGTACGAGACGAATGATAATCTATATTGTTTTCTCATCGTTATCAACTTTTTCAACCCGACAAGGTTGAAATTGTTGAAACAATTGGTTCATCATCGTTCGGTAGTCAGGGCGCAAGCTAGTGCCCGGCTACGCGGTCACCCGTTCAGCGATTAGCCCGGTAGCTTGAGGTTGGAGCTTGCCGCACGCTTGACCTTGCCGTGACCTCACTTGACCTCACCTTAACCTTGCCCGACCTCACATTGGCCTTAATTGACCTCGATCGACCTCAAGTTGGCCTTGGAGTGACCTCGCTTGACCTCGCTTTGACCTCGCTTTGACCTCGATTGACCTTGCCCTGACCTCACCCTGACCTCGCTTGACCTTGCCTTGACGTCACATGGCTCACCTTGACTGCGGTGACATCAGCCGCGGGATTGGCCGGCAATGTTTTGACGAGCCTGCCGCTGTGCATGTCGAGAACGGTGATTCGCCCTTCAAGGCCACCGGCTATGGCCCTCCTACAGTCTCTCGCCAGGCAGATGCTCTTGACGGGGCCCTGATGTCCCCGTAGCGTGTGAATTTCCGTCCCCGTCGCCAGCGACCTCAGATACAATTGATTGTCCTCGCAAGCGGCCAGAAGGAATACGGAATCGGCCGAGACGTCGAGCATCGCCACGGGCGACGGTAAGGTTATGCTGTTCAACAGGGTGAAACTCTCGAGTGACCAGAGGCAAACGGTGCCGTCGGACGAGCCCGAGACGAGAACTTCACCGGCCGAGTCGACTCTAACCGCCGTAACTGGACCACGATGATGATCCACCTTCATCAGCACTTCACCGGTCAGCAAACTCGTTGCTATTATTCTCGAGTCTTCGCCACCGCTGACGATAACCGAGTTATTGAGCGCCGGCGTCAAGGTCAAGACTGGCGCTATGTGCTCGCGTATTCGACGCTTCAGCGTAAGCTCTTTCATGTCCCAGACTATTATCGACGTGTCCTCCGAACCCGTCAGCAGATACTGCGATTGTTGGGTCACCGCCACGCAGGATATGGGACTCGAGTGTCCTGCGATGAGAAACATTCGTCGCAACGCATTAGGAACCGCCTGCTAGTTACTTCGACGCCTTTGCAATGGGTGAGCAAGATCGCCAAGTAACGAATCTCGGGGATTGAACGATGAGAATGATAGGCTGCTATGCCAAGGTATCTTTTGAAGAAGGTCTTATGATGACGCGTTCAAAGCAAAGGCGTACCTTTGAAGGTGTGAACTAGTTGGCCGGACATCACGTGCCACAGTTGGGCATCACCTTGAGGGGGCACGACGACGACGTGCTGGCCCGAGGGTGCCGCCTCAACCAGCTTCACACCTTGAGGACACACGAGTGTTCTTATTTGGAGGGGCAACGGTGGCTGCAGCCATCCGTTGAGCGGAACGAGAAGTGGGGCCACGTAACCGTCACACCAGGCCATTGCGGCTGTGATCATTCGACTTACCTGAAATTTGATTTCTTTTTTAAAGCAGTCGTCTTCGTTTCACGAATGTGATTGAGAATTTACTCAAAAGTTGGACGCACTGAGAATTCTGTCTATGTTTTGTTGGGGGAGAATGTTTTTTCACACTATTGTGGCACGCGAACTGTGAAACTGAAAGGTATCATGTGAATCCGAAGATTATACTTACGAGATCGCCACTATCCTCAACAACAGGTCTCAGCCAGCTGATCAGCTGGGCACCAAGCTGGAGGGGTTCCCTCGTAAGTACGTCGCTGGAGTTTCGAATGGCGTAATAAACGAGCTCGAGATCCCTCTCGAGAAGATACCGTCGGGCGTGCTCAAGTACGCATCTTAAGTAACTGACCGATACCATTTGGACCGCGGCAAGAAGAAAATCAAAAGCGCAAACGGCGAGTCTCTTGAGTTTCTCGACGTCACCGGCCTGGAGCAAGTGAAGCCAGGCTTCCTCGACGTGGCGAAGAGTGTACGTGACGTCCTGCACTTTCAGAGTACTTTGAAAGGGTGTCTCCTTAACCGGTTGCGCTTCCGGGTCCTCGGGTGAGCGTTCCTCGCTCTCTTCCGTATCTTCGGCGAAGAACAAACCCGCGAGTTCAGCGTGACACGATTTGCACGAGGTCTGATCGGAGAGATAACGCTTTCGGGCTACCTCGCGGCTGGTCCATCGCCATGAAAACATCAATCTTCCGCTTATCACGCGCACCTGCGAACAAATGTTCACCTTGTCCATTGGATGTCCCAGATCTAGTTGGCTGATTCCTGAAACTTTCTACCTCAAAATCTAGTCCCTATGGACCCCAACACCCAACGAACATTCATCCCATGGCTGGAAACTGGATTGCGGAGCTCCGGTCTGGTTATTATGGTATTCAGGTTTGTCGTCACCATCCAGCTATTAGACTTTGAGGCTGCTGGGTTCTCAGCTTTAGAATAAAGCTAACCGATGGGGGATCTGAATTCCTAGGTGGGACCGCATCTAATGTTTGATTCACAGCCAAATCCAGTTGGCAGATTTGCGAAACTTTCTACCTCAAAATACAATCTCTATGAACCACAAAAGCCAACGACCATACAACCCATAGCTGATAACTGGATTGTGGAGTTCCAGGTTGGTCTCTATCATCATCCAGCTACTTAACTACTACTCTATGATCATCCAGTGACTTTTAGGCTGTTAGCTTTAGAAGCAGTCTACCTGATGGACGATCTCAATTACTGGGTGGGACATGCAAAGTTCTGTAATAGAAAGTGAACAATGGAACATTGATGAACCCGTGTGATAAGGACAAACAATGGTACATTGGTGGATCCATGGGGAGGGTTTTGCTTCCACAACGTTTATCTCTACAACGCTGCAAGTTCGTTTTTCAACTTCACAATAACTTTACTTCTCATCTGTATAATCTGGGAAATTCACCAACTGTACAAGAGTCTCAAGTTTGCAATATTAAACCTCTACAACGATCTAGCCTTACGATAATCTCTACAATGTGTTTATTCGAATTTGCATCAATTACACCAATACAGATTTGCAATATTGCATTAATTCTGTAATGTATCGACTCTACAAGAAATTGGAGTACTCAACCTTCAACTGGGCAATATTCTTGTTAGTTCTACAACGGCTAATATATCAGGTGTATTCTTCATTGACGAAGAAAGAAGAGATATACATGTATAAGAATATAAATATATACATTGAAGAAGATATTTTACATTCCTTATTAAATTTCATTAAAAATAAGCAATAAAATGATATTTGTTAGTAAATGGTGTTGTTGGAAAATTATAAAAGTTGATTATGTTATAATTAATTATTATACTTTTTGTTGCCAAATGAATAATCATGCCAAATAAATATGATTTTCCATCGATAGGTAGGTTGTAAAAGCATTGACAGTGCTCTATTTCACTTGCCCTGCCGCATGGCGTATTATGATATGCTAAAAGTCTATTATTAAGAATAGACTATAAATAATTAATAATAGATTATTATTAATAATAGAACAATAGATTTAATAAGTGATGTATAAATGACCGTTGCATATTCTGAAACTTATCTTATTGTTAGTTATTTGATGAGAGGGCGAGACATTAATTTCCTCCGAACTTTATCGGATACAAAAATAATTTTTTTAAATAAATGATGATTCGTCTCGAATTTACTTATATTACACCTTGTCTTATTATTTTGTATATATCTTGAATATAAGTTAACCCAATAACGCCCAAGCGTGATATGCAGGTGAGACGCAGCAGCTGTATCTCTATTTCACCCCCGGGAAGGGGTTGAATTTTCTGCCATTTCGCTCTATGAGCCAAATTCGTGAATTTTGCACCAAAATGAGTAAGAATACAATGTTTTTAGCGATCAAAAATGTTTTTCATGCATTCGTCCACGAATGTTTTGATTTTACGCCGATTTTCAAGTGAAAACCCGTTTTCCACCTCTTAGGTAGGTTCACAAGTCAAAAGTGATGCCATAAATCGGAAGAATGGGCGATTTCACGTATATGGTGACATTGTTTCTGCTGTAGACTGCAAAAAACATCCCTTTTCTCTCAAGTGTTCACACATAGTCGCTTGGTCATTAATGGGCTAATATATCTCTTTTTCGATTGATATACCTGATGCATCAGCTATTGTAGAGTTAACAAGAATATTGCCCAATTGAACGTTGAGTACTCAAAGTTGTTGTAGAGTTGATACATTGGAAAATTGAAGCATATTGCAAACCCGTCATTGTGTAGTTAATACAAATTCGATTAAATACGATGTAGGGATAATCATAAGGCTAGATCGTTGTAGAGGTTCAATATTGCAAACTCGAGACTCTTGTACAGTTAGTGGATTTCCGAGTTTATAGTGATCAGAGATAAAGTCATTGTAAAGTTGGAGCAACGGACTTTCAACGTTGTAGAGATAAACATTGTGGAAACGAGACCCTTCCGATCCGTCTAGTTGCTCGCGCAGATTAAAATCAGGGTCTTCATTATGGATATGAGGGCTCTGACGTATACACGAATCGGGCAGGATAACTATCGTCGCCGAGAGCTGTTACTCATGTGCAGTGACCCTTTCACGTAGCTTCGTATTCACGTATGGAATTGGTAGCGCGCAGTGCCCTTTTCCATCGGGATAGTTTGTTGATGTCGAAAAGGGCACAGCTGCTGCAACTCGTGCCAACAAATTGAACAAAAAAAGAGTTGGCACGTTGAGAAAAAAGAGGTAGAGTTGAATTGCCGGACACGCCCAGTAGAACTTAAATAGCTTCGAGTGTTATCGACGTCCATTCATTTTTGAATAAAGACACTTTCATACCCACTGAAATTTATCAGCTCGTGTCAATGCAGATATTTTTCGAGTAAAAACTGTGAACTCGTTTCAATTTTTTTAGAAACCTCGCCCTTTTTCGAAATTTCCTTCCGAAGGAAGAAAAGGCCTCGAGGAGAGTGTGAAACGTTTCGACCGAAATATGAAAAGTTGAAAAAATTCGTAATACCGTCTCGATGTTTTTGAGAAAAAAATCTATAGCCGAGAAAATTATGAAAAAATCGTCTGTACTTGGGATATTCAACGAATTTATTCCGTAAGAAAGCGTGATAAAATTTTGACTTAACTGTTAATATTATTGCTACTGAAAATCATCGCTTATGACGACTGGAATATTTTTGGATGTTCGAGGCACGAAAAGTTGAATTTGTCAAGCACGAACGCAAACAAGTACTGAAATAGACTTGAACGCGATTGACATCTATCCGGTTATTTCCCGCACAACTGTGCCCGTATCGACGAGAACATTGCAGCTGATCGATACAGTTGTATAAAGATAGAGATAGACAGATTCCTACACACCTGAAAGTCTGTCCATCCATTCATCGCTTTATCGGATTTCGTCGAGTCTGACAACTCATTTTTCTGATATATCGCGCCAGCACGGAATACAATAGCCAGCAAAATGCCAGACCGTGTTACGAGATAACAAAAAGTTCGAACCTCGCGTCGTCGTAATACCATCGAAGCAACACGAAAAACAAGATAAAAAAAATTCTTTGCGATGGTACCCGTTCAGAGGTAACTTTATACATTATTTTCATCGACAACAAGTCGATTCATAAAATATATTTTTGTTGAAAGATAAACTATTATGGGGACAAAAGTAAGTTTCTTCGTAACGTCACTCGTTTCAAATTAATTTTCCACATGACGTTCGTCACTCTTTCTCTAGAAAATAAACTTCCATAGAACTTCGTTGGGAATAATTTTTTTCAATTCCCGTGTCTCACGAATTCGAATTACGTTCGAAAGGTTCGAGAATGAATTTTTCGTGCAGTAAACAACATATTACAAACGCCGATAAAAATCAATATCTGGCATGTGATTCTTTTCAAATAGTATAAAAAATGTGATGGAACTTTGTCAAACTATAAACCGTTTATCGTATTAGTTTCCGAAACAAATTATTTTACAAAAACGGCAATAATTTTGGCTGAAAGTACTCAATGCGTGCAATATTCATGAATTATTTAAGATTTTTTAACATTAGGGTTAAAACCTAGAGGGCCAAGAAGAACTCCGCTGTGACAAGAGGATGGACATGACAAAATGATAAGGGTTCCGCATAGCTGTGAAGCCCTAGAGACGTAATATAAATTGAAAACGATAATAGCAACCTTGAAGGAACATGAATTTTTAACGACCATCGGAATGCCCCATATTTCGTACTTGCCTTGAGCCACGGCGTGAGAAATCTTCGGACGAGACACCAGGTGGCAAAGTTGAATTGACCGTCCGCCAAGCAGAGGGGTTCGTCGCCTCCCGTTGGCATGATCAATTCGAGAATTTCGCTCTCGGACATACCGTACTCGGTAGCAGCGAGAAAGGCTCCGACGTTGTTCGCGGCTTTCGCGCCCACCAATCTCTCCAGGGCGTCAAGCGCGTTACCGACGTTCGGCACATCGCTGCGAGATTCCGCTAGTTCGATGAGGATATCGGGATGTCTGAGGCGCTCTTTCTGAAGCGGTGTCAGCCTGAGAGCTTCGGGGGGCACGGAGGTGGTCAAGACCAGATGAACACCCGCTGGCAATTGAAGCGGAAGCCAGGAGAGAGCCGCGACGATGTCGCTTTCAAGGGGATGAAGCCGATGGAGATCATCGATCATTATGATCAGTTGAGCGTTGCCCAAAGCTCCCTCTTCTATGCCTCGCAATATTTGCGTGAACCAGTTGTTCAGATAGAGCGGATCGAAGGAGGCGTCACGTGGCAAACTTCCATCGTTGTTTCCCGTCAAGAAGCCAACGTGTTCGCATAGCACCCTCAAGAGCTCGAGGCTGTAAGCCGAGCGCGGTGTCGAGGTGCAATGACGTACTATTCGATAGACCGGTCTTTCCAGCCAATCCTCCGAGGCTCGATAAACTTTGGACAGTATACCAGACTTGCCGGATGACCGTGGGCCTCTGATGAGGATGGGGCCGTGCTTCTGTTCCATACCGATCATCATCAACTTCCGTACTCGTTCTACGGCCTCGTCGTTCTCCTCGGCTGGCTCGAATTCACGCAACAGTGACAGATGCGCCATACTCTCGGCGTACACCTCCTGGACCATTTTTTTACGACTCTTGATTTCCGGATCAGCCTCCACCGATGCGTTCACCAGCGATTGCACAGCGTCGAGAACGCCGTTGCGCAGTATCCTCATGTAGGCATC
The DNA here is from genome assembly GCA_951751655.1 of Ophion costatus. Lineage (NCBI taxonomy): Eukaryota > Metazoa > Arthropoda > Insecta > Hymenoptera > Ichneumonidae > Ophion > Ophion costatus. The sequence continues at coordinate 26,546,202 of OX632363.1, forward strand.
GTGATTGCTCAATTCCAGATCAATGCCATCGGGCGTGTAGTCCACCCTCAGACGTATCAAGTTGCTCGGCGGAAGAGACGCTTCCACTTTCGACTTGAGAATCTCACTCGACGGGGATGAGAGCGGGGCTCTATTCCAGTCACGGATTACACCTATTATACCGCCTCCATCTGGATCCAGGTCTGGAACAGTTGGAACAACCAGTTGGGAAATGGACTGGACGGAGGAGGTCCGTCACCTTGCGGAAGCTTGCATCAAAGTCTGCTGAGGCTCTCCGTTGCAAAGTGAATAAGGACCCTGTGCTCACGAACAAAGGACAAACGTCGATACCTCAGTACGGGGAAGATGTGATGTTGATTTGTAGAAAACAGGCATCGTCTGGCTCAGCTCTACCAGCTAACGCTACTTTCCATTGAGATGAAGAATTGCCAAATAAGAGAAGCCAATGGGGCTGCTTGCTTACCATCTTCATCAAACGCAGTATGACCAGCATTGAGTTCGTGTTCCTCAACGAAGCACTGTAAAGCGTGAAAACCTTCGCCGCGATACCTCATCCTAAAACGGTTGAGCCGACGAAGTCTCTACCAAATTGGATCTCCAGCAATGAACACCTCAACCGTACGACTGGAAGGTTTGTAGGTAGGAAGCCCGATAAACCCACATAATGATCACCCCAGCCGTTCATAGGAAGACAACCGAACCAAAATAGTCTCAGGGACAACGAAAAAACCCGCCACAAGCGTTACAATGATTGCCAAATAAGTCCTCAGCCCAAAAGCAAGTCCGTAACGAGCGCCTAAAGCGGCTCAGCTGCATCCTTCGTTACTGCAATCGAGGTTAACGACCCCAATGTCTTCGCGAAAGCAGATTATAGCGGTTTTGGCGCCGCCAGACCTCGAGAAGTCTCCATCTATTAGTCTTATCTCGAGCAATTCCTTTATCGATTAGTGTCCGCTTGAAGGTGCAGCAGGTGTGTGCGTGAGCGAGGCGAGCAGTACTCCCGGAAGCTTTCGCGGTTCGTGTTAGCGCAAATGTGAGAACGTAACGAGTGTCAGTGGAGGGTCTGTGTGCAACGCTATCGCGTGTAAATATGACATGGACCGAACCATTCGACCGTCTGTGTTGCATGCCTGTGATGTGTACTATGTTGTCATACAAACGATGTGCACAATCATTAGGTGGTACGTACTTAAGCCATAATCCAACTGGCGTTCAGCGGTGCTCTTTAATACGCTCTCGACGCAGGAGTCGTTCGGTTGCTGGAGCAGAGATGCCTCCGCAGCTGTCTTCAAGATGTGTCGCAGCTTCGAGCCGTGTGTCGACTGCCAGTCCTCCTGAGCGGTTTCCTCACTGGCATGATCAATTCCGTTAATGGAGCGATATGTCCGTGACTGTGTGCGTCGAAGGCGAAAGGGACAAGGATTGCTAAGTACAATTTAGGGAGGATTTATTTTGCCGGAAACTACGTTTTCTTGAGCCCCGTTCGAGGAGAAGCTTTCGTGACGGCGCCTAGGGGTGTTTTTTGGCATTCTTCGCTAGCGTGGGAAGTACCCAATTTACAGGGTCTTTCCGTACTTGGGGATTTTTCATTGGCATTTGGTCGCAGCTATCGGAATTCCTTTGAGACGAAATGACTCACGATTCCACTGTTGAAGATATCCATTTTTGTAATCTTGGAAAAAAAACGGCCGGATCGAGTGATTTGAAATGTGTACACTCGACATTTCAACACTAGATAAAAGCCCTATATCAGTGTTTTTCAATCTGTGGGTCGCGACCCCCAGGGGGTCGGAAAGTTTTGCTCGGGGAGTCGCGGTCGCAAGCCAGGTAAAAGTAAAAAGCAAGGGTTGTAGGTTCTACACTGCAATAAAAATACAATTCCAGTGAGAAGGCTGTGCCTGTATATTGTTTAATAAGTTGTCGAATCGTGGTTCTATTTTTGAGACGCAAATATCATGTTCAAATTGGAGCCTATTTCTCTTCTTAGTTATTATGTTCACCATTGAACAGAACGTTACACAGTCCAGTAAAAAGAGACGAAAACCCAGAATTTTTAGCGTAGAATTAGAATGTTTGTCTGAAGTTGGATGGTTGCATACTGAAAGTAACCCCAATGAAATTTTGTCCATCAAATCGCCCCAACCCTAAGGAATAAGAATTGAAAACTAAAAAATCGCCGTATTTCGATAATTAATGGCCCGATCAAAAAAAAAATTCATACCAAAATTGTTTGGAATAATAAAATACGTATAAAGTTATCGAACGTCCAATCCCTTATTTTTGAAAATAGCGGCACAATACGCGAAAGCACCGCTGACCCAGAATTTTCTAATCGTTTTTGTGCCGCTATTTTTTAAAATAGGGGGTTGGATGTTATGAAACTTTATACGTATTTTATTATTCCAAAGAACTTTTGTTTGAAACACTTTTTGATCGGGCTATTAATTATCAAGATACGGCGATTTTTCCGTTTTTAACGCCTATTTCTTACGGTTGGAGTGAGTTGAGGAGTAAAATTTGATTGGGGTTACTTTCAGTATGCAACCATCTAGCTTCAGGCAAAAATTCTAATTCTACGCTAAAAGTGCTGGGTTTTCGTCTCTTTTACAGGACTATCAGTTCACATACCAGGTGTAGAAGTTTGAAACCGGAATTTTCCTATAGATGGTGCTAGCAATCAGTTTAGGGACGGTAAGACTGCTTCTGCAGCGCCATCATCACCCTCTAACAGCTGACGAAGATTTTCAACGCACAACAACCTAAGTTTCCTACACCGGTATATTTTTCTATAACCTTAAACATGTCGAGTTTTGTGCCTATGAACTACGAATTGCAGGCAGCATTGGTTTTCTGTTATCATTTGAAGAAAACTGCTGCAGAAACGCATCGAATGCTTGTCGAAGCTTACGGTGAACGTGCTCTCGGTAAAACACAGTGTTTCGAGTGGTTCAAAAATCTCAAATGTGGTGATTTTGACGTGAGAAACGAAGAGCGTGGGAAACCACCGAAAAGTTCCCAGACAACGAATTGCAAGCCTTATTGGATGAAGATGATACTCAAAGTCAACAAGAACTCGCGGATCAATTGAATGTGACGCAGAAAGCCGTCTCCATTCGTTTTTATCATTTTCAAACAACAGACGTGTAATTTTTACAAAAAATTCCGGTTTCATACTTCTACACCTGGTAAGTAGGAAGTGGCGAACGGCATTAATAATTTCAAAGCTTCCCTTGCCAGCTAGGGGAGGGGCAGCATTTTTTTACGTGCAAAGGAGTCACGTATTTAAGAAGGTTGAAAAACACTGCCCTATATGTCCTGAGAATGCGAGTTTTTGAAAACCACTTCTAGATCAATCATACCGCGGAAACTGTAATGGAAAAGGACACAAGACGATTATACCATTGAAGTAATCGCGGATCCAAGAGATACTCGACCTAGCCGCTGTAGGAACACACATTTTCACACTTGACCATCGCAATCCGTAAAAAAATAACTGAGAAAAAATTGCGATGACTATCGCACAGATTGACGATTGTAAGTAATGTGCGAGTGATAAACGCGGCAGAAATCTTTCCTGGCGCGTTTCAGTTTCCCTCAAGTGGACGTAACTCAAATGATGGACTCATGTATTGGCTGCATTACCTGGTGGCTTTGAGCTTGTAACTTTTTCCGTCCTTGACGTAGTACTCATCGAGCATCGACTGTTGCGCTACCAGAGACTGGTAAGTGTCATCGTCAAGTGTCGTGGGTGCCCAACCTGCTGTATAATCTGCTCCCACCAAAAGCTGCAAAGAGAACAAACCTTTGCTGGCGTTTTTTCGGCAAAAAAAAGACCAGCGACATTTTGAATAGCCGAAGGAAGCTCTGATACATTGATGTACAAAAGAAACGTGGTGCCCGCTACATTTGCTTATATCTCGTACTTGGTCTCAACCGAGTCTACGACTCGACTTCGAACGACCCTACATTACGATCAATGAATATGAGTGCATCATCTTACGAGCAGAAAACATCCCCTGGAGCGCTGATGCGACGCACTTATCTCTTCGAGAAATTGCTCGGCCAGTCGTGGATCCGCGTCAGGATTTTTGGCCGTTCCGTATTGCATGTCGACCAGCAAAACCTGTTATCGTTCGGAAGTTACGCGATCGTCATTTTTTTATAGCGATTTAGGCCGCAACGTTCGAAAGTGCTCTTTGGAAAAACGCCCGTGCGGAATATTGTTGGAGCAGCCTCAATCATTTCGATCTAATGAAAAATTGATCTGTCATTTTTGCTTTAACTGGAGCCTTTGAGGGTCCCCAATGAAGAGGGTGCTGTCGAATCATCCCAATCGAAATCTCAACTTAATTTCCGCACGGTTAAGCCCATTTGAGAAAATAAAGCATGCGAGAAGCAAAGTTCCAAATAAATGTCATCCATTTTTGAAAGTTTGCCAAATTATTCGCGAGCGCCAGAAAAATATTTCGTCAATTATGACTAGATGTCTTAATGGCCGAAAGGTTAATATCCGCACTCACCTCGATGCCCATATCATCGTAGATCGACTGCAGTGAAGGCCCGACCGTTTCCAACAGTAATTTGCGTTCTTCCGAAAATTCTGCTGGCACAAAAAACTATTGAGTCATTCGACGTACCACGTAGCTCGCTCCTTTTACTGCATTTATCTTTACAAAAAAATCGGGACATTTTGTTTTCCACAGATAGTAAAAAATGTGTCCGTGTTTTATGACAATTGCCCAAAATGTTAAATAAAAATAATTCATCCCGAAAAACTTTAATTTTTTGAAAAATTGTTTTAACAATTGGTTATAAACAATTGAATCCTCGACTTTTCGCCAAAAAAAATTGTGGTATTCGGATTCAGCGGATCAAAATACATAAAAAAAGTTTAGCTTCATCGATCGAGCTCAAAATTTTCCGAACATATAATACCGCATCCACATCGAAAAACTTTAAACGCGTTTTTCTCGAAACTATGTTTTTCAAATCGGTGACCACTATAATTAAAAAACCACTCGATGGATTTTGATGAAACTCGGTGTGCTTATTGATAGCATTAAACACTAGTCCTTAATCGAAGGATTTTTTAACAATAAACTAGCGATGTTTTGGCCAAAAATCGAAAGTTATCTGTCGGATGCCGCCATTTTGTTAATTAAAAAAAAAAAAGCTTCGACTAAGGACTAGATTATTATTAAACCAATGATTTTTTCTGGTTTTTTGATTTCAGATGATCCAATAAAATTTTATGATGTTAATCGCAAAGCACTACATGCCGAAGGGGGTCCGACAAAGATGGCGATATTTTTATAAATAATCAATATTTTTCTTTCAAAATTTGTACAAGTCAAGTTTAAATATAACGTAAAAAGTCTGTGTAACCACTTTTGTAATACAAACTTAATTATTATTTTAAAAAATTATTGAAAATTCTCCCTTTGTCACGCCTCCGACTACATTTCACCCCTTAAATGAATTATGATATTTTTCTGACTACATTTGCTTTTTTGAAGAATTTTGTCTCTATTTCGAAAATCCCGTTTTTGGAATGTCTGAGAGGCTGTACCTTTGACACTGTTCCTTCAATACCCCGGACACTCTTGGATTTGATACGGTACATTGCTCCGAAAACATATTGAAAATTTGTGACTCTTCATCCATTTTTTTTATTTAAAAAATTAGAATGAAGATAGAAAGAAAATTCTAAAAAATTCATACCTATTCAGAAAAATCTACGATTTCATTTTATAATTTAACAAAAGTAGTTCACCGGACATTTTTGGAACAATTTTCTTTTTCAACAATTTACTTATAACGTTTTTGCATTATTACCGGAAATGAATTTTCTTAGCATCTTCAATATGTTTGGTTAAAAAAAAATGATCTCATCGCAAAGTACTCAAAATTCTTGCCGACATTCACTTTTGCTAGCGAATGTACGGGCAAAGCATCCGTAAGACAGTATCGTTGTCTAGAAATTTCAAACAATCGTTTTTTTCAATTCACTTTATTATTCTACAAACCTTTCTGAATACGTCTGTGATAGCCGATTAATAATACTCATAAAATCAGCTGCGTTTTAGAAATTATAAGGAGTACGCTCGGGGAGCACGGTTGCGGCGCAAGAAACTTTAAGGGGTTACCCCCACTTGCGATTTTGAAAAAATCGATTTTTTTTATTGCACTTTTTTGAAGTATAAGTATCTGAGAATATGTCCTGAAAATTTCAAGTCGATCCGAACAAAATTGACTGAGATATGAGCGTTGAAAGAAAAGAATCCGTGAATTGAAGAACTGAAATTTAAACTTTAAACGCGTTTTTCTCAAAATGGCATTTCTGAAGTCGGTGACCAAGATTACTCGAACACTAATGAACCGATCTTCTTGAAATTTTGCAGGCTTATTTAATACATAAAAATGTAGTGTTTAATCGTTCGATTTTTTTTTTCGAAAAAAATGGCCGTTTTAGAGCCAAAAAACGACCGTTTTTTCGTTAAAATCGAACCATTAACTTTGACTGTCCGCCATTTTGTGAAAAATGAATATTTTTTAAAATCCTTTGATTAAAGACTAGTTTATACTTATATTTGACTAAATCCATCCGCATTTTTTTTTTCAGATGATCCACTTCGCCGCAATGTTGGTCACCGCAAACCGTGTATACAAAAACATTATTTCATTCACGGCCATTTGCCACTAAACAATGTTATATTTTTCAATAAAAAAATTACTGAAAGTTCTTCAAGATGTGTTCTTTAAGATGGTATGGTGATCGATTAAAAAAGTTTTGTAGTTTTCTTTAAAAAAATTCATGAAAAAGTCCTTTTTTTGCGCTACAAGTGGGGGTAACGTCTTAAACACGCTTATCTCAAAACTATGTTTCTCAAATCGACAACCACGATATTTCGACAACCAATTGGCCGATTGACCTCGGCTTTGGCATACGCCTTCAATATACTGTTTGTCAACGTTGGTGGCAGAATTGAGTCGGAATATTTTTTTTTAAAGAAGCATAACTCTCAGAATATTCCGAAAAATAGAGAAAATTGATAATCAAAGTTTAGCATGCCGGCATTTTGTAAATTTTTGTTTTCTGAATTTGGTACCAAACATCGCACACTAATACAGACGGAGCATATGTTCAGTTGTTTTTTGGATTCAAACAACGTCTGCAACACTGGTTGCCAATTGGGGCGTTTTGCGCAAACCGTTGGAAACAAACGTACAAAAGTACATGATAATAATTTTTTTTTAATTTGTACATATTTTTGAAGGTTTAATATAGTACATGTGTAAAAAATTTCGTAAAGAGAACTGGGACTGTTTAACCGTTGTTTCATTCTAAAAAATACCCTTTAAAACAGATTTCCGGCGAGAAATTTAATAAACTGAGTAACGAAATAACATAGATCTAAACGGTGCCAATAATCTTTACGGGACAAAGCACCGTGGGCAAAAGCGCGAAAAAAATGTCACGTGGCATATCGTGTCTTGTAATCTATGTGCTAATTTCCTCGTGCAATTTCGCTTGAACCGATATTTTTTTAATCGCGTTGCGAACTATTCACCAGTCCTCGTGTACCGATCTCGAATATATGTATAAATATACATAGTAAGCTTATTCGATGCGGCAAGCTCAGCTATTTAAATTCGTCATCTTATTTGCATCTATCTCTACTATTTACGTCCTTGGGCGCCTGTAATTAGTTCTTCTTCTTCAGAAGAGGAGGAACAAAAAATACGTTGTGGGACGACGAGTAGACGAAATAAAAAGATAACAGAAAGAAGTACAAAGGGACAAAGCAAGCAAAGTTGGCAAAGAACGAGCTAGGGAAAAAACTCAGTAAGAAAAAAAGAGAAGAAAAACAACAACAAACTTACCATCTCGTTCGCCAGCGATGAATATCTTGATGAGACGCGGAGCTGGTAAATGGGCCGGGGGTAGACCACCCTTAATCACCCCTGCTATCAACTCCACCTCGAGATTCATGGTTACTCCTGAGCTTTATATATCCCGAGAATCCAAAACGCAGGGGCGTTACATCAAGACGAGATGAGTGTATAAACTTCCTTTGTTCCTTCAAGACTGCCTTTAAGCTCGTGATCAAGGAGTTTTCGGCAAAAGTTTGCGGTGAATTTATTCTCGCTTTGAAACTTCGTTTCGAACTTTTATGGCATGGTATGCTCCTGCGATTCGCTTGTTTGCAATTACCAATTTCTTTTCGTCAATTATCTGCTATTCTGGTATATCTTGCCTCAGGGTTTTCCTGGACCACTCCCTGGTGAAGTCTTCCCTGTGGTTTCTTCTTCCGAAGACAATGTGTGACCTAGAATTCGCTCCAGCAGGGTCGCCAATTTTTGTCCAGGAATGTCAAAGCGGAAGACTGCAAGTGCAATTGCACCTGGAAGAAACGGCGATCGCGCGATGTGATTGTAATTTCGATCCGTTTGTTACCTTCGGTCGGTAAAGTAGGACCCTGCAATGCCGATACCGTTTTACTTCGACTCTCGTGACGAGCCGAGTGACTTTTTAAATTTGTTTTATATTTTTCGGGCTGAGAATCCGATGAGAATTTTTAGTTTTGTTACCGTCAGTCGGTAAGGTAGAATCCTGCAATGCTGATGCACACAAGGCAATTTATATGCAACGCGAACTGAACTGAATATTTCGAAGTATATTCACTCCGTCTCGTTTCTTCGTAGCTTCTTCAAATTATTTTGGCTCGTTTCTTCATGAAGACTCGAATCGAAAGATTCATTCGATGAAAAAATCCTTCCGTCAGATTTTCGCCTCTTTATTTTCCGTGCTTGGCCTCGTTCTATTCATGTTTCTCCTGCGTCTGGTATGCTCGATGCATATTTTCTTTCAAAGCCCTCGACTCTCGGCGCTCGCATTCACGACATGTTTATCGAAGCAATATTCTTTTTTTTTCTGCACTTCGACGAGCGATCTGTTTTTTTTTCATTCAATAGCTATAAAACGACAGCTGTGACCAACGAGGCCTTTGCACGGTGTGATTAATTTTTTTAAATTACATTTCGCTACTCATCAAACAAAATACGGTCGAACGGAAGTTTGCAATATTTTCAAGATCCATTTTTCGTCGGGTGGAATGTTCTTCTCCGCGTTTTTTTTCTCCATTAATATCCATACACTCGTTTTTCCTTTGTCAAATAAATATTGAAATTGATCGCGCTTTTCATATCAACAACGATTGTAATACAGGTACTTTCAAGGTAATAAATATCTATATGGATAAATAAATAAGTCTTGATAAATAAAGATTTCTTTACCGTCCTCTGAATAAACTAACGTCCGAATATTTTAGCTGCAAAATTTGAGCTGCTGTCTATAGTCGCTTCTCTATCACATATCTATATATATACTTTTATATGTTCGTATGGATATATAAATATATATATATATATATATATATATATATATATATATATATATATATATCTATATTCTTATATATATATATATATTCTTATATTTTTATAACATATATAATACATATATAAATATTTTCATCAGTTCTCCTATAGTATCTTTCGTTATTTACATTTATATGACTTATGTATTATTTAGGTATCCTCGTTTTGAGACTGTCTTCGCCGTTAAACTTTTTTAACGACGCCCCCAGTCGTGTCCGCCTGCGGACGGTATCTCGCCCCGTTCGGGGTGAATTATCGATGGTAGTATGTCGGGGAATTCGGAGCGACGAAAAGAAAAAGTGAATATCGTCCGTGCGAGACTAATCGATTTTATTGACGCTCGTCTGGTAATTTTTTTTTTCACCGCCCGGCACCCCGATAATGCTCTTTCTTCCTCTCCCCCTTCGCCGTACATCTGACGATCCGAGGAATAAATCGGTCTTTCCGTACGAAAGCCGCGAGAATTTCGTTGAAGAAGTCGAAGCCCGTCGACAGCCACTAATAATTCTTTGGGTCGGCGTTGGAGTTTTTTTGGTTTCTTTGGAATTTTATTCGTTGATGGATTTGCGCCCTACTTGCTCGTGATCGAAGACATTGATGGTTCCGACTATAGTGAGGATGGTGATGGCGACGAAAATCGATCGTCACATTTTTTTGGTTTTGTTTGCAGAGATTCGATTATTCTCAATCGATGATCTCTCTCTCTCTCTCTCTCTCTGTCTCTCCTTCTCTCTCTTTCTTCTTCTCGCCTTTTTCTATGCTTACGTTTACTTCGTTTACGGTATTTCTATCATTGCATTATCTATAGTTTACATACATTAAGGGAGTCTCGATGTAGTTCATTCAATGGTATCATTGCGCCTGATTCGTCGTAAGTCCCTTGCTGGGAAGTTGCTACATCTAGGGCGTTTCTTCTCGCTCGCTATCGCGTTTCTCGTTTCGCCTGCAATCAGACCGAAAAGTACACACATTAAGCAATCTTTTTCCTCCCTCGAGACCGTTCACAACTTATATTTTTATCTTTATCGAACCCTCGCACGCCCTCGCGTTTTCACGATCCCAGCCCTTTTCCTTTTCACCCCAGACTCGTCACTTCTCTGTTTACAGTGAGAGCGACCCTCCAGAGCCCACAGCCGCTCTTTCCAGAGGCAGAGCGAAACTGCGGAAAACCCATGCCGTTACGGGCGATATTTTCACCGTCAGTCGCATTGACGAACGGGAACTCGGTGCAACTGCTCGGTACTCGGGGCGCAGTCCGCAAATGAGCGGTCACCCATCCGAGTATCGGCCCAGGCCACGCGAGATCGCGCGGTCGGTCGGTCAAGATTTTTGCTTCCGCATTGGCCTCTTTGCCAGTTTTCTTTCAATCGGATGTCAAAGAGGGGAGGGATACCTCAAGACGGAGAGAATATTTGCTGATTTACATGATTTTTTTAAAAGGTAACATTTTTTCGCCATTTTCGAGACTTAGGGTATGTTTTATTACTAGCTTTGGCTATTACGTGGTATTTTTTGTATTAATCGTTAAAAATGGCGGAGGTATAGCCATTATTAGTGCCATTAGAGAGTATGGGTATATATATATATATATATCTTCTAAACTGCATTTTCAAAGCTGGCGTGACGGAAGGTAAGCTGGGATCGACGGGAACACGGGTCAAATGAAACAAGTCGAATACCTCGAAGATGGTTAGTGACAGCAGCGTCGCCCCGAGGGGGGAAGGGACTGCTTTGCGTATCGGAACATGTCTCTCAATGCGCGTCGCCCCCCGAGGGTGTCGGACATTTTTATGTGGGTGTATCGCTTTTTCGACATACAATAAAAAGTAAGTTTTTTTACTATCAGTATCTTGCGTATTGCTCCGGAACTATTGTTCCTTCTTCAGCGTTGTTTACGATCATCATTACTCTGAATATCCCAGTTGAGCTTATTGTGGTCAGTACCTATTTACAACATTTAGGTTTTTTGCTGTTTGATAAATTGTTTGAAGCGAGGGTGTGGGGGCAGTTGAAACAAACGGTGTGGGAGTTCATTGAAACGTGTTTCTATTGACCCCGAACAAACATTTTATACGCAAGCAAGTTTTCCAAATCTTGTTTTATATTTCAGATGCCAAGAAATCGTCCGAAAAGTAGAATAATATTAAAGAACCTTAATATACCTTCAGCGATTCTCAAACTGGAATGAAAAGCAATAAAACTGATTATTTTGATTAAAAGTATATTTTATTGACAACAAACATACTTTATCACTTCATACACATCATTAACATCACCTGGGCTTAGGAGAAACATTAGTCCAATCAGCTGGAAAGACATACTATCATAGAGCCAGATCATCTAGATATAATTAAAGGCTATTACCAAACAGATAGGGTTTAAAATAAAGTCACCCTAACCGATTTTCTCAAAAACCTTTCAATGGACCCCAGCCTAGCCTATAGTCAAAAAACTAATCGACCAATTCTGATGAAATAGGGTATAAATCTTTCTAACCTTATTATCGAAAACACGACCCTAAATGTATTTGAAAAGCAAGAAAGACACGTATTTTTTTATCGCTAAATGTAGCCATTATTGGACTTTTCCTTGGTTCATATTCTGCGTATGAGTATGAATGAAAAAAACGTCCGCAGCAACCTGTTTGAAAGACCATGCCATACGTCCGCCATTAAAAAAGATTAATAATAAAAAAATACCATGTAACAGCTAAAAGTAGTTATAAAAGCAAACTCTAAGCCTCAAAAACAGTGAAGTAATATTTTCTTTAAAAAACAATCACGAACATGAGTATTTTTTCCCTCGCCTAAAGGTATTCCCCCTTGAGCCCGTCCTAGCGAGCACGAAGAGACATTGGAAGTACGGAGGGCACGCTCTAGTGTCACTGCATTCCAGTAATGTTTAATTCCAACTGTTCCTACCACGTAGGTAGGTACGTACCGCAGTGGCTTCCACCGTGCCGACGCAGCGCAAATTCCGCAAGGTATTCCTCACCATCTCGACCGAATTCCTCATCCCTCGAAATATTCGAAAACGCGAACACCGCGAGCTCTGACTCGAGCCCGTATTTCGGATTGATAGCAGGCGCGATGGTGATGCGGAGGCAGTTTCGGATGACGAAGGAGGCTTAGCATGCAAAGACCCGAGGAGATTGGAGCGGGACGCGCGATCCGGACAGTGCTATCGCGCTACGGGATTAAATTCAAACAAACCAACTTGACAACCCTCGCCAACCGTACACCCCGGTAAGCGTATCAACGGCATACAACTTGCGAGGCAGGGCCGAAAAGTTTCGGAAACTTATGTACACAACTATATCTCTATATGGATATGTATATAAATGGCTGGTGGAGGAATTATGGGCGAAAAGCCGAGTTGGAGAGATGTGCCGACGAAATTTTAGTCGACGCGGTACGAGGAAGCATCCTGGGGGAGTACTCATCCTCAGCTGAGGCTCTTAGAGCAAAACTTTGGGATCGTGGTATTCTTGGCACAGTGGGGCGTTTTTCTTAGACCCTCAAGCTTGGACGAACTTTCACATCTTTCACTGGACCTGCATGCTCCGGTGAAAGTTTCATTCCCTCGAATCCCATTTTTGTAAGACCGCCATTTTCATTTTTATCACGAAATCTCTTTTGCCTACAACACAATGTCAACGTTCTAAATAACTGCGTTGTGAAATCGTGTGTTTTAAGTAGCTGCATATCCGCGAAAAGAAATTCTGAAGACGAGAAGAAAAATCCACGACGAAATGGAATGTTCCTGTGAATCAAAGATCGAAGAAATTTGGGAACTTCGGGCAGTTCCGGGTAGTCCGAAAGTTTCGAGGTTTTCGAAAAATCGGGCGCTAGGAATGATGTAGCAATGATGGAGCAGAGTCCCCGAAACGGCACGACCCACATGATGATCCTATCCACTGGATTTCCAATCGCATGTTCATCATCATCCGAATCGACTGGACATTCGTTGCCCGTTGATCAGAAACCGCGGAAGATCGTGGTGTCATGGCAGTTTTGGAGGTTCTGTGCGAGTATTGGAGAATGCAGCAATGACTTCCTCAAGCAGGCCACAGTCTTCTCTCGAGGTAGAGAAGCCAATGAGCCACCTCGTGTAGTCCAATCCGTTGGATTGCCAATCCCACATCCATCATCATCCGAATGAACTGAAAATTCGTTGTCTGTTGATCAGAAGCCGCGGAAGAACTAAATGCCACAACAACAGTTTGGGAGGTTATGGCAATGAGGCTCGTCCAGTCAAAGGTCTACGGAACGCAGACTCAGGAAAAAGTCTGCAGGAAAAGTCATTCTTATTCCTCAAGGAAGAATGACCAAACGTATTTTTTTTTCATCTGTGGCGCAATTGACATCAAAGCTGTTCTCAACAAGTTCATTCAGACAAAACAGGGGGGCTCCCTAAGGTCCTTCATTGGGTCATGGATGGATGACATCCTGTCATTATCAGGCTCGACAGTTGCAATACCAGATGATTCGGTTCAACAGTTCAGGAAGGTCATCAGAATACTCTATGGGTTACGTCGGTAGCACAAGCTGTTCACACGTTCTTCAGAATTTACATCGTGCCAGGAACTATTGATTCAGGCTTACGAGAGGTCCGGATGAAGCTCTCGTCGCACTATCTCGGTTGAATTTCAAGGGCTCCACCTCGAGAGCACACAGACTGCAAAGGTAGTTACGTGCAACGCATTACTCGCTTCTCTTCAGCATCTTTTGGAAAAGAATTCTCTTCTCCATTTTCGTAATAGAGTACGCCATTCCGGCGTTTACTTTGTTCTCATCTCTCGGAAGTATCTTCACATCGGTCTACAAGTCTTCCAAGTTCCTGCTCTCCTTTTTCTTACGGAAAGTTGAGAACGTGCGGAAAAATAGCAGGTCTTTGTTTGCTTTCGATCAATCAAAATTAGTCCTCGGAGTACAGCGCGCACACACTCGGTCGGTACAAATCTGGCTTTCAATTTTTCTCCGTTGCAGTTGTCGTTAGGGTCAGGAGAAGAGATGCACACCGAAAGAAATCGTGTGTTTAGTGTGAACAAAACTTTGCTTGGACCTCAACCTTCTACGCGTATGATTGTTATTTAATGAAATGATACTTTCATTTTAATTAAATGTTTTAAGGCAGTATTGTTGTCCAGAAAGTACAAAACTTTTTTTTTTAATTTTATTATTTTAGAGACCTTCCTGAATGAGTCTGTGAAAACCGTTCAATGATGCTCATAAAATTAGCCAACTTATAGAAACTATAAGGAGTACGCTCGAGCCGTTTGATTTGTTCATTTCAGATGAGCAAAACCTTCGGAATTGTGGCAGCCGACAATAAACCTTTTTTTGCACTTGATTGTCTTCCAAACGGCGTAAAGTGGATTCAAATCGTTATTTTTGTTTGAACAAATTCTGAAGGAGTGTAAAAATGTTAATAAATTCATCTTAACAATTCAAAGATAGTGTGTTTTAATGGTCCATGAAAAAGAAATCCCAAAAAAGCGACAAAAATATCTGTCACATAGGATGACCACTTTAAACAAATTCTAACGCTTGTCTTTCCTTTTTTTCGAAATATCATTCGCCTGGGAGAAAACCTTGAATGGCTTTTGTTTCAGCTGCCTCTCTCGCACTTACGGTAAAGCGATCCCGGTGGCATACTCCGAAGAATAAGTACCACCGGTATGATGTATGATCAGGAAGGTACCCATGGAGAAATAATAATCTTTATGACACATGTGTCATCCTGGAGGTTGATATATATATAGCAACGTTCATTCACTACGATTTACGCTAATTGCGTTCCGCAATTCATCAAAGTTGCTAGTTGTGCTCATCTTATACACGTCGCATGCGCGCATGGCTTTTCTCATCTCGAGGAGATTTTGCAAGATGAATAGGGCGCATTTTCTCCGGTGTGACTGGCGGAGCTGAGCTCGGAGGAAGAAGAGCGACCCTTGGAGATCCTATATAAGGGACTTATCGACCCTTTTCTCATCTCCTGGTCCTTCCTTATCGCTCATCATCCAATTTAGTGCCCGATGTTGACGACGACGACGATGAAGAGGATATCGCGCGCCTCGATTAACTGATTTCCGTTAACCGTGCCAGCATAATCCACAGCGATGCCACGAAATTTCCGACCGCCTGACAGTATTCGACGTAGTAAGTGGGTGAGAAAAATCAATTACGTTGTACGTATCAAACACTCCACGCCGAATAATCGCCCCCCTAAGCCCTGCCAATTTTATTCCCTATAATCATTTCGACGCGGAGCGTTATTTCGACATTTACTTTTCACGCATTATTATTCAATCACAGGAAGATCAATCAAACCGAATAAGTTCATACTTTACAAAGAAAATCTTCCAATTATTTATAACACTCTTTTCTTTAAGGGGTGACGTGGGTTTGAACAGGCAAAAAATCTTTTTTTTAAATTGTATTATCTAATAATAGAATATGTCTAGATGTATCTCCACAGGTATATCGCATTTTTCTCAAAACACTATTTTTGAAGTCGGTGGACACGATTTCTCGCAAACTAATGCACCGATCTTATTGAAATTTTGCACACTTCAAAATAGCATTGACTAGTGATTGAAAAAAAAAAAATGTATGGATTACAACTAATTTTACAAGGCTATACGTAGTGTAAATTGTACCAAAAATTGAACTATTTTGTGTCCGACTCTGCCCAAAAATTCACAAACCCAAACAAATCCAAACCCAAATAAACAAATCCAAACCCAAACAAAACCCACTAACTCAAACCAAACAATCAAATCCAAACAACACAAACCCAAACAAATCAATCCAAACAACAACAAAAATCAAAACCAAACAAAACAAACCAACCCAAACGCAAATAAACTCAAACAAGGCAAACCCAAAAAACCAAAACCCAAACAATACCAACCAACCCAAACCAAACACAACCGACCAACCCAAACCCAAACAAAATTATGAAGATTTTCTTCGGATGACTACGTGTAAATTATTCTTCCGGATATTTTGTTTAACAATTTAGCACATCCTATCCGGACAATTATATATATATATATATATATGTTATTCGTCCGGATACTAGCTTACACAAGTCACCATAATATACACGCCTACTGGAAATACGACGTGAACTGAACCGCTATCCGGCCGAATAACATACGCTTACTCGTCCAATAATCGGACGGGGGGACAGTCCGTTTTTATTATTGAAAATAAAGGCTTACAGCGTTTCAAGATTTTTTTCTCATTTTTTTATTATTTTACTCTTTCGTGTGATCGAGTATTAATAAGAACGAATTTTCAAGGGACCACAGTGTTCCGGTGCTCGATCGTTCCGAAGAGTTATTGTAGGAAGGGCTTTTCACGATCAGGTGTTATATAAACAAAATGGATGAAAGGATAGCTTCACTCTCTATCCTGAAGGTAGCCCAGCAATATCAGTCCGAGGATAGACCGTTATTCGGGAGCATTGCGAGCCGGCAGAGTAAATGGGAAAATCCGGGTGACTGACAGCGAGCTGAATGCGGCACGAAGCGAGAGGAAATAATGGAAAGGGTAGAAGCGAAGGAGGCAGGTTTGTTGGCGAGGCACCCTGCGATATCGACTTTCTCGTGGCCACATGTTGCTGTCCTTCCTGCAGCCGCGTTGGCTAATCTTCTCGGTAATCCGAGAAAAAAAAACGTTTTGAACCTCGCGCGGCTCTTCCACAAGTGTCTTTTTCCTAAGAACCTATCCTAGATTGCCTTTTACGTTTCATCGGAAACCATTTGGTAGATTTAACGGAATCTTCAAAGTGAATATTTGTCTGGAGGAATTTACGTCGTGAAAGATCAATGAGCTCCGAACAGTCGATTGCGCGCATGAGGAAATCCATGATTTCCTGAAATGATGATCATGATGAAATTATTGACCCAAATGTTCACAGTCGACGTCCGATTACTAAAAATACGCGGTGGCGACAAAAAATTGGCAGATTGTCCCATTTGACCTTGACCGTGATCAGCTGAACGCTCAACATTCAAGCGCGTCTTGGTGACCATCTTCTTGCCATTCGGCGCCATTTTCTCTCAGTCCCCATGTGCACGACCCTGATTGGCTACCTTTTTGTCCATCTGGTCGTTAGGCAGATGCAGGAGGTATGCAAGCCCGCACAAGTGCTCGCCCTATTTACAGAGACTCGCGACCTCGTGGTTGTACCAGAGTGTCGTGTGTAGAGAATATCGATTCCCGAGATGAGAATTTTTAATCAGAAGCAAGTGCCGAGCTTTCGATACGACGATACGCGGGCTATGTGCCCGGAGGCTTGTACCAGCTTTTTGCCTCGCCTCGTGGCCCGTTGTTCAGTCTCCATTTGCCCTACGCTTCGTGCCGTACAACGTGTGTACGGGGCAGTTCAGGCGAGCGGGACCTTCACCCTAAAGACCTCTTGATCTTCCCTCACCGCTTTTCCATTCTTCCACAGCCTTGTCTCTATGGGCTCTTGACGTTCAGAAGGGATCCTTCGTGGTCTCGTCGTTCGAACGGAGCCTTAGAAGCAGCGAACTTGGACGAGAGATCTCGCAGAGACTTGGAAAGCCTCGTGCGTCTGCCACTCTCGATGTATAGAGCTACAGATGAACGGCTGCGAGTACACCATTAATTTCGGTAATGCTCCCAAGCGATATCGGATAATGGTGGATTACGTGCATGTATCGTGCTATAACTTCGTACCGACAAGAACAACCCTCTGGCCCCTTGCTGAGTGCCCTCATCATGGGCTACGGCCAAACGTATTTACCTCTTTCGGGCAGGGCGTGTGTCGGGTACAGCAGAGCCTTTATGCAATCGGATGTTCTATTTGCGCATTTGAGGTATGGCGATATTGGATGCTGGCTGTATCGAGACTCATGGGGAGTTTGTTTGGGACAGTGTGCTAGGATAGAGTCCTGGAGCAGTGTCTTGAATCAGTGTCCTGAATTCGTTTGTTTGGGTTAGTGTCCTGCATTAATGACCTGGATTAGCTTGCTTGGCCTGATATGCTTTATTAGTCACCTGATTTAGTTTTTTTAGGTTAAAATCCTTTCTGAGTGGCCGGGGATAGTGTCCTGAAGTGTCATGACCCAAAAAAACTGCCGGCAATCGTCAATCCTTTATTGTTGATGCTCTATAGCACCTCAGAATTTCATTGGGTGATGAGGGAAAGTCCTTTGGTTGCTGTGTGTCCTTGAAGTGTGTGAGGAACCAACTTGCTGATCATGCCTGGCCTCATGTAGTCGTGTCGCATGGTGCTGTAAATACTGTAGTTCAAGTTTACCGCGGTAGGATGCACCGCGTTGACCGTGAAAATCCATAGCAGTCTGCAGCGCAACAGGAGTCCGTGGGAAATTCCAACCGGAAACCTAGGAATGCGACTGGAACCCTGGGAATTCAGTTGGGAAACCTGGGAATTGATTAGGCCAAGCTTGCAATATTGCAAGCCAAGCAGAGAAAAACTACCTTGTCTGGAAACCGACTAGTCGTAATAATAATCGAAATATCAGTGGAATAGGTAATCGAACCCCTTCAACTCTTCCCGTCAAGTTGAGAACCAAACTTTTTCTTTCGTAAGATCCTATCGATGAGCTACCTGAGGACGTCCCATGGTAAACTTTTGAAATCGGAGCTTTTACGTCATACAGATCGGAAACGAGACCTCCCTTGGGGAAAGTTATGCTGCAGCTGTTATCTTTGCAAAACAGTCCCTGTCAATGGAATATACCCTACATAATAATCTCGACGCTGGGACACGACATTCGCGTATACGTAATCAGCAGAGCTGATGAATTTTCCGATACAGCGGATTACATATGGCCGGACGCGAATCCGGGCGCTATTTTTAGGTAAAATCTGCCGCCGGTTATTGACAGGAATGACGTTTCGAACAGGCCAATTTTCGTGTCCCGTATATACCGGACGGTGAAAGGTGGGAGGGAAAGCTAGAGAGAGCGTTTTCCTGGAGTGGAACTATTAATCAAATTCATCTGGTGCTTGGGGTCTAATACTGAAAAGCTGCGTGTGTGTGCGCGCTATTGAAGTGCACTGTGTTGGGGCGCCCTTTCATCGAGCTTCTGTGTCGCGAGGTAAAATTCGTCAAAGTAATCTCGGATACATGGGAAATACAATCCCAGCCAAGAGTAATTTCGAAATTCTCAAATAAATGTCTAAAATGTAGGGTAAAAGCGGTCGTAATTAGCGCAATATGTGCATCAGCCTCAAATTTCCTCAAAATTAGAAAATTAGATGAGGATCCGAATTTTTCTGAAAATTTTCTTTCATACGTAAACTAGCCACACAAAAAACCTAAAATATGCCTAGTTTCTTGGGAGGCTTGTGGAGTGTCTTTCCAACCGCATCCGTGTATTCCGTATATGTCGTTTTCTACAGCCATCGATGATGCTGCTGTCGCGACCATTTTATAGTACGATGGTTCACGTCGCCGTATGGCATAAACGGTATTCGGGAGTATTTTCAAAATTTGCCGCACACCCAAGCGGAACGATACTTCTGAACCGTCACCAAGGTTACATGCACGTATTGGAGAATGCTGATGGAGCGGGGTCGTTGAATATAAATGAGGAGGGACGTGTTGCCCACGGAATGTCAAGAGGCTCACAGATTCGCCGATTCAGTTTCATCCTTGATCGAGTATCGCGTCCTAGAATCGGTTCGGGAGAATTGGAGAGAGAATAGTAGGAAACAGCAGTCTTCAATGTCCCCTGTCAGGATATTGTGAGTTCTACCAGCGAGGCACCACGAAATCAATAGTCCGGCCATTGAGGTGCTGAATTGACGGCAGGAAATTTAGGAGCTGAAGATTGTGCCTCGTCAGGTTATACGAGTTATTGACAGCTATATTTGTGGTCCTTCATCTCGAGGACTAGGGACAACTGAGGGATTCTTCGATCGCCAAAGCTTTCTTTCGTAGATTCATCTAGTTTCCCTCCCAGAAGGACGGAATACTTTGGGAAGTTTTGGGGACTCGCTTGTGACATCGATATCTCGTAACATTTCACCCGGAAGATATCAAAACAATACTGCTCGTCACATGCTTTTGTAGGGGATGGCGATACCCACTGAAGAAGCAAAAATAATACAATCATAACCGCTGGATTTTCATTGTCAAATCCATCGTTGGAATCAATGGAAAATTTGTTGTCCGTTTATAGCAAACTGTGGAAGATCGTCACGGAACGAACTTGTGGAAGTTGCGAGTTCCGAGCATCATCTGCCGCAGAGGTAGGAATCACTTCTTCAAGAAAGCTCTATACTTCCCATCGAGATAAGAAAGCGAAGGGGGCTGCTGTTGAAACTAAGAAGGTTTATGGAACGCGTAATGAGGAACAAGGAATCCTTATTTCTCAAGAATGAGCTACGTGTACAGGTACTGAAACTCTTGGCGTGCTCAAAATTAACGTGACGGATAATTGGATCACCCAGAGCAACAGGGAGTCTGCGTTGTTAACGGGAAACCGAAATAATCTTCATTGTTGCGCTCATAGAAGAGGATGATACAATTCAGTTAGCAGTTAATGCCAGTACGTTGTACACGACCCGACTCTACACGACTCTCATCATCATCGTCGTGATTTAAGGTTGTCATTATGGTGCATCATCCCCATGTTGCAACAATTCTCATATTCCATCATCCTTATAATCCATTATCCTTATGATGCACCATCCTCGCAATCCATTACCCTCATGGTCCATCATCCTTATGATCAATTATCCTCATGAACCATTATCCTCATAATTCATTAACCTCATGATCCATTGTCCTCGTTATGTATCATCCTCAAGATTTACAATTTTCATTATCCTCATGATCCATCATCCTCATTATCCATCATACTTATGATCCATCATACTCGTGATCAAAATATGAATGGCTGGGATGCATCCATACGCTGCATCATCCTAATGTCGCATCATCCTCATGTCGCATCATCCTAATGTCGCATCATCCTCATGTCGCATCATCCTCATGATGCATCATCCTCATGTCGCATCATCCTCATGATGCATCATCCTCATGTCGCATCATCCTCATGATGCATCATCCTCATGTCGCATTATCCTTATGATGCATCATCCTCCTCATGTCGCATGACCCTTATGATGCATCATCCTCCTCATGTCGCATCATCCTTATGATGCATCATCCTTATGTTGCATCATCCTTATGATGCATCATCCTTATGATGCATCATCCTTATGATGCATCATCCTTATGATGCATCATCCTTATGATGCATCATCCTTATGATGCATCATCCTTATGATGCATCATCCTTATGATGCATGATCCTTATGATGCATGATCCTTATGATGCATGATCCTTATGATGCATGATCCTTATGATGCATCATCCTTATGATGCATCATCCTTATGATGCATCATCCTTATGATGCATCATCCTTATGATGCATCATCCTTATGATGCATCATCCTTATGATGCATCATCCTTATGATGCATCATCCTTATGATGCATCATCCTTATGATGCATCATCCTTATGATGCATCATCCTTATGATGCATCATCCTTATGATGCATCATCCTTATGATGCATCATCCTTATGATGCATCATCCTTATGATGCATCATCCTTATGATGCATCATCCTTATGATGCATCATCCTTATGATGCATCATCCTTATGATGCATCATCCTTATGATGCATCATCCTTATGATGCATCATCCTTATGATGCATCATCCTTATGATGCATCATCCTTATGATGCATCATCCTTATGATGCATCATCCTTATGATGCATCATCCTTATGATGCATCATCCTTATGATGCATCATCCTTATGATGCAGCATTCCTATGATGCATTATTATGGTTGCTGGGTGATCAGACATTATCTTCTTCGACGATGAACTTCATTCTGATGACAATTTCCACTCTCAAGCGGATGATGCCTTGACATTTGCCGAGTGTTTACCCTTTTTTCTCTATTTATTTGCGGAAGCATGAGGCAATTCAATCGCTTTCTGGGTTATTTCAAGCCGGGCTACAAGCAGCGCCCATTAAATACGAGCCAGGAAGACCCATCCGTTCTCTGCGGTCAACAGCTGGAAATCGCAACTGGTCGACGTTTCGTTGTAAACTCACTCACGAATTCGGCCGAATCCACACCACCCTTCATTTCAAGTGAATTTCAAACACTACGTCTTTCACATCAACCAAGTTAGTAATCATTTACCGGCAAACTTTTGGTGCACGAAACTTCAGTATTGCCACTATTAAACAGTTATGCGAAGCTCCGGAGAAACTCTGATAACGTCTGTATGGTGAGAGCTGGATGAGTCCGTGGAGTTTTTGGGGCAGAATATTGAGGTACCCGAGCTGGAAATGATTGGTTGAATGTTTTTAAGGATTCCTAGCCACTGGAACGTCTAGCCACAGTAGCGTCTTCCACTGTGCCAGCTTCCCGTTCCATAATTGTGACCCATTGGTTTAAAAATATGGAACATTAATGAAAACCACATTCGGTGAGTATTTTCACCAAACTTTTTATAGTTACCCTAAAATGAGGAGTTTTGCAAAAAAAGAAAATGAAAACGGTTTTTTATTTGAAAAAGTTGCATTTACCGTACTTTCCGAAATTGTTTAATGAGCAGCTGTCCAACTCGCAAGCTTTTCGACAGAAATGAAGGGGTAGCAAATCCAGCATGGGCCGCAAGTTCATCGGGGGACTTCAAATTGCAAACAAATGTATAAACTTTATTAAAAATCTGCCGTTGTTTCCTCGAAACCTACATGGAAACGAGTGCAATAATTTTCAACATTTTCTCAATGTAGATCTTAAGAACTAAGATTAAGAACAAAATTTCGTTAGATGGTTCATAAATCATCTTCCAAAATTTGGTTTTTGAGGCAAGGATGGTCAACCGTATTTAAAAAAACACACAAGAATATTAATTTCAATAAGATTTTCCAATATGTCACGAAAATCGTTGTTACTTCTCTAATGTTCTGTATCTGCATAAAAAAGCATTTTCATATTGTACTCAAGGTTCGAACCCATAAATTGAAAATTTCCATCGCGGAGAGTTTTCCAATACGGGTGCCTTTCAATATGGATAATTCATTATACGGATTATGAATTACCGGCGTTTCTCTTTCGGAGTAACGAGGTCATACCCTCGCAACGCTATAGATACTCGAAGCTTTGCAGAACGCGCGATCCTCACTGGTTAAAAATATAGATAAAAGCGTGAGCATCAGTAACATACAGCGTTGAATTAATCGGGCTGCCTGGTGATTGGAGTTCGCCTCGAGGGTTCAGTTTTCCGCATGTGACTCATTGAAATATACGGTTTTCTTTACCAATCCATATCGCATAGCGTGCCACAAAATAGCATGTCCGGGCAACTTAAGGATGTTGAGTCCCAAATCGCAAATGATGATAAAATTCTGAAAATTTGGTATGTTTTTGTATGAAGTATTTCAGAGGTCGTGTAAAAATTTCACGACAATTAGGAAGCTCGTTATTCAACAATTAACATTCACAAATTAAATGTTGTTTTATGGAAACTGATGTAACTTTGCAATAAGTTTTTTTTTCGACCTCTCAATTTTATAATATCTACAATATACTGAAAGCAACGGAAACAAAACGACGTTTATTGATAAATTTTTTTTTATTTGTTTTAAAAATTATTCTTAACAAAATGTTAATTTTTTAATAACGAGCTTCCTAATCGTCGTGAAATTTTAACACGACCTCTTAAATACTTCATACAAAAACATACCAAATTTTCCGAATTTTCTTATCATTTTTTATTTCAACCCTTAAGGAGGTTGAAGTAATGATGATAGAATTCTGAAAATTTGGTATGTTTTTACATGAAGTATTCAGGAGGTCGTGTAAAAATTTCATGACGATTAAGAAGCTATTTATTGAACAATTAACATTAACATGTTTCATAGGGACTCAACATCCTTAATTCCCCGAAACCTCAGCTTCTTGTTCACTCAATTAATCTGCCCAAAGTTCATCCGAACCTCACGACAGGAAGACCCAAGCCAGTGGGCAATATTCGTCTTGGTAACAGGATAACTTGGTAACTCGATTTTTTAATCATCTGGGGGGGGGGCTTTTCGGACCCTTCAAGGGCTAGGTGTCTCTCAATGGGAATCGTCTCAGCACTCAGCACATATTCAAGAATATGGTGGAAAAATTCACGTTAAAATGTTGCGAATTGACTATGTTACAGACGATTTAGTCAAAGCAGGTGGCGCAACGATTTACGTATGTAAAACTTTCACTTGCGGTTTTTTTCGAAACGGCTTTTCTCGACTTGACCGGAATCATAACACTAGCTATAAATATCCGATTTTCAATTTGAACAAAAACAAAATTCCCGTAATTGCAGTAACTCTCATTCCACGTAGCCGTTTTATTTTTCAAATTTAGTTTTTTTTCACCCCTGAATGTAAATACAAATTTTGCTAAAACTACACGTTTTTTAACACTCCCATTTTGTGCTTTTTTCGAAAAAACGGCTACGTTCGACGAGAACTACATTTACATAGATTACAAGACTTTTTAATTTGCATTTTTCAGACCAATCATAGTCAAGTTATTGGTCCGGCCGATGGACCACATTCTTTGTACAGATGCTCTGTTATATTGGATTGTATACCTCTCTAATATCTACTCCCATAACATTGGTAATTTTTTTTAATGAAAATTTACATCCAACAAGTTCAATGTATGCTTAAAAACATACCTTTTTTTCCAAATCCCAAATAAATAATCTAGTAGGCAAAAAAATTCGAAAAATCGGCCTTTTTGGCCCGTCACAGTCCTCCCATAATTCGACAAGGTAGATGCACCATTGTTGAATAAACGACGAAAAGGTTTGCAATTGCAAACCTTTTCACTGTAATTGAATTTGGATTCGATATTAAGAGCGGGGTAAAGTATTAAAATTTTTTTTTTCATTTAAAATTTTTTTTAAAATGAATGCATAATATATCAAGAATATTGTGTTACAATTTCAAGTCGATCGGAGTAAAATTGACGAAGTTATGAGTATTTGAGCGTCTATTGCTCCATGCCGGGTTTTATACCTGGGCAGCAGCTGCGCGGCGCGCTATTGTATTTTTCGACCCCGAATAAATTTCTTGATAAACGGGCCTGTTCCGGACCCGTTATGTATATCCGAGGCATGGTGTATATAGTATACACATTAGTCTGTACATCAGTTGACCGCTGTATGGTATACTGAGCAGTAGCAAGTCGCACTAACAGTTTGAGTCCGTTTTCGTTCGTGTTCATACCTCGAAAAATGCCTCGAAAAATAAGCAGACAAGATCGTGAGAACGGTATTGGGCAATTGTGCTGACCGGAAAAAAAGTGCCGATCGGAAAAAAAGTGCCTCCTCAAAAGCGTAAAAACGACGAACCGTTAGCTAATAGCGCGTCAGCGAAAAAAATTAAAAATAATCCCGCTGGGGTGGTAGAAGACATCCAAAAACATTATCGAATGATAGATTTCGTTCTTGTTTTTTCGACTATTGCTACTGTAGTCAAATGTGTGAAGTGTGATGGAAAAGTTACATTCCAAACATGCAAAAAAGAAGGTCTTGGTTTCAAGATCAAGGTTACATAGGATCAGGAGATGCTCTCGATCATCTTGATGGAAACCTTTTGCTCTACGGACCTGGCATCGACGACTTTGAGTGAGTATAAGAAAATTATCGAGTTTTATTTTGAATTTCTAAAAATTCAAAGATAATTGAAAAATCTGAAAAAATTCATACGTATTCAGAAAAATGAACGAATCACGAAAAAAAATTGGGTTGCGGGGAAATTTGTTGACTAATTTTTTCATCATTTTGTTAATAACATTTTGGAGTTATTATTATGCAAAATTAATCTTTTGAGTACCTTTAATATGCATGAATTTTCTCAGATTTTTATGCAATCGAGAAGTGTTCTCAAACTTATGTGCAATGAGCGCTAAGCGACCAAACTCTTCTGCGTTTTTCAAACCGTTTTTATGAGACTTGTCATATTTGAAGTCCGTGTGCACGATAACTCAAAATCTACTCGACCAATCGCTTTGAAATTTTGCACAGTACTTCTTCACATAATTCACCAGGTATTGTCGAGAGCTTTTTTGTTTTTTTAAAATAATTACTAATTTTTCAACAACAAATTAGCCGATTTTTTTTAGCGAAAATCGGGTTTTTGGCTCCCAAGTGCTACGAAAAATCGGAAAAAAAAATCCTCCCGTCATTACCTCGAGAAACATCTCCTTTAACAAATGCATTTTGATTTTTTTGTTTCAGATGATTCTGTTGCGAGTTATGGTGCACACCGCAAACCAACTTTTTTTCGAAGCGCCTCCGGGGTTTAATTTTCACTCGCTCAATTTTGAATATTTTGCAATGCAAATTTAGGAGAATGTTGTTCAAATGTTACTTTATTATATGTAAATTTTTCAATAAACGAATACTATTCGTTACGCAAAAAAAAATCTTAAAAACATGCCTTTTTTTCGCCGAATTAACTTTACCCCGCCGTTAAAATTGTGTCCATGCCTGCCGAGCTTCTCTTCATCGATACATGGACAACGAAAGCGTCTCAATTATCCAAACACGGCAATTAAGCTTTAAATGAAACGGCCGGACGTACGGTGATGCACATGAGAAAAAAGTGAGTGTGTGTGTGCTCACTTCGGCGATTGCGCAATTCGAGGATCAGCTTGTAACGTCGAGCCGAGTGGCCGATAAAAAACGCTCGAGGCGAAATCTGCGTTTTTCAGGTACTAAAAAGGTTCTCCATTTCTCGAGAGTACACTCGAGACAAAACAGAAATGAATCTGGGTCACTTTACGAGGGGACCCTCGACTAAAATGTCGAGAGCTAACCGCCCGTGCGGAGACCCCTGCTGCCCCAAAAAGTTAATTTTAATTTTTTCGAAAATTTTTCCTTCTCGTGTATGTTCGATATCTTTTTCGCAGTGGCAAAAGTGGAAAATTGCTCCGTAAGGAAAGAAAAGCGTCCCAAAAAATTATCCAATGCACCTGTGTATTCCGAATTGAAAAAATCGCAATTAGTTATCTCGTAAGGGTATTTCAGGGAAATGAAAGAAGCTCGAGAGAAAAATTCAACTGTCAAACCACAGAGGCTTTTATTTTCAAAAAAGCGAGCCTCCTCTCGACGTGAATTCACTTGTTTTACTATGCTATGAAATTCTGCACACACGTGGTGCTCGAAACTAGAGATATGAATGGGACAGCGTCGTAAAGAGTGTGGACATAAAAAGCCCATGATCCTATGATAGCCGGAGAGAATTTCTATTGTGCTCGTAAAATGGAAACTTTTCGCTGCGATACCGCATGCCCGAGCCGATAGTGAGGCAGACGCGCTGGCAGATTTCTGCCCCCCCCCCCTGTGGTTATGATCTCGTTCGACAACCGAGATCGCTTCGTATGCGTCATCAGGATCGACTAAAATCACCGTAAACTTTTCCAAGTATCGAAAGTAATTTGAGAAAATAATTTCGTGTGCACAACCGTCGAGAACAAATTGACAGAATGTTTTGAACATTTTGACCACTCGAACGAAAACTTAGAACTTTGGTATTTTTGATCAAATGAAACGGTATTCGGACGATCGGTGACATAATCGTGCTATTGATTTTATTTCGAGCAGACTTTACGTTAATAATTTTGGGGAATTACAAAAATTCATTTTAAAAATGCACATTGTGTAAAACGTTGTATGTAATATATATGAAGTATTTTTCAAATTTATATTCTTCCAAGTGTTTTGAAATGTTTTTAATATTTGATATAAAAAATGTTATGTTAAAGATCGATATTCTATAGGAGGTTTATATTTTGTGCAAAAAATTGCCTTGTTGAAAAAGTTGATGAAACTATCTTTGAGTAATAATGATTATTTTTTTACATAGGACAATAAAAACTCGGCCAAGTGCGAGTTGGGCCTCGCTCTATTAGGATTCTGTACATATGACCAATTAACTTTTTTTTAATCAATATTTAATTAAGTAATGCTTCTTTCTATCTTAGTTCTTAGGTAGTACTAGACTGAAACCATATGAGGTGATGTTAGCTAAAAAAAGCTTTGTATACTACTGCTGTAAACTAACAATGAAAATATATCAAATTCTTGTTATTTAAATATTTACGATACGAAACGACTTATTTTTGGAGTCAATACCAGCCAATTGTCAACGTTGTCACATTTTTGTCCAGAAAAAAAGGATACTGAGAAAAATTAACGAAATATACCGTCTACAGTCTTTTTATAATTTGCAATCTCGTTTCTTCCGTCATGTCAATCTCTCGTTCTTGACTGGTACCGATTCCAAGAATAAGTCATTTGGTATTGCAAATATTCAAATAAAAATAATTTTATATATTTTCATTATAAATTTATTGTATTATTATTGTATCATTTTCTATTTAATAGTGTTCCGTTTTGACCTTTCGGTACGGAACCCTAAAAATGATAAATATTCTATTAACTGATTCTGTTCGTTTCCGGTATATACTTCCTTCTGTTTGTTTAAATCGACTATTTATTTTGAATCCCCTCTCGTATAATATTTTCTCATTTATAAGAATGAATCGATACGACTTTACGAAGCCCTGAAAAATCCGAATCAACCCCGTTGGATTATCGACATTTTTAAACAGGTTTCCTGAGAAGTACCTCCAGGACTTGACAGGATTCGTTATCGGCTTTGAACAGAAAAGCTCAATTAATAACCCAAACGAAAAGACTCGGGGCGAAACTGGAAAACTTTAAAAGGCTCGTATCTTTCATCCTGTCACACTGATTTTCAGGTCAAACCGTCGAGTAGTAGGAACCAATACGGGTCAGACTGATTTAAAAGGCTTTGGGCGCGATACGATGATTGATCTTCTTCGCGCTGTCATCCCTCATCGGGCAAATTAAATGATTGATCATACCTTCGAATTCCCTGGTGCTCTGAAAACGTTTACCGCATGATTTACAGTTGAACAAGCCTTACTGAGAAATATTTCATTTAAGAATTTCCGCAACTTAGCTTATGATTTCTTTTTACATTTTCGATTATTCGAAAAATGCTTCTGAGAAGTGGAAAGCACGTTAGACTTGCGGTCCCATCCACACTAATTTTCCCAAATTTCGTTGCAGTCCTAGAGCGGAGAACCTGAAAGGCGAGCTGCACTTTTCACCGTTAGGACCCTGAGGGCTCCACACAGTAGCTCCAAATTATCTTCGGATTGTTCGACTGCGGCAAATCGTAGAATTTCAGTATAAAGAACAGGCCAGTATGAGGATAATCCAAATTTAGTATGTTTTTACAGTTGTTCAACGTTAGTTCAATATTATATTAGGAAAAAAAACCAAAATGGCGGAGATTCGAACAAATATTTGATTTTATAATTTCCATCCGCCATTTTAAGCCTGGGAACGTAATGTCGAAGACACAGTGAATGTCAAATGATGATTGAGGTCTGACGTCTCAGTCATTCGATTATTTCGCAGCTTTATCAGGTCCTGAATATATCGACGCTATCCCACATCCCCAGTGGCTTTTACGCCCCCTTAAGTACGCAAAAACTTGCCCCACTCTTCCTCCCGCCCACATGTTCTATTTCGCAAATAAAAATGATGTCTCCACGGTTCATTTTCACTCCGCAACGTGCTAGTTTTTAGTCTCGACGAGCGCTAAATCAACCGGAATTTTCGGTTCCCCATGAGCAGGCGAAAATGCCTGCGAGTGAAACTTCCAATGTGAAGTGTCGAAAGTGATCTGGCCGAGACGAAAAATCATCCTCTCCGCAAGTTAACCGAAGAACGAAAAAAAATGAAAGCCTCGTCCAATTATCCTGAGTGTGTGTGGAATGGCAACGAGGTCAAACGAAAATAGGACGCCGAGAACGACGTAGAGGGTGAAGGTGGAACCGAAGAGCGGGTAAGTCTCGTCCCCAGGGTCGATAATTGTCATCGCTCGTGGAATTCGTCTTATTTCTAGTTATCCCCAGTCAAAGCACCAGAAACATCGCCACTCTTCACCGTTACGGAGTTTCCTCGTTAAAGCATCATTCGCGCTCCTTCAATTATTTTTTTCTCCCCACGGCTTTATTTTTTCCTCGAATTCTTTTATCTTCGGACTGTATCACAACTCGCTGATTTCGCTCTACCTCGGCCTCTTTCCGCTAGAAAGGCTTCACTTTTATTCGCTACGGAGAATTTTCGCTTCGTTCGGTCTGTACATAACGATGCACTTTTGCATTGCGAGGCCAGCGAGAAAAATGCTGAAATTCTTCGGAAAAAGCTCGAGGGAAGGCGTGCGTGAATTCACCGCAGGCGAAACGAGCAAAAATTTGAAATTTTCACATAGACGTCCCAGATGTGAAGTTGAATCCGTCGCGAGTCACACAGAACACAGATAAAACAATTTTTATCGTATTTTCAATATTGAAAAAAATGAAGGTTTGAGAGTTATAGATCCTTCCTGTGATAGTCGATTGTTGACTGTGAAAATTTCACGTCATTCGGCCCAACAGTTTTTGCGAAAAATACAAAAAAACTGAGTTGCTGACGTACGTACAATTTCGGAGAAATGAAAAAATTCGATCGATTTTCAAAGACCTAGCGATTTGATTCAATTTTGTACGACAGCTGTGACGCGTTCGTCGATTCACGATTCGACATTATGCACGTATGACCCAATACCTATCACGTTACCTGAGCACGAAAAATGTACCAAAAGCGATTACATCGACATCCTGCTCTTTCGATGATTTTTTTCTCATTTGCCAGCAACGATATCGTTCCACGTATAGTATGTCGCGGAAAACAACAATTTAATCACGGATCGGAGCACGCCGAGTGCGATAAAGCATCGTGAAAAATGTTTTCATCCTTGTTTTTTTTTTTCTTTTTTTTCACCCATTATGCCCCTCGTTTTATTGACAGCTCGAGCGAGTGATAAAGTTTAGGACGCGAAGCGACGCTGAATATTCCTGAATGCTGCCACACTTCATTGGGAGGGAGCAGACTGCTGTAAAAGAGGGGAACTAAAGTCAACAAAAGCTCCAACGAAGGTTGGCTGCCTCCAACGAGACGCCCGCGTTATAATGAGGATTTTTTTTTTCAAAATTCACTTTCCCTTCCACGCTCCCTTTATACTTTTTTCTACTTATTACGTAAAAACGCTTTGACGAATGGAACAAAGGGAGAAAGAGAATTGTTTTCCTACGGGCGTATATGAGCACTTAAATAAAACGGGGACATATGAGCACTGAATGGAAACGAGTTTGTATTGAGAACTTTGAAATTACAAGAAACGCTAACAGATTGATAAAAAAAATGATCATCGCCTTTTTTAATTGCACGGACTTTGGTTTTAAATAATGCAAGGAGCATGAATTTAAGAATGTTGAGTCCCTATGAAACATGTTAATGTTAATTTTTCAATGCATAGCTTCTTAATCGTCATGAAATTTTTACACGACCTCCTGAATACTTCATGTAAAAACATACAAAATTTTCCGAATTCTATCATCATTACTTCAACCTCCTTAAGGGTTGAAATAAAAAATGATCAGAAAATTCTGGAAATTTGGTATGTTTTTGAATGAAGTATTTAAGAGGTCGTGTTAAAATTTCACGACGATTAGGAAGCTCGTTATTAAAAAAAAAACATTTTGTTAAGAACAATTTTTAAAAGAAATTAAAAAAATTTATCAATAAACTTCGTTTTGTTTCCGTTGCTTTCAGTATATTGTAGATATTACAAAATTGCGAGGTCAAAAAAAAAACTTATTGCAAAGTTACATCAGTTTCCATCAGACAACATTTAATTTGTCAATGTTAATTGCTTAATAACGAGCTTCCTAATTGTCGTGAAACTTTTACACGACCTCTGAAATACTTCATACAAAAACATACCAAATTTCCAGAATTTTATCATCATTTGCGATTTGGGACTCAACATCCTTAAACTGGTCCAATCTAATGTCAACTACGATCAATATGCTCGACTGTCTCCGAATTATTTGCGCATTCAGGCATTCTAACGATAATTCGTAAAAATCTATCCACAACGTTGGTCTTCAATTGCATCGTTCACGTTATTACGCACGTAATCAATTTTTCACCATTGGTCATAATTATCCAGTAGGCGCTTTAATATCGGGTGTAGCATTTTAATCTTACACCTGATTTATCTCGAAAAATACTGCTCCGATCAAGTATTGAGTGTAGTGAAACTTTTATTGTGCAAAAGGGGGCGTTAAAAAAAATGTGGTCCAAAATTCAGAATTGCAACGTTGCAATGGCCGACATGTTTAAAAAAAAATGTAAACAGGACTTTTTTAACCCAAAAAATGGTCACGCCAAAACTAAGAACATTTGTCGGGTTTTTTTACAAAGTCCATAATTTTTAGGTTAGAACACGATTTAAAGTCTTTAACAACCCAACCATCCGTCGTGAGTTTGTTTGGATTTGTTTGGGTTCGTTTGATGACCGAAGTGACGAGCCGCAGAGACCTAACCCTAAGCACACCCAAGCAAACCTAAAAAACGCAGACAAACTCCCACTCACACATACACGCACACTTACACATGGAATCTTAAAGACTTTACCTCCTCGTGGCTATCCATCCTGAATAGCGCTGAAATAGTCAAGGATGGTGTTCTAACCTAAGAATTTTGCAATTTATTTAAAAAATATCGGGAAGTTGCTAGTTTTGGTCTAAAAAATTTTTTCTCTCGGTATTATTATTGATTTCACTTGGCGTCACTGTCAGGGAAGTGGAAGTGAATCCGGTTCGTGGGTTTGAAAAGATGGAAACTACGGACGGTCTCTGTAAAAAAAATCCTAGACTGCATCTAGAGCAGCGATCGCCATAGACGATGTGGAACTAAAAAATCACGTTGAATGGCTACTGCTCCACACTGAGATTCCTATTTTTTTCATGAAACACAAAGCCTGCTTACGGATGCTGGCAGTTCTCGTGTGTGGTTTGTTCGGAAGCATCGGTGCGTATTTCTGCGAATGGCGGGTGTTGATAGGTGTGCGTGAGTTATGTGGCTACGCGTGCGTTCCTCTATTTCGTGTGTTTATTAGGGCGAAGCACATCCACGTGGCGAGGCTAGGGTGCTCCGCGTGCCGCGGGCACAAGCCACCAAGCTCGCAACCGAGATACCCACTGGTATTCCTGCCAAAATATCCGTTGGTATTCCCGCTTGCATACGTGAAGAGCCTACCACATGCTGTATCCTCCTTCATATGAATCTCAAAGAATGAATCTTCGCGGCAAACATGGCAGAACAAACCCCTGCCTTCACCTCTTCCAGCTGTGCGATCATAGAGGCCACCTCTTATGCAGGAATGTCATAAGTGTACCCAGATCCCGCATTCCGGCACTTCATTGTAAGGAAGGTTGTCCTCGGCCTTGATGAATGCGTAAACGTATGGCTCATTCTATGCTGCAAGATGCTTTTTAAAGTCAAATAGTACGGCGCAACTGCATCATTTAGCATTGCCTAGCGTCTT
Organism: Ophion costatus; assembly: GCA_951751655.1. NCBI lineage: Eukaryota > Metazoa > Arthropoda > Insecta > Hymenoptera > Ichneumonidae > Ophion > Ophion costatus. The sequence goes on from OX632363.1 coordinate 26,580,216, forward strand.
GTTTCTGGACCGTTCTCTATAGGGACCATCAACTGATTCCAGTTTCTCAGTGGTAGTCGTGAAGTGTTTTGAGTTTCCGGTAGCAGCTATCAAATATTTTCAGTTCCCAGTTAGTGGCCGTCAACTGTTTCCATTTTCTAGAAGCAGCCATCAACTGTTTTCAATTCCCAGCAGTAGCCATCAACTGCTTTCAGCTTTCAGTAGGAGCTATCAAATGCTTATAGCTCCCGGTAGTAAGCATGAACTTCCGGCTATATTCATCAACTGGTTTTAGCTTCCAGAAGCAGCTATCGACTTTTACCAGCTTCCAGTAGTAGCCGTCTATACTTTCTAATCCCCAGTATTAGCTACTGACTGTTCCCAGTTTGATATAGGAGTCGCCAATAGTTTTCAATCCCTAGTAGTAGCCATCGCCTGTTTCCAGTTTCCTATAGGAGGCATCAACTGTTTTCAACTTCCAGCGGTAGCATCAATTGCTTTCAGCACCCGACAGTAGCCATCAACTGTTTGCGGTTATAGCCGAGAACTGTTTTCAGCTTCCAGAAGTAGCCATCGACTGTTTCCCGCTACCGGTAGTGGCCGTCAACTGTTTCCAACCCCCAGTAGTAGCCACCAATTGTGGCTCCAGTTTCCCATGGTAGCCATCACCGTTTTCCAGGTTACAGTAGCGGCCATCAACCCTTTCAGTTTTCTGTATCAGCCATCAACCTTCCCGGTTTCCAATAGTCGCAATCAACTGGTTCCTGTGTCCAGTCGGAGCCATCAACTCAGCATTTGGCACCGTACGGAAAATAGGAACGAATTTTGTCAGCAGCGGGAACATTTGTGCCCCGCTGGTCCTCGATACCCATCATTCATTCATGATTGCAGCCATTAACGTAGGAGTAAGCAAACCGGACTAGACCAGAAGGACGATAAACCGGGGATAAGTAAACGGCGATGTGGGTCTTGGGGTTAAGATAAATTGTTACCGAAATTTACGACCGGTCGCTATTCCATCTGGTATGAATAACGGACGAAGGTTGCCCAAATCCTAAATTTATTGCGGCCGATTAGAGCGGTCAGAATGGAGAACGAGAAACGGGGAGTGAAACACGCAGCGCTTAAGCCGATCGACCTTGGAATCCTACATACGAGTATGCGCAGTCAGCGTGCAAATCCAGTGATCATCAGTGTAAAGCAACATTCGACGCACCCGTTACTTGGATCGGTGACTGCCTGGCCATGCGTTGACTGCGTCATCGATCGCGGCTATCGGGAGTTTAGTTTTACGAGACTTTGGTGTTCACGATTAAAGCTTACTCTCCTACGAGCCGCTAAGTATCGGAAAACCTTAAGCACGCCTTAATCAGCCTTAGTTTCCTATCGCTTTTCCTTGCCCTTCTGCGAACACTCTACAGCAGCGAGGTCTCAAACGACCGCGATTATATTTTATACCACACATACCACAATACCACACATCCGTGGACAATAATTTGATTTTGCATCATTGCAAAGTTCTTACGAGCTCCATTGACCCTGGACATTCGTACAAATGTTCAAATACCTCAATATCCGTGGCGCAATTGTGCCATATTGGTGGCTGCGAATAAGGACATTCAAAAGTCAACGTTCCTAGCTGTAGAAACACGAAGCATACAAAAATAAATGGAAACGCTTTGATTGGCTTCTGTTGACGTCGCTAGCAGTGCATTGGCTATTGTCGACGACGACAAGGCCGTGATTGCCCATTGACATCACAACAGCCGCTACACCTACTCGGCTCCACAGTTTTCCAAACCGAATGACAGCCCTGGACCCCAATGGCATTCGATAAATCTGTTCCACGAGCATAAGCTTGGAAAAAACCTTTTCCTTGATTTTGATTTACCGAAGCTATCCTGTAAAACGAACATCGAGGGAAAAACGTGTCTGTGCTGATCAAAAGAGACTTCCACTATGAAGGCGTTCGACACTCTAAGAAATGTTATATATGTCGAAGTCTCATTTTATACGTGCATGAGATTACTTGATTCTTTGCCTGGCAATCTGTAATGCATTGATCCAGGACCAGTTTTGATTCCTACTGTTCAACTGGCAGAATAATTGGACAAGGCAACATAATCTGTAAAACGTATTTAAACGACAGTTTTTTTGCTGTGATTTGACGTTCAACTATAATGTTATAAATAAGCGATTCTCGCATGAATCTCATGAATCCCAATATGATGTTGGACAGACCGAGTACCTCAATGTCTTCCCGACTATTCCGTATTTATTAACACATCGAATCGCAAATGGCTGATGCATTATGAATGAAGGAAGGAAGGTCAAAACATACGCGCCCATGGCACACTTGCTGCTCTTGGCAAACATTTATTTTGACACTTTTATCCAAATACAGATCACATCACATTGTATACATATGATAATGGAATATCTTTATCCGCCAGCAAAGTTCAGCTCGCCGCGACTGCTGACGGCCATGTTGCGTATGTGTAGCGACCTCCATTATCTTCATCCCTACCTGACACCGCGAGACTGGATTTTCTTCCACTTTTTATGGATACTAGGGGATCTTTCGATGGAAACATGAGATTCCACCGAAGAAAAATAGAGGCAGGTTTGAAAGCTTGACTTTACTGACAACAAGATTCAAATATTCCAATCCTAAAGTAACTTTCGTTATTGCAGCTTCTAAATGTCAGTATACAGACAAACAATATATACTCATAACTCAAAAAAGTCAGTCTCCAGATTGAAAACTAAACCATTTTATTGCAACTTATGTACTAATTGATTAAAGTCCAATTAGTAGCATACTAACGACGAGCCCAAGCAAACCCAACTGTATCCAAACCCAAATAAACTCTAAACTAAAAAATGACCTACTTAATTGCAGGTTATAATTATGTATCCGCTGAATTCGAGAGAAATATTTTCAATGACAATCATGCTCTCAACACCGAACTCGAGATAGCCTTTTCAAAATTGACACATAGAGGAGCGTGACCGCGAAATTGATCAATTTTGTTCCAAAATCGCGGAAAAAGATCGAATTAACAAACATTACAAAATATTTCAAAATATTATTTGCAAATGAAGCACTGCCCGATAACGAGGATGAAAAGAAATAAATTTCGATCGTATCCCAAGATCGCGTTTCATTCCCATACTCCACAATAAAATGCATAGATAAAACGCTGTCATCGACAGCCAACAAAACGAGATAAAAATGAAAACCGGCTCGAAAACAATTGAGTATCATTCAAGCCGTTATTGATTTGGTCTGGGGTGGCTCATGTTTGTGTATATACCTATATATCCCGTGATGCTCACGTCTTCTTCTCCGGTGTAGAAGACGGTGGAGATGAGATACGTTTGGATGGATGGTCAGGGTGCGAGCGCGGGGATGGAAGTGGATAAAAGGGTGCTTTTTTCCAAGCCTGGATTCCCGGCTGAAACGATTTCGCTCGTGGAAGCTCCGTGTCCACTTTAAGCTTCCTCTATCAAAGACGCTCCGCGCTTATAGTCGTCTATGTGACAAGCTTGCGTCGTCTCGTTTTCTACCTCCGTCTTTTATTTTATTTTATCTCTATCCGCTCCTACAAATCCATTCAAAGCCTTCTTCGTTCTACTTACTTGGGAATGGAATCGGCCAATATCAATCTACGTATAATCGTTAGCCGGTATGCCATACATAAATATAGGGTGTCTCAAAATGCCCTGACATTTTTATTTATTCATAAAACGTATCATTTATTTGAAAAGTGGCAATATTTTTTTTTAATATAAGGTACAACATGGAGGTTATGTGTGGAACACAATATCTGATAATTGGCCGCCTCGTCCCTAATGCTAAAGTTCACTGTTTTGACGAAGTTTTTAATAACATTTTTTTTTTAATTAGCAATAGCGCGCAATTTAAAATGTCAGGTCATTTTGAGACTCCCTTTATATCGTTTGATTCTCCAGAGATTGTAGCGGGGACAAACCTCTTTGTGTCCCTTTTCTTTGGCCGATAAAATTATAAAGACGAGTAATGTTATGTTTTTCTGCGTATACCCTGTACTTTTGGAATCCCCAGACAAATCTCTCTCTCTCTCTTTCTCTCTCTCTCTCTCTATCTATCTCTCGATAAGAATTCTCAACATTCCAAGGGGATGAAATGCCTGCAACCAAGTGCACGGAAAAGAAGCCTCTGTCGATGAAAACCTCAATCGATAGGAAAGTTCTGAGAAATAACATTTTTTAAAGATTCCATCATCGTACGAAAGAATCTTAAATGATATAAATGAAAAGCGATTGGTTTTTTTTTCTCCGATTTAATAATTCAAGTTGGTCAACGCGCGCGAGTAAGGGCCAGGGGATTTGTTGATCGAAGGAAGAGGAATTTTTCGTTCGCGTGGAAATAATGGCTTACGGATCGAGACGGAAGAGAGGAGGGGGATGGGTGGAAAGTGCGAATGGAATTATATTCGTGTTACGAGGGAGAGTAATATTGTCGCTCGATAAATCGTGTGAGAGGACCCGGCCCCATCGTATACTTTCCTGCCATGGAAATGAAGCGACACATTTTCTCGCGCCATTGCATTATTTACCATGGGAAAATTCATTTATTATTTAATCCGGTCGCCGGAAAACTGTGTAATTGACTTTTTTCATCGATGCTTGTTTATATTGAAAACGGGACGAATGAACGCTCGACCGAGCATTCAATATTGAAGGGGATTATATTTTTTCGTAACACCGAAACACCGTCGAAATGGAAAATCAAATTAATCACTAGAATTCGATAAAATATTTCGCAATATCAAAATGAAGAATTGAAAATTCAAATAAATATACCATTTTCTTATTTCCATCAGCAATTTTGAATTTGAGGCAGGTAATATCGATTCAAAATTAAACGAGAATGAAAACCCCAACATACGCCTCATCATACGAGACACAGACAATTGTGTTCCTCTCCCATTCAAATAATGTCGATTACTTCAAATTTCCTGTCGTTCCTTTTGTTTCGAAATGAAATATTTCCCTGTAGCCGAAATAATTTTCCTCGAAAGTACTCAACGCATGCCGTGTTCATGAATTACTTCAGATTTTTAAGCCAGAGGGTTACGAGAATGAAAGGAGGGAAGAGGTCTCTGTTGTGTCGGACTGACACGATGAACTTATAAGAGTTTCCAGTGGCTGCGGGACACAGAAAAATAAAAAATGTATTCGTCGGGGATTAGTGGCACAAAGTTGGGGGGAAAAGTTCGCCGTGAGGATCCTCCGCTTTATTAAAGTCTGATAAAAGCAAGCCCCTGGAGATGAAACGTGTCACGTAGAGGGAAAATGACACGACGAATTAGCCTGCCGTACAAAATGAGAAACGTTGCGTTCGTAAATGCTTTTTATAATTCTATCTGATAATATAGAATCATGCGGCAGGGACACCCCTACGTAGTTTCGGGAAATGTGAATTGAATGAAACACGTGGAAATATATTAAGGGGTAAGGCCACTGTAAATTTTTTGAAAAATCGATTTTTTTTGTTATTGGCTTAAAAAATAGTTTAAACCCTCTAGAATAAGGTGTAAGATTGAGATGGGCCAGCCGATGAGTACATTAGCGGTTAAAAGTTTTCGGACACTTCAGATAATGGCCAAGTAATGACAGAATAATATAATCCGTTTAATTTATTACTTTACGAAGATACTTGAAAGACCAAAACTTTTTTGGATCTTGTGTAAGGGACCACTAGTTATCATTTAAAACCTTTACACGACCCACAACTCGCAGTTATTCCCTTGCATCTCCCTCATCTACGGATATTTTCGTTACACCCGTTGTTAGCGATTTCAATTAGTTCCAACCGATAGACTATTGACAGGATACGTTTAGGATGTAGAACTCTCGAAATTTCAACTTTGGCATGCTCCAATTTGCGAAAATCGATGACACGCTATGATTCATTTTGCGAAGTTAGCATCTCTTTTTTTTTTAAATGCGTTTGCGATAGTAAAGTCGACAGAACTATTATTAAAACTTATCATGAACTGTAGAACTATTGAGGATGTCACTTAATACGGAGTTTATTGGTGAGATGCTAATATTTGAGATGCTAACTTCACACACGTCTGTCTAGCTCTATATAATGAATTATATTATTGTAAGCTGATTTCGCAGTTATCTAAAACAAGTAGGAACAATACGTGCGAAATCTTGAGGGTATAACAAAGCACTGTTCGTGAACTATTCGAGAACCACAAAAGCAACCATTACTTTTACAAAATAACATCACCACAATGTAAAACATAAAACCTTCAAGAAAAAAATAGCAGTAGACAGAACAGGTAAAAAGGGATTTTACTTACTTAACATTGTTGTCTTCCAAACTTTTGCCCGTACACTTACACCTGCGCACGGCGCGAAGCGAATTAAGCAGTAACAAGTGAAATCTCCGCCCTCCCCCGTTCTTGCACTCCTTTCATTCTCTCTTATATTCGCTGTCATATCCTCTTTGTCGCGATTCTAACAATGCCCATTTATTTATTCTATCCGTGCATCACCTTAACCGGTTATGTTTCTCTCTTCAACCTGCGCGATTTCCCCGCTGCCCCTTCGCGCTCCCGTTCTTCCGCCAGGTCCGCGCGGGACAACTCCTCCTCCGACATGAGGATGAAACGCGACGCGAGGATGAGAGAAGAGAGAGCGAGAGGGGGAGAGAGAGAGAGAGAGAGAGAGAGAGAAGATGGTCCTGTGCGGATATGATAGCGCGCGCGTGGAGGACTCTCCTGTGGTCTCGGAGGCGAATCTGGGGCCTTGCTTGTCCTCCGGGCCCCTCAGCCTCCCTCCCGCGCTGCGCTACAGAGCGCCCAGGCCCTGCACACCGTTCAGACCGGAGTTTAGTTTGGCTCGATGATGCTCGTCCAATTGGAAAGAAACGACGACGACCGCAACCGCTTGGGCTGCTGGAACAGTGGCCGTATCGAATCCTTTTGAGCTCCTGTCCTCAGCAACTTCCATCGATCTCGCATGCTCGCTGCGTTTCGTTTGAATTCACTCTATTTGCTTCTCGCTTCTCGTCCGTAGAGTTTTGTTCTTCCAGAGAAGCGCTTTTTTTTGCGTGATTCTAAATAGCTTTGGCCCTATCGCATTCCGGCTGGAAAATTCGTGATATGCCCGTGAAAGAATTCAGCCAGGGCTTTGATTAGGCCCCGATTATGTTTCCGTTACTCTGGGTAAGGGTCCTAACATGGCATCCGACCAGGTCCCTTGAAGGCCGGTCACACTTTGTCGACGAGGGCCTAAAGAGGCTTACGAATCAGGGCCCGACTGGTTGCCTCAACAAAACCCGATCTAAACTACGAAGCAACCCTATTACTGCCTTATAATTATCAGCTTTATTAGTGGATACATATCAGGCGAGATTGGTCAGAAGTATCTCGAAAATGAATAAGAAAAAAAAGGTCCTGTGCGAAAAAAAATTTGTTCTCCTTAGGAAATGAAGGTCGCCGCCAAGCGTGTCAAACCTTGCTCCGAAACGACTGCAATTATATCGGAGATGGCGATTCCAAAACTTTCAAAGGCATCGTGGATTCGAAGCCTTATGAAAATGTTGATCTTAAAAAAAAAGAGTGCATAGATCACGTGCAAAAAAGAATGGGCACTCGATTGAGAAACTTAAAAAAAGGAACAAAAGGTCTCGGGGGAAGAGGAAAACTCACTGCCAAATTGATTGACGAACTAAGCATTTATTACGGCTTAGCAATCCGTCGAAATTCCGATTCCATCAAAAATATGAAAAATGAGATCTGGGCAACCCTTTTTCACAAAATGTCAACGGATGAAAAGCCTCAGCACGAAAAATGTTCGGAGAATTGGTGCAGTTGGAAGAAAGCGAAAGCAGAAAATGGCTTGGATGCGTATCATCACAATCAGCCAATGAGTGAGGAGGTTCATCAAGCCATCAAACCCATCTACATGGAATTGAGCCGGGACGAGTTGCTGGAGCGTTGCTTGGGGGCCTATACTCAAAACAATAACGAAAGTTTCAACGCTACCGTTTGGAGTTTGGCCCCCAAATCATCCTCAAGCGGAAAAACTGTACTAGATATTGCGACGGATATCGCTGTTTGCATATTCAATGGCGGCCTTACCAACGTCTTGCAAATATTCAAGATGTTGGAGGTGGAAATTGGTGTACAGTTATATAATTTCTGCATCGAAGCCGACGCCAAACGCATCACGCACGCGGAGACATCTCTGAGCGACGCGGCCAAAAGTGCGCGCGCGCTCCAAAAATCAACCAGGAAAGACGAAGAAGACGAAAATTTGGCTATCGAAGGACAAATGTATGGTGCTGGGATTGCAGACTAACGGTAAACATTTTTTTTAACTTCTTTTTTTAATTTTTTCCAATAAAAAACTATTCGCAAAACTTTAAACGCGTTTTTCTCGAAACATGGTTTTTCAAAATGACACGCAGCATAACTCGAACAATTTTCATTTTTTTTACTTGAAATTTTAACCAGATGTGAACATTTACATTATCTTGAGAATGTCGATCGGAATTTTCAAGAACTTTATTTATTGATTTTTTATTAACAAAAAACTTGCCGTTTTTTTCGTCAAAAATCAATTTTTTTTTCAAACGCACGCCAAATCCACAAAAATTGATACTTTTTAAAATCCGATCGACATTCTCTAGCTATAGCCCTCTAGATTAATGGTTTTTTTTTTTTTTTTGTTCTAGATTCAAAAGTGCACCAGTGGTGCTGCGTGCCGCGGAGCCCTGGAAGCAAAACATGTCCCGGGAAGATAGCTGTGGAACCGCCATTTTGTTTTTTTTTACTGTAAAAAAATTTTATAATAAAGTTTAATGTATGCCCGATAACACCATTAAAAGTTTTTTTTCAAATACCTTCAATTTCGGGAGCAAAAAATTAGTGAAAAAACTTTTTTTTTTGGGCCGTTACAGTGGCCTTACTCGTTAAAATAAATTCCTATAGCCATATATGCGCGCGCGCGCGCGTGTGTGTGTGTGTGTGTGTGTGTGTGTGTGTGTGTGTGTGTGTGTGTGTGTGTGTGTGTGTGTGTGTGTGTGTGTGTGTGTGTGTGTGTGTGTGTGTGTGTGTGTGTGTGTGTGTGTGTGGACTCCGCTTAGTTTGCGAATAGAGGATGAGCGACATATATATATCGCATTACACAATATAATATTAATTATATTGGAATTGGAATAACATTCGCATCTGTCACCTCCGTTCTCCAACGCCACCGTCTCAAGCTGTCACCTCTATTCGCAAACTAAGCGGAGTGACAACGGCCGGAAGTATCAGCGGATCATGCACCGGCCACTAAATCTCAGTGAGCTCATGCGCTATAAGCTCGTCTTAGGAGATAGGCAGACACGTACATATGCACCGACAGTGTGTACCCACGTCAAGGGGTTCATCAGCTAGAGATGCTCAGGCGCTTCTAATCCGTCGTAAATGGGGTTCAAATATCTCCGAGAATGGACATATAATGCCATAGAGCACACAGGAGAAGAACAATAAGGTCGATTAATCGCGTCTGGAGTTGAGCATCGATTGTTGAGTTTGCTAATTACTCTGTCGAGACGAGCAATTAGTGCGAATCCGCTTTGGATTCGAGTTTGTGTTCGTTTTGATCAAGAAGGGGGGGGGGGGATTTGTTGTTCAATTCGGACGCGAAAAATTGACGGAACGGAGTGAAACAAATGCGAGGCCTTTGAGAGCTCAAACTACGACCGGAAGTAAAAACCATTGTGCTTGGGTTCAGTAATGAGTAGCGGAAAGGCAAGTGACGGCCCATTGACTGAGCAATGATAGTGGCGGAATCGAGAACCATTGGACATTGTCACGCTGACGCTAAGGGCTTCTGCCACCGTAAACGTTTAAAATCAAGCGAATTGTCGCGATTATTTCTTTGCTGGACGGAAAAGTAAGAGGATTATCATATTAAAGGATGTCGTCAGACATCTTCAAAAATTTCAAAAATTTTGAAAATTTCCAAAAATTTCGAAAATTTTCAAAAATTTTCAAAAATTTCGAAAATTTTCAAAAATTTCGAAAATTTTCAAAAATTTCAAAAATTTTCAAAAATTTCAAAAATTGCAAAATATGCAAAAATTTTGAAAATTTCAAAAAATTTCAAAATTTTCGGAAATTTCATTTTTTTTTGTAAATTAAAGGTTTTCAAAAGTTCGACATTTTCCAATTCTGAAGTAAAAAAACAGATTTTTGACGATTCTGCAGTGGTGTTACCTCTTAAGGGAGTATCCCTCTTTGAAAACGTGAAAAAATCGTTTTTTTTCTTGCATTTTGTTATAGCGTAAACTTTCAAGAATATTTTAACACCAACCAGACCCTGAAAATCTAAAAATTGACGCTTACACCTATTTTAGTAGAACCGTCGCGTTCGAACGCGATTATCCCAGAACTACATATCTTGACACGGCGGGATTGATATCTTGAGTAACTTTCACACTATCGACTTGAATTCGCACAGCTAGCGTTCGAACAGTAGTCATTTTCGATTCACGATCGCAGTTTTCAATTGGATGAACCATTTGTTAATAACAATGACTTAAGCATGCTGTTTTTTAAGAGAAAAAATGAGGTTTTCTTTGGAGAAGCTGTCATTTTTCGTATTTTTCGAAATTTCGACAAGTGGCTCGTGGACCCATAGGCAGTTGGATATATTTGAAGAAAACATTTTTGTGTTTTCGTTTTAGATTACATTTCAGCCTGGTAGAGATCCCGGCGTTTCAGGCCTCGCCGCTGGAGGACTGCAACGCCAACTGCAGTATCAAGAACACTTTGAATGATTTTCTTCCGAAAAAATTACATTGTGACCGCAAACATGTGTACAATGTGCTGGGGAAAGGTTAATTTATTCCAACCAATGTGTTACTGGAAAGAAATGCATCATTCTGAATCTTCAAATCGGGCTTCCAGAGAGGGATACCCCGTTGACGGAAACGCACATTTTTGTCCATTATTTCGTTGATACATTTGGTAAATTGCTATCGCACGCCATCATCATGTTTCTCGCCTTGGAATCGAACACCTATAAGAGATTGGATTTGCATTATCCTCGTATTACTTCATTCGATCCTGACAGCGGACCAATAACCGAAAAGGGCTCGCGAAAAACTAACGCGGAAGCTCGGCCACCCATATCCAAGGAGCTTCGTTGTTAATGGCCGTTCGGAGATGAACCGCGGATGAAAAGGAAACGGTGAGAGGTTCGGCGAGACAGTGAAGAAGGTCTTTGGGAAATTCGGGACTGACTGATCTTAGGGTTAATCAAGTGTGACGAAAAGTATATAGGTCTGGATCCGAAAGTAATCACTCCAGAGTTATCTCTCTTCGTGCCCGGATCAATCCCGGAGGTGCCTTAAGGCGATACACCTAGCTCGGGGCCGAAAAGAAGAGGAATTTCCGTGACCCTTTTTTCTGGGAACTCGTGTGCAGGTTTTCAATTTTTTACAGTAAAGAATATCGTTTTAAGGGGGGAAATACGTTTAGACGAGGGACTTTTTTCTGTTTTTCGGAATTTTTCTTTTTAACGAAAGATTTATTCCCCACTTTTGAGACTTACATTATGTTTCGTTACTGCTTTTGGCTGTTGTATAGTATTTTTTTAATGATCGTGACGGGTAGCTAAAAAAACGAATCGACCGATTCTGATGAAATTTGGTATAGATATTTCTAACCTTACTGTCTAAGTTATGACCCTAAAGGGTTTTGTGAATTGAAAAAAAACGGATTTTTCTATTGCAAAATGCAACTCTTTTGCCAAAAAATTCAATCCTTTCGTTTCAAAGCGTACCATTTAATCGACTTTCAACATTTATCACTTTTTCTTGGTTCATATTCTGCGCGTGAGTGTTAATAAAAGAAAAATCTTCGTTGGTTTTTTTTCAGATTACTGCCACCGACGCTATGTGTCACGCCGTTCGACAACATCCGCCGCAACCCGCTTAGAAGATCGTGCCATAGCTCCGCCATTTTCAAAGATTAGTAACAAAAACACCATGTAACAGCCACCGGTAGTAATAAAACATACCCCAAGTCTCAAAAATGATGAAGAAATCTCCTTTTAGAAAACAATCATGAAAATCCGCAATTTTTCCCTCACCTCAAGGTAACTCCCCCGTAAATATCTTTTCCAATTTTTCTTTTCAAGAATATTTATGTGATAGATACAATGGTTTGTGCAAACCGCTGTTTGAAAAACGTCCTTCGCGGTGACCACTGCTGCTCGAAAACAAATCTTCCGAAACAAAAAATTCAACCGCGTTTAGTTTTTGCATGGAATTATCTAGTGCTCGGACAAACGATGCAATAAAATATTCATTTTTCAAGAAATGGCCGCAGCTCAAAGTGCAAGTATCGATTATCGGTGAAAAACACGCTCCATTTTCGTTGATGAGAAAAAACTATGCATCGAAAAAAAGAATTCTTCGTTCAAGCACTGCTTTTTGATATGTAAAAGAAGCGTGTAAAATTTGAAGTCAATGGATGCAGTGATTTTCGAGACAATATGGGCATCGATTTTGGAAAATTAATTTTGAAAAAAAAACGCCCGTAATTCCCCGAATTTTTAGTGGATTCATTCACTTGAAATTTTCAGAGAATACTTTTAAAATGTCATATTGTGAGAATTCGTCAAAAACCAAAAACTATAATTAAAAAAAACTAAAGAATGTGTAAGCCGTTGTATCGTTGTTCACAAACGTCCCAACCCATGAAACCCTAGACATAGTCAGAAAATCCCAAAAAGTTGCTCCTAACCTACTAGCCCTCATAGAACATTGCCTAAACTCTACATATTTCCAATTCCAATCCCAGTTTTATGAACAAACTTCAGGCGCAGCCATGGGTTCCCCGATTTCCCCTATCATCGCCAACATCTTTATGGAGAATTTCGAGAACAGAATTCTGCAAGAAGCACCTCTCAAACCCTCAACCTGGTTCCGATATGTCGATGACACCTTCGTCATTTGGAGTCACGGCAAAGAAAACCTCAATCATTTCTTAACCTTCCTCAACTCCCAGCACCCCAATATACAATTCACCATGGAGATAGAACAGGACAATCAAATTCCTTTTCTGGATGTACTGGTTCAACGGAAAAACGATGGCACTTTGGGCCACAAAGTTTACCGGAAACCAACACACACGGATAGATATCTCCACGCTACGTCCCATCACCACCCCTCCCAAAAACAATCGGTCATAAGCTCTCTGGTCTACAGAGCTCTAGCGATCTCCGAAACGAACTCTCTCGAGGATGAACTAGAACACCTACGCAAAGCTTTAGGAGATAATGGCTATAAGCCAGGCAACATCGAAAGAACGATCAAACAACTAAGAAGAAAAATAGCCGATCCGAAAACGGTAACAGAACCTGAAGGGGAGAATGAAGGACAAATAATAGCAACAACTTCCCTTCCATACCTTCAGGGCATAACCGATCGCATAGGCAGGGTCCTTGGGAAACATAACGTGCGAGTCATCTTCAAACCTCAGAAGAAGCTAGCGCAAGTGGTTCCGAGTGCAAAAGACCAAAGACCACCATTAAGTGCACCAGGAGTGTACAAGATACCCTGCTCATGCGGTAAAGTGTACATAGGAGAAACCGGGAGGAAGATCAGTACACGGATCAAAGAACATCAACGGTGTATCAAATATGGCCACATTGGACAATCAGCCCTGGCCGAGCATTGGATGGAAACTGGTCATGCCATTCAGTTCGATAAAGCCCAAAGTCTGGCCCCATCAAACAGCTATTTTTCTAGGAAACACCGAGAAGGCTTGGAAATCCGAAAACATCCGGACAATCTAAACAGAGATGGTGGATATCACGTCAATCCCATTTGGCACACCGTCCTCCCGGTTTTTTAATTGACCGGCCGATCAATTAAAACATCTGATTGGCTGGTGCAGTGATCTGGAACGATGACTGCAAGTATATAAGGAATGCCTGAGACACGGGAGCTTCAGTATCGGAGCTCTCAGCCCTGATGATGCAGACTGTAACGTTTGCGAAACGTCGGCACAACGCTGATTCTCAACACGGCCTCCATCCGGAAGCCACATACTCTTCAAATTACATAAAGAGCCGTGAAAGCCTTAAAACCAAAAATGTGTAAGCCCTTTATATGAATATACACATGATTATATATATATATATATATATATATATATACATAGGTGTGAAAGTATATTCTCATTCGGCAAAAGGAGCTTTGGCTTTGTAAAGAATTCAGCTGAGTTATTGAAGCTCCCTTTGACGTTTCTCGTTCCTGTCGTTCCCCAAGAGACAAAAGTACAAGACAAAGCAGACTAAATAGACAAGCGACAAAAGTGCGAATCCTTTGATAAAGATGCTTGAAAAATCGTCCGTGTAACTGTGAACTTCTGTAGTATAAAATATTTACACCTAGCGTCGCCCTGACCCGAGAAATCCTGTTAATATTCGAATAAATCAGTCCCCGCGGGCAAAGTGACCATCACGCTGTCACGGAGACGAGTCGTGATTTATCGTATTCGCGATTTGTAACCACTCGCCGTTTTATAATAATAAACTATCTCTTACGTGTGTTTTGAGCCTTTTGAGTCTGTGCTGTTTGACGTGACAACGACGTTACTTTGTTTGTCAATATTTGGCAGCGCGATTCTTTGGGAAATGATAAAAACCGAACTTTCCAGTTTCGTTGTTCCCAGTGCGCAGATTTTTGAGATCATTGTTTTTTCAGTACGACGCAATCAATCATGGTCTTGATAAGTTGAGGTTAGGTACGTTAGCTGTCAAATTTATGGATGTACATTTTGAGAACGAACTTTTTGCCATTTTATTATTTATTATTCAATTATTGATTAATAACGTTTGTTATTGAGTTGCGTTTTGATATAGTGCATTGTTATAGTTCGTTTAAACTTTTTACGAATTATTTATTATCCATTGAATAATAAATAATAACCGATTTGTCGGTTCGTTAAAAGCGCTAGTTTATTATTTACTGTTTATTTAACAATGAATTGATAATAAAGCAGCACTTTAATATTTCTCATTTATTGAATAATGAATTATCAATGCAGCGCTGCTCTATTAATTATTTTTCATTTCATAATTGATAAATCATAAAGCGCTACTTCATTATTTATTCATTATTTCCTACAATTTTACCCTCGAATCAAGAACTCGTACTTTTATTAATCTCACTCAAAATGGCGTCTAATCCGGGCACTGTTCCACAACTGCGCATGCCTGAACCTCCCGCGACCGCAGCGCTCCACGCGGCGATTGGAGGAACCACCAAAATCATTTTCCACAAGAGCTTCGGCCCAACCAGCGAAAAAGTGTCCCAGTTTCTAGACACCTCTTCTTTTACATCCGTTAATTCGTACTTCGATTTTCATTACGTATTCATTAACTATTCTCGCCCCGTGCGCCACTAATTGAGCTTTCGAGGCATATGCTACGGTGATTGAACACTGTCGAGCATCGCTAATGGAATAGCAAAGACTGCAGTGTCCTGGGGGAGTGTGGTACATATGACTGCCCAGGCGAGCCCTGAACGTCACAGCTGTTATGCTCACCGAAAAAATAGACAGGCAATTCCATGAACGCAGAGAGCGTGTGTTCCGTCCGAAGTGATGTTACCGCGAGTGTGATAAATGTAATCGATGATGGAACTCAATCACAACGTCTATGACTACACATTCACGTCTCTATATACTTATGAAGAGTTTTGTGTCTATATATATATATATCGACACTTTTCCTATATATATAGGAAAAGTTTCTCGATAGGACTCTCAGATGACAGCTTTCCACCCTCTGCGAATATCACTGCTTCCGATTAATATCACTCTGATGTTGAACGCACACCTCATTGAACGAGATGCCTTCTCGATATATTGATCCTCATAGCTATTAAGTGTGCCTGTGCATGAATATATATATCCTAGTGATTCACTTGAAGTTACACAATCAAACTACGATGTTGAAGTTTGCATCGTTAAATTGCAACAAACATTCTTCATTTTTTGTTTTGATTTCTTCATTTTCTTTATCATCTAGAATCTTTTAATGCCCATTTAAACTGCAGACCTTTGTTGAGATCTCTATGTCTATGTAGTCTATGTAGAAACAAATATCGATAATCAAAAATACGATGTTGACGCTTGCATCGTTGACATGCAACCATCATCCTTTTTTTATAGTTTCTCGTTTTTTTTATCATTCAGTCTTATCTTGCCAATTTAATCGGTAATTCTCTAGTGGGATTACTGATAAGTCCATAATCAATCAAATATACCATTAAATGAAGACACAATGTTGAAGTTTGCATCGGTGGGATGCAACGAACATTCGTTTTTTCGAATTGATTTTTTTTATGTTGTTTATCATCTAAAAAGTTTTTTGCCAAATGAAACTATAGATTTCTGAAGAGATATCTAATCAGTCTATCAATCAAATATCGATGATCAAAAACACGATGTTTAAGTTTACATCGTTGGAGTGCAACGATCATTCTTTTTTTCATTTGATCTGTTTTCATGTTCTTGTCATCTAAAAAGTTTTTTTTGCAAATTCAAACTGTCGATCTCTGGAGAGATCTCTGATAAATCTATAATCAATCAAATATCGATTTAAAAAATAGATAATCGAAAACACGATGTACAAGTTCGCGTAGTTGGAATGCAGCCAACGTTTTTTTTCATCCTTTTTTTCTCATCTTCTTAATCATTCAAAATCTTGTCTTACCTATTTAAACTGTAGATCTCTAATGTGATCTCTAATAAGAATCCTAAAAAACGTTTGAGTGATTTTCGTAGCCCAAATTCGGCCAACAAAAAATTTGTGTAGGAAACTTTCGTGGAAACTTCAATATCATTCAAAAACCCCGATAAATATGAAGTCTTGAAAAAAAAATCAATTCTTGAGAAAAAAAATCCATTTTTGAGAAAAAAAATCCATTTTTGAGAAAAATAAATCACCGTAAAATTTTGGAGTATCCCATAAGATCTAAATTTCGAACAGCTCAGTTTTTTTACGAGAGCCGGGCAAACTGGTTTCAAGGTCAACTCGAATTTGAAAATGGTGTTCCGATCTTCGAGTTCTTGGATGTGACCTCTTACAATTAAACAAAACCAATAACCTTGGGATGACCTTGACATGCCGGAAAATGAAGATAACCGGGACCAGTTAAGAGCGGGTTTGGGATTTGGTATTTCCCGGAAGCAGATAATTATTTTTTATCAAATATCGTTTGAAAAATATTAGGTGTAGTAAAGAGAAATCCATGATTTATGCCTTCAATTTCATGCAAAAATAATGGATTTCTTTTTACTACACCTAATATATACCTATATATATGCATAGATAAATTAACCATTTTTCAAGCTTCATCGACTCCAGAAAGTTTGGAAAATCGATCGGAAGAAATTTGAAAAATGGTGACAGGGGCGGGACTTGAGTTTACGCGGAAGTGTTTCTTTATGCGCGAAAAGGGGAAAAATGGCAGTGACTCCCAGGGGTCGTTGAGGTCGAGTGTTTGGAGGGAAACGAAATGAAAAAATGCGGGTTCTTTTTTCCCGTCAGGCTTGATGCTTAAGGCCCGCGATGCGTAAACACAAATATGAAAAGTTATACGGAGGGTGGAAAAAAAGTGTTTTTTTTTGTTCAGCTTCATACGTCAGAGACTTGGAAAACGTGCACTCGGATCGATGTCAAAAAATTGCTATTTCAACAACGAAACGTTCATTGTCAACCTAAAAATAAAGTGGCGCAAAACTTTGAAGGCGTTTTTCTTATGACAACGTTTTTCAAATTGGCCTACGGCACGATACGAACAGATGTTATCCGATTTCGAAGCTTTCATCGTAACTTCCAAATGAAATTCTCCACAAAAGTACCTAGGGATGTCGCGATTCATCGACCCCGCGTCTTGTTCGAGACATTTCCTCGGCAATTGATTTTCCATAAGCATTTTTTTTTTGAAAATACTCGCTATATCTATAAAGAAAAAATATTTTTAATATCCCCCGCCTATTTCTTTGTCCATCATCATGAGCAGATGTTGAGACCAAGCCCTGCCACTTAAAAGGGATTTTTTTGGACTTCGTACCCTTTAAGGTATACCTTCGCGGATCCGAATATTTAACAATCAACTGATTTTCGTCTGCACTGCAGTAAAAGTACATCCCAGTACACTGGTAAAATTACAAGCCAAGTCATCTAACTTTTAAGGCGTCTTCACACTTTACAATTTACAAAAAATCAATTTTCTAAAAACATTTGTCGAAAGTATACATATGCAAAAGTATCATACAAACATTTTATGAAGATCGGAGGACTCTAAATGTATTTTCGTGTAACCTTTACTTTACTACCTGAGCACGTTTATCTGCTCCGCTCAAACTTTAAACGCGTTTTTTTCGAAACAACGTTTTTCGGCTGCTTTTTGATAAAATCGTCGAAACTACTGTACCAATCCTTATAAAATTTTAAGCACATATTACAACTATAGCTATAGCACATATGAAGGATTTCTTAAATTTTAATATTTACTGTTTTTTGCCAAAAACGGTGAAAAAACGAGTTTTTTTGTTTCTTTTTCGAAAAATGTCCGCCATTTGGTTATTTTTGCATATATCAAATATCGTATGATATGCGCTATTGCCATTAACATACTAAATCTAAAACCGATGGATTTTTTTGTTTTGGATGATCCATATCCGAGATTTCATCAACAGCGTAGACCTACAATTTTTTAGGACATTTTTTAACTACCATTTTCGTCATTTTTGTACCAATATCTATAGTATAAACCTATTTTAAAAAATCATGAAAATAGCCCTTTTTAGCGTCCAAAATCGTTTCAATTCATACGGCACATTATGGAGACGACATGCTGGCCACATTTCGATCTAATAATCTATATACTAATTGTAAATAACTCTCGATGTCCGATATAAACTGCTCTACGAGTGGAAAAAAATCGATAGATCCCGTAATGGCAATAAAAACAAGAATGTTCTGAATGTTCTGCACTGAACGTTCAGAGAAAGTATCATTGAAAAAACTTCGAAAAATGCGACTAGCAGGAGAAATTTCGTAACCGTGACTTTTCAGAAAAAGATGTAAAAATGTCAAAATCTCCTAAATTCACGGGAAGTTTTTTATTCCGGTTTATCGTTGAGTATAACAATGAATTGTGACTTATTTTCATTAAGCACAAGTGTAGTTTAACAATAATTCAAACAGGTCCTGCTTATGCGCCCCCAAAATACGCCCCTCCGCGAAAAGAATACCTTAAGACACGTACAATTGAGCCCTTCAAATAGATAACACAAATGTCCAAAGTTACTCTCATTTCGTAGGGCCTTCAATTTTTTCGCTCGATGTATTTTCGTGTTCACGTCTGGGTGTCCCATCAACGCAGCCCGATTTTTCCAGAGCCCTACACCTTCCCCCGAGAGTAAACTTTCGAATAGTGAATAGGCCATAAAAATCCGCGGGGTGGCTCTCGAGATTACCGCGTACATACAAAGTGACGTACGCGTACCAAAGACTGAACCTTACACATATTAAGTAAATATATATATATATACTTAATATGTGTAAGATATGTATGTCGCGGTATATATATATATATATATAGATGATGCAACGAGGGGTGTATTCTGCCTGACAGCGTCTATGTATTTGACACACTTGGTTGTCGAGAGATTCTTACGAACCGCCCTTTTCCTTCTCCTGATTTTTCCATATTTAAAATAAAAATATACGAAATCATTTCGAATTGCTCATGGATGATCGCATGTGTGTATGGCAGGTTGCAACATTTCTTGCTTATCCTTATCCCTCATATATATAGCTCCATTTATATATATACCGGTATACGCAGGGTGAGCCCCTGAAAACTGGCAACTCGAAAACGAGGCGTCACAAACTGTCCAGACCGTATTCAGAAATGGTACCAAAAAAGTTATCCAATCAATGACGAACATTTTGAACACATTACAGAATGCAAATTATTAGACCCATCCAGGATATAAAAATTTGTATTGAAACAAAAATCGATACACTTCGTCAGAACTTTAATCATCCAACAGGATTTCATCTGAAGGTTTAATCTTACGTTTCCCCAGTTGCTCGGAGCATTGCCACATTCCATCACAATTGCTAAGGGGAGGCTGGAGTAATTGCTCCGCCGGAAAGAGGAGTCGACCGTGGAATGAAGTACGGACGACTGGCAAACCCCCAACCACCTGGAAACCCTTTCTGGCTCGGCTTCTCGAATAACTCAACCGGTGATATTCGAATCCTTGGCCAATTTCAGAGCGAGAAAAGTCTCTAATGTGGGTTGGCGACAGTGGGAGCTCTCGAAAATGCGCGTCTGCGTTGTTAAACGCTCGTAGCGGAAGTTCGAAATAGAAGCTCCTTAATTGAGGTTGGTTAAACTTGTTGGAAAAGAGTCGGATAAAAGGGTGGTTTCGTGGAATTTGGGATGTTTGGGTCTAAGCTGACGTGACAGGAGAGACTGATCGATACAGCAAGTGGCAAACTTTTGGGTTGGAAAACTTCAGGGATTCCTCCATCAATCCGACAGGAGTGGCAATGAATCGAGGCGAGGTAATTGGAGAAAGCAAAGTAAACGATATTTTTTATGGAGATTCAATCAAGATTCCCCCTAAGCCCTTGGCTAAAGCGACCCTCGTCGATAAACTTCTCTCCCTTCCTCAATTTTCCTTCTCGCCTCAGCTGCAACCGCAAAAAGAACGTGGGGACAACGCCGTGGCCACTCGATTCCCCCATGCGTGACCTCGATCGCCCTCCAGTCGTTTAGGACATTGTGGCTGCGATGAAACGTAGTCGCTACAGTAGGGAGTCCGCATGCTGCGTCGATCGCGTCAGGGCTAGTGGGAGTAGTGGGGGCAGCCCGAGCGGTGGGGACTACGCGGTTCCGGTTGGCGCGCCATACGACAGGAGTGGGGCAAGCCCCGCCTCTCGATTTGAAAATTTTGTAGATTCCATCCAGTTTGAGTCTAATTCGAACAGATATTTCATTCAATTGGAAATTAAATCAAAAGTAGGTCCTGATGTCCATACATTTGTGTATAAAATCAAACACGCTTGTCTCCAGTCTGGGCCGCGAATTCGGCTTTCCCCGAATAGGCTGGATACTATTGTGGTCCTTTCCGCGTTGATAAGCCTGTCAGTCGCGAAACGTCTGTCAATATTCTACTCTAACGATCCCGCCATCTTCCTGACCTCATTTGCCTCAATTTACTCGGCTCCTATTGCCCTGGGTAGCCGGGATGACCCGATGGCGGCGGTACGGCACGAGCCATTTGGGTATGCGGAACATTCTGCGCACATTACCTGAACATGGATAGTCGGTGAAACGCCTAAGCCGGAAATAATTTGCTACATTTCAGAATAAATTCTCCATAATAATCGGGCATATTCCGGCCACGTGCCATTTTCATCATTTTTCGTGTATGACAATGAGGAAATCGGCCTCATTGTTATCTGGATTTTTATCCGATTACCACCTAACGATAAGATTTTTGGTGTCGAAAACGTTCGCTGTGCTTGAAAGTTGGCAAATTGGCTTTTTGAAAGACGCTGGTCGGGAAGCTTCGAAATAAGAACGAAACTACGGGATCTGGCCGAATCAAGTCGAAACTGAGTTGTCGCAGTGAATCAACATTACAGGGACGATTGTCTTCAATTTCCTCGTTACGATCCTTTCTTTTCTCCATCATGGCTCCGTTCTTGCTGCATCAGAGCTAAATTGCTGTAGTCTCAAGCAAATTGGATTTAGTCGAGCGAAAGTGTGGGAAAGGTAATAGCGTTCCAGCAGGAGAGACACTGGAGGCAGGAAACAAGAGGACCATTCTCAAATCTGCATGATCGTATGCTATGGCGGATGGAGCTTTCTTCTTATCTTCCGGAGTCAAAGAATGAGTATTATTTTTGCAGTTTTTTTTCGTCTCAATTTCGCCGTACCCGAAAATATCCGTATTCTATTTTTATTCTGGTGTTAAGTCTACTGGATTATCGGGGCAAATTGCGACATTGGAAAATAAAGCGTATAATGACACGTATTTCAAAATGTTCAACGTCACCGTTGAAAATGTAAAAAAAATCGTATATCGTTGTTACATGTCCCAAAATGGTTAATAGAATAGAATAGAAGTTAGATATTTATTTTAATTTATTATTATTACATTTATTTATATCAATTTTATTGAAATTTGGACAAATATAATTTTTCTTACTTTTATATACATTTTTGTAATATTTAGGTGAGTTGCACTCCGACATTTTGATTTTTCGAAGTATAACCACAAATTATAATGCATCAAGTGTAAAAATACGAAATTTCATTATAACTTTATAGCAATTGAAGTAATTTTAGGAAGTCTGGTCTAATATTTTAGCAGTAGGGCTAACTATCGTGTAGCCTCTAAGGGCCCACAGTGAAAACGTGTGCGCGCCCTTTAAGGGCTCATACACGAAGCTTTCAAAGTAGGGCCCCATCAGAGTTAGGAAAAAAGGAATGCGAGCCCGGATCAGATCACGTCGAAAAGTGGACGACAATTAACGAAGAAAAAACATGCAGATCGGTACTTATATTTTTACTCGACTATCCAGGGTGACCGATGAATATTCAATACGAGTGGAATTTCGTTCGTCCATATTCCATCGTTATCGACTGCATCGACAGCCCTTAACCTCGTTTCTGGAGGCGCGATTGTTATGTCGTGCGAGATATTCACCGCAAGAAATGTAAGCTCTTAGGCAAGGACCTCACCTGTGCTGGGGAGCGATCGATCATCCAACAAACGTGGCCCTCTACACAGCACGCCTATCAACTCCGAGAGAAAGTTCCTCTTGATAGTCGCTCAAGTTGATTCGCCCCGACCATTAAAAAAAAAGTTTCAGAGTATCTCATTCTCTTGGATGGTACATACCTGCAACTTTTGCCCAATAACAATTGAGCTCCAATTCGACATTACAATTATGAGTCTACTGACACCCTATACTCTCAACTCTGCACGTCTTCGGAGACATCTTCGCCACAAAGGTAGGCCTCAATTTCTTCGGTAACTTTCTATTGGCCTTCACTTCAAATTCGGCCAGAGCATACTTTGTAACATTTTACATCGTACGACCGGATGATTTTTAAAACTTTGTTATCCATTTGTCAATAACGAATTATCGAAGTTTGTTTTTTCGAAAAACGAATATTATTCTACAGCTTGCCATTTTCGTAATCTAGAAAATATCGAAAAATCATCGGACCGTAGGGAAGTCGAATACTTTTCGGAAAGCATATATCAAAAGCAAATTTTTTATTCTTCATTTCAGATCACCCTAGTTGCCAGAACGACCTGCGCCGATTAGCCATGCAGCAACAGCGGCCTTTTGTTTAAATAACAATAGCTTTATTGTTTATCGATATTTTTCAATTTAAACAAAACTCAGAGCCAGCGAGACTATGTATCAATTGGGTGTTTAATTTTGACTTTTTCGTCCCAATGCTCTCATCGGAAAAAAATCTTGAAAATCAGCCTGCTTTTGAGGCCTCGATCTTGAGCAGACCCGTTAAAATCGGTTGCATTAGGACCCGAACGACCGGTCCAAGTGCTCGGCGCGTATGGGTATTACAATAACAATTGGCTTACGTGAGCGTCACTAATGGAGTGAGCGATCGCTAAAAGCCTACCCCCTTCGTCTTCGCCCCATTGTACCACAAACCGTTCCGAGCTCGTATCTTCGCGTCGAGTATGCCTGTATACGTTGGCATTCTTGTCATATGATACCACCAAATTAATTCACAATTTTTCTCACAATGAAAAACCGACCCCTAGCTACTCTAAGGTCACTGGGGATTGAGTAATGAAACCCTAGAAAATACTTCAAAGGGACATCCAAAAAGTACAGGACGCTTAGTTTATCATTGGAAAATGAATACGCTGGGGAGCATTTCCGTGGGATTGAATTTAGGTCCATGGAATTGAGGGAGGCTCTACCTTTAGGCATAAAATTGCTAATTTTCATGATTTTTTTTTAAAGGAAACATTTCTACACCATTTTCGAGACTTAGGCTATGTTTTATTCCTACTTTTGGCTGTTACATGGTATTTTTTATTATTAATCTTTAAAAATGGCGGATATATGGCACGGTCTTCTAACTGCATTTCCACAAACGGCGTGACGTATAGCTAAAAAACTAATCCACCAATTCCGATGAAATTTGGCACACATATTTCTAACCTTATTGTCTAAAACTTTAGTGTTTCCGAAAATTAAAAAAAAAGTGTTTTTTATCACGAAAAGTAGACGTATTTTTTGGAAAGTTCAATCTTTTTGGTGCACATCGTACCATTGCATCGATTTTCAAAATTTCTCACTTTTTCTTCGTTCATATTCTGCGTCTGAGTGTTTAGTACACTGTACAGGGGCAATTTTTCAAGTTAATTCCAAAAATACCATGTAACAGCCAAAAGTAAATATAAAGCGCACCCCGAGTCTCAGAAATGGGGAAGAAATCTTTGCTTTAAAAAAAAAATTAAAATCAGCAACTTTTTCCTCGCCTAAAGGTATCGCCCCGTTTGTGATACGTCGCACGTTTTTCAGTCACGTTCGTAGCGTGTTTCCAAAAACGTACCAGGGGTTCATTCTCTGTGCATACTACCAATATTCCCTAGGAATACTACACCTTCGTGGTATTTTCACGGCAATTGTCACACGGTGGTGTGCCGATAAAAAAATACTATACATTCGTTTATTCATTCCCACGCTCTCGTTATACTCGTAATTATCCACCTAAGACGAGTGAAATGTCTTGCATGTTGGCCGATTGGATGCAAATTGGAAAAGCGTATTTATTATTCTTCCGCCCGGAATGAATTATTCTACAGCGACATCGAAGATTTTATTGGAAAGTACTCGTGGAAAGTGATTTTCATGAATTATTTTAGGGTTGTAAAAAATGATTCGAGGGTGTCCGAAAACACGAAAAAAAGTAATCCCTGATCGCACTGAAACGTGCTCGTTCCCTCTGTGCCAAGCGGCCTTTTCGCCCGGTATTGCCTTTCGAGTTAGGGACGGAGGGCTTTGCAGAGAGAGGGGGTTGGAAGCTTTTGAGCTCCCTGGTCGCTGCTTTCTCGGCACAAAAGCCATGTGTACGTGTACGTAGAGAGTGGTCGGCTCTGGAGAGTGCCCGCACAAATGTGATTTCCTCTTCATCAAGGCCCCGCGCCACCGCCAGTCCTCGATCGAACGACTCCCCGGGTACGAGCCCTCTGCCCAGCCAACATCAAGGTTATACAGGAGTGAACCACTCGCCCGAGACCACCAAGTTCGATACGCCTAATGGAATTTTCGTGGCCCCCCAATGATTGGTCCGCAAGCGCAAAATATATTTGTCGTTTCGTCAACCATAAGTATCCATGGGTGTGCGACATGTTCCATGAGTGTTGTCGAAAATAACAATTGAAAAATGGGCATTGGCCAGTGCTTGGGTGATCAGCAATGGAGAACAGGAGAACCATCGCCCTTGTGTTCGCCGATAAAAAATGGCATTTCAAACCATCGTGCGTTACTTCAACGACGAGTAGCCGGAAGTGAAACCATTATGCATTTATTCGGTAACGGATAATGAGATCGGTAACCATCGTCCCTTATTAGGGTGATGGGCAATGGAAGTGCAAACGTTTGTTCACTATTATGGAGTATCCATTATTATTTTCAATCAGTGATGCTGAAGATAACAATTGAAAGATGGGCATTGGCAAGTGCTTGGGTAATGGAATTGGCAATGGAGAGGAGAACCATCGTCCTTTAGTTCGCCAATAAAAAGTGTAGTTTAAAGCCCGTTTGCTATTATTGGCATTTGCTTTCCTCGTTGTCGAACTAATCGGAGATTATCCAACTTTCCATTTCTCGATGCCAGAGTGATACAACAGCGTGTTATACACGTTCCGCAAGATCGATAACGCTCGATCAATTGTTACGACATCAATGACGAACAGCAATGCGGTGAAATTCGATTTGAATTGTTTTGAAATGATCGTATCATTCCCACTTATAGGTTAATTGGCCGTTATCTCTGGTTATCACAGAACGATTATTCGCCCAGAACGAAAATAATGTATGCCATGACTTTCAGAATCGCGGACGCTTCTATCTGCATCCGTAATCCGTTAATAACGTGCCGCAGACTAATTATATTGAAACTAGTTATCGGTCGCCGAGAATTCGTGCACTTTCGAAACACCGTGGTGTGACAGAATTGCTGTGAATAGAATAGAAACGCCTACGAACAACAAACAAACTCACAATGTCAATTTTAAAAACCGTAATAAAAATATTACATTTTTTTAAGCGAAAAAAGTCTTTAATGTTTAAAATAAGGGTGGAAATTGTCTTTCGCCGAGTTGTATAATCATAAGAGAGTACCTTGAAAAATGTTAGCTCGGTGAAAAAACGTTCAACCCCTTTTCGGTCAGGAGCCCCGATTTTAAACATTTACCCAAGTTACTAACACAGGGTGTCACACGTAAATTTTCATTTCATAGTAAATGTCGTTTTAGCAGTCTATTGAATTTTTTAAAAACATTTGTTGTTATAAATTAATCAAGTGATATGTCAATGGCAGGAAAGCGAAGACGAGCTCAAACTACCCTTACACATATTTTTATATATGCGGAGAGTAAGTGATTCAAAAATTTAGAAAAAAGATTACCGATTTCGCCTGGTGTGCTTTTTTCTTCTTATTTTGGGATGGAAACGGAGGATGAAGGCAAATTCGCAGAAGATCGTGGCTTCTTCAGTGAAGAGCAAGGAGAACGCTTCCACCAAGACATAAAACTCACGGAAGATAAGTATCAGGGAAGATGGGACACACCCACATGATGGCTGATTACATATGGAGTTTGATGTGTGATTGCCTCTACAAGTCTCACTTTCAAAAATCACGAAAAAGAAGCTCACTCGATGTGAAAATATTGTATGAAATTTAAGGGTTTTAATCAAATTAAATTTTATTAAAAAATTGTATGTATCCGTGTTGTTACGTAGAATATCAATATTAAGTGTTAAAATAGAATCAGTATAAAGATAATATTCAGAAGAAAAAAAATACAGATTTGCGGTACCAAATCAGCTGTTGAGCTGTGTTATCATTAAAGCACTGTGACCGATACCTGAATCGACGAAAGCAAATTCCGATAAGGCCACCGGAATGTTGAGCGAAAAATACGAGCGAGATGTGGGCACCACTATCAACGAAATGGGAGTAGGGTTGTTATTTTTAAGTTTCTTTACATCCCAACCAATTGAAAAATTTGATTTCCAAAGTGATCATTGAATGAACTCGAATCCGATCGCATTGGATGAGCCATTAAGAAGATAGGATCACTTCCACGAGGTCAAAAAAGAGTCAAAATTTATTTTACCCACAGCTGCTCTGATTGATGTTTATTTATGTTGATTATTCGTATTATAGATTTTAGGGTGCCAATTGTTGTGGTAAATGATGAATTTATTGCACGTGAACAAATAAAAACTGAAAAATTAGTTTGTCGACGACTCGATAGTAATCTTCGTTATAATATTAACGTAATCAAATGCAAGCCTATTAAAATAGGCTTGAATTACCTCAGCGGAATTAACACGATAGGCAGAATATAATTATACATATTATTGATACGTGATAAATAATAAAACTCCATAAATTATTGTTTGCATACTTTGTGGCGGCTGATATTCAAATGAATTTCAAAACAAAACTGGGTTATGTTCACCAAACGCAGCAGCTGTTACTCGCGACGTTGCCAAGTCTGTGGGTGCCATTTCGTCGTTGTGACCATTCTCAACCGGAAATTGAAACTTTCTTGTAATGTAGCGCTTTATCTACACGGTGAAGATTGATTTTCTTATTTTTTACAATATCTACTATATCTAATCTATCGAATTTCAGTTTTCCAACGCGTTTAGTTGCATACGTGGGCAGAAAAACCACGATCACCATACTTCCGGTTGACCGTCTCCATAAGACGACGTGCTTCGGTAACTCAAAGTGCTCGACTTCGCAGTTTTATTGCGAACAAACTAAACGGTCAAAATAGCTGAAAATTTGGAAATAGGCGTAAAAAAGTATTCGTCAAAATCATATAAAAATGTCAAATTCGAAAGTTGGATTCGTAGTAATGATCGTAGCTCCTTAAGGTCGTGACAGTGTCACTACAAGATCAAATCGCCTCTCTTCCGTCCGAACATGGAATTCACCCCTAACGAATTGATGGTTGCCCCAGAGAACCGAAACTTCTCGAGATTGCCTCGCAACATTGGGCAGGAGGGGCGAGCTACAGCGGAAATTCCCGGGCCAGCCACAAGAATCCTGCGAAACGTTGCCCAACATCCCGGACATCTTACAGTCTCGTGAGAAATAAAAGTGCCTTTCGGCTATGATCGAAAAGCCAGGCACGGTATACGGGCCACCCATTCCCGTAGCGCCATAGCAGCGAGATATTTTTATCACAAAAACCCACTTCGGGTGCGTGTACATATGTACTCACATTTCGTAGACAATCGATTCGGCAAGGGCCTAACGGCAAGGGTCGATGCCAGTTTCTTTTCCGTGCGTGCAGGCCAATATCAGATAACGCGTGTGATGGAGGTAAACGCGTAACACACGCATGTGTTGTGGAGCACTTACGCCTGATTGATCGTACTCCCAAATCGACTGTACTCTGACGTGCTCACAATGCCGCGAACGTCGTGAAGCGAAAATCATTCCGAACGCCACATGGGCAATTCGAGCTACCTTCGTACCCAGGACACCTCCGACAGGCCATAAAGACACGTAGAGCATGTCGAAGGAAAATCCGGTAACGAAGAAAAGTCTGTTCTTACATCCGAACAAAATCTTCCGATCATTTACTCATCTCTGTGTACATGATTGCAATCTCAAGTGGTGGATTAGCTGGTGACTATTGGGTAGTGGATGTGGTGCTGGACGCCAGACTTGCCGAAGTTCGTCGAGTTGGACTTTGCGAGTTGGCATTGCGAACAATTGCAACTCCAATTGATACATCTGAAGATAAAGTCTAATGATTGCCTATAAGTTAATGGGATGCGGTAACCAATTGACCGCAGACTCGCTGAAGATGCGTTCTTTGCGTTGTAATTGCGACTATTGCAATTCCACACCAAGATGCAGTAGAACTGCCTGCCGCTCAGTAGACCGCTCAGCAGTCGGTGCGCAAGCCAGTGTCCAGCCGAGCGGCCACCGATCCAAATACTGTCCGGCCCAACGGGGCTCAGCGGCTTCCCAAAACTCTACACCGACCATGGGTCAAATTCTGTCGCCACGCATCGAAACTATCGGTCTTTAAGTCACTCTCGTAGTGCCGACTGGAACTCCGAGCATCAGTGCGCATGTTAGGGATCCAAACTTACCACTTTGCTACAAGCATCCTTGGTCGACGAGACGATCCAACTGTGTAGGGGCTTTACGGTACCTAGTGGTGATGTCGTCCCTACAAACGACTCCCCTGGGACACGAGCGAATATACAGGAGTATCTAACCTTACTTCCACGTCCCCGAGGCTCTTCGAGCCAGGACGCAACATTTGCCCAGGTTTCTACATATCGACTGGCAGGTAGGCGGGTCCTAACAGGCAGCTGTCCAAATAGGGGGAGCTTGTAATGAACGAAGAAAAGCACGAAACCAGACTGGCTGCACTTCGAAGAAAGCCAAGGGATGCGAAGCGCAAAAGTAAGTAAGGGATTCTAAAAAAATGGAATATACCGTATCGGATGAAGTGCTATCAGGAACTGAAAGCCTACAAGCCCTCTTGGTGGTGAACTATACACAAATCTTCAACTGTATGATCAGTATAGTAAAGTTGGGTTATTTTCTCTGAAGATCGCAAATGTGATGTTTATTATGATTCCCATTTAAACTGAAATTTCAATCATCCATCAAAACATTCGCATGCTCGCAACTGATTGATGTTCGATGCTTTAAAGGGTACACGCATTCCTTGTCATAACTACAAGCCAATAGAGGACCTCGTTGTCTTTTCTGGGTACATTCTACCACCTCATAGGCTAACCAGCCCTAGTCCACTGGTCATCCAGACATACCTGCCATCATTCTCTTGATTCGCAGCTGCCACTTACACATATCGTTCACGCTAACATCGACACGTCTCATTTCTTGGACATCTGGTTTTGTGCGTGCTCTTGTTCCGTCTTCTACACATAGCGCCGAACACATTCCAATCTGCTAAATCATTGAGTAGATGTATCATTGAGTAGATACTCTACAAATACAAATTAATGGATACTCTATAAATGAATAGATGATAGAGGTAGATGATTATCATGATAGAAATAGATGATAGAAATGACAAAAGATGATAGAAACGATAGAAAGCATAGACGTAGATGATGGAAATGATACAAGTAGATGGATACTCTACAAATGCAATACGCTCTGTCTTGCCTTAAGGCGTTGGGCCACAGTAACGGGTATAAAATCATGTGCGAATTTAACAACTTTTTTTCGTGTGAAAAAGTGATTCACTCATAAAATTAATTACACATCTATTTAGTATGAATATCAAGCTGTTAGATTTTTTTCTTTCGATGTACACAATGGTCGACTACTAATATTTTCTCTTGTTATCTTTTCTCCAAGTGGCGTGACAAAATAACTTCAACAATTTTCACTCGATTTATTTCAAATTTAAATGTTATGTTCCTAATTGCATTTCGCGGAGAAGTACGTACGGAATTGCTGATCAATCGAAAACTTATCATTTTATGAGCAATTTTATACATTTTTCACTGAAAATTCATTTCTTAAGTTCAAATACCTACAGCTTTTGAATAAAACAATGTTTCTTAAATTCCGTACGTACTTCTCTAGGTATTCTAATGTAGATTGACGAGATGTTTTGTTTTTTGTTCTAGGTAAAAAATTGTGGATGCTAAGTATCACGTCGCGGAGCGCCTAAAAAAAGATAACAAAAGAAAATATTAGCAGTCGGCCATTTGGTACATCGAAAAAAAAAAAAAATTCTGACAGCTTGATATGCATACTAAATAGATGTGTAATTGATTTTACAAGTGAATCACTTGTTCATAAGAAAAAAAATGGTTAAATTCGCACATGATTTTATACCCGCTACTGTGGCCTAACCCCTTAATAATTTCTCCTTAGTAAACGCTCATTGAGATTATTTTTCCAAAATAACATGTGCGCTCTAAATACACCCATGTCTTCGAGTCTGATAAACATTTTGGTACTGGCAAAAAAAAGTATATTTACTCCGAACAAAAAAAAACGTCAAATGTACAGAATTTCCTTTATACAAAAGAATCACGTTGCTCGATATAAATAGGTCTATTTCGATGAATGTATCCATTTGAATCAACGCTAAAAGTCATGGGCTTTCAATACCGCAAAATGCAATGTGGAACAACAACCCACTTCTTTGGCGCCATTCGCCAATGACATCATCGTACAATCGTAAACGTGGGAAAAGCCATTGTACGAGAATTAATATTTTTTCCGTCGCTTCGAACGAACGAGCCCGAAGTTTCAATTCAAGCTTCTCCAGAAAGGAGATTCTCCAGCGACACACGGCCAAAACTGTTGCATAGGAATAGCCGTGCGGAACGACACGTTGGAGGCACGGGAGTAGACGAGGTCGTGAATATTCACGAGTCCCCTCTGTTCTATAAATGCATCGCCCGAGACGTGCAAATTTGTTGCAAATTTATAGTTTGACGGATATCTATTCATGCATGAACCCTTTTCATATTCATACCGGGCCTCACCGAGGCAAAAGCAACCTCTACTCCGCATGAATCTGCAACGGCACAATCTCTTTTCATTTTTATTATCGTCTATTTCGTTCGCCTTATTTTGGTACATTAAAACGCGACATTTCAAACGAAATCGTAACAATCAAACACGGAGCAAAAAAGTATTTAAACATTACCCAACGTACCCAACCCCTCGAGGCTACGACGCAAAAGAAAGCAGGCAAAAAAATGTTGGGAATTCTCGGGAAGAAAGAAAAACCACTTGGCCTTCAAAGGGACCTGGGATATATGACTTGCTTGACTGTCCTGTGTGTCCGTGAGTGTGTGCGTAGCCTTGCGTCTCGTCATACCCGCAGTCTTGGAAGGTAGAATTAGAAACGGAGCTTGGGTAGGTCTCCCCTTATTCGGAAAGGCTTCGAGTGCAATAACGTTCGCAGGATTCTTGGCTGAGCGTTACAAAGGTCGCGGCAGTGTGGCAGACCTGCGCGTTAAGCGTAGACGGGGAGAAGACCGGGTCAAAAGTTCACCGGTTAATCTTGCTACCGAATACACACACACACACACACACACACACACACACACACATGCACGCACATGTATACTACGCACATGCGCACATGCAACACCCACGTCTATATCTATCTGTATATATATTTAGTGAATCATCCCTTTGTTTCGCGCGGGGAGCAATTTTGGATTCACGACCATAGGCTTCTTTTATGGTACTTCCTAGTTATCGTTCAACCATACTAGGTGGGCAACTAAGTTCCCGGGTTTCACACATGGATGGCGCTAGCGACACATGTAGTCGGCATGCAGGTCTGAAATAGGGTGTCTTTATAGCTTGGACATCTGTTAAGAATACCCAGTCGTAATATAAACAAATATCGCAAAACAACGACCTTTTTTCTAACCTCGAAAATGTCAAAGTTTGTGCCCAATAAACAGCATTTGCGGGAAGCGGGAAGCCACTTCCGAAATTTTGCTCTTGCGGCTTATACCTTTTTGATTTGTGCACTATTGGAAATTCTACTCTATTTCACTATATTTATTTTGATACATTGTTCGTATATATTTTTGACCTATGAACTTCTGGGCAATCATTTTAGCCTTTTGGTGTTAGGAAACCGAATGTTTGGAAATTTCTAAATGCTTGTCAGGAGTTACCCATGGGTTGTGGATGCACCAGGGTGAGTCGTGGAATAGAATTTAACAACTACCCTTTTGATTGTGTTGGGAGTAGGGATGTGAATTATGTAAAAAAAAGTATGTAAAAAGAATGTAAGGAAATTGTGACAGTGGAGGATGATCTTTTTCTCATTTAATTTGTACAGAAAATTCAGTTTTCACGTTGACATGAAGCGAGGACTAATTAACGGTCGTTGAATCCAGTCGGAAATTTTCAAAGTTCGTCTTTGCAGGTTTAAAGAACTTTGTTGAGCATGTCGAGATGTTCGAAAAAGCTTTTTACACAAATTACACGTCGTTGAAAAGTTAGTGCATCATTTGAGAGAGTTGGAGCGTGCCGCGAGTTTTTCGAAAAAGACACATTTTTACCAATTCCGAACCATAGCAACGATGTAATTTAGTAGTGATGACTCAACATTTGTTAAAGTCGAAGCGCGAACTAAAAATCTCGTACACACATGCACATCTTCCGAAAATTTTCTCCCGAATGATTTTTCTGCCATTTCCAAACATTTTGAACATATTTTTATCGACGTTTCGAAGAAAAAAAAACTCCGAAAAAAAAACTCCGAAAAAAAGTACTCATTGGACCGATTTCAATCGGATTTGGATGAAGGTGACTCTTGAGAGTTCACTTCTGAGGGACGGAAAGAATACTTCTCGATGCCCTATATGCACGCATAAGAGATTCGAGTGTTGCAACGAGGAAAGAAGAACAATAAAATAAGAGATTCGGGTATAGTAAATCCTCCGAGCTCCCAAGACTTTCCTCCTTTTTTGTCGTAGCTTCAAGTTGTTCCCGAACTTTAAGTTTCCCGAAACGTTGATCCGGGAAACGATCGTCGTGGCATAAAACCGCCCGATAGAAGTGGGCTGTAGCTCAGGTGATCGCGAAGCATTGTTTTTTCGCCCTTTTCCCAATACAAAGTACCAGAAAAATTGGAAGCACAAGGCAAGCAGGGTAGAAAGGCAATTTCCCGGAAGTTCGATATTCTTTTGACGGCAAAAAAATCAATCGGCCACAAAATGGTAGCTCGGAAATGAAAATCGAAAAAATCCTTCTGAGGTCCTTAGTTTATACAAAACGTTGTTTTTATATTCTACAGACTGTTTTTCGAAACGCCAAAAATGGCAAAAGTGCTTAAAAACAGTTTTTTCCCGAAGCTTCGCCTTTGCAGAGAAATTTTTTTGGATCCTCTCTGTTGACGTAACGTGCGTCACTATATCGATGAGCCTCCTTTAAATTTTTCAAAAGTCTCCATGCTGAAAGCTCAACAGCCTTGGATGCGATGAATTTTCTGAAAAATGTTCGCATGGAATCGCTATATTCTTGAGCGAGTTGAATAAAAAATTGGTAAATTAATATTTGTCCCCATTGAATTCAATTTTGACATTAATTACGAAACGAATTGTTGCCTAGCATTTTTTGCTTCCATCTTTCTTCGTAGATATGACATTGCAGGCTTCGACAATCACCCTTCAAGTACCCTTCAGCCAAAATCTGAGGAAAATGTCGCATTCCGTATGTTCTTTAAGGGGGGAGATACCTTTTGGCGAAAAAATTCGCTAATTTTCATGATTTTTTTAAAAGGAAAAATTTCTCCACCCCTTTTGAGACTTAGAGTATGTTCTATTACCACTTTTGTCTGTTACATGGTTTTTCAAAGATAAACTTTAAAAATGGCGGATGTATGGCACGGTTTTCCGAGCTGCATTTTCAAAACTAACGTGACGTATAGCTAAAAAACTAATCGACCGATTCTGATAAAATTTGGTATAAATCTTTCTAACCTTCTTGTCTGAAACATTACCATACAAGTCCTTAAAAAAGAAAAAAAAATTTATTGCAAAATGTAGCCTTTTTCGAGAAAATCGATGTCTTGGTATCAAAGCGTACCATTCCATCGATTTTCAACATTCCTCACTTTTGCCTGGTTCATATTCTGCGTATAAGTGATAATGAAAGAAAAATCTTCGTTTGTTTTTTTTCGATTAATCCCCCAACCCGTTTAGAAGACCGCCCCATACCTCTGCCATTTAAAAAAATTATCTTAAAAAAATACCATGTAACAGCCAAAAGTAGTAACAAAATATACCCTAAGTTTCGAAAATGGTAAAGAAATTTTTTGCCTTGAAAAAAGAATCATAAAAGTCAGCTTTATTTTTCTCGCCTAAAGGTATCTCCCCCCTTAACACACAATATTATTTGCGCTACAAACGCCGAGCGCAGGCTTCTGTCGGTAATTTTATTTTTCAAGCTTTACTATACTCGCAGAGTACATACGCGCCGACCTCAAAATACATTTTGAGGACGAGGATTGCTGGTAACCGAGTTCAAGAGATGCCGCGGTGGACGTTCAGAAAGGTGAGCTCAGTGACTAATCAAGAACGTCTCAAGCTGACATTCCAGTGGAACGCTTTGCCGTCGTATCTTTTGAGTCGGAAATAAATACTCTCCAGAGCTCCTTGGCATTGCGAATAATTTTTCTCGTTAAATGTACGACTCAAGGTGGAATAGTGAGTGGTGATTAAAAACACACCTGTTTGTAGTATCTCTAGAGATGTTACTGCTCCAGGTATAATATATATCAGGTACAATGTTAAAAAAATATTATTGAAGTGGTCCAAAAAAGTACCAGATATGAAATTAATTTTTAAGAACTTTTAATGAACACCTAGGAACCTCGAAATAATCCCTAGAAGCCTCAAAATAAATCCCCAGGTACGACAGAAGAATCCCTAGAAACCTCAAATTAGTTCTCAGGGACTTTAAATTAATCCCTGGGAAATATTGGAATAGGAAACCCAAACGTGTCAAACGTCAGACTAATCCCCAGGGACCTTAGATCAATACACAGGAAATACTGAAATGAGAAACCAAACACGTGCTAGACATCAGACTAATCCCCAGGGACCTCTTATCAATCCCTAGGAAATATTGAAATAGGGAACCAAAAATGTGCCAGACGTCAGACTAATCCCCAGGGACCTCGGATCAATCCACAGAAAATACTGAAATAGGAAACTTAACACGTGCCAGACGTCAGACCTCAAATCAATTCCTAAGAAATAGGAAACCAAAAACGTGCCAGACACCAGATCAATCCCCAGGGACCTCAAATCAATCCCTAGGAAATATTGAAATAGAAAAACAAAGACGTGCCAGACATCAGACTAATCCCCCAAGGACCTCGAATCAATCCACAGCAAATATTGAAACAGGAAACCAAACACGTGCCAGACGTCAGACCTCAAATCGATCCCTAGGAAATAGGAAACCAAAAACGTGCCAGACGTCAGACCAATCCCCAGCGACCCACATTAATCCCTAGGAAATATTGAAATAGAAAAACTAAGACGTGTCAGACATCAGACTAACCCCCAGGGACCTCAAATCAATCCACAGGAAATATTGAAATAAGAAACCAAACACGTGCCGGACGTCAGACTAATCCCCAGGGACCTCAATGTAATCCGTAGAAAAAGTTTATAGGAACGACCAGAAAGGAACCACATGTCTAATTAATCCCGAGGGAATGCATATTCCCTAGAGTGGAGAGTTCTGTTGTAACGAAGGTAGCGGATTGCCTCGCAAACTTTTCGAAAGCTGTTGAGTTTTACAAACTACCGAATCCTCATCGAATGTCTGACCAACTCCCGACTCGACCACTTTTTTGCTCCCGCAAAATATTTCTAGTCCGAACATGAAGCATTCTGTAGAAGCAATTATTACGACAAGTTGGTTTGATCGAAGCAATTGCAAAATTTACCTTCGTCAATCGCACAATTGACGAAATGAAGGGTTAAGCAATATACAGAGGACGCGAATGTTCCAAAATACTACAAGTGTACGCGACAATTAAGTAACGAGGCAGCTTGCGAGCTTGATGAGGCTGTTGTTACCTTCGACCCTACGACCCCCCCCCCCCCCCCCCAACTCCACCGCGACCTCGTTAATTTAATTAAATTCCCTTTCAACGTATTTGCATGGCCGTAGGGAGCGTCAACGAGCTATCAGCGCAATTTTCCCTAACGAGCCAAATATACACCGGATCGTTTATCGGGAATTCTCCGATCGCTGTCGATCGACAGATGTATACGTGTACCTGCGAGTGTACGTCGAGTTTGCGCTTTCGCTTTGTTATTCGCGTTTTTTTCCATTCCCCTGCGTTAACAAATGTTTTTTTTTTCGAGCTTGTGGGCTTTCCTTCTCATCCAACGTTTGGTGGCTCCGCAATCAATTTTAATTGGAACATCTTCCTTTTTTTTTTAATCCTCAACTTCGACTTCCTGTTCTCGACTTTCCAAGATCAATTAAAACCTGGAAATTATCCGATGTCTCGAGAATTCCATTTTTTTTCGTTATGCTTTTACTAATCACTATTTTTTATTAACTAATTTTTTTCATTGGGAAAGATGATTAGTGTGTGTGAATTTAAAATTTTGCCCGATGAAACGACCCTCCGTAAATTTTGGCAGAATAGAAAAAATGGCCGTTGCTTCCTCACGCAAGTACCTCTGTGACCTCGACTCGAACACCCCACCCGAAAGGTCTGCCCGAAAGCTCGCTTGGGATTTACCCTGAGCGTCAACGACCGATAAACCTAAGCGAAGCCTGCCTAATATCGGAGCGCAGGCAGGGTCGGCTTGGGGCTAACAACCGTTGCCTGGTAACCACATATTTTTGTACATTCACGACACGAAGGTTAAAAAAAAAGCTGCGCCAAATTCTACGAAATCCCGTGTAAAACGAGTTCTCGTGAAAACGGCTCATCTCGTGAAAATTTCCAATCTTATAACTTCAAGTTTTGAAAATCTGAAATAATCCATGGAAATAGCATTCGATGAGTTGTTTCGTGTAAAATGATCGCAGTTTCGGTCAAAGAATTAGTTTAAAAAAAAATAGAAAAACACTTTAAAAAAGAGGATGTTTTTAGACATCTTCAATTCGTTGCAAAAAAACACAAACGTATGTGTGTATGTATATATCTATATATTTATGTATGCTCATTTTATAAATATATCCATGCAAATTCTATTTTAGTACGTCTTTTTTGTAAAATGTCGAAAATTCAACACACACACTAGTCTCACTTTTTGTGATGTAGAACAATTTTAAAGAATGGTGAAATTGAAATGAAAAAGGGAGTGAATCCTAAATTGATAAGATGTAGTGCCTTACAAGGAACATCACTTGAGGGATTATGTGGGTTAAAAAGGTCAATAAATGAATTGTTTTTATTTTATTATCTAATGGTACATTATGTCTAGAATATTCTCCCGAAGTTTTAAAGCAATCGGAGTAAAAGTGTAGGAGAGAGAAAGCCTTTGGGAATTCCCCCCGTTGGGAAAGACCGACCGGGAGCGACGCAGGTATATCGCATTTTTCTCAAAGTACTATTTTCGAAATCGGTGGACACGATTTCTCGAAAACTAATGCACCGATCTTATCGAAATCCTACGCAAATTCTCGATCTTATCGAGAACCTACACAAATGACCGACACAAAACGAAACATTTAAGGATGTTGCGTCCCAAATCGCAAATGATGATAAAATTCTGAAAATTTGGTATGTTTTTGTATGAAGTATTTCAGAGGTCGTGCAAAAATTTCACGACAATTAGGAGGCTCGTTATTCAACAATTAACATTCACAAATTAAATGTTGTTTTATGGAACCTGATGTAACTTTGCAATAAGTTTTTTTTTGACCTCTCAATTTTATAATATCTACAATATACTGAAAGCAACGGAAACAAAACGAAGTTTATTGATAAATTTTTTTTTATTTCTTTTACAAATTGTTCCAAAATGTTTATTTTTTAATAACGAGCTTCTTAATCGTCGTGAAATTTTAACACGACCTCTTAAATACTTCATACAAAAACATACCAAATTTTCAGAATTTTCTTATCATTTTTTATTTCAACCCTTGAGGAGGTTGAAGTAATGATGATAGAATTCTGAAAATTTGGTATGTTTTTACATGAAGTATTCAGAAAGTCGTGTAAAAATTTCATGACGATTAAGAAACTATTTATTGAACAATTAACATTAACATGTTTCATAGGGACTCAACATCCTTAATGAAAAATTTGGAACCATGAGTGGGTGAAAGAAAAGCACGTAAAAAGTTGTTTTTGTAAGCTCACTTCTTATTCGAACGGGAAGTAGCATGAACATTTGCATTAGACAGATTTTTCCAATACAGCCGTCTCAACTCTTCGGCAACGTATTCAATGAGTTCCCGCTTTTGTCACTTCGTCGGACATTTGATCGCTCTACGGGCTCAGAAGTACGGGACACCTCGACCGTTTCAATACGACGAACGAAAAAAGCATGAGAAATTCATTACGGAAAACGATTTGATAATGAGCAAGCGAAAATACGAGGGATGCGAAGGTCGCTTCTTTTTCGTCCCTTTTTCACGTCTGGCTCCTTCCACAGAGATCTGTGTTGGAACGGATGTCGGAAAAAAGCAAACAAGAGCAATATACTAAAAGCGAGCAGCAATTTCGATCGGTCGGTTCAATTAACACGCTCGCTCTCGTGACACGAAGTTAACCTTTTAAGGACGGGGAAATTTTCATTGAAATCGACGTATTTTTTTACATGAAAGGTATCATTGAAATCGATGTATTTCTCAATTGGAGTCCCAAGCCTAACTGCTGGTCGATATATCGACCAGCCCCTTCCGCAACGAAAAGTCCAATTCTAGAAATTTATTTAAAAAAGTTTGAAAGCCTATGTAACTTGATGCGCTGAATAAGGGAAAAACAATGAAAAAAATCCTGATGGCATCCTTGACCTAGAAAATCGCCGTTTCAAGGTCAAATTTTTTTCTCTGCTAGTATCGCCTCAAAATTTATATACTCACATTGTGGATGCACTGAGTACAACAAAATAGGCATATATGTTGTAAATGTCATCCTGGAGAATATTTCAAGGACGCCAGTTATTATTCGTATTCAGCGTATCAACAAAGGTAAGTACGCCAACTTTTAGGCCAAAAGAAATTACGTTGAAATGGCAATTTTCAAGGTAAAAAAAACATCCAGACATTTTCACAATATTTTGGCCATATTCAATATATTAAGTTTTCCGTGAAAAACATTAAATATTATGTGCCCCCCTGGCTAGTCGATATATCGACCACTCCTGTCCCTAAAAGGTTAACGGGTTACAACTAGCTAGCAGTAAAAAAAAAAAAAGAAATTTCCGAGCATTTTATTTTGGAAAAACGTGGACAGATTTTCTTTTTTTACATTCAAAAGTATGGTTTCGAGTATCTTTTGCAATGTTTGTATTTAAAATATTCATAAATCTGGTGGGTTAAATGCTTCGTACAGACCGAAATACAAAAATCAAACACCCATTTAGATTTTGCATGGAATTATTTAGCGCTTGGACGAAGGCTTTAATAAAATATTGATTTTTGAAAAAAAAAATGGCCTCGGTCCGAAGTGAATGTATCCATTTTCAGTGAAAAAACGCTCTATTTTCATGGATAAAGAAAAACTATACATCGACAAAAAATCGTTTGTTCAGGCACTGCTTTTCGATATGGAAAATTTGCTTGTAAAATTTGGAGTTAATCGAATGCAATGATTTTTGCTATATAGCGGTCACCGGTTTTGAAAAAGTAATTTTGAAATAGTCGCGTTTGCGGAGTTTCGGGATAATTGACGAAATGTTACCATTTGATTCAAATTTGTAGGATGAATTCTTTGTCATATACCGAATGCAACCTCCAAATTTTAAGGGGTCTTCTCACTTTGGACGCTAAAAAAGGCTATTTTCATGAATTTTTTCGAAAGGTTTATATTATAGACATTGATATAAAAATTGTTATACTTAATACAGTCCGACCTCCCAATAAGAACGCAAAAACCCCTAAGGGGAAGAGTTTTAGAGTACTCCCGCCAGGCGCGCGTTCCGCGCTCGCTGACTCTTTCTGTCTCTCTCTTTCTTTCCGGCATGCAAGGTTCTGAATAAGAACGGCCGCTCCAACGAGTTTCAACTTGTAGCCCATGCGCAAGACGTTCTCTGTCGCATTTGTTTTTAACAAAATAAGGAATTGTTTTTTTTCAATATTGTTCATACATATTAGTAATTGGATAATAGTGGATGATCACCAACGATATAAGATGTCACAGAAGAAACGAAAAACAGACTGTTGTTCATGAAGAATAGTTTGTTGTAAACCCAAACAAAGTCTGTACCGCAAAGTAGTACTACTTCTACCGAAAAAGAAGACACTGAGAAACTGCATTTCTCTGAGACTTCATATTCAATGGAGGAATTCGGCTCCCTTGAAAATATTCCACCTTCAGTTGAATGCCCCATGGATCAAAATGACTCACACAACGAAAATCATTTTAATCATTTACCTGAATCTTTGGCTATTTTGTGCGACAATCTTCAAATATACAGACATTACTTGTCATAAATAGAAATAATTTTTTTATAATTGTTTCGAAAAATGCACGCGTTCGATTAACAAAAAGTGCTGATTTCGTATTGTATAGCAACATTTCTTCATAGTATAAGGAGAATGGTTTGAAACGCAAATGTGCATTACAATATTTATCTCATTTTACTTTTCTAAGCTCTCCTAGGCTGGGCGTTCTTATTCAGAAACCCGCACGCGAAAGGACTCGAGCTCGGGGTTCAAGTCGGAGTGGGGGAAGCGTTCTTATTGCGGGCGTTCTTATTGGGAGGTCCAACTGTAAATACACTTTCGAAATACGTTTTAAAAAATGTACTCATTTCAGTCACTATTTATAAACGAAAATGGTAGTTAAAAAAATGTCCTAAAAATTGTAGGTCTCCGCTGCTGATGAAATCTCGGAGATGGATCATCCGAAACAAAAAAATCAAACGGTTTTAGATTCAGTATGTTAACGGCTATAGCGCATATCATACGATTCCTGATATACGCAAAAATAACAAAATGGCGGACATTGTTCAAGAAAAAAAAACAAAAAACGTGTTTTTTCACCGTTTTTGGCAAAAAAATAGTAAATATAAAAATTTCAAAACATCCTTGAAATGCGTTATAGCTATAGTTGTAAAGAATATGTAGTTAAAATTTTATAACGATCGGTTCAGTAGTTTCGAAGATTTTATCAACAAGCCTCCGAAAAATGTTGTTTCAAAAAAAACCACGCTCAAAGTTTCTTTGGGTTACATAAATACATAAAATTTTGTTTTATGTATTTCGAAAGTGTATTTAATAAGTTTAACGACTTTTCCATCAATATCTATAATATAAAGCTAAAAAAATTATAAAAATAGCCTTTTTTACCGTCTAAAATGAAAAGACGCCTTACCGATTGAATGTAAAGTTTGAAAAAAAATACCGTTCCTCGCAGAGTTAAGATCCGAGTAACAAAATGCCGAAGTCCATGTGAGAACAATTGACATTTGTCTGGGAGAAGCTAAACTCCAGAGCTTTTTCCCTTATATCCTCATCGGTACAGTAGCCCGGTGCCGTGTGCTATTCACAGAGCGAAAAGTTGCAATCGCAATATCCGCCGCAGCCTCCGGCTCCACAGCTGAAGACGACAGCTCACAAGTGTTCGCGTATCTTCCTTTGTTCTTTTTGTATGTGCCCACGTGACTCATTTTTTCTTTGGAAAATGCCGCGCTGCAAAGCAGTCCGCTATACTCTAAGACTCAGTCAGTAGCAGTATAACGCCCGCGAAACGGGTACTCGTTTATAGCGACGAAGTAGGACGCCGGAAGCAGCGAGAAGAAGCCGAGATTGTAGACGCCACAATATCGAAAACTCTTCACATATTGTGACGCACGTAACGCTCAAACACAGCGAGAGTTTCCGATATTTTCTACCCTCCTGTGAGAAGGAGAAGACTTCGTCGAGCACCCCTTCGAGTCGCCAGCTTGAAGAGAGAATCTCTGACAATTCCAAGGCGAGGAACGATTTCGAGAGCGAAGAATATCATGGAGACACTTTGCCCGATGGAATGGAGCGGGGAGTTCAAATTGGTCCTGGGTAGAAAGAGCTTCACCGAGTTCTGACTCAAAAACCCACGATCAGCTGTCGATTTGACATCAGCAAGGGTGTCGCCGAATCGCTTGGACAATGAAAATTGGTCCTAACCGATTGGATCAAAGGAACCAAACTGGTTCAACAGACCACTTGTCATTCTTGGCCCAATTAAATTGGACCCGACGGTATTCGATGCAAAGTTCTTC
This sequence comes from Ophion costatus, assembly GCA_951751655.1. Taxonomy (NCBI): domain Eukaryota; kingdom Metazoa; phylum Arthropoda; class Insecta; order Hymenoptera; family Ichneumonidae; genus Ophion; species Ophion costatus. The sequence continues at coordinate 26,623,488 of OX632363.1, forward strand.
AGTAGTCACGAATTGTCCATTACCATCTTCGACAAGCCATCAGCTGAGCCAGGAGTCATTTGCATTTGGATTCTAGTTCCATCTCTGCGGCAAGTCATGATAACGATTTTACATCAACTATCTTGTCTCTAGGCCCAGACTAGTGTCATCTCGAATCACCAAACCGATGCTGATAACACACTGAAACTCTGGCACTCTTAGCTGGACATAAAATGAAGTGGAAGCATTGCAGAGTGGCTGGAGACATTCTTCTGCCATACATCGCCTGGATTCATCGACTACGAAAGCAGCTGCACGTCAGGTGACTCATCCATTCATTAGGATGAAGATTCCGTAATACGGGAAGACACGAACGAAAATGGTGTTTAATTTGCCGGGAGCTCCTTCGAGCCTGTCATCGACACCCAGTGCAGGCTGACATAGCTCGAGAGCCGGCAGACGAGAGGTTCAACAGGAGGGATGGGTTTCGGGAGAAGACGGTGTCGGAAGGTTTGAAGTGCAAAGTGTAGAGGAGCCGAGTGGCGACAGCGCGGCACAGAAATCCCCTCGGCTCATTTTAATTACCTTGTATTCTAAGCGGATTCCTCAACTGCCACGACTGCATACTCGTTATTTGTTGGTATGTCCTCCTCTCACCTGCACCCCGCTTCTGAGTTGATTTGTGCTCTGCTGGCGTGAGAAGAGGGCCCTTCTCCTATTCTAGTCAGCCTACGACTTAATATTATTTAAGGGCTCGGCAAAAACTTGAAATTTGCGAAAATATGATTTTTTCGTTGCATAGTTTCGTAGCGTAGAATCTTAACTTCAATTTGTCACGGAGATTTGGCCAAAATTCCAAAAACTGACTGAATTATGACGATTTTTGGAAACGGTCGGATCGCCCACTGCATGACGGCATACCACTGCGACTTACCCTTTTCTTTTTAAGGTAGTCCTATCGACAGGCTTCAATTCATAGGATTTTCACAAATATTTTTTGAACTTCACCAAATATATTAATAATCGTTTCTGTAAAATTTCAGGGTCGCTTATCGACCTTATTACAGAGAAAAAAATATAAAAATTGCGTACTTTTGTGAAGGAATCCCGAGACGACGTACAAAAACCCAATTTCCGGTCGGTACAAAAGTGTTTACAATAGTGAGAATCCGTGAGATTCTTAAAAGTAATCAGATTTACATACTTGACACTTGTAGTAATGCAATGCTCTCAGAAAAAAATACGCTTATTGACCTAATTTTCATGTAATATCAAGTTTAATTTGAACTTCCGGTATTGGATTTATTACCACTTGCTACGATAAAGAGACGTGACACCAAGGCCACAGCTGACTGTAGTCGTAACCTCATCTCACTCATTCGAATTTCCACACATATTTCATTTTTAACCGACATATTTCGCCGACACAAATTTTCCACGATTTTTTACCAGTCGTGGCCCGAATACAATGCTTTACATTTCCCGCAACTGACATTGTTTCGACAGATCGACGTTGAAAGGAAGGAGGTTAAACTCGCCTGAATGAGTAAAAAGAGACAGAGATAGAACCAATGTTGCCAAATATCAGACCTAGAAATACTACGCGAATCCTTGGAATAGCTATTTTTTCATTTTTCTAATTAAATGTGAACATTCGTTAAACAGTTTACAAATGGAAAATTTTAGTTATTACAAATCACTTTTTTTGCACATATTAAAAATATAAATTGTACAGGTCTCAAGTATGATCAGTGGTATGATTAGTGTGAAGCGATAGAACTACCGTTTATCTCGAAAGTATGTTTTATGAAATTGGGTAAGTCATATCTCGAAGTCTATTCGTCCGACTCCTTTAAGAGGGAATGATACCTTATCGCAGTCGGTATGGTAGAACGATGATAGATTCCCACGAATCTCTGAAACGGCTCTTCAGATCCCTTCGAAACTTTGCCAAACGACGTCAAATAGATAGATGAATGGCTCTCTTCTTCTCAAATTTTCTGATTTTGAGAAAAAGAATGTAGATTGGCTTATGATAACCCAATCTACATTTTTTTTCTCAAATTCGGAAAATTTGAGGAGAAGACAGCCGTTCGTCTATCTATTTGACGTCGTTTGGCAAAGTTTCGACGGGATCTGAAGAGCCGTTTCAGAGATTCGTGGGAATCTATAATCGTTCTACCATACCGACCGCGATAAGGTATCATTCCCTCTTAAAATTCGGACCGAGTGTAGCTCATGAGATTTTCGATCGTGTGTCTCAATGATTTTTCGATATGTTTACCTCTTTGTTAATAACAACTTATGGAAATTGATATTTTTTGTCGAAAATCGCACTTTTTTCCACCGCTCGTCATTTTCGTAATAATCAAAATTTCAAAAAAGTATGCGGTCATACGAAAGTTTGAGTATTATCCTAAAAGTACATTTTTGATTTTTCATTTCTGATTATCCCAGCTGTCGAAAGCACCTAAACCCATTGGCAACGCAGCAAGGGCGGCACTTTCTTTAAATAATAATAACTTCATTGTTTATTAATATTTCATACATTAAACATAAGACTATGTATTGATTATGTGTAAAATGCCGACCTCGTCATCCCGCTAGCCTCATGATAAAAAAATATTGAAAATGACCTTTATTTTAAATCCATTAATCTTGTGATGTAATAATGGCTCTTTTGATAGCTCCCCCCTATCTGCGTGATATTACATGACATTGCATCCGCCCACTTCCCCATGCCGTCCACCGCGGCAAGGATAACAAAATCGACACTAAAAATCAAAAAGCTACCTAACGCTGCCCCCGTTTCATTGAATTCTCCAACGCTGTCGAACCCCACATCATTAAACGCTTCCAGCATCCAAGGATAGAAAAAAGAATATCATCCAGCCTGAATCAAAGCTCACCCCTTGAGAACTCGCAGTTCAAAGTAACGAAATGCGCATCCGGTGTCCGGTCATTGGGGGAGAAAAATGGAAAAAAAACGACCGCACCATTTTGCGGATGGGTGGATTTTCCCTGAGACGTTTAAGTACCGATGCACGAAGGTGTTGGGCGCTGGAAAGCAAAAGCCTCGAGCGAAGGTGTTAATTGCGTTTGCGACGCTTTTCATCGGGCCCACCCGAGACACTTAGCCGTGCTCTTGTTTGTCTCGAGTGTTTGTCCGGAGATGCAAACACACCTGAACGAATGGGCACGAAACACAAACACCAATCCTCGTGGCCGACAGTCTGTACATGTTCAACGCACGTATAGCACTACTTTCGCGTACAAGTTACCGCAATGGCAAAAGAAAACCTATTGATATTACTTAGATGCGTCTATTTGATTTTTTAATCAGAATTAAATAGATTTTTCGTTGAATCAAGATTATCCTATTGCATTCCTTTATTGGAATGATTTATTTTTAATGTATTCATTTCTTCAAATCAAGATCTGATTAATATCGTCTAATAACTAAATATTTTATTTATTCCTATTAAATCTGTGATTCGATTTCATCTGCTCAACAAACAATCAAGTTGAATCAATGATGTATCGGTTTATTTATTCAAATTTAAAGTAAATAGAATTTTCGTTCAGTCAAACATTTTTCTATCGATTGAATAAATGGCTGGTCTTTGTTGCAACAAATACTTACTCATTTGAATCAAGCTATTGACGAATGTTTGTTTAGGGTAGAGAGGGGAGAGAGAGGAATTATATATATATATATAATTTGATATTTGAATTGCTGGAATTCGGATTCTGGTTGCTCTGGAAAAATTGGAAAAATGTTTGGCGTGGTTTTGCTCAATTTCGAGGCATTGTTATATTTATATAAGAATGTTCATGGAAAAAACGGAAATGTGGGTCGAGGAGTCCGAGGATACGTCCCACTCGTCGTAAAGTGCTTCATACGTTCTCTATGTGAGCGCAAGCTGAGATGCGCGGGAAGTGCATACAAGGAGAGGAATCCGTGCAACGTCGAGATATTTCGAGACAACGAAACGCGATATCGAGACACCGCGATTGTTCAGTGCTTGCGCAATCTTAGCTTTTGCATGTACTTGGCGTCGATAAGGTCGTTGATTTTTATCTATTTTTTTTTTTGAAACGATATATCTATTCGATTCGTTGAAATATAAATAAGACAATCCGATGAATACAGCGACGCTTATTCGCGTCTTATTTTTTACGTTAGTAAAATGTTTTTTGCTTTTCTTCAATTTTAGGCAGAAATTCATCGAATTTTCTTAGAACGTTAGTACGTTTTTATAGATACGGACGTTTTATATAAACGTTTTATATTGAGAATGCTCGGAAAGTGTCCGCTTCTTTTTTAGAAACAAATGCATATAAATGTGGAAAATAATGTAAAATAAATAAAAATTAATATTATATGAAATGCGGAATGTGTAGAGATAAATTTCTGACATCAAACTGTTCGAAAATTTGACATTAGAAAAATGAACTGTGTCTCCTGTGATGACACGTATGTTGAATTTTGTAGTATATCGTGTAAAATTTAGAATATAATGTAAAATAAATAAATTTGAATGGGATTTAAATTTAAAAAATAAAAATGAATATGCATAAAACGCAAAATATGTATAAATAAATTTTTAACATCAAACTGTTTTAACATTTGACATTGGAAAAATTAACTGTGTCCCCTATAGCGGCACGTGTTTGAAGCTTTCACCTTCGCTGGGTCTTATTTTGATGCTGCATGTTCCAAATTAAAATTGGCCGATGAAAATCAAACATTTATTAGATAATTCCGATATTTCTATTTTTTAAGTATAACAGTATTGAGATTGAGTAATTGTAAAAATACCGAATTAGAATTATGCTTATACTCGCTTGTTCATTTCCCCTAGATCCTACAATTTTCCGAACCCTAATACTTCTCGCCGTATAATTGAGTAACGGGGCTAACGTGCGAAGCATTTAAGGCTCCTACAACGACCACCACTTAAGGAGTTACGCCTAATTCCAAAAGTCGAAAATTCACTTTTTTCAATACCGATACATTTTGACAGTATATCATTATATAAATTCCTGAAAATTTCGAGGTGATCGGATCAAAATTGCCAGATTTGTAGGTTGTTATGTTGACACCCGTCGGAACGCTCGGAGCTTCGTTCGAAACATTAAACGCTTTTGTCTCGAAAGTACGTTTTCAAAGTCGGTGAGCAAAATATCTCAAAAATGACTGCATCGATCTTTCTGAATTTTTAGGGCTTTTTCTAAATTAAAAAATCTAATATTTGATCAAAGATTTTTTTTGCCAATACTTCGATATACTTTCCGATTACTTTCGGTTTGGTGTACTTTCGATTTGATGAACGAAAAACGTCCATTTTTCGCAAAAATTACGACTCTCACTTTGAACACGCGCCATTTTTTTTAATTTGACAATCCGGTAGTTGCTTCAATTAATCATAAAATAAACTAATACACTAACGAAATCGAATATAATTGAATATTTTGATGCAAAAAATTACAGAGAGTTCTTTAGGTGATACTTTTACGAATACCTAATTTTCGTTCAAGTTTATCATTACGTGATTCTTAAGGGGTCTTCTCACTTTAGGCGCTAAAAAAGGCTGGATGATTTTTAAAAAGATATTTATATTATAGATATTAATATAAAAGTTGTTACACTTATTAAGCACACTTTCAAAATACATTTCTTTTTAAATGAATTTATTTAAGTCACTACTTAAAGACGAAAACGCTAGTTAAAAAAATATCCTAAAAAATTGTAGGCCTGCGCTGTTGGTGAAATCTCGGAAATGGATTATCCGAAACAAAAAAATGAAACGATTTTAAATTCAGTATGTTAATGCCTATAGCACATATCATACGATTTTTTATATATGCAAAAATAACAAAATGGCGGACACTTTTCGAAGAAAACAAAAAAACGTGTTTTTTTCACCGTTTATGGCCAAAAGAAGTAAATATCAACATTTTAAAAAATCCTTGATGTGCGTTATAGCTAGAGTTTAAAAAAATATGTGCTTAAAATTTCATAAAGATCGGTTCAGTAGTTTCGAATATTTTATCAACAAGGCGTCAAAAAATATTGTTCCGAGAAAAACGCGCTTAAAGTTTGTTCGGGTTACATAAATACATTTAAAAAAATGTTAATGTAATTCGAAAGTGTATCTATTAAACGTAACAACTTTTATATCAATATCTATAATATAAACCTATAAAAAAAATTCATGAAAATGGCCTTTTTTAGCGTCTAAACTGAGAAGACCCCTTAAGTGACCGCCTTCCATTTTGTTAAAGCTCATATATGTGATAAAGCATTGAAAACTAGTATACGTATATAACGTATATAAATACGTATTCATTCTTTGTCGGCGAAAAAAAGGTTTCAAGGGAGGAAACCACCCCTCAAAGAAAAGCGTGTGGCTAGGTGATTTTGCACTTTCACTGACCTCCAGTCCACCGACCTGAATGAACCAAAAATCAAAATTCATCTAATCCAAAGCTATACAAAATTCACTATAGAAGTACTTTTTAAAAATACAATTAAGGTGTGACACCCCATTTTAAGAGGTAGTTCCTCCCCTTAAAACCGTATTTCAGCCGATAAAAAAAACAACACGCGTCTGATATTTTCCAATGCTTTATCACATACACGAGTTTCAACAAAACCGAAGATGGACACTTGATTGTTCCTCGTCAGTGGAAAAATCTGATCGTCCTTTGAGGCTCCGCGGAAAGCTTTCGACCTAGGGCCCCAATGAAGTTAGGAAAAATGAATCTGGGCCCGACCGAAGACCCAACTTGATTTCCATACAAGGCTCGGTCCTCTTTATTTTGCTTTCCCCTGAGAAGTGGACTTTGTCACAGTACGATCAATTTTTCACTCGCTTTGATCATCCGTTCGAACGAAGTGGCTAAACCTGTAAAACGTCTCGTCAGACTCAATTACGGGGAATCTTTGATGGCTCACGATCGATCGTGGAAATTTAATTATTTCCTTCGCCTTGATACGTTCTTTCTTTCGCAATACGTAACGAAATTGCCAATTCATCGAGCATGCACAGATCAATTAGTGCACCTTGAAATATCGTTACACAACATGCACTGCACAAATTCTATCATCCCTCCCGCCGTACCGACGTTTCCATTGCTCCGGCGGTAATTGACTTTCGGGAAAGCATTTGGCGAGTGAAATCGAAAAGCTCCGGAATCGAGAACCCCCGGTTCGGTTTCGCATATACGGGCGAGGATAACGACCGTGTCTAGCGAGCTTTCACTGTTCCCATATAACTTTATCATTTTCGCGTCAACGTCACGGGCTTCATTCCTCCCGGCAATGCTAATGCGGCTTTTCCAAAAAACTTCGAAGAAAAGGAACCAATTTAATTGGCGTTCGTTAGGGCGGACACCACGGGTCAAAAAATCATTTTTTTCTGCATCTTCTCGTATTCAGAATAAGTGAATACTTTTTTGAATATTAATAAAAAAATGTAAGATTGTAAATGGAGAAAAAAAGGAAAAAATGCGAAGAAAGTATAAATGAATTTGAAAAGTGGAAATTAAGAAAAACGAGTGAATATTGAGGGAAAAAAAAGTGAAATTTAAAAGGGATGAAAGTGAAAATTGAAAAAAAAATGGCAAATAAGTGAAAATTTAAAAAATTGACAAATAAGTGAAAATTTTAAAAATTGAGAACAAAGTCAAAATTGAGCAAGTTACATACGACTTAATGATAGTAGGCAGCAAAACGATTCACTTATACTCAAAATTTCAATCGCGCTTTTCTCGACTTTTTGCGACCTGACCCTAATTATAACTCTAGCTATAATTGTCTGATTTTCAAAGTAAAGAAACCAAAATTTCCGTGGTGCAGTAGCAATTGTTGTACATAGCCGTTTTCTTTCAATTCAGTATTTTGAAGTCCCCGAATATAAGTAAAAACTTCGCCAAAATTACACTTTTTTTAACACCCGCCATCTTGTGAATTTTTTTTGCGAAAAATGGGTACAACAATAAGTACATTTATATCGATTATAAGACCGTTTTATTTTTATTTTTCAGACCAACCATTGTCAAGTTATCGATTCATTCGTTGGACCACATTTTTATACAGTGACTTCATATACCTCAATAACGTTGTTAGTTCTCAATTTTTTAAATAAAAATTTACACGAAATAAGTTCAATGTATGCTCAACGACATAATTTTTTTTTTCCAAATTTCAGACAAATAATCTAGTGGACGAAAAAAATCGTTAAAAACGACTTTTTTCGGCCCGTCACAGTCGCGGCATCCCTGAATTTTGTGAAGTTCGAGAAAGCTCCAAACACAAAAAAGTATATCCCATGATTTTTCATTCGAGTTTTATCATTTCCTTGATATCCACATTTTAATTGGATAAGTATTGATACATTCGTAATAATATAATATATATATATATATTTTAATAACAAAATATGTACCGATAACTATAGTTTAAAATTCCTGTGGGGAACTTAAAATTAGGGTGGGGAGAATGCCCGCTCCAAAAAAGGGCGTGATTGCGTCGTGATGAATGGACGTGTCCTCACGCAATTAAGTAAACGAGGGTAATACGAAAGGGGAGAATAATTGTAACTGAAAAATCCGAATCCACTTGAATAACGACCTCCGTCGTTGTATTCTGACAAATAGAATAGGATGCGAAATAAATAAATAAAAAAATTACCTGAAAACGTCACATTCTCTTGCTCAGTTTTTTAACTTGCGAAAACTTTTTTTTCACATAGGAAACGAATATACACGCTTGTCTGGGCCCGAATATTCGGCGTTAAAGACAGGGAGAAGGTGGAGCATCGCAAAGCTGAGAATTCTTGAATAACGAAACAGCGACGAAAACGGAAGAGCAAATGTGTATTTTCATAATGACGCAAACCACGTGGTGGTTAGTGTAGTGTGTAAAATCTGGAAGATAAAGAACACTCCGACAATTTGAGCACTCTGCTCGTGGGCAATGAATCTTTTTGCGGGCATCCACAAATTTCGAAAGGGATTCAAAGCGGACTGAAAATAGAGTGTAAAAAATATTCAATAAATCATTTACTTTTTTGAAAAATATTAAATTATATATATATATATATATATACAGGGTGTCCTATTACGAATGGATAATCCTGAAACTGTCAATGGGTCAGATCATGTCCTACTATATGCTGGAATTTCAGTTTAGTAAAAGTCCCACGGTTTTAGAGATTTTGGGCTTTGTGTTATTTTTTGGAAAAAAAACATCTGCTTCTGGTTTTTTGTATGCCATTTCTACAAATGATATAAATCGACAATAACTAAGCAACTTTTAACAGTAAATGGCACGATATGCGTAGTACATTTTTTTTACACCTATAAAATATAAGGTATAAAATCATGTGCGAATTCGACAATTTTTTTTTGTATGAAAAATTGGTTTACTCATAAAATTAATTACACATCCATTTAGTATGAATATCAAGCTATTAGAGAATGTTTTTTTTCTTCGATGTACAAAATGGCCGACTATTAATATTTTCTTTTGTTATCTTTTTTTTAGACTTTTTTTAGACAATTCTTGACCTAGAACAAAAAAACAAAAATTCTCGTCAATCTACATTAGAATACCTAGAGAAGTACGTACGGAATTAAGAAAATATTGTTTTATTCAAAAGTTGTAGGTATTTGAACTTAAGAAATGAATTTTCAGTGAAAAATTTCGTTATAACTGCTCATAAAATGAAAAGTTTTCGATTAATCAGAAATTTCGTACGTACTTCTCTGCGAAATGCAATTGAGAACGTACTTTTAAATTTGAAGTAAATCTAGTGATAATTGTTGAAGTTATCTGTCACGCCAATGGGAAAAAAGCTGTTTCGAAAAGTTTCGAGCAGACATCGAATTTTGTACATCGAAAAAAAAAAAAAAATTTCTAACAACTTGACATTCATACTAAATAGATGTGTAATTAATTTTATGAATGAATCACTTTTTCATACGAAAAGAAAATTGTTAAATTCGCACATGATATTATACTCATTACTGTGGCCTAAGGCCTTAAGGTTAAAAAGACTTCTTTAGATAAAAGAAAGAACCAAGAATTTTTTTTTTAACCGGGTCAAAAGACGTTATCCTTTGTAGAAGTGGCATGCGAAAAACCAAAAGCAGATGATTTTTGTCTCGAAAACCGTGGCACTTTTATTGAACTGAAATTCCAGCATATAGTAGGTCATGATCATAATAGGGCACCCTGTATATAGATCCACTTATGGTAATTACTGTTCTAATGGAAAGAATGAGACCCGAAGCCACACGCAGAAATTTTGGCTTAAACAATAAAATAAAGAGTAAGGGCTGAAAACGTGAATATATTATTTTTGACGCGATAAAGTAGTGGAGTACGAAGACCAATAAGACTATCCGCATTAATTACCCTTCAGAATACACTGTTAAACGCATTAAGTCGACATATGATTTTCTTGCATTACAGAATGATTTTAATAAATGATGCATGATGATAAATATATTTTTTTCATATATACACATATATGAAATAAAAATATCTTCTATATTCTATCTATATTCATTAAAATATAGATTTTTATTAATGTTGATAAATATATTTTTGTAATGGTAAGATAAGTATGACAAAAAAAAGACGACCAAGCGAATAAGTCCATTCGAAAAATGGTAAAAAAACGTCACGATCTCGCTGAATATTTCCACTGCTTTTATTTGCAACTTTGACGGTTGGAAGTTTTTTTTTCGAAAGTTCTTTCGATAACATCGAGGGCCCATCGCCGGAAATTATACTTCCAGTTTTATTACTTGAGTAGTTTCTAAATTCATTCGGCAATCGTATAGTCAACAGCCCACAACGTTTATTTTGGGTTTACACGTGCCGTTCGTATATGTCATCCTATATTATAGTTTTATGTTACGCTGTGTGCAAAATTAACTAAAAATATTTCAAATAAATTTCAATATGAAATATTATTTTTTAATAGTGTTTGTGCATGGATAGTGGTCGGTGGGACACAACTGTGACGGGTAAAAATCGTTTTTTTTTTGTTTTCTCAAAGTGTACATATTCAAGAATGTGTAAAAAAATGTTCAAATTCAAATATTGAAAAATGTATGCTTGAACTTTCATTCACCTTTTTCTCGAAACGATTATTTCTCGATGAGGCATTGAAATTCTAGCTATAATTGTCCAGATTTTAATTTTTTTAAATCAAAATTTCCGCCTTTGCAGTTGTACGTAGGCGTTTTGATTTTTTTAATTATTTCCTATGCACCCGAATGTAAGTAAAAATTTCGCGAAAATCAGACTTTATGTTTAAACACCCGCCAATTTAAGAAATTTCTTCTTATTAAAAAAGCGGCTGCGTTCACCGTGAACTACATTTATATAGATTATAAAACTTTATTATTTTTATTTTTTCAGACCAACCATTGTCAAGTTGTTTATAACCAATTTTTTCGAATACAATTTTCTACCAAATAAGTTCAATGTATATTTAATAGCATAGCTTTTTTCCAAATCCTGAATAAATAATCTAGTGGACGAAAAAAATCGGAAAAAACGACCTTTTTTCGGCCTGTCACAGTAGTGTCCACCCTGAAATTATCTTGGAATCGGTTATTCGCTGAAGTGACATTTGGCTCGTAAATTATTATCTCGATTTCATCTTTTCCGTGTAATTTTTTTAATCAGCTTTTGCAATGCTGCAAAACATTTTCATCGTCACCAATTTCGCTGAACGCAAGCATTGCAAAATGGCAAATAGTTTGGGAGAAATTCGCGAAAACGTTTTCAAGAGATCTTTTCCGGAGATACGTCTCCGAAATAATGACTCGGATACATCACGATTACGTACAGAGTCAATTGATTCGTAGGCACAAAAAGAAACGGAAAAGTGATTGGTCATATTGACATGTTCTCATCGCATGACACGTGGACGAGAAAGTGCTATTTATAGGCATCATTTGGTAGGATCGATGCACAATTTCGCGAATACGCGCTCCACGCGCTGGAGCATCCACGCAAAATAATTTTACGTACTCGGAATTCGTGTCATTCAATCAAAATGCGTAAATTTCCCTCGGCTCGTATTTCCTTTTCAATATATATAATAATTCATCCGGTTGAATAATTCAGCCGAATAAAAATTCACTTCAACCCAACAACCAGTCAAGAATTTCATCAAATTATTTTGGTTCATTACGTGCTTCGTATGCACTTTATTTTTTTTCAAAATTCCGTCGTATTGCGAAATCAATTTATTCCACGGATACCAAATTATCCACATGCCTGTGCCAAAAATTTTGCAATCATTCACGACGACTAAAAAAAAATGATGTCAATTAAACTATCAACCGCAAAATATTCGTGTTAACGAAATTTACCAAGCTCACCGCAAAAATATATCCTCGCCATTTTATACGTGACATAGAAATTCGCGAATAATTAAAGGAGAAAATTAAATTGCCCTTTGCAAGTACGTCTGAATGCGTATGTGAAAAAAGTATTAAAAAAAAGAAGCTAAATAAATTTACTTCGAACTTTAAAAGTGTAAAACGATGATCCGGTTGTTACGAGGGAAATTCTCTGCCTGGAATTTCGATCGATCGCGAAAGAGGCTCTCGTTGTGCACTGACCTACCCGTTGAACCTTTTTTTTATGGTCAACCGCCTCCAAGTTACGAGAGATTACAAGATAAGAGTGACATTTATAGTTTGTCCCGCACGATTATTCGTAAGGAATTTTCCGCATCACGCGTATGTTAAAGTCGATGAATCCTTTGGTATCAAAACAAATATTTTCGATATATTTCATTGCTAATCGAATTTTATATTATTTTACTCTACCTCCATCAATGCGTTATGACATTTTTTACCAATTATATACACCTGCGAAAAAAATATTTTTTTTCTATCGCAAATATGTTTACGCGAATAAAAAATGACGAAATTTAATGTTTTTTAGCTACTTGGAATAAATAAAGTTAACATAAATTTAAATATAAAGATCGTATGAAATATAAAAATACGAAGAATATTTCGGACATTAATATACGAGTTTTATTTCCGACAAATAACAATGTCAATTGTATTTTTATATTTGTTATTTAATTTTTGTTAGTATTAATTGAGTTTGCAGAGAAATTAAATGAATTTATAATAAATATTATTATTGTTTTAAATATTGTAAACGATCGTATCGCTTGTTTTACCAAATATTATGATTGAATAAATACGCAAGGCTCTAGAAAGGGTCCATTTATGTAACAAGGTAAACAAATGTAAAGCGAAAAGAAAAGGAAACGTGTAGAGGAAAAATGCATCAGTAACGTTGTAAGCAGAACGCAATATCTGTGATTTATGATAATTTTCTTTTCTTCGGGCGAACTATTACGACGATGGAGATTCCTCGCTCCCTAATGGACCGAGCTATATCGCTACAAGCACTTCGGAGAAAACTTTTCGTGCTAATATGGAAGATACAGTCGTTTTCGCGGAATAACGAAGGTAAATACTGCTACCGTCGTTTATTTCTTACCAAAGTTCAAACTTGTTTAATAAATCATCCCACATATATGCAATTTTATACATTTTTCAACAAAATGCAAATAAGTTCGGGTCATTTATCATAGAAGTCGTGATAAATATTTTTCTGCACAATCTGTGTGTTGAAAAAGAATTCAAAACAATTCATTCTTTTTCATTTAGCAGAATATTGCTTGAGTTTATCAAGAAGTAAAAGTTTTTAGAAAAGCTGCACTTTATTTGTAAACGTGTTCGAGAAAATGATTTTTTAACGAAATATCTTTTGACTGTGGACAATTTTGCCTGTAGTTCATTTTATTGCAATGCTCAATTGCCAGAACATTATTTACTCAATAATTACAAGATGCTTAAAACACAAAATAACTCACACAGATTTTCAACAGTGACGATGAAATAACTCTACGAATTAATTGTATCAGCTGTTCAAATTTTTGAAAATGAAACGAATAATTTTCAAGAAATTCTTAAATATTTCATCAAATTAATGACGATTAATGGAATAAGGAAACCAAGTTAAATGGAAAGAGCTGATTAGCTTTCGAAAAGAAAGTCACGAATTATTTAAGTAAATTATGTATTTAATATTGACGTAAATTTAATATTTGCTTCAAAATCAAGGATGCGATGCCGCTGCAGCGCGCAAGTTTCGAGAAACTCAAATATTACGAGAACCGTTCGATCCAAAACAAAACTTACCGGACTGGCGTGTGGGAGTGATGGAGAGGGTTCACCTCTCCTCGGCAACGTCGGCACCACTACTGATAACAAAATCAAACCTCGTCGCGCCCTGCCGCATGCGCAATTTGTCGTTCGCCGATCACAGCGCCCTCGCCCAGCACCCTCGGGGAGATATTTCGAATCCTTAGAGAATCGGACGCGGTTTTTTCATGTCTGAACCAATTGCTGGGTGGATTTACGCGTCAGCGGCTCCGCGATACGTGGATAAAATTGCAATATATTATCATTGTCATTATTTCTGATAGCGAAGACCATTTTGGACATTTTTATTTCATATTGGAATCCTTGTATCTTCAGAGCAAGAAAACATCATATTCGCCACTTGCTTGGGGGATGATATGTATGCAAATTTGATTGCGTTCACGTTTTCGTAATTTGAGTGAAAACCTCTGTCGGTATGTTACCATGTAATGATAAGGGGAGTTCCTGGCTTGCCGATAGTGCAGTATTCTGCTCGAGCGTGAGGTGCTGTCATCTAAACAGAATACCAATAAATAAAATGATTTATTTAATATTGATGGTTGAGTGTTACTTTCTTATAAATGATATCCCCTGCCTTGTGATTATCACTGAATTACTCACAACATCCTCTGCTACGATCGGCAAACTGATTTTCTTACCAACCCCAGTTGCGAAATTTACTTTTTTTGTCGATTTTCTTACAGGTTGTGACCGGTAAGGGAATTTCCCTGTCGACCCCACTCGGTAAAATAACTGACCATGGACGGTAAACCTATTGTCTTATCGACCGCGATCAATGTACAACAAATGTTCCCCGCTGTACTTACCTCGACGATTACTTAAGAGGGAATGATACCTTATCGCGGTCGGTATGGTAGAACGATTATAGATTCCCACGAATCTCTGAAACGGCTCTTCAGATCCCGTCGAAACTTTGCCAAACGACGTCAAATAGATAGACGAACGGCTATCTTCTCCTCAAATTTTCCGAGTTTGAGAAAAAAAATGTAGATTGGGTTATCATAAGCCAATCTACATTCATTTTCTTAAAAGAAGAAAATTTGAGAAGAAGAGAGCCATTCATCTACCTATTTGACGTCGTTTGGCAAAGTTTCGACGGGATCTGAAGAGCCGTTTTAGAGATTCGTGGGAATCTATAATCGTTCTACCATACCGACCGCGATAAGATATCATTCCTTCTTAACCACTTGCACCGAATTTCCAGTTCTTCCTAACAATGCAATCGGGCTAAAAATATTCGTCACGAATTGAGCTTCGAAGTACTTTCCCCTTAAGAGAGAATGATATCTTATCGCGGTCGGTGTAGTAGAACGATTATAGATTCCCACGAATCTCTGAAACGGCTCTTCTGATCCCGTCGAAACTTTGCCAAACGACGTCAAATAGATAGACGAACGGCTGTCTTCTCCTCAAATTTTCCGAATTTGAGAAAAAAAAATGTAGATTGGGTTATCATAAGCCAATCTACATTCTTTTTCTCAAAATCAGAAAATTTGAGAAGAAGAGAGCCATTCATCTATCTATTTGACGTCGTTTGGCAAAGTTTCGACGGGATCTGAAGAGCCGTTTCAGAGATTCGTGGGAATCTATAATCGTTCTACCATACCGACCGCGATACGGTATCATTCCCTCTTAAATGATAACTTTTATTTTATCTTTGGATCATTGTGATTTTGAAGAGATAAAGTATCAGCGTATTCGCCACTTACCGACCGCAACTGCTGAAATTGACGTTTCACCGATGGCGGTTCACGGACCGATTTTCTTACAGGTCATGGCCAGTACGAGGATTTCCTTTCCGACCTCAGTCGGTAAGTTGGTTTTCATACCGACCTCGGCTGGTAAACTGATTTTTCTTACTTAACTCAGTCGGTAAGCTGATTTTCTTACCCACCTCAGTCGATAAGCATATTATCTTACCGACTACGGTCGGTAAGAAATCGGCGAACAGAATTTTGTCGTTTATTTAAAAAATTCCGTGCTGTACTTATATCGACCCTACCCCTTTGCTTTCTTGAGATTGCACTCGGGCTAAAAATATCCGTGCCAAATTGTGCCTCGAAATATTTGTCCCTCGAATGCTGCCCATTTCCCTCCTTGGGTACTCTAACCAGTGCAGCCAGATCGCGCTCGAAAGTTACCCTCTCTCTAGTCCCTCGCGCGCCCATCACACAATCATAGTAGCGCGTGTCCGTGAGCGAGCGACGTTCGGACATCTTCGGAAAGAGCCGAGTGCCGTCGAACTATCCCGACCGCGCCTTCGGCAGCTACACCAACACATAGGCACGCTGAGCACGTTCATGTGCGGCCAAGCCGAACGAACTGAACGAGGGCTTCGAGGGAAAAAGCAATCCGAGCACGGCCCGCGCGTGACGTCACGCGACGGCACGCGCGAGACTTTTAGATGATTTCAATGCTTATTTAGCTCTTGATTCTCTGCGTTATTAATGTATACCAAAAATGTATCGCACACTCTGATCGCTTATTTTTTTAGTTTATACGTTAATTTAAATATAATAATAAATCTAAATTACAACTTATTTCTCTTCTAAAAAATTGTTTACGCTTTACTCACACCCGTCCTTATGCCAAATAAATTATAATTCATAAAAGTAAGCGGAAATATATTTATCTCCGTATTATTATGTTAAATCTCATACTTTCATCAAGGGATAAAGCATTATCCGCAAAAACAAACCAATCATCCATTCGACCGCGAATCGTCAGTACCAGAAAGTGCACAAATTCTACAAGCGATGAGATGGTCCTGTCGGTAGCGTTCCTGGCTGCGGTTCGCAGGGGCGCGGGATCGATCCCGCGCTCGGTGCTTTTTTTTTAAATTACTATTACTATTAATTCTTATTTGATTAGTTATGTTTATTAGTTATCATTATTATTTTAATTAGCTATCTTTTCGTGTCGAAAAATTTATTGCGCACTCCGACCGCTTATTTTATTAGTTTGTACGTTCATTTAAATGTAATAATAAATCTAAATTACAACTTATTTATCTTCTAAAAAATTGTTTGCGCTTTACTCATACCCGTCCCTATGCCAAATAAATTGTAATTCATAAAAGTAAGCGGAAATATATTGATATTCGTATTATTATGTTCATTCTCATATACTTTCATCAAGCGATAAAGCATTATTCCCAAAAACAAGCCATTCATCTATCCGGCCGCGAATCGGTAGTGCCAGAAAGTGCATTTTTAACACAAGCGATAAGATGGTCCCGTTGGTAGCGTTCGTGGCTTCGGTCCGCAGTTCATACATTGTATGATTTCTCGAATAAACAATTCGCCCCATAGAAGTCAGGAACGCTACCAACGGGACCATCTTATCGCTTGTGTTAAAAATGCACTTTCTGGCACTACCGATTCGCGGCCGGATAGATGAATGGCTTGTTTTTGGGAATAATGCTTCATCGCTTGATGAAAGCATATGAGAATGAACATAATAATACGAATATAAATATATTTCCGCTTACTTTTATGAATTACAATTTATTTGGCATAGGGACGGGTATGAGTAAAGCGCAAACAATTTTTTAGAAGATAAATAAGTTGTAATTTAGATTTATTATTACATTTAAATGAACGTACAAACTAATAAAATAAGCGGTCGGAGTGCGCAATAAATTTTTCGACACGAAAAGATAACTAATTAAAATAATAATGATAACTAATAAACATAACTAATCAAATAAGAATTAATAGTAATAGTAATAAAAAAAAAAAGCACCGAGCGCGGGATCGATCCCGCGCCCCTGCGAACCGAAGCCAGGAACGCTACCGACAGGACCATCTCATCGCTTGTAGAATTTGTGCACTTTCTGGTACTGACGATTCGCGGTCGAATGGATGATTGGTTTGTTTTTACGGATAATGCTTTATCCCTTGATGAAAGTATGAGATTTAACATAATAATACGGAGATAAATATATTTCCGCTTACTTTTATGAATTATAATTTATTTGGCATAAGGACGGGTGTGAGTAAAGCGTAAACAATTTTTTAGAAGAGAAATAAGTTGTAATTTAGATTTATTATTATATTTAAATTAACGTATAAACTAAAAAAATAAGCGATCAGAGTGTGCGATACATTTTTGGTATACATTAATAACGCAGAGAATCAAGAGCTAAATAAACATTGAAATCATCTAAAAGTCTCGCGCGTGCCGTCGCGTGACGTCACGCGCGGGCCGTGCTCGGATTGCTTTTTCCCTCGAAGCCTTCGTTCAGTTCGTTCGGCTTGGCCGCACATGAACGTGCTCAGCGTGCCTATGTGTTGGTGTAGCTGCCGAAGGCGCGGTCGGGATAGTTCGACGGCACTCGGCTCTTTCCGAAGATGTCCGAGCGTCGCTCGCTCACGGACACGCGCTACTAGATTGTGTGATGGGCGCGCGAGGGACTAGAGAGAGGGTAACTTTCGAGCGCGATCTGGCTGCACTGACTCTAACCATCAATCTTTGCACGCGTTAAATTTTGTATCCGATTTTCCGAGGCAATCACGTGAATTGGTCGAAAGAAAAAAAAAACAAGTGTCCAACGGTCCCAACATTCGTTCGTCCCATTTATATATTGTGTATACAATGTACATACATATTGCCTGACAGTTTGAAGATAACCAATACCTAACAGTAAATCGATAAATAATTAAATAACATAAGAAAAAACGAGGAAGCAAATAAAAGGCAAAAAAAGAAACAAGAAAATAAGAAATACGTGCGACGCACGTTACGAACCAACGGTATAACAAGCGAATTTCGTATATAAACGCTCACGACCTATACGGATAATTCTTATATTTGCATTTTTTTTTCGTGTTACACGGCTCATTCGTATCCGCGCGCTCTCTCCTTTCGTCTCGATCGTTTTATCAACCGCGATCGAGTCGTCGTCCCCATTCGTTCGGACTCCCCGTTCCTCCGTACACTCTCTCGCAACTTCGGCTTCAAATTCTCCCGTTTCCTTCTTCACTTCTCTTTTATACAGGCGCCACTCTCCGTGCGTCGCGTGATGCGTGTTTGGGCGACGTTTCCTTCCCCTCGCCCAAAATCGCAGAATTTTTCGGAATTTGTGAGAAAAAAACTAATCGCGAAAATTAGTTTACGATGTATGAAAAAATTGCGTAAATTGCGCGACTAGCTTTCTCACAATTTCCAAAACGGTCCGAGGACATTTTTTCGAGGTTCCTTTGGATCAAGGTAGCCTGGGTCCGCATCGCGCGAGAGGATCCTCGTTTTCAGCGTACATTCTTCACGTTTCCAACGACATTTCGATTGTCGCGATATCAGAGAAAGAGACAGAGAGTATACGATCAATTTCCCCGTCGCGGGGGCATCGACAGTACAAGTTGAAATTCCACAATTGCACGGGAAATGAAAATGTCCGCTTGATAATTCGTATTAGCAAAATTCGTTAATTCTTACGATACAAATCCGTAAATTCGTGCAAGACGATGAATTATCGTTCGATGAACACGACGATCGTCGCTTTGTTTTCCTGTCGCAGTAGAAACCCCGTGATTACGAAGTGCCCATCGTGATTGCGAACGATCGATATCGCTGGATCGTAAGAACGATGCCACGGGTATCGATCCGGCGATCCAATACGATCGTTTTAACGAAGGAAATTATTCGGCCCTCGTTCGATTTGATCGACGAGCGTTAGGATGCATCTTCGCCTCTCTTCCTCTTCAATGCTACTCCGCTCAATTTATATCAATGAGTATCACCAAGTTCACAATCATTTTTCAAATTCACTTCCCGATCTAAGTGCCTACGGGAAAATTCATTCGCACCGGCTTGGAAATGTAACAACGGTCATTTAATTCTATTACCTCAAATGCTGCGTCGTGTCTTTTCGAATAAAGGCTAGTTTCGTTATTTCTTTCGTACTCGACTGTATGTCTTTGTGTGTGTGTGTGTGTGTGTGTGTGTATGTGGGTGGGTGTGGCTTTTATGTACAGGGTGACCCATTTCAGTTGCAATCGGCGATCTCGAAAATGGCGCATCGTGGTGAAAAACGTTCCGAGCGAAAGTTATTTCCGAGATGGGAAAGCGATTACTTTGACTCTTACTTTAAGCCTGAGACTCTTACTTCGAGCCTGCGTGGAGTTGCCCATGCGATGGTCCAACGTAATTTTTTGACAAGTCACATTTTTCTGTCGCCTATAGCTGTAGCTTACCTCGAGGATTTTTCAAACAGTGCAAGGTCATTTTCACCACTTTCTGGGCTACCGAACTTGAAAGTCTCAAAAGCTTTATGAAAATGAACATATTCGTAGTGTTTTGAAAAAATCACGATTTAAGCTGTAAGAATGGGCGATAAAAGTAGGGTATTTTTGTGAAATTACGGAATTTACGTTCTCGCGACCTTGACGGCTACCACCAAGGTCGAACCAATCAGAACCAAACAACTTTTTTACGAAACATTTTCAATCGCACGGCATACTTAGTGAGATCGCAGCTCGCAATGCTTCCAATGGGACACCCTGTACGAGTTGTCCATATATATATATATATATATATGGCGTGTCAGTCGTGCGACATTTTTTTTTACCCATCGCGCATGCATGCGAAACGGGAAAATCGTCGTAAATTTCGTTCGACGCGCTACGCGATCATCCGTGATGCTCCAAACGATACTTCGTTCCTTTCTTTTTAAACTTTCCTTTATCGTTTTCGCGAAATATTTGACGTAGCTGCGCGCATCTCGTTCACTGACATCATTGCATGCTCGTTCGTTTCTTCGTCTTCCGTTATTTGAACTCGTCGACGCTTTAGGCTCACGCAAAAACAACAACTTCGCGGCGAGCAGTTCGGCGGAAGTCGAATTTGCCGAACGTTGCTCCGCGTTTATCCCGTCGCTCTTCTCGCCCGATCGAATTATGATTATTTTTTCTTTTATTCGAGTTGGATTCAATCGGAACTGGAGCACTATTTCACTTGTGTCTTCAAGTGTTGGAGGAATTCGTAATAGCTCAAGGCGTTCTCGACGCGGTCCTCGATCAAACGCTCCGTGAAGAGCGTCCGAAAGTGGCTGTCGTCTCTGCAAATAAATAATGTTTTGGTGAAAAAAACTGTCATTTGGAATCTGGGTCATAAAACTAAGAGCAAGTGCCCGTTATGCAGGAGGGCTATGTGCAACGAACACCGAATGTACTTATCCGTCGATTGAGGTAAATGTGAATAATAATAAGTCATTGAACTAAAAAAATGCGGAAAATATACGTCTTCAACAATTAATCTGCCGAAATATACTTTTTGGAAAGACGGTCGTCACTGCCTTTTCTTTCGTATCTACAAAGTCTCTTTAATAACCTCAAAGGACGTTTCTTTTATATTTTGAAAGAAAAATGGTGATCTTTTTCGTGCAAGTACGGATTTTTCAACGAATCTCCCACTTCGAACAAATGTTTGGGCACTTAATTTTGGTTTGTCTCAAAAAATAAATCTTGGGCCATAGAATAGGAATCGTTGACTAGGAAAAACATCTCTACAAAAGAAAATGCATATTTGCCGGAATACAACGATCTGAAACACGTCTGGGGTCCGACCGACCCCACATGCAGTCAGAGGTTCGTGGCGGAATTGTGCAGTCGAAGGGTTAAGTATCTTTGACAATTTTTGTAGCGAGAAATATTTATAAATGTGGTACCACCGCTGCCCGGAAGCAAATCATTCGAAATAGGACAATCAAACGCATTTAGTTTTTGCATGAAATCTAGTGCTTGGACGAACGATTCAATAAAACATTGATTTTTTGAAAAAAAAAAATCGCTAGTCTAAAGTTAAAATATCAATTTTCGATAAAACTGCATCGAAAAAAAAATTCCCTCGTTCGGGCACTGCTTTTTGATATGCAATAGAAGTTTGCCAAATTTGAAGTTGATCAGTGCAGTGATGTTCGAGATATCGTGGTCAACAATTTAAAAAAAGTCATTTTCAGTCCAAATTCGCCGATTCGCGGAACCTACCTAAACACTACCGAATAACTCCGTCAATTTTGAACGAATCGACTTGAAATTTTCATATAATATTTCTGAAACGTTATATTTCGAGAATCTCCGGAAACTAAAAATCGATATTTTCAACAATTTCAACTAGATGCAAGCCTTTAAGGTATTCCTTTCACGAACCCGAATACTCAACAATTAACTGATTTTCGCCTACGATGAAGTAATATGACTCCGCGAACGAAAATATCTCAAAGGACCACTGATTTCTTTTGTATTCCAGATTTCAGAGAAACGCTCGTGTACGAAAAGTCGAGCGAGGCTATTCCCAACGGGGCACTAGTCACGGTTCCCAGTGGCTACGACCAACTCACCGTATTATTTGCAAGGGCGCGTAGTAGGGTTTTTCCTCCTGTAGACTGAACACGAAATTTCGGAGCCTCTCGCTCTCCACCGTGTCCAACTCCGGTAGGTCGTACTGTCGTAACACAAAGAGAAACCACGAGTTCGTATGAAAAACATTTCGAAAAAAATAGAGTTAACCTTAGCATCGTTGGAACGCGTTTCGTACACTCAAGGGAATATTCGACTTTCTCAGTTTGAAAAAGTAATTTAAAAAAATTGTTCCCTTGTCCTATTATTTTCGTTACTATTTCCCCTTGGAAAAAATGCCTAAAAATCAAGTAAAATTATCCATGAGAAAGTAGAATATCGTCTTGAAGATACGTGCATTAAAATGCTTGAAATGATTTTCCGACGTGTCCTTTTTTTCGTGATTTTGAAGTTTGCATCGTTGGAACGCAACGAACATTATTATTTTTTTCATATATAACATTTCTTTTAGCCCGGTGTAGGCTATAAAAATCATCCGAACATTTTTACGTATTTTTATTACAGATTTACGACCGCGAGTTGCAAAAAAAGGTTTCAAATGGTGATAAAGTTGATGACGTTGACTAACACCACTAATTTTTTTTTTAATTTGTTTAAGAGATGCTTTTAACCATCTGGACTATGGGCAACAAAGTTTGGTATCTGTAAAACAAAGTTCCGCAGGCCCGTGTACGAGACGTCGACTGCTTTTTCTCGGAACACAATTTTTCAAAACGACACGCAGCGTAACTTCAACAATTTTCATTCTTTTTACTCCAAATTTTGAGCACGTCTTTAAAATAACATTTGGAAGTGAAATACGTACGGGATTTTCCGTGAGTTAATAATATCATTAGTTATTAAGAAATGATTGTCCTTTTTCTGTAAAAAAAAATGAGTTTTTACTTTAAACGCTTGCGAATTACACAAAAATTGATATTTTCAAAATCCCCTACGTATGTCTCTAGCTATACACATGTAAACTAATAGAATTTCTTTCATTGTTTTTCAAATTCAAATTTGCGTCAGTTATACTACGTGCCGCAAATTCGACACGCATCGCGAGAATGGCCCAGCGTCACCATTTTGTCTAATTGCTTGATATCAATGTTTTTTTATTCACTTGAAGCTATGGCTAATAACATCCTTGAATATTATTATATTCTTACTTGTCCTTCCACCGAAAAGAAAACGCGATAAATCATTCAATTTTGGACGTTTACAGTGGTGAATTTTGCACTGTGAGTTTGTCCTTAAAGAGTGTGCGAATGCAACGAAAATGATTAATTTTTGTAAATTTCTCAAATGTCCTTCGGCAAATTTAGGCTACGAAAATCGCGCGAACATTTTTTAGGGCTCTTATTTAGCGATCTACAACAACCTTGCAAATTATGATTATGGACAGTAATAAAAAGAATAAATTGAAGAAAAAATTTCGTTGCATTCCGATGGAATTTTCGACAGCGTTGAAAATGAAAATATTTTAAAAATCGTTGCGTTCCAACGATGCAAACTTCAGCAACCGACAATTCCCAAGGTCGCGCGGATTTTTGAGGTTGCGAGGTGCGATTGAATCGCTGAAGATCATTTTGCGAGGGCGAACTGTTACGGAATGGGAGTTGACTCACGAGTTCTTCGGGTATCGCCGCGTAGGCCGGGACTCCGAGTACGTTTGAGCAAAACGTCGAATCAACAGATTTGCCGACGTAGACGTATATGTGATCGCCCGCGTCCATGAGGAAAACTCCCCGGAAGTCGAGTTTCTCTGCGGAGAGATGTAGCCTCGGTGCCTGTGGGCAAATCCTGCCCTCGATGTCCTTGGAATTGCGATCGTCGAGAGCGTGCACGGGATAAAGATCGGGATAAACGGATTGTATCAATTGTCCGAGGGGGAGGGTCTTCATCTGGCACATTGCGTAGACGCGATCGTCGAGTCGCGTACTCGTTCCGGATCTGAAGGATACCGATTTAACGAGGGCTATTATGTATAGTGGCAAAAGTTTGAGATTTCCGGGCGCCATGAGGCCACCGGTGGACGACGACTGGGACAATTTGTATGCGGAGAAAACGTCAATGGCGACGTTTATCAAGGCGTCCCGGGCGTCCGACAGTGACGATTGCTGGGACCTGTCGACCGCCATTTTCGACAGCAATCCAACGATCGCCTGTTGATCGGCCGAGTAAAGGATGTCCGTCATGCTCGAGGAGACCGGCAGGCAGAGGGTGTGCACCCTTATGCGACGCTCCCCCTTGCTCGAGGTGTAGAGCAACGCGGCCTGGAAGCGAAAACACGACACGAGTTAAGGGGTTTGCGTAAGCTTTAAATTTGAGATATACGATTCTTTCGTTGCGTAGTTTTGTAGTCTAGGGTCAAAAAGCAGCACCATCCTTCAGCCTCCTGACACTGGGAGATAAATGCTGTTCGCAAAATGGCGCCGCACTGTGGCGCTAGTGTGGTGTGACAGGCATAAATATATATGTATGTTGCACCGGTGTTTCGAATATTTTACATGAACAAAAGTTTATTGATACATTTGTGATGATTTTCCGTTTGAACACAATAAATAGCGTCGCAATAACGATAACAGGACGAAAGCTACGAAAGTATCGAATCGGTGGTAGCGATGGAAGCCTACCTGGAAGCAAACGCTCTGCACGTCCGAGAGATTCTCCTCGATCGAGACCTGCATGCCGAAGCCAGCGTCCGGATTGACGTTCGGCAGGCTGAGAAGATCGGTCGACCTGACGAAGAAGTTGCCGTGGAAAGTGTGAATGGAGAGTCCCCGGGTGCATCGTATCCTCATAACAGCCTCGAAGCCGATCTTGCGCGCCAGATAACGTCGCAACATCTTCTCCAGGGTTTCGCCGTGTTGGGGTTTGTTGCAGCGGAACAGAGGCACGTGATAGATGCAGCCACCGGAGAATTTGCACATTCCGGAGAGTGTAGCTAGATCGCTGTACTGGCTGTTGAGGAGAAAGAGATCAACGGCGATCTGTTGTCCGCTGTAGTCGAGGGCGAGTCTCTTGTAGAAGTCGGTGGCGGGATTGAGATGAGGCACGTCCTTGCTGGCCCGCGCGTTCGGATCCTCCCTGGGCTGGAGAGCTCCGGGGCCGAGATTCGGCAGGCAGGTCTGAAAGACGGTGACGCGTCCACCGGTGGGTGACATAAGCTTGAAGGCAGCTTGAAGGCCGGCCCCTAGGGCGCTGTTCGTGTCGTAAGTACCGTGAAACTTGTGGGGCAACTGTTCCAACAGATCGCGCACCAATTCTTCGCGTTCCTTGAGATTGACGATAAGATTGTCCGGGCACGGCAAGAAAACGTCGTCAACGTCTAGCATGATGAGCTCGTGGGGCTGGGAAACGTTCTCCGGCATGCTGAAGAAGTGCACCGCCGAGTCTATCGCCATAAAGCCGACTTGGGTTCTCCCGTCACCCGGCAATTTCGTCAATTCGTCGGCTATCGTTTCACAGACGACGCCCAAGTAGCCCGAATCCACCGCAAGTCGGGAAACATCCAGTACGAAGAGATAGACCGCGGGCTGCGGCGGACGAAGCATGTACTCGCTTGGCGCGATGAACTCGATCGTGCTGGTCTTGACTTCTGGTCGACGCGACGGATCCCCGTACGATTTCGTCACAGGGTCGAACTGAAACTCTTCGGGCAGCTCGTTCACGCGATAGCACAAATTGCACTTCCATCTCTTCGAGTCGACGAAGTAAACGAATGGATTTATGTAAGTCCGACATGCGCGACAACGGACGATGGTGCTGCACTGTATTACCGGCAAGTGATTCAAGTCCTTGAACGGATGTATGAGCACGCCAAACGGTAGACGACACTTTTGCAATAGAGAATTGGACTCGGGTATCTTGGTCAACGTGCACCTGAAGATCTCGGGACTGCAGTTGACGCTGTCGAGGAATTCTTGGTGTAGCTTGATCTTGGGAGGTTCCACTTTCTCCGGAGGCAAAACGTTTCGACATTGGAGCAAATCGATCGATTGCTGACCCCACATCTCGTTGAAACCCGACTGCGTCACGTTGAGGTTGCCCATTTGGGTGTTCAGCTGGTTCGTCTGGTCGGGATATGCCGGCCCTGTGGGATAACGCTTGCTCATATTGTCCAGCGGTACGTTGGACATTTGTCCAAAGTACTGGGGCGAACGGTAGTCGTAAGGTCCTTCCGCTTGTTGCCCAGGCCGAGGTGGAGCCCCCATGGAGGTCGGTGGTGGACCGATGGAGGTACGCGGAGCTCCGATAGATGTTGGTGGAGCTCTGATGGATGTTGGTTGAACACCGATGAATGCTGGCGGTGCTCCAATGGATGTTGGTGGAGCTCCAATAGATGTTGGCGGAGCTCCCATGGATGGTGGTGCAACTCCCATGGATGTTGGTGGAGCTCCCATGGATGTTGGTGGAGCTCCCATGGGTGTTGGCGCAACTCCCATGGATGTTGGCGCAACTCCCATGGATGTTGGCGCAACTCCCATGGATGTTGGCGCAACTCCCATGGATGTTGGCGCAACTCCCGTGGATGTTGGTGGAGCTCCAATATATGTTGGTGGAGCTCCAATAGAAGTTGGTGGAGCGCCAATGGACGTTGGTGGAGCTCCCGACGTTGGTGGCCCGCCAATGTTCGTCGGTAGTGGTCTGATCTGGCCTACCGCGCCTGGACCACCGGGTACGTTGGTCGCAGCACCGTACTGTGGTCCCGGTACGCGCGGACTTCCGGTCGGTGTGTGGCCCGGATATCCAGCTTGGGGATATTTCCATTGACTAGCTACGTTTTGTTGGCTACCGTACGGACTCGAATGGCTCACTGGATTGCCACCGAGGACGGACCTGTTCGGCTGATGTTCCGATGTCGGGTATTGGGAGGACGGGGGCTTAGCTAGTGAAATCTGGGGCTGCGACGAGACGTTGTCATGCGCCGTCGCGGCCTTTTGCGTGAACGGTGAATTTCCAAATACGCTGTGCATGCTCGAGTTCGCGGTCGTCATCTTTGTCGACCCTTGACTGCTGATCCTCGGATCGCGCGCGTTCGCCGCGTTCACGGGACTCGGCTTGTTTCCTAGGGATTGCGCGTACGGGGCCGTCGTCGAGGGTGGCGGAACCGAGCCGCCAGGTTGTTGCGATTGAGTTCTCGGTGGTGCGGCACCAGGATGCAACATGTAGGACTGCGGCGTACCTTGGGAATCGTTGGAGTTCGGTTCGGCGTTGGGATTGTTCCGCGTTTGATTGGGGCCGGCGAGCGTCGAGGCGGTGTGATTGTTGGAATGAGGCGCTGGAGGAGCCGTCTGGCTCCAAGTATGAGCCGTCACTTGCGAATGCGTCGTCTGGGCGGGCTGGAAATTCGTCGGGGCGTTGTTCGAGTGTGTTTCAGCCTGGGGATTTCTCCAGGCACCTGACGGTCTTGTAGGGTCCGGTGGCGGATTCGTTACGACCGAGGTACCTTTGCCCCAACTCGCCTGGGAATTGAAGGGCTGGGATTGCGACTGGGGAATCGACGTAGGTGGCAAATGCTGTCCACCGCTTTGCGACGGTCCACTCGGCCTACTCTGACTGTCCCCACTCGCTTGGAAACCTCGCTTTCCCAATACGCTTTCACTTGCACTGGACTGGTCGTGGACGATCGCCGAGGCACTTTTTTGCGTCGCTGAGCCGATTGACGAGTCGGCCAAACTCTGAGCCGAGCCCGCCAATGATTTTGCCTGAGGCGAGAACGCTGCCGTGGTGTTAACGGGCACGTGATGGGCACCGGGATTTTGCGGATTCGCGTGTGGACTCGACTGGGGCGATTGTGTCGAACCGGCTGACGCCTGGGACAGGGAGACCCGCGAGAGCGGCGACGGTTGACCGTTTATCGGCGGCATCGGCGGTCTCGTCAATTGCGGCCTGTACTGATTGTGCAGGTACTGGGTCGGCGACGGATCGCGGGATGTCTCGCGCGATGGGTCTCGCGACGATTGCGACGACGGTGTACCTGGAATAAGACGAGCCGCGGTAAACTGAGAAATTGCGCGAACGCTGATCGAAAATGATGACACGCGATCTCGGACGGCAAACAAATCGACATGGTACGAATTTGATCTGAAAACGCTGCATGGAACGAAGCGAGGAACAAATTTGCGGATTTTCACGATTTCTTTTGAAGGAAAGATTTCTTCCTCAAACATCCAGAATGAACAGTCATGAAGGGCCTTAGGCGTTCAGGGGGAAAACTCATTAAGAGCCTCAAACATCCAACAGCGAACCTCATTAAAGGGGTTGATTATCGGAGGGAAAAAAACATTAAGGATGTTAATTATCCAGAATGATGATTCAGCAAAATAGATATCAAGGGAAAACCTCAACGCGGGGATTGAATACTCAGTGCGAAACTTAGAAAGGGAGTACGGGATCCATCTCGATCTTTTATCAGTTTCTGAAAACTCGCGTTTTTGATAATGCAACTGTCTCCCTTTCGCCCTCTCGCACCAATGCGTTTCACCCAGCACCTTAATATCGTCAGTAGCGAAGAATTCAATTACTTACCAGCCGAGTTAAAACTTAGAGGTTGTATTCCATTTTGAGTGAACTGCATGGCACCAGGCTGGCCGTTAACCACCGGCGGGATGCCGCTCTTGGACAAACCGGTTGGATCATGCATTTGGTACTGATAATTGCCAGGCTGAGACATCGCGTTGTCTATGAATGGAAAATAGAACGAACATTGCAATCGCAGCTTGGAGTAATGCACGCTAGGAAAATTTTCCTTCCCATCTCAAGTTAGCGCACTTCAAGGCACTTTTCACCGTTTCAAGTTCTTGACAGATTGAAAATAGAGCTGGAAAGGAGACATTGCCATGATAGAAGTCGTTGGGGAACAAATACAGCTTGGCGCATTGTTTCTAGACATACTTTAGTGCACTTAAAAAACTATAGCATATTATTCATATATATATGACTAAACTAAACTAAACGAACTACATATTGTATGTATACATATATATAATAATATAATAATAGATAATTTATAATATATATTATATTTAATAGTTTATATATTTTTTATACTTATACTTTATATATTATATATTTAATACTAATAATATAATAATATTGTATTTAATAATAATGAAATACATATGCATAATAAAAACAATAAGCAATAGTAGTTGTAAATTGTGCAACTAGAGTGATGAAAGCCTTTGGGGACACCCAGATCCAAAAGTTTTCACGATCCATACTTTTTCGAATATATACATGTGTGTGTATGTTCATATATATATATGTTACAGTTTCAGTGTTTTACCTAGTAAGAACTAGTTCTGATTGAAGACCTTTGTTACAAATAGTTTTTCAGAACGCAAACCAGAATCTACTGAAAAATAAGTTTGGATGTTACTTAAAACTAGTTTTAACTAGGAAAAACTAGTTCTAACTAAATGAATCAGTTAAAACTTAATGACTGTTGTTGTACCTCGATCGACTAAAGAGCTTACACTTGGATCAAATTTTTCAAAATATTAATTTTTGGCTTTCTACAGATTCTCAAAATATAACGCTTGAAATATATTCTCTGAAAAATTTCAATTTTATCCGTTCACAATGTTCGGTTGGCAGACCGCCAAATCTCGAATTTTAAATGCATTTTTCTCAACATGGTTCTTCCAAAAACAGCGACCATGATATTTCGAAAATCAAAAGTTTGCAAATCGAAAGTTTGCACCATTGGAATGCAACTTTTTTTATTTCCTTTTTTTCCATCTCCGTTGTTATTCACAATATTTATATCGAAATATTTTTCTATATTTATATCGATAAGGATATTGCGAATAACAAGATTCAAAGACAATCTTCATTAGAAACCTACAACCCTAAAGGTTATAGGTTTCTAGGGACACACTCAGTAAAAATCTACCGAGAAAAAGGGTATTGTAGGTTTCGTGCGGCAAAAAAAAATGTCGATTATAAAGAAAACAATATCTGAGGAAATGAGGATCTCGTTACAGACCGTAATGGGCTATCATCCGGACCAAAGAAAATTGCAATTATGACGAAAAGAATTTTGTTGCATTCCTGTGCAGCAAACGTCAAATGTAGTTAGAACTATTCTTAACTATTTGAAACACGTTGAAACGTAAGAAACCCACATACATATGTAGGTATTTATTATAATAAATATTGCAGCTGTTGTAACAACAGCCTTCAATGACCCCACGATTCAAAAGTCTCCTATACACTTTCCGCAATTCCGTACGATTCTGCCTGCAACGTCATGACATATTCCGCCAGCCGATGTCCGCCCGAAGCCCTTTCTTGGGTACTTGTCCATAGTGCGGATACCACCATGTACATGAGAGTAAAAATATTCAACCAAAGACCGCATCGGATATTCAGGCGCCAAAAAAAAACTCACACATGGTACAGCAGCGTCGTCTGTTGTGAGGCAAAATCGGTACGTTGAGGGAATTTTGATCAGAGGCCGTCGAGCATCTAACCAGGCGCTCTCAATTAATTCACGTTGAACAACGTGGAGTTTTTGGACAGCCAGGCGAGTCAGAAGATCTCGTCCAATGGGATGTTAATTGACAATGACCCAATTGAGGGAACGAAGAAAAACGATGAAGCGAGTACAAGAGAGAATCGCGCAACGTTTCGGGATGGAGAGAAGCATTTTTTCGCGAGTCTATAGAACGAATGACAGACGGGGAAATTTGTTGGATAGCGTAGAAAACTATAAATACCTGACAAGGTCGAGGTGTACGAACTCTTTGGGAGCGTGAGACACCTCCGGTTTTTTCTCGCTTCAATTTTACGAGATGAAAATGTTGACCGGACGCGATGGACGAGAACGAAATTTCGACGAGTATCTCGCGGGAGAAAACGAGAAGAAATAAAAACGCGGGGGAGGGGAGGGGCACATTAACACTGACCGTAGAAAACGCGCGTACGAAAGGTTAAAACGTCATCGCGCCGAGACGACAGAACACGGACGCGAGCCTGCAAACGTCGCACTGTGATTTGCTCGTTTTTTTTTTGTTTCGCTTCCTTGTTACGTTCGATTTTTGAGCCAAGTGCCGTCAACCTTTGCACAACGTTAACTCACCTTTTTGCGATTATTTCCCGCGAAGCGTTGTTCTCCTTGCGTTACGTTTTAACCGTCACGGGTTCGAGCATCGCACTCGCTTACTGCCTAAATGTCTGGAATTATATCGCGAGTGCAATTTGTAAACGGCACGCAACATTACGTGGCAGCCCCCGAGGCGACAGCAGCGCCGCGCCTCGACGACGGCGGTTCAGCGCGAGAGCGCAACGTCATATGGTCGCGGAACCTCTGCGAAGTTAGTGCCCCGCTACCTCCCGGCAATCTTATCGCCGCCAATCGTTTGAGAATCGCTTGAGAGGGTTCGAGGGTCTAACAAATCTTTTGATCGTTGATTTTTTAATTAATTAGGAGATCCTTTTGAAACGCGATGCACGCCGGGCCGTATCACGAAGAGTTTGAGACGAGTTTCTACTAACATTCAAATTTATCAGCAAATTCTAGTTTCCACTAGAATTAGAATTAGGATTCAACTTTATCAATAACCCAGGTAGTATGTGTCACAGCAAGGTTACCGCCGGACTTGCGAATCGGCGTACAGTCTAACTTCCCGTAAACTTTGATTTGCAAAAAAGTACTGTCTATTTGTTACAATGTAAATGTATATCCCGCTTTAATGGATTCTGGGCTTAAAGTATTGAAGTGTGTGTTTTTATCGATTTTTTAAATACTAAATCTTAAAATCGATCATCTTGACATTTAATGTGTGAACTAATCTTTAGTTCCATGGAGGCTAGATACCAGGAGGTTCAGCGAGGCCTTTCAACTCCTCTCCAAAACGAGAACGAGAAAGGATGGCGCTGAGGTGCTCCGGCACCTATATGTATATAGATATACGCTAAACATGGGTACGATCTAAGACAGATCACAAATGATGTACCTAACCGTCATTCGTGTTAAGGGATAACACCACTCTAGGATTTTGGAAAGACATTTTCTTGCCTAAAGATACTTTGGTGTCATAAAACAATATGCAATTGGTCCTGTAGCGAATTTTTTTATCTAACGGTTCAATTATCGATTTTGCCGCAGCGTCTCGGAGCGCGCGCTGAGTTGCTCGTACAACTTTGAACGCGTTTTTCACGAAACCACTTTTTTCTCGAAAGACGGATTACTCGAACACCGTTGCATGCATCGATTTTAAATTTTGATAGCAGCTTCACAATTACATTCTCTATGGGGGTACGCAGCCGTTTTTTATTAGAGGTAAACTTTTTTTTCATAAACAATTTACTGCTTCTTTTGGCAAAAAATCGATTTATTTCCTTCAAAGTGCGCTATTTTTTCAAAATTTGAAAACAAATTTCTAGGTAGTCCCTAGCTAATAATATATAAGTTATCATTTTTTTGGCTTTTGTTTCAGGTCTTATACTTTACAGGAAAATCGTTCTCCCGTGAAGCTATTTGTGAAAAAAAACACGCGTTCCTAGGTAGGCTCTATCGTCGCCATTTCGAGTTTGAGTTTAAGACGTTTTATCGCTTTTGAATTTTTCTTCGAACCGTCACCAGCCGTTGACCAATATATTGCTATATATGTAGGTGCCGCTGCACCCCAGCGCTATCACTTCGACACATTTTTGGGGACGCTTTTTTTAGCTCCTTTGCATTGCCGCTGAACCTCCTGGTATTTAGGCTCCATGTTTAGTTCCTTGATAAAATTCTGACAAAACATGGTCGTCACATTTTACAAAATGGAGGTGACCTTGAAATGTCCGAAGCGCCTCCGCCTGGATGAACCTCGTGCCACCGCTCGATGAACGCCCCCTTCGAACTATGCAACTTTTGTCGGAAAAGTTTCCTCTTAAAGCCCTGGTAGGTTAGAAAATATTTGTACCAAAATTCTAAATGGAGACTTTAAGATGGCCGACATCTAAAAGAAATGGAAATATGATTTTCGTCATCAAAAAGTTTGTCAGGCTAAAGCTGACAACTTTTGTGAGAATTTTTTTTACAAAGTCCATCATTTTCAGGTTAGAAAACCATTTTTGATTATTTAGCGCTATTCAGGATGTATTATAGGGAGGTAAAACCTTTAACATCAGAAATGTAAGAGTGCCCGTGAGTTGTTTGGGTTCGTTTGATAACCCAAGCAATGATTAGATCTCCACGGCTTGTCACTTTCGTTATTCCATATTTTTTAAAAACATGTCGGCCGTCTTAATGATGCCATTTTGAATTTTCGACGAAAAAAATTGTTTAACGTCCCTCATCGAAGCTAAAAGTTTCGCTGTACTCAATACTTGATCGGAGCAGTATTTTTGGAGATAAATGACGTGCAAGATTAAAATGGGACACCCGGTATATTGCCGCAGCACACTATCGCCACAACCGGACGACTGCAACACTAAAATGTCCGCACATTTCTGGTAGCAAAAATAGCGAACCACGTGATCACGGAGACTATCGTTTTCGAACGAACGTGGCAATTTGACAGTTGCTGACGATGGTTGACAAAAACCTCGGTGTATCCTTGTTTACTTACAACCCCATGGATTTCCACTATACAGTAACGTACCATGATGCTAAATCGAAATTCGATCGAATTCTTGAAGAAAAATGGAACGAGGCCGAAGCCCGAGGAGTCTTCAGGTACAAGTTGACAATAAGAGAATGGCGAATATTAAAAGGTCCCTACGAATTTCTGGCTCAGGTATATTCAGTTTTTCGACAATTAGCTATTTGTTTACCAACTCGAATGGTGATTATTATTTTATGAAAGATTTTTATAGTTATTGGAGCTATCGCGTTGTAACTAGAGAATACTTCCCTTCCAGCTGAATTTGGATCGTGCCAACAATCGCCGTACACCGGAAGACATTACTTCCATGTCTCAGCCTTTTGACGCTAAGCGTTTCAACTTTACCAAACTACCGCCTGAGGAACTATTACTAGATGTAGGAGACACGAGTGGAAATGACGTAATAGCTGTGAACGTCAGTCCCATAGAGTGGGGGCATTGCCTATTTTTGCCGGAGCGTCTGAAATGTCTACCACAAAAAATGACGGAATCCAGTCTCGTCACAGTCCTTGAGATAATGTTATTGAGCAATTCACCGTAAATGAATTTCTCAAATATTTCACACACTGATCGGGATGGAGATTTGGGAAAAAATGCTTGGAATATTTCTTTCACAGACCCGAATATTCAACAATTAACAGATTTCGTCTATAGTGTAGTAAAAATACATCTCAGTATGCTGGTCAAATTGTAAGCCAAGTTAGGGAACTTTTAACAAAAAATTACAACTAAAAATCGTCTCATTTCAGCCAAATTTCTATCTGATAATTCATACACTAAAAAGTCTGCAGGCCTGGAGTGCTCACGTGGGGAAAAAAATTCTAAAGATTCCACAACAACGATGACAACAGGGGTTCGCCGAATGTTTAAAGAAAATATTAAGGATAAAACTTAGAAAAATGTGTCCAGCGGAAGAATTTGCGCGATATTTTTTATTCCGGTTTATTGTTGGGTATAACCATTTATTGTGACGCATTTTTAATCAGGGAACATCACAGTGTAACGGGTCGAAAGATAGCTGGGTTTCGCGATTTCTTTCCGATGGTTAAAATACGCTAATCAGTCTCATTTTTTCATTAAAATCAAAGCACTCATGAAGAACAGTAAATCATTTTTTAAACGTTTATTTTTATTTTTATTATGTGCACTTTTTTAACGGTGGAAGATGTCTTCGAAAAAAAGAAGTCCTCACGGTATACTCGGTTGTGGCCATAAATATTATCTGAAACAAAATTTGTAAAATGATTATTAATCGGTATTAATCAGACGCATTTAGATTTTGCATGAAATTATCTAGTGCTCGGGCAAAAGATCTAATATAACACTGACTTCGATCTGGACTTCGACTGGATATCGAAATAATACGAAGAAATGCTCTGATAGTCCATGCTCTATTCCTGAAGCGACGAAGCATGTCATACCATAGAACTTCCCAATGATTTTCTTGTTATACCCAGAGATTTATTCTTCCAGGTACTTGAGACTGGTATTTAACAGTCTGTGTGCTCACGCCTCGGTCAACCATCTGCACTGGCATCTGTACTATCTAAAACATCAAATGTTGCTCGAGGACATCGTAAGTTTCAATATTTCGATATCTCATTTTCGTCTCTCACATTATTACCGCTCATTGTAACACCGAATCGCGAATTATTCAAGGAATTGGAAGAACTCAAGGCTCCTCTGTTCGTATTGAAAGACTATCCAGCCAAAGGCTTCTGCCTCAAATTATCTTTGTGCTCCAATGACTTAAGGAAGCTTGCTTCAAGCGCCCACGCACTGATAAGTTACCTCCAGGAAAACGGAATAGCGCACAACGTTTACGTGACGAGAGCGAAGAGAAGTTCACGAGGACGAGCGTACGATGACATTCGCGTTTACGTCTGGGCCAGGAAGCCCAGTCACGGAGTCAAAGATACACGAGCCTTCGTTCCAGCAGTTTGCGAATTATTTGGACACTTGTCCGTCAGAAGTGAGTCGATAAAAATATTAAAACGTTTCCTCGGAACGAATAGCTGATCGATAAACCAAAAAAAATCTTTTTCAGCCGAGGAGGACTACAGAAGTTTATCGGAGGAAAAAGTCGTGCAGATATTGAGCGACGTAACAGTGGACGTTTTTTCGGGAATCAAAGACTCAATTAAGGAAGAAATTGGAAATAAAATTGATGTGATGTCTTAAAAAGGCAATGTCGCTTATACGTGTATTTTTTTAATTTGTTTTCTGCGTGTACATTTGATGCTGTAACCATAGCGACGAAGCAAAACATTCGAGGAAGCCATTTTACTTCGCTGCCAAGATAATTCTACTCCAGGTCCAGTAGTTTGCGCTCGATTATGGAATATTCCGAAGATAAGAATCGTGCGACAACGATCAGTTACGAAGGGTGGTTCGAGGATGATTCGGAGAACGAGGATTCACGCGATTCCGAGGCCTACAGTACGGAGGACTTCGTATCCGGGCCGATTCGCGTCGAAGGTGGAACAGTTCCCCACAATATTCTGGAATTTCAGTATCCTTATACAAAACTGACAAGCCGAAGTGACTCTAAGGGGTTAGGCTGGTGCGACGACTCGAAAAGAATGGTTATTTGACACAAATAATTTTGTAGGAACAAGTAAGATTATTGATAAATTGTTTGGACGTTTGTTTGTATGGGCATTAACAAAGTTGTGTGTCAAATTTTATGGAAAATGTTAATAATCAAAGAAATTATTAACAATCTATCAAAAAACAAAAAAAAAAGTTTTTTTAAAATAAATAATACTGGCAAGACGTGACCGAGTTTTTTGTTAGGATGTTTTCATCATCAAAAAAAAAAGTTTTGATAAACATCGTTTCGGGAAAAACGCGTTTGAAGTTTTACTAGCATCGTGTAGTCTTAAGTTTATTTTTAATCCACGATTCTTGCACCATACGTTGGGCCTTTCTTTTCGATTTTAGTTGCCTTGAGGGACAAATGAGATTTCGTAATTTTCGCTATAGCCTAACCCCTTAATGTTTGGATTCTTGCTCGCTGCTGTGTCGACAACTTTTCCAAGCGATGTGTACACCAGTCACTCTTACGCTTACGATTGTCAGAGATTTTTCAATCTTTGCGTCGTCGATCCCGACACTGTTGTCTTTGCGTCCGGAAATGTGATACACTTTTTCGACGCGACGCGGGGCACCATGTCGTTTAGAAGATGTTCGACCGGTGGCGGAATAGGGCACATCACGGTGAGTGCTTTCGGTAACGTTTGTCTATTAAACTCGTAAACTAGTTAACTACTAGTTACAACTAAGTAGTTGAATCAATTAAAGACTAAAAAGTAGGAAATAATGTACATGTAAAAAGATATTTTAAAAAAACCAGCTCTTATTTAAGGAGCTACGATCGTTACTACGAATCCAACTTTTGGATTTGAAATATTTATATGATTTTGACGAATACTTTATGCGCCTATTGCCAAAATTTAAGCTATTTTGACCGTTTAGTTTTTTCGCAATAAAACTGCAAAATCGAGCACTTTGAGTTACCGAAGCACGTCGTCTTGTGGAGACGGTAAACCGGAAGTGCGGTGATCGTGGTTTTTCTGCTCACGTATCCAACTAAGCCCGTTGGAAAACTGAAATTCGATAGATTAGATATAATAGATATTGTAAAAAATAAGAAAATCAATCTTCACCGTGTAGTTAAAGCACTACATTACAAGAAAGTTTCAATTTCCGGTTGAAAATGGTCAGAACGACGAAATAGCATCCACAGACTTAGCAACTTCGCGAGTAACAGCTGATGCGTTTGGCGAACATAACCCAGCTTTGTTTGGAAATTAATTTGTATAGAAGCCGCCACAAAATATGCAAACAACAATTTGTTGAGTTTTATCATTTATCACGTATCAATAATATGTATAATTATATTCTGCCTGTCGTGTTAATTCCGCTGAGGTAATTCAAGCCAATTCGAGTTGACAATCTAATTTTTCAGTTTTTATTCGTCCACGTGCAATAAATTCATCATTTACCACAACATTTGGCACACTATAATCGATAATACGAATAATCAACATAAGTAAGCATGTGGGTAAAATTAATTAAGACTCTTTTTTGATCCCGTGGAAGTGATCGTACCTCCTTCATGTACTAATAAGTGGAAAATAATTTTTTTACCGACTCACATATATGCGACTATAAATAAAAGCTCGGGGTGCTCAAAATTTAGTCATATAATCTTTAATTCACATAAATCCGTTGACATATCAACTGTATTCAATTTACTGCAAAACAACCTTAGATTTCTTAAATGAAAATCCCGAAACTCAGTATACACGTGTGATTATAATTTCTCTAGGTACTATTGTGCCAAATTAAATACCGTTAATGAAACTGAATTGATCAAATTTCATTAAACAGTTGAAAATTTGAGCGCCCCAAGCTTTGATTTATAGTCACATATAAGTGACTTCGCAAAACAATAATTTTCGACTTTTTAGTACATTCGATAAAAGCTTAATTGTTTTTAAAAAAGATTATTTTTTACATGCAAATTTTTTTGATAAAATTGTTTTGAACACTGGAAACTCTCGGTTGCTTGCGTTCTACGTTACGAAGCTCAATAATTTATCGCTTTGGCGTGGAAAATTATTTCGAGCAGAAATTATTTCGGGCTATGATAATTCGAAAAATAATGGAAACGCGTCTGTTAGAAAAATCCATCGGAGAATCATATCGCGGTTGGAGAGAACGGCACCGATCCACCCATAATCATTTACGAATGGCCGAGCATGAGAATCGTCACGGTCTTGCGAGGAGGAACAACGAGATTTTGTTTACATTTGGCTTATAGGTAAAAGGTCATCTCATACTTTAAGTCACACGCAGGAAAAACAGCCTTCGAAGCATGAGAAAAGTATTTTCAATGGGTAACTTCAACAGGCTGGCTATGGGAATTTTTCAAATTAATTTGAACAAAACTGATGTGAGATTGAAGATTTCGTTGCATGCATCGTTGGCATGCAACGAAAATAATTGTTTTGCAATTGCTCGAATTTCTTTTGGCAAATAATCGTTAAATAAATTTCTCCTTCATTTTTTAAGTCGCTCATTGACAGATCTAGAATTTTTACGTGAAAAAAAATGTGTAAAATAATTAAAATGAGGGCATAAAAATATAAACAAGAAATTTCGTTTCATTGCAACAATGAGAACTTCAAAACCATAAACTGGACAACTTTACTCACAATTTATAATGGGCTCTCCGGGTCCACAAAAAATTGATTTAAAAAATAATGTCAATTTTTTTTTTTAATTGGCGTTTAATTTTTTAATTTAATTAATTTAATTTTTTAATTACAAAGTGGAATTCGCGTGGATTTTTTCTGGGAAAAACTTCTTGTGCACGCTTTTAAATTTATTTTTCCCATCAAAGATCATCGTTTTAAGTGTCTTTTACAATTTTTGTATTGAAAAATGTTTATAGATATGGTGCTACCTGGAAATAAATCGTCCAAAATAAAAAAAAATCAGACGCATTTAGTTTTTGCGTGAAAGTGTCTAGTGCTTGGACGAAGGATTTAATAAAATATTTATTTTTGAAAAAATGGCCGCCGTTAAAAGTGGAAGCGTCGATTTCCGGTGAATAAAAACACTAATTTTGTTTGAAAAAAAAAACTAAGCATCGAAAAAAAACTCCTTCGTTCGAGCACTGCTCTTTTATATGTAAAAGAAGCTTGTAAAATTTGCATTTGATCTATGCGTTGATTTTTTAGATATCGTGGTAACTGACTGTGAAAAAGTGATTCTGAGAAAAATAGCGTTAAGGTAGTCATATCGCTTCATACTGGCCATACCACTGATCATACTTGAGACCTGTACAATTGATACTTTTAACATATGCCAAAAAAAAATATGTTATAACTCAAATTTTCCATTTGTAAACTGTTTAATGAATGTTCAGTTTAATTAGAAAAATGAAAAAAATAGCTATTCCAACGATTCGCGTAGTATTTCTAGGTTTGATATCTGGCAACATTGGTTCTATTTCCGTCTCTTTTTACTCATTCAGGCGAGTTTAACCTCCATGCTTTTCAACGTCGATCTGCCAAAACAATGTCAGGTGCGGGAAATGTAAAGGCTTGTATTCGGGCCACGACTGGTAAAAAAAAGCGTGGAAAATTTGTGTCGGCGAAATATGTCGGTTAAAAATGAAATATGTGTGGAAATTCGAATGAGTGAGATGAGGTTACGACTACAGTCAGCTGTTGCCTTGCTGCCACGTCTCTTTGTCGTAGCAAGTGGTAATAAATCCAATACCGGAAGTTCAAATTAAACTTGATATTACATGAAAATTAGGTCAATAAGCGTATTTTTTTCTGAGAGCATTGCATTACTACAAGTGTTAAGTATGTAAATCTGATTATTTTTAAGAAGCTCACGGATTCTCACTATCGTAAACACTTTTGTACCGACCGGAAATTGGGTTTTTGTATGACATTTCGGGATTCCTTCACAAAAGTACGCAATTTTTATATTTTTTTTCTCTGTAATAAGGTCGATAACCGACCCTGAAATTTTACAGAGACGATTCTTAATATATTTAGTGGAGCTCAAAAAAAAATGATAAAAATACTATGAATTGAAACCCGTCGGTAGGACTACCTTAAATTTTGCATGGTTGGAAAGCAACGAACGTAGTTATACTTATTTAAAAAATTTCTTCCTTATTACAATCTATGACTTTTTCTCGTAGATCAAGTTCGTGAATCTTTCATGAGGATAGAAAGCAATAGCATAAAAGTTAGCTGTTGTTGCATTTCAAGGATGCAAAGTTCAACATCGTTGAGAAAAACGCATTTGATGTTCGCTGGTTTACAAAACCTGCCTATAAACGCACATAATTCCTTCAATTTTAAATGGATCGACTTGACATTTGCAGAGAATTTATATCAATAGTTATATTTTGGAAACTATCGAAAACCAAAAATCGATATTTAAAGAATTTTCAATTAGGTGTACGCCCTTAATCGAACCTGGAGCAGAATA
Organism: Ophion costatus; assembly: GCA_951751655.1. Taxonomy (NCBI): domain Eukaryota; kingdom Metazoa; phylum Arthropoda; class Insecta; order Hymenoptera; family Ichneumonidae; genus Ophion; species Ophion costatus. The sequence continues at coordinate 26,664,715 of OX632363.1, forward strand.
CCAAAGCGCTTCTCAGGGGAGATATAAATCACTAGAAAAGCAACTAGGATTTAAAAAAATTGATTTGTCACGAAAGTACATGCACTCGCATTTTTTTTAAACAATTTTTCATTAAAAGATCGTAAAAATTATTTTCCAAATTTGGAAAAAATCTTCGAAACTTCTCTAGTATTCCAGATCTGAATTTGAAAAACGCTTTGGTATTTTTCTCTCCGTTCAATCCTAAAAATTGGAAAAACGTCAGGGGAGTGAAAAATAAATGACTTTGTTGCCATTTGGTATTGAAAAAATCGTAAGAAACATACAAAATACTTTATAGAAGATTTTATGAATTAATTCCGAACTTTCAATATTGATGGCCTGACACGTTGGTGTCGTTCTCTAACAAAAAAAATAACGAATTTTCAGTTCGGATGGTCGGCTGTTGGTCTCTCAGGGTGGAGAACCAGACTACATGACCACGGTGTGGAATTGGAAGCGATCGAAGATTCTGCTGCACTGCAAGTCTCACAGCCAGGATATTTACAACGCGATGTTCTCACCAACGGTGCTGGGTCATCTTACGACGAGTGGCGCCGGGCACATAAAGTTCTGGAAAATGGCACGTACCTTCACCGGCCTCAAGCTCCAGGGTGAATTCGGAAGATTCGGAAAAACCGAAATTTCGGATATCGTTGGTTTCTACCCAATGCCGGACGAGAAAGTCGTTTCGGGCTGCGAATGGGGCAATATTTTGTTATGGGACGAGGAGCTGATAAAGTTGGAAATTGCCAAGAAGAATCGAAAGCCCTGTCACGACAAATACATCACTCAGTTCGAATATTTGGGTGGAGAACTCGTCTCGATTGGTAACACTCGGCTGGCAATTCATATTTGTCAATAGAGCATGCAATATCGGAAGGTTTTAAATTCACGCTGTTGAAGTTTGCAACGTTGCAACGCAACCAAAGATTTTAAAAATAATTTATTTTCCATGTTTCTATCATTGTGGTCGATTTTTTTAAATAGATTTATATTCTAGATTGCTGAACAAATATTTTGAAAAATAGCTGAAGGATTTTTGTAGGTGAAATTCACTGAAAGATATAAAAGAAATTTAGAAATATTAACTTTCGTTGCGTTCCAACGATGCAAACTTCAATCTCATTTCAATTCCGGAACTGAGTTCCGATACTAGAGAGCAAATTCCGGAATTCCGGAACTGGTTCTATGTAACGTTTGTTGGTTCATTATAAATCAAACAAGATTTATCAACCGAATAAGAAAATCGCGAAAATCCGCTATTTTTCAACCCGTTACACTGTAATGATCCCTTAATCATTTATAATTAAACATGTTTTATCATAGTTCTTCCATAGTATTCTAATTGGTCATTTTAAACAGTAAAATCAACGCACTAAAACGAAACTTGAAATATGAATAAAAAACATACGATAATTATAAATTCACACATGCTCTAGTCTTCAAATTTTCATTACGAAATAAGATAAACTTAGCAGAATAAGCAACGTCAAATACAGTGAAACCTCGCTTATACGTTTTGCACTTATACGTTTTTATCGTTTATACGTCAAACTTCTCTAGCCCCCGCTGATTCCGTTCATAAACATGGCAATCAAGTTTCATTTCTACGTTTTTTCACTTATACGTTTTTCGCACTTATACATTATTAATTTTATTCCCCAGCGTCGGTTTCGAAGTTCTTTTTTTCTGGGTTATACGTTAATCGAGGGCGTCGCCAAGGGGGAGCAGAGGGGGCAGGTGCCCCGCCCCCCCCCCCCCCTAGATATTGGAAAGCACGTATATGAGGGTCTAAAATGTCTAAATTTCCCCCACCCTCCCTTCCCATCTTGCCCCCCCCCGGCCCGTTAGTTGGCGACGTCCTTGACGTTAATCACACGTGATGTTCTCTCGCCGGATAAAATTTCCTGTGTGCGTTTTGATGTTTTATTCGATGGTTTGATGTTTTGATGTTTCGATGTCTTGATGTTTTGATGTTTCGATGTCTTGATGTTTCGATGTTTTGATGTTTCAATATTTTGATGTTTCGATGTTTTGATGTTTCGATGTTTTGATATTTCGATGTTCTGATTCTTCGATGTTTTGATGTTTTGATGTTCTGATGTTTTGATGTTTCTGACTTCGACTGCGTATGCATAGACTGTCTCTTATCAATACGAACCTGTCTACTAGTCTAAAGCGTCAAAGCTTCGTGTTACAAACTTGCATTAAATAAAATTTCAAAACGGAAATTCGAAAACTTCATTTGGCTCATCACTCAATCATTACCAATCGAATTTTCATTTGGAAAACCAAACATTAACGTAATGGAGGTACTGCTATTGAAAAACATCGTGAATCATGCCGCAATCGCCATTTTCAAATGTTAAAGAGTTTCAGATAGATACTGTATTTCACTTGTACGATATTCTCACTTAACCGTCATATTTGATGTACCCCTTGATAAACGTATAACTGAAGTTTCAGTGTAAATAATATTTGTTTTTTTTTTTTGCTAAGCTATGGAAATGGAACGATCGCATTGATTGGTTTCATACACATGCTTTGTTCACGTCTCTAGTGAAAAGCCAGCCTTAGCTTCTGCGCGTTCAGAAAAGTAAATAATAAAAAATTACTCAGTGCGTAAAATGTATGAATATCGTAATAACGATATTACTCGTCTCAATTCCGGAATTGAAGCATCGGAAAACTTTTTCCGAAATTCCGGAGCTGCTAAATTCCGAAATTTCGGAATGCGCGCCCTATTTTTCACCATGCCAGTGTTCCGCCTGTTCGTCGTATGAAAACGATGTTTTTTTTTCCAGGGATGGACGGTTGGATTCGTGTTTGGTATTACGAGACGATTGATCAGGCGGATCCACCCGACGAGGACCGTTTTCTCGAGAACGAGCCGATCTACGAGTTTCAAATAAAGGAGGAAGGCAGCGAGAATGGCGCGATGCTCATGTCGATCAAAAAACAGCATCCCGACGATCCAGAAGAAAACTTATGGTACGCTCAGGTGAGTACAAGTGCGTGCACTCGTTCGTTGTATGAGAATTGGTGACCGAAAACGAATGTTTCCACGCGAATATCGGAATTCAGGATGGGAACGGAGGCATGTGGCTCGTGGAAATAGGCACGTATGGAGAACTGAAAAGAAGCCCAAGAAAACTTTTGACGTGCCACGCTGGTCCTATCACGTGCATGGGCGTCTCGACGTGGGGACCTTTCGTAGCTACCTGCGGTCGAGACGGTCATCTTCATATCTACAATTATTCGACAAAGAGGCTGATCTTCGTGAAGAGGTTTCGGGACAGGGCTAGCTGGCTCGTCTGGTTCCCATGTTCGGTAAAGTGATCTCCATTCTTATTGTTATTGCTTTTAAAGGGGAGATAATTTGGCGCGGAAAAAATGGCTGATTTTCATTTGTTTTTTAAAGGAACGATTTCTTCGCCATTTTTGAGACTTGGCCGTATGTTTTATTACTACTTTTGGCTGTTACGTGGTATTAAAAAAAAATTTATCGTTAAAAATCTTCATAAATGGCCTTTTGGACCCAACCTTTTTACTCTCACCCCGTAAATTTGTCGCTCTCCTAACTCTAGTTCCTCAGATGCTTCCCTAGAGTGTTACCAACTATGTTACACAGTCGCTTTTTCCCAATGAAAAATGAAAATGAGAGTACAGAGAAATTCGACCAAGCAGGTGCCAATACAGATTTCTAAGACCCACCCACTCTACGTGAACCTAAAAAGTCCAAAGAAAAGTGGAAATTCGAGAAGTGGCACGTGTTTGAAAAAAAACGTTCTACTTTTACAAGCTTTCATTTAACTTGCTTCGTTCGTATGTCTGTCTTTCCGGTCCAAAATTTGTGATCCATTTTTCGAGCACTTGCTGGAGGATTGGGCTGAAATTTGGCATACCTATATAACTGCACTGGCAATGCGATAATATAGTACCATGGAGCTGGTCTGATGTAGGTGGGGGTGGGCAATGCAACTCCTTAATAGCATCTACTATCGGCAGTCGAGTTCGTGCTCATTTATTTTGTTATCATGGGCACTTTTCGTTACACGTCATAACGAGAGTGTGATAATGGTGATGGGAGGTGGAAACTGAAATTTCCTAATCGCAAATGGTAGAACAATCGCGTTCGCGCTCGATTTTGTTGGCTGACTTTGTTGGCTAACTTTGTTGACTTGAGCATCATTTATAATTACACTATTATAAAGTTTCTCGCGAAACCTTTATAACCTAAGGCAAGGTTTTTTATCGCGCCGATGTCTAAATGGCATGAAGGCCTGGCATGGGAAATAAATAAACAAATTCTGATACTAAAAAGTATAAAATAAAGAGAAAATTTGAAAAAAAACCTTTTTAAAAACTAGCTCTCATTCAAAAGGTTCTTTTAAATAGGAGTACCAAAGTACTTTTAAATAAGAATACTAAAGTACTTTCGCCAAACGTGCCAGAGTACTTTTACCAAAAGTGCTAAAGTAATTTTACCAAACCGCTAAAGTACTTTCAAAAGTGCTTTCAAGAGGGGTAAAAGTACTAAAGTACTTTTACCAAAAGCGCCAAGCGGCTTTTTTGTAGCCGCGCTCTTTTGGTTTTCAATTTTACCGAATACGGTTTTATACCTTTTTAAGGAAAAGTACTTTTGCAAAAGTACTTTAGTAACTGAAGTACTTTTGCTTTAGTGAAAAAAAGACGACAAAAATTAGGGGAAAGCGTACTTCCGTTGCCAAAGTACTTTTACCAAAGTACTAAATCTACTAATCTACCAAACTTTTGCTAAAGTACTTTTCCTTTTACTAAAGGACTTTTTAAATAGCTGTACTCTTTTGATTTTCAATTTTATTGAACATTATTTTGTACTTTTTAGTAAAAGTAGTTTAGTAACTAAAGCACTTTTGGTTTAGTAAAAAGGTAAAAAGTAAAAGTAAAAAAAGTATTGAGTAATACAAGTACTGTAGCAAAATACTTTAGTAACTAAAAAACGTTTACTAAAGTACTAAAACTGCTACTAAATCTACGAATCTACTAAATTGTAACTAAAGTACTTTTACTAAAGTACTTTTCCGTTTTTACTAAAGGACTTCTTTGTAGTTATACTCTTTTGAGTTTCAATTTTACTAAACATTATTTTGTACTGTTTAGTAAAAGTACGTTTGTACTTTAAAAAGTAATTTGGTATTTTAAAGTACTTTAGTAAAAAAGGTGCTTAGCTTTGTTAAAGTACTTTTATTAAAAGTACCAAATTGCCAAAAGTACTAAAGTGCTTTTACTAAAAAGTACAAAATAGTGTTGCGTAAAATTGAAAATCAAAACAGTATAACTACAAAAAAGTACCTTCCTTGGTCACTCATCATAGGTGTAAGTCCTTCAAAGGTACGTAAAGGTAGATATTGTGAATACATGACATATAAATTTTACAAGGTTGAGGTGTCAAACGTCATAAGTACTAATACTACTTTAAAATTTCTGAAAAAAGCTTCCTGAGGGAGTCTCCTCCCTTAAGGGGTAAGGCCACTGTAACGGCCCAAAAAAAAAGGTTTTTTCACTAATTTTTTGCTCCCGAAATTGAAGGTATTTGAAAAAAAACTTTTAATGGTGTTATCGGGCATACATTAAACTTTATTATAAAATTTTTTTACAGTAAAAAAAAACAAAATGGCGGTTCCACAGCTATCTTCCCGGGACATGTTTTGCTTCCAGGGCTCCGCGGCACGCAGCACCACTGGTGCACTTTTGAATCTAGAACAAAAAAAAAAAAAACCATTAATCTAGAGGGCTATAGCTAGAGAATGTCGATCGGATTTTAAAAAGTATCAATTTTTGTGGATTTGGCGTGCGTTTGAAAAAAAAAATTGATTTTTGACGAAAAAAACGGCAAGTTTTTTGTTAATAAAAAATCAATAAATAAAGTTCTTGAAAATTCCGATCGACATTCTCAAGATAATGTAAATGTTCACATCTGGTTAAAATTTCAAGTAAAAAAAATGAAAATTGTTCGAGTTATGCTGCGTGCCATTTTGAAAAACCATGTTCCGAGAAAAACGCGTTTAAAGTTTTGCGAATAGTTTTTTATAGCCAATAAAAAAAAATCGATTTTTCAAAAAATTTACAGTGGCCTTACCCCTTAAGTCGCCATAGCCACTATCACTCGTGTGACATCCACTCACATTCACCGCCTTATAGTGAAGCGATATTCCAACAAGTTCATTCCATCAGGTCGAAGCTACCGGATCAACGCTCGCTTGCGCTTTCGAAAGTGGGGTCGTAAGGATCGTTACCCTGGCTATTTCAAAGGCCGACGAAACCGACAACATTTACGGTGATTATTTGCGACTGATAAAAGCGATCAAGCCTCATAAACTGCCGATTACTGCAATGTCACTGAATCCAACCAACAGGTACGAATAGTTCGCAAGCTCAAAGAAAAATAACTTGTTATTTCAAAGAAAAGTAACAAAGAAACGAAACTTGTAGGTGGCTTCTTCGTCGTTCCATTTTACCCACAGATGTTTGTCCACAAGCAGTCAGTTTTGCAAAATTGGCTTTTTTGTAGAGGGAGCTTTAGAAGTAAACAGACAACAGTTTTTTTCACAACATTCATGGGTTAAACTACTGTGACGACACGAAAATGAGGGTTATTAAAGAAGATTAATTTTGAAGGCATACGTAAAATGCTCGGAAAACCGTTTGGACATATATTTGTATGTATATCGACAAAGTTGTGTACCAAATTTCATTTAAAAATATTAATAATTAAAGAAGGTATAGATAATCTCGTGAAGGACCTTTGACCGTGGGGGGTTGCACGGTGTTTCGAGAAAAACGCGTTTGAAGTTTTACCAGCAGTTCTATCGGAAGCTAAACTTCCATAAGTTACCTTCAACCAGAAATTCCTTCACCGTATGGGCCTTCCTCTTCAATTTGAGTTGCCTCAAAAGACGAACGATTTTTTTAAATTTGCACGGTAGCCTAACCTCTTAATGATAAGCGACATCCAAACATGTCATACCTCCATATACCTATGTGAACTTGGCACCCGAGTATCTACGATCTGAATTTTTTTTGGTGATTTCGGAAGATTTTCGTTTGTAGTTGATTGTAGTAAACTTAATTTCGTTTGTAGTAGCGCAGAAAAAAAATTACGACCACCCAAAAAAACGGCATCCCCCGGAATAAAAATAAAAAACTTTTAGCAATTTATTTTCATTCAAAATCGTTTGTAGTTGATTGTAGTAAACTTTTTTTCGTTTGTAGTTGAAGGGTTTTTTTTATTTTCCAAAAAAACGGACTCCAAAAAATGAAACGACTTGTGACAATTTTTTGAGTGAATCCTAAATGCTAATTAACATATATCTGACATAAAAGATAAAAATTAAAACGAAGGCATTACGGAAATGCAATATTTCACGATTTATCTCAGCAGCTTATCCGTTGCATACACCGCAGAAGCAGGAAAACGATCTATCCTATCGTACGGTAGGATAGATCATTTGTAGTAGTAAACTGGATAACTGCAAACGACGCCCGCCCTTCTAAAACGTTTGTAGTTGTTTGTAGTTCCGTCTTAATCGTTTGTAGTTGCAGAGAAAGTAACTACAAACGAGGAAATCACCTGTAAATGATTTTTCAATTATGTTAGAAGGATATGTTGGTTTGTAGTAGTAAACTAGGTAACTACAAACGACGGCGGCGGTTTTTAAACGTTTGTAGTAGTTCGTAGTTTCGTATTTATCGTTTGTAATTGCAGAGAAAGTAACTACAAACGATGAAATCACCTGAAAATTATGTTTTCACGATTTTTGAAGGAAATGCTTGTTTGTAGTAATGGAGTAAGTAACTACAAACGCTGCCCGCGCTTCTAAAACGTTTGTAGGTGTTCTTAGTTCCGTATTTATCGTTTGTAGTTATAGAGAAAGTAACTACAAACGAGCTAATCACCTGAAACTGATTTTTCCACGGATTTGGAAGGATATGTTCGTTTGTAGTAGAGGAGCAAGTAACTACAAACGACGCACGCGCTTCTAAAACGTTTGTAGGTGTTTGTAGTTCCGTATTTATCGTTTGTAGTAACAGAGAAAGTAACTACAAACGAGGAAATCACCTGAAAATGATTTTTCCAAGATTTTGGAAGGATATCTTCGTTTGGAGTAATAAATTAGGCTACTACAAACGACGCCCGCGATTCTAAATCGTTTGTAGTTGTTTGTAGTTCTGTATTTATCGTTTGTAGTAGTACTACAAACGACGCCGGTGGTTTTAAAACGTTTGTAGTAGTTCGTAGTTTCGTATTTATCGTCTGTAGTTGCAGAGAAAGTAACTACAAACGATAAAATCACCTGAAAATGATGTTTCCACGGATTTGGAAGGATATGTTCGTTTGTAGTAAAGGAGCAAGTAACTACAAACGACGTCAGCGCTTCTAATACGTTTGTAGTTGTTTGTAGTTCCGGATTTATCGTTTGTAGTTGTAGAAAAAGTGACTACAAATGAGGGAATGACGTGAAAATATTTATTCAGCAATGTGAGGAAGAAACGTTCGATTGTAGTAATAAAGTAAGTTACTACAAACGACGCACGCGCTTCTAAAACGTTTGTAGGTGTTTGTAGTTCCGTATTTATCGTTTGTAGTAGCAGGGAACGTAATTGCAAACACGGAAATCAGCGGAAAATAATTTTTCTGAATTTTGGAAGGAAATGTTCGTTTGTACTAGTAAACTAGGTAACTACAAACGACGCTCGGGCGTCCAAAACGATAGTACTTGTGTGTACTTCCGTTTTAATCGTTTGTAGTTACAGAGAAAGTAACTACAAACGACGCCGGCGCATCTGAAACGTTTGTAGCTGCAGAAAAGTAACTACAAACGAGGAAATCACCTGTAAATTATTTTTCAATTATTTTAGAAATATATGTTGGTTTGTAGTAGTAAACTAGGTAACTACAAACGAAGCCGGCGGTTTTAAAACGTTTATAGTAGTTCGTAGTTTCGTACTTATCGTCTGTAGTTGCAGAGAAAGTAACTACAAACGAGAAAATCACGTGTAAATGATTTTCAGCAATTTGAGGAAGAAATATTCGTTTTTAGTAATAATGTAGGTCACTACAAACGACGTCGGCGCTTCTAAAACGTTTGTAGGTGTTTGAGTTTCGTCTTTATCGTTTGTAGTAATAGAGAAAGTAACTACAAACGAGGAAATTAGCTGAAAATAATTTTTCCACGATTTTGGAATGACATGTTCGTTTGTAGTAATAAAGTAGGCTACTACAAACGATGCCGGCGATTCTAAATCGTTTGTAGTTGTTTGTGGTTCTGTATTCATCGTTTGTAGTTACGGAGAAAGTAACTACAAACAAGGAAATCGGCGGATAATAATTTATCCACAATTTTGGAAGGATATGTTCGTTTGTACTAGTAAACTAGGTAACTACAAACGAAGCCTGCGCTTCTGAAACGTTTGTAGCTGCGGAGAAAGTAACTACAAACGCGGAAATCACCTGTCAATGATTTTTCCAATATTTTAGAAGGATATGTTGGTTTGCAGTGGTAAACTATGTAACTACAAACGACGCCGGCGGTTTTAAAACATTTGTAGTAGTTCGTAGTTTCGTATTTTTCGTTTGTAGTTGCAGAGAAAGTAACTACAAACGATGAAATCACCTGAAAATGACGTTTCCACGATTTTTGAAAGATGTGTTCGTTTGTAGTAATGGAGTAAGTTACTACAAACGATGCCCGCGCTTCTAAAACGTTTGTAGTTGTTTGTAGTTCCATATTTATCATTTGTAGTTATAGAGAAAGTAACTACAAACGAGGAAATCACCTGAAACTAATTTTTCCACGGATTTGGAAGGATATGTTCGTTTGTAGTGAAGGAGTAAATAACTACAAACGACGTTGGCGCTTCTAAAACGTTTGTAGTTGTTTCTAGATCCGTATTTATCGTTTCTAGTCGTAGAAAAAGTGACTACAAACGAGGGAATGACGTGAAAATATTTTTTCAGCAATGTGAGAAAGAAACGTTCGATTGTGGTAATAAAGTAGGTTACTACAAACGACGTACGCGCTTCTAAAACGTTTGTAATTGTTCGTAGTTCTGTATTTATCGTTTGTAGTAACAGAGAAAGTGACTAAAAGGAGGAAATCACCTGAAGATGAATTTGCCACGATTTTGAAAGGATATGTTCGATTGTAGTGATAAAATAGGCTACTAAAAATGACGCCCGCGATTCTTAATCGTATGTAGTTGTTTGTAGTTCTGTATTTATCGTTTGTCGTCGCGAAGAAAGTAACTGCAAACGAGAAAATCAGCGGACAATAATTTTTCCACGATTTTGGAAGGATATGTTCGTTTGTACAAGTAAACTAGGTAACTACAAACGACGCTCGGGCGTCCAAAACAATTGTATTCGTGTGTACTTCCGTTTTAATCGTTTGTAGTTGCAGAGAAAGTAACTACCAACGACGCCTGCGCTTCTGAAACGTTTGTACCTGCAGAGAAAGTAACTACAAACGAGGAAATCACCTGTAAATGATTTTTCAATTATTTTCGAACTATATGTTGGTTTTTAGTAGCAAAGTAGGTAACTACAAACGATGCTGGCGGTTTTGAAACGTTTGTAGTAATGGAGTAAGTAACTACAAACGAGGAAATCACCTGAAACTGATTTTTCCACGGATTTCGAAGGAGATGTTCGTTTGGAGTAATAAAGTAGGCTACTACAAACGACGCCCGCGATTCTAAATCGTTTGTAGTTAATTACTCCATTACTAGAAACGAACATTTTCTTTTTAAATTGCTGAAAAATTATGTTTAGGTGATTTCCGCGTGGGTAATTACTTTTTTTACAACTACAAACGATCAAAACGGAAGTACACATAACGACAAACGTTCTAGAAGCCCGGGCGTCGTTTATAGTTACTTAGTTTACTTGTACAAACGAACATATCCTTCCAAAATTGTGGAAAAATTATTTTCCGCTGATTTCCTCGTTTATAGTTACTTTCTCCGCAACTACAAACGAAAAATACAGAACTACAAACAACTACAACCGATTGAGAATCGCGGGCGTCGTTTGTAGTTACCTACTTTATTACTACAAACGAACATTTCTTACTCGAATTGCTGAAAATTATTTTCACGGCATTTTCTCGTTTGTCGGGACGTTCTCTGCAACTACAAACGATAAATACGAAACTACACACAACTACAAACGTTTTAAAAGCACTGGCGTCGTTTGTAGTCACTTACTACATTACTACAAACGAAGATTTCCCTCTCAAATTGCTGACAATTTATTTTCAGGTGATTTCCTCGTTTTTAGTTACTTTCTCTGCAACTACAAGCGATCAAAACGGAAGTACATACAATTACAATCGTTTTAGATGCCCTGGCGTCGATTGTTGTTACCTACTTTACTTACTCCATTACTAGAAACGAACATATCCTTCAGAAATCGTGGAAACATAATTTTCAGCTGATTTCATCGTTTGTAGTTACTTTCTCTGCAACTACAAACGATCAAAACGGAAGTACATACCACTACAATCGTTTTAGACCCCCTGGCGTCGGTAGTTGTTACCTATTTTACTTACTCCACTATTAGAAACGAACCTCCTAAAATCGTGGAAAAATTATTTTCCGCTGATTTCTTCGTTTGCAGTTATTTTCTCCGCTACTACAAACGATAAATACACAACCACAAATATCTACAAACAATTTAGAATCGCAGTCGTCGTTTGTAGTAGCCTACTTTATTACTACAAACGAACATATCCTTTCAGAATCGTGGAAAAATCATTTTCAGGTGACTTCCTCGTTTGTAGTTACTTTCTCTATTACTACAAACGATAAACATGAAATTGCAAACCCAAACAAACGTTTTAGAGGCGACGACGTCGTTTATAGTTACCTACTTTATTACTACAAACGAACATTTCTTTCTCGAATTGCTGAAATTTATTTTCACGGGATTTTCTCGTTTGTAGTTACTTTCTCTGCAACAACAAACTGTAAATACGAAACTACACACAACTACAAACGTTTTGAAAGCACTGGCGTCGTTTGTAGTTCTTATTACAGTACTACAAACGAAGATTTCCTTCTCAAATTGCTGACACATTATTTTCAGGTGAATTACTCGTTTGTAGATACTTTCTCTGCAACTACAAACGATCAAAACGGAAGTACATACAACGACAATCGGTTTAGACGCCCGGGTGTCGCTTATGGTTACCTACTTTACTTACTCCTCTACTACAAACGAACATATCCTTCCAAATCCGTGGAAAAATCAGTTTCAGGTGATTTCCTCGTTTGAAGTTACGTTCTCTATAACTACAAACGATAAATACGGAACTACAAACTACAAAGGTTTTAGAAGCGCGGGCGTCGTTTGTAGTCACTTACTTCATTACTACAAACGAACATTTCCTTCAAAAATCGTAGAAACATCATTTTCGGGTGATTTCATCGTTTGAAGTTACTTTCTGTGCAACTGCAAACGATATATACGAAACTACGAACTACTACAAACGTTTTAACACCGCCGGCGTCGTTTGTAGTACTACTACGAACGATAAATACAAAAATACAAACAACTACAAACGATTTAGAATCGCGGGCGTCCTTTGACGTAGCCTCCTTTATTACTCCAAACGAACATATCCTTCCAAAATCGTGGAAAAATCATTTTCAGGTGATTTCCTCATGTGTAGTTGCTTTCTCTGTTACTATAAACGACAAATACGGAACTACAAACAACTACAAACGTTCTAGAAGCGCGTGCGTCGTTCGTAGTAACCTACTTTATTACTACAATCGAATGTTTCTTTCTCACATTGCTGAAAAAATATTTTCACGTCATTCCCTCGTTTGTAGTCACTTTTTCTACAACTACAAACGACACAGACGGAACTACAAACTACGAACGTTTTAGAAGCGCCGACGTCGTTTGTAGTTACTTGCTCGTTTACTACAAACGAACATATCCTTCCAAATCCGTGGAAAAATGAGTTTCAGGTGATTAGCTCGTTTGTAGTTACTTTCTCTATAACTACAAACGATAAATACGGAACTACGAACAACTACAAACGTTTTAGAAGCGCGGGCATCCTTTGTAGTCACTTACTCCATTAGTACAAACGAACATTTCTTTCTCAAATTGCTGAAAATTATTTTCACGTGATTTTCTCGTTTGTCGGGACTTTCTCTGCAACTACAAACGATAAATATGAAACTACACACAACTACAAACGTTTTGAAAGCACTGGCGTCGGTCGTAGTTACTTACTCCACTCCTACAAACGAACATTTCCTTCAAAAATCGTGGAAACATTTTCAGGTGATTTTATCGTTTGTAATTATTTTCTCTGCAACTACAAACGATAAATACGAAACTACGAACTACTACACACGTTTTAAAACCACCGGCGTCGTTCGTAGTACTACTACAAACGATAAATACAGAACTACAAACAACTACAAACGATTTAGAATCGCGGGCGTCGTTTGTAGTAGCCTAATTTATTACTCCAAACGAAGATATCCTTCCAAAATCGTGGAAAAATCATTTTCAGGTGACTTTTTCGTTTGGAGTTACTTTCTCTGTTACTACAAACGATAAATACGGAACTACAAACACCTACAAACGTTTTAGAAGCGCGTGCGTCGTTTGTACTAACTTACTTTATTACTACAATCGAACGTTTCTATCTCACATTGCTGAATAAATATTTTCACGTCATTCCCTCGTTTGTAGTCACTTTTTCTAGAACTACAAACGATAAATATGAACCTACACACAACTACAAACGTTTTAAAAGCACTGGCGTCGTTTGTAGTTACTTACTCCATTACTACAAACGAACAAGTCCTTCGAAAATCGTGGAAACATCATTTTCAGGTGAAGTTATCGTTTGTAGTTACTTTCTTTGCCACTACAAACGATAAATACGAAACTACGAACTACTACAAACGTTTTAAAACCACCGGCGTCGTTTGTAGTACTACTACAAACGATAAATACAGAACTACAAATAACTACAAACGATTTAGAATCGCGGGCGTCGTTTGTAGTAGCCTACTTTATTACTCCAAACGAACATATCCTTCCAAAATCGTGGAAAAATCATTTTCAGGTTATTTTCTCGTTTGTAGTTACTTTCTCTGTTACTACAACCGATAAATACGGAACTACAAACATTTACAAGCGTTTTAGAAGCGCGTGCGTCGTTTGTAGTTACTTGCTCCTTTACTACAAACGAACATATCCTTCCATATCCGTGGAAAAATCAGTTTCAGGTGATTAGCTCGTTTGTAGTTACTTTCTCTATAACTACAAACGATAAATACGGAACTACGAACACCTACAAACGTTTTAGAAGCGCGGGCAGCGTTTGTAGTTACTTACTCCATTACTACAAACGAACATTTCTTTCAAAAATCGTGAAAACATAATTTTCAGGTGATTTCATCGTTTGTAGTCACTTTCTCTGCAACTACAAACGATCAATACGAAACTACGAACTACTACAAACGTTTAAAAACCGCCGCCGTCGTTTGTAGTTACCTAGTTTACTACTACAAACCAACATATCCTTCTAACATAATTGAAAAATCATCTACAGGTGATTTCCTCGTTTGTAGTTACTTTCTCTGCAACTACAAACGATTAAGACGGAACTACAAACAACTACAAACGTTTTAGAAGGGCGGGCGTCGTTTGTAGTTATCTAGTTTACTACTACAAATGATCTATCCTACCGTGCGATAGGATAGATCGTTTTCCTGCTTCTGCGGTGTATGCAACGGATAAGCTGCTGAGATAAATCGTGAAATATTGCATTTCCGTCATGCCTTCGTTTTAATTTTTATCTTTTATGTTAATTAGCATTTAGGATTTATGTTAATTAGCATATATGTTAATTAGCATTTAGGATTCACTCAAAAAATTGTTACAGGTCGTTTCATTTTTTGGGGTCCGTTTTTTTGGAAAATAAAAAAACCCTTCAACTACATACAAAAAAAAGTTTACTACAATCAACTACAAACGATTTTGAATGAAAATAAATTGCTAAAAGTTTTTTCTTTTTATTCCGGGGGATGCCGTTTTTTTTGGTGGTCATAATTTTTTTTCTGCGCTACTACAAACGAAATTAACTTTATTACAATCAACTACAAACGAAAACCTTCCGAAATCACCAAAAAAAATTTAGATCGGCCATACTCGGGTGCCCAGTTCACATAGGTCCTCCATATGACAAGTAAAAGACACGTGTGTTTGATTTAGGTTGCTGGTAACGGGCAGCGAGGACTGTACGATATTCGTATTTGCGGTCAAAGCCACCGAGAAGTATCCAGATCTCGTGCCAATTGGCTACGTCAAATTGTTTTCCGGAGTTTCCTGCATGACCTGGAATCCTGAGCTGGTGAGAAACCAAGTTCCTTCCAATTAGCTCAATAGGGCATTTGAAATGGTCAATTATTTTATATTATGCTCCCAATATTTTTTTATCTTCGCGAATGTCGATATTTACGATATGAATCGACAATAAAATTGAGGCAAATCGCTCAGTACTCGTCACATGACTCGTAATGACGATCTGTTTACTGACATGTGACGTCACTAGAGACCCAACCAATCCTGGAACGTTTTCGTTCACGTGACCAAACGTTCAAATTTATCTAATTCTAAAAATTGAATTAAGGAGGTACGATCACTTCCGCGGGTTCAAAAAAGGGTCTAAATTTATTTTACCCACAGCTGCTCTGATTGATGTTTACTTATGTTGATGGTTCGTATTATCGATTATAGTGCGCCAAATGTTGTGGTAAATGATGAATTTATTGCACGTGAACAAATAAAAACTGAAAAATTAGATTGTCAACGACTCGGTAGTAATCTTCGTAATAATATTAACGTAATCAAATTTGATTACGTTAATATTATTACGAAGATTACTACAGAGTCGTTGACAATCTAATTTTTCCCTTTACCTTACCTTACCTTAATTACCTTAATTGCCTTACCTTGCCTTAATTACCTCTGCGGAATTAACACGATGGGCAGAATATAATTATACATATTATTGACACGTGATGAGTGTTAAAACTCCATAAATTGTTGTTTGCATATCTTGTGGCGGCTTCTATTCAAATTAATTTCAAAACAAAGCTAGGTTATGTTCGCCAAACGCATCAGCTGTTACTCGCCATGTTGCTAAGTCTGTGGGTGCCATTTCGTCGTTCTGACGATTTGCAACCGGAAATTGAAACTTTCTTGTAATGTAGTGCTTTAACTACACGGCGAAGATTGATTTTCGTATTTTTTACAATATCTATTATATCTAATCTATCGAATTTCAGTTTTCCAACGGGTTTAGTTGGATACGTGAGCAGAAAAACCACGATCAACGCACTTCCGGTTGACCTCCTTAAACGAAAATAATGCATGTTTTTTTGATAAAATGAGACAATACTTTTTAAACGCTATATTCTTTTCGGATGACAATAGAATGAACAATATTTTTAATATAGTCAAATACCCTGTTGAATCGGACAATCGATTTTTCGCAATATCTGTTTGCTTCATTTATACCCAGGCGAACACAATTCTCGTTGGTTGTCTGCGCGGGGACTGCGCCCAAGTGGAATTGCCCGATCAACCTCAGGACTACACCGAAGTTACGTACGAGCTCGTAGAATGCGAACCTCGCTATTTCAAATTTCAATCGGTCAAATCGAAGATACGAAGGGAATTGGCGCAATTGGAAATTGCGAAAGCGAAGGAGGCTCGCAAGGCTGCGCAAAGAGAGAAAATGAAAAAACTGCAAATGGACAATCCGAGCATAGCGATCGAAGAGGAAGAAGTCCTCGGTACGTTTAACAATCCTTTCCATGCTCCGTTGTTTCGTCGGGAAATGGACAGAGAAATCAATGTCGAGTTTTTGTGAACAGAAGCGAAAAAAGAAGTTCATCCTGTTAAGGAATCATTCCATAGGAAGATTTTTTGAAAACCGTTTTTTTATTGCATTCTACAAAAGCTTTTTTTATTTGAAAAATTCACATTTTCTTTTATTTGAAAATTTCACAATTTTTAACGAAGTATTGTCAAAAAAACCCCATTTGACACTCGATTTTGAACCTGCCACCATTTTGTTAATTTTCATCGAAAAAAAGAATCCTCCGACTGCTCTAGAGTTTTTCATACTGATTAATGTTCTTTTTGGTTTTTTTTCAGACAATTTTTGGAGTTCGGAATTTTATTTTTTTTAAATCATGATAACTAGCAATTTTCACGCAAGTCACACTGGATCAATTCCTTAAAAGTTTCCTTCAAATTAATAGCAATGGCGAATCCGGTTTTTTTGTTCAGCGGATATGGACGACGATCCCCCGTTACCGGAACTTCACGTGCCGGAGGTACCCAATCGAGTATTAATAGCAAAGTACTCGACGGCTGGAACGATTTGGTTGTCAATGGGCGGCTACGATGCGGGTTACATTTACGAGTATCCACTACCGGAAGCAGCTAGGAGCAACTTACCGATCGAGCCAATAAGGAGCACTATGGTGCTCGACGCCGACGATACGGAAATTGCGTGCTGTCTCTACTAGTAAGATACGATTGATACATTCCCATTCGATACATTTTCATTGACAAATAACGCATCGGTGTAACGAATTTGAAAAATTATCGTCCCGTGATGAAGATTTGATTATTACAATTATTCGCGTGCCTAATTAGTTTTATAAAAAACTATTTATTACCGGCGGCTTCGCCCGCGCTGTACCAGCTGAAATAATTCTTCTGACTACCCCGTCTACAGTTTTGAATAATTCACCTTGGTTGTTTTTTTCGTTGATATTCCATATACGCTGACTTTTTGTTCCTTCCGTATTTATTATAAGTATAGATGGATTGAGTATTTACCTACGAAAATTTCAATGGAAATCACATTTGTTGATCTTGATAAATAAAATTTAAAAAAAAATGTTTCCTTTAATGAATAAATGAATAATAATAATCGAGGTTTGCGTTACGTCACGATTTTAGAACTGTCAGAAATAGCAAAATTTCTGCATGTTCAAGTTTAAAAATTTTAAACTCATCGTTCAGAATGGATGAAGTGCAAGCTCTTATTATTTTAAGAAACCTCGTCTCAGTGAATGCTTAAAAACTTATCAACTAATTTTCAATTTTTTAAAAACGTTTTTGTAATCGCAGTGACTAAGGTTGTACGTAACCGATTTTTAAAATTTTGATCATTACCATTTTCAACGATTGCTTGAGTAAAGGGCCTTGAAAATAGAACAATAAGCTCCAAACTGTCGGCATTTTGTAAAAAAAAAACAAAATAAAAAGACGTCTACGCATAACGACAGCTACATTTGTATAGATATCGATAAATTGTTGACTTTTTATTTACAGATAACCTTTCATAAAGATATCGATGGGGCAATGAAGAGAATTTTTTTATCGCCACGTCAGGGTTAATTACAAAAAATCATAAGAAGTGATATAAAACTAGATGAATATATAAAATGAGTATAAACCCGATCCTTTCGCAATTAGTCATTTCTTTGAAAAATAAAAACACAATTATTGACGACAAAGCACCCGTTACGTAACAGAATAGGAGGGGGGGTAAGGCCAGGCGTTACAGTTTTGTTACGCGGGGGGGGGGGGGGGGTCAAAAATTGGGAAATTTTGCGTTACGTAATTTATGGACGCCCCGAAACGAGTTGTTTTCTTTTTTTTAATAGATAATATTGGCTAAGACAAGTCTCGGTCAAGACCAAGCCTTTTTTGGTATCGTATATCAACCATTAAAAAGAATTGGCTTTTTTCGATTTTTCGAGAAAAAAATGACATTATTGTTAATACCTAATGAAAAAAAATGTTAAGAAGAAAAACGTCGGTCAAGACTAAACTAGTATTACACTGAACAAGTGTACCAAATTTCACGTTTGACGTTTGTTTATTTTTTTCGCAGCCACGAGTATGCGTTTCTCGGGATGCAACGAGGTGAGATTCGTGTCTGTCGAGTTAACCCGAAAGATCATGGAGATTTTTCGGACTACTTGGTTTTGTCGATGCATGACAATCGTAACGGGTTCATACCCGTAATGTCATTGAGTCACGACGAAAGAATGTTGCTCACCTGTGGTCACGACGGGAATTTGTTTTCGTACAATATCAACTACGAGGATCCTCACGTGGAAGTGAGAATTGAAAAAGCCAAACCGCCCCTTCATTTGGTAATTGCACGAAAAGTCCACAATCGTCCGATCGAAATAACGTGTAGAATAAACTACGTAACGGAGTATAAAATTCAAAAGCCGTATTCCAACGTGGAGGACATAGAGGAACTCGACCATTTGACGCTCGAAGAAGTCATCGTTAAAACGGAAAATGATCGAATCGCCGCGGCAGCCACACTGAAGAGAGACGCTACTCTCGAAATGTTGGCTCGTTTGACCGAAGAATTCGGAAGCATCGTGGAGAGAAATTCGAATCTTCCGAAAACGCAACAAATACCGCACGAAGAATTCGCGTTGGATCCCAGAATCACAATGGACTTGAACAATCATTTACAGGCGGAAATGGATCTGATGCACCAAAAATTGGCTTTCGACGTGGAAAAAAGTCGATTGGGACTGGACAAATTATTGGAACACTTTATCGAACCGATAACTTGTCTACCCTTCGCTGTCTGCAAGATTTCGTAAAATATCGATTTTTTATTAACAATCTATCGAATCGTCATTAATTCGTTTACTTTTCTATTATTTTTAATATTTACTTGCTATTGTTAATACGAGCAATTGATTTTCATCGTTACCGATTGTGCGAGCTTATCGTAACTTCACGACGTTTCAATTTATTACGATTTTTTCACAGTGAGCCAAGTGCCATGGTCCACTCGCTGCGGGAGAGAAAATTGGGGGATCATTTCACCTCAATGTACAATGACGTTCTCAGGCGCATCGAAGAAAAAAATAAAGCCAGTAGGTAAAGTGTCCATAACGATACTTCCAAAGGTCCAACAGTTTACAAATCTGGCCGTTACGCTGTTCATCAAAAATGTTTTCGATTTAAGTTGCTGGTCTGTCTTCTGCTTTTCATCTTTCCTTTAATATTGATTTCACAATAGAAGTTTTTTTAAATAGTGGAAAATAGCTGTCATGATATGGATTGCCAGAAAAATGAGATAATTCAAAACTAACGAAAGATCTTTGTTTGTCAATGTTGTGCGTAACACAAGCAACGAGGTTGCGGCACAACATGAGACCGGAAATACGGAGGAGTATGTATACTGAATATTCATAAAATTAATCACTTTTCATCCAGATCGCACGGAATTTTTTTTATCAGTAGATCAAATTATATTCTGCCTATCGTGTTAATTCCGCTGAGGTAATTCAAGCCTATATTAATAAGTTTCCGGCTGATTTTTTTTGTCTTTTTCGTCCGCTTTTATGGTGGATATGTTAATATTATTATTACGAAGATTAGTACCGATTCGTTGGCAATCTAATTTTTCAGTTTTTATTTGTACAGTCAACATAAGTAAACATCAATCAGAGCCGCTAAGGGTAAAATAAATTTAGACTCGTTTTTGACCCCGTGGTAGTGATCGTACCTCCTTAAAATAGATAACATTGACTAAAACTTGACCGACCTTTTTTGTTATCGTGTTTTAATCAGCAAAAAACATGTTGATTTTATTTTTTAATTTTCGAGGGAAAATGGAATCATTATTGTTAATAACTGATAAAATCATGTGACGAAGAAACACGTCGGTCAAAACTAAACTACTATTACACTGAATAAGTGTACCAAATTTCGAGTCAATGCGTTCATTAATTGACGAGAAATCGTGTACACCGTTTTAAAAAACATAGTTTCGAGAAAACTGCATTTGAAGTTTTACTAGCAGTTCTATGGTTATGATCGTAAGTTCACCTTCAATCTGCAATTCCTGCATCATATGTTGGACCTTCCCCTTCAATATGAGTCGCCTCAAGCGACGAGCGAATTTTTGAAATTTTTCACACTAGCCTAACGCCTTAAATTAAATCGATCGAGCAAAACGAAGGCATCACGTTTTACGACTTTTTCTCGTGCCCTCAGAGTTTTCGATGTTAAAAACCTGGAGCCGGTGGAAGAGGAAGAGGAGATGAAAAAAGTCCAAGAGATGGAGAGTTTCCTGAAGGATCTGAGACCTGACACAGTCGAGTATCGGCTGGGGATTCAGATAAATCAGATGTTGCGCAAGTACAAAACGAGGAAGGAAAAGATGGAAGAAAGAGCCAAAGAGGTTTGAAAATAAAACTCGTGCAAGCGGTTGTTTCCTTTTCTTGAAAAATGAGATAAATGTCTGACTATTGCGCGTATTTTAGTGGAAAATCTTGTACGCGTCAAAGCCAAATCCAGACGCTAATCATCCTGACGACATTCTTGCAATTCAACGAGCCAAAGATACAATTGGCGATTACAAGCTAAAGGTGTCCCCGGATTTCAGGCAATCTCAAGAGGAGCGCGAAACGACGCTCATGAAATACAAGCAACTTTTGGATTGCCGGAAGAAGGTACACGTCAATGCAATAACACTTATTCATTTTCCACACCTTGTCCCAGTATTCAATTCCATTTCGAACGAACACGTATTTCTATTCATACACTGAGAGACATGTATGGTGTTCTCAACCATAGTTAACTATATATTCCCCTGTGGGGACAAGTGACTGCCAAAAATATAGTACTGCTTATTGATATTTTAGCACGAATTGTGTTAACCGCAACCACCAATCTTACGAACATACGTTTATTCCTCAATGCTGTACAATATGGTACGTTTTCATCAAATGAATATTCCCTGATACTATACAACATTTACGTCCCCAAGATTCCAATAGTGAACTCAAATACATATACGTTCAAAAATGTTGCCTGTGCTTTGCTACGATGTTTACAGTACCATGTTACAAGATACGACCTGTTAAATGCATAGTAACGGCTGTCCTACAAGAACAGAAGGTGAACTACACGAAGAATCGTTGAGCTGATATCCTTTTGTTGCAATGCAACAAACATACTACGTAACAGTTTGTGAGACATGCGTGGTTCTTAAAACTATTGAACTGCGGTTGCTCGAACTGCAAATGATTTACGTCTTCGCTATAAGCAAAATTTACTATAACTTTTTTCGAATAATCACTTTTCTTAAGGTCTAACAAATTATACTCGAAAAACGTTGATGTTAACCGTATGTATTGTACAAACTTGAAAATAATAGTAGAAGATTGACTGAACAAAACCTAACGTACAGTATACAATTAGTATTTGTACTCCGATTTGGTTATAGCAATGAATTGGCCACATCTATATTGTCAAGCCTTTTACAATAGTGAATAATCATTTCGGGGATAATGGATAGTCGAGACACCACCCAAATCGCATGTTTAGGTATACTTTTCACGTAAACTATCACGAATTTTACTCTACCCCTCTTTTACCATGGGCGTTTGCTGTAAATATCATGGACTTTTCTCTGAGTGTAAATTTGCGTATCTTTGACTCGAATGTACTTTCAGACTCATCATCTTCGGGAGGATTTTCAATCTCGACTGAGAGCGTTGCGGGATAAAAAATTGGCTCTGCAGGCCGAGGTTCAGAGTTTGATCGAAAAACTCAAACAGATACACGCTGAGCTACCAGACAGAGAAATAAAGCCGTTGCCAGACGTTCTGGAGATTGATCGTAACGTCGAGTTTCCGGAGAAAAATTTGGAGGTAATCTAAGAATTTCAGTTTTTGTATACGCGAAGACCTGTGATTTTTGTAAATTTAAGAGGTTAGGCTACCGACGACACGCAAATCAGACTTGCAACAAAAAACTTCAAGCAATAAGTAAGATGATTAATTTTTTTCGATTTTTCGAGGACAGCTGACATCATTGTTGTTAATAACTGGTGAAAAAAAAGGATCCTAAACCCTTAAATCCATTGGGAAGATATGTTGAAGAAAATGTGATTGAAGCTACTTGAAGAAAATATTGATGGAAAAATGTCCATTTCAGCTGGAAGAGTACGTGTCAGTGGCCGAGCGAGTAAAAGCAACGAAACGAAAAAAAATGTCCATCAGCGAGGAAATAATAATAAATCCAATGGACGAGGAGTACGAGGTACTCTTGTTGGACGAGAAACTCATCGAATCCGAGCTCGTTGCCTCGATGAAGAATCTCGAAGCGACGAGATCCGAAAAAGTCTTCAAAGCTCGTGTGAGCGTGCCCAGTGAGATTCTCAAATCTTTGTCAGCGAACGATCGAGCTGGAACCCCGTGGGAACGACAGATGAAACGTATGAGGGTGACGCGAAAAATTCACGAGCAAGACGCGATTCTGGAGCACGTACGACAAAGTTATCGCGATCTCGACGAAAAATTGGACAAGCTGGAACGCGAAAGATTGCAAATAACAGCGGACAGCGCTTACTCGGATCTCTTCTTGCTCACGCTTCATCAACAACTTATCATTCTGAAGGATTTCGAGTCGATGGAGAATCATTTGATGGAAAAAGTCACCGAGAAAAAAGCCGAGCGTGAAAGAGCCAATCAAAAGGTTCAAGCCACGAACGCGAAGATCGATCAGAGGAACAAGGAAATCGTAAAAATGCACGAAAAAATGAAAAATCTTCAGTCGCACGTCAACAAAATGACGAGCGATAATAAATTCGGCGATTTTTTGCGACGCATCTACAAGAAAAAGAACAAACCACTGAAGAATAAGGACGACAGTACGTTAATTGTTTTGCTCCTATGGCGATATAAAATTCAAAGAACGATAGAACGTTATAGCGATCGTCGGTAATTCTCATTTTTGTGACAAGAATCATCGTCAGCGTCGAGCACCGAGTCCAGTACCGACGACGACGAAGAGAGCGTCGCGAGTGACGATCTCGCACCTCTTTACCTGCACGAAAGTATTTGTCCCATTGGCTGTGACCAGAAGCTCTACGAATTGGCATTTTCCGCGCGAGAAGAACGCTACGAATGTGAGAATCACGCCAACGAGGACCGAAAAGCCATCGAACTGTTGCGCAAGGAGATTGACGGGGACTCGAAAAAGTTAAAGCTCATCGACAACGAATTAAAGACCAACCAAAAGGATCTCGAAGATTTCATGGTAATAAAAACAATTTTATGCCCAAAAGTTGATTATACGTTGAGATAGTGAAAGCAGGAGCAATGTATCGTGTGGAGATACAGGGAATGGGCGAAATAAGCGTTTTTTCAACGAATACAGAGTAGGTACTGTAAGATGGCGTTAGGAGTGGACAAAACAACTCCAAACTGTGGAGAAGATAGCTGGAAGCGCTTACCATGGAATGTATGGTAAGGGAGCGAGCGTTAAGGCGTTAACCCCACTTGTAGCGCAAAAAAACGGCCTTTTTCATGAATTTTTTTAAAGAAAACTACAAAACTTTTTTAATCGATCAATATACCATCTTAAAGAACACATCTTGAAGAACTTTCAGTAATTTTTTTATTGAAAAATATTACATTGTTTAGTGGCAAATGGCCGTCAATGAAATAATGTTTTTATATACACGGTTTGCGGTGACCAACATTGCGGCGAAGTGGATCATCTGAAAAAAAATGCGGATGGATTTAGTCAAATATAAGTATAAACTAGTCTTTAATCGAAGGATTTTAAAAAATATTCATTTTTCACAAAATGGCGGACAGTCAAAGTTAATGGTTCGATTTTAACGAAAAAAAAACGGCCGTTTTTTGGCTATAAAACGGCCATTTTTTTCGAAAAAAAAAATCGAACGATTAAAGACTACATTTTTATGTATTAAATAAGCCTGCAAAATTTCAAGAAGATCGGTTCATTAGTGTTCGAGTAACCTTGGTCACCGACTTCAGAAATGCCATTTTGAGAAAAACGCGTTTAAAGTTTCAATTTCAGTTCTTCAATTCACGGATTCTTCTCTTTCAACGCTCATATCTCAGTCAATTTTGTTCGGATCGACTTGAAATTTTCAGGACATATTCTCAGATACGTATACTTAAAAAAAATGCAACAAAAAAAAACGATTTTTTCAAAATCGCAAGTGGGCGTAACCCCTTAAGGTATACAAGAGAGCCGCTTAGGTTAGAGGAGTCAATATGGCAAAAATCTGTCTTTTTGAGGAAATAAGAGCAATTACAAACGGTATCTCGTCAAATTAGGGAACAAATTTAGAGAAAGTTGTAAGGGATGTGGAAATAGAAGAGATAATTACAATGATACGGGAAAGAATAGACGAATGAAATAAAGGAGGATTAGAAAACTTAAAAAAGGACATTTTAAGGAAGGGAGAGGAAAAAATAAGGAAATCAACGTACAATGAAAAATACAAATATATTGTGGAAAACGAAAAAAGGCCATGAAAATACTGGTCGGAAGAGGGACTAAAGGGAAGAGATAAGGAAAAGTGGGCGAGATTAAGGAGGTACGATCACTTCCACGGGGTCAAATAAGAGTGTACATTTATTTTACCCACAGCTGCTCCGATTGATGTTTACTTATGTTGATTATTCGTATTATCGATTATAGTGTACCAAATGTTGTGGCAAACGATGATATTATTTCGCGTGAACAAATAAAAACTGACAAATTAGATTGTCAACGACTCGGTAGTAATCTTCGTAATAATATTAACGTAATCAAATTCAAACCTATTAAAATAGGCTTGAATTACCTCTGCGGAATTAACACGATAGGCAGAATATAATTATACATATTATTGATACGTGACAAACGATAAAACTCCATAAATTGTTGTTTGCATATTTTGTGGCGGCTTCTATTCAAATTAATTTCAAAACAAAGCTGGGTTATGTTCGCCAAACGCATCAGCTGTCACTCGCGACGTTGCTAAGACTGTGGGTGCTATTTCGTCGTTCTGGCCATTTTGGCCAAAAGTCTCTGGCCAAAGTTCTGGCCAAAAAATTAAGAAGATGTAAGAGAAAAAATAGCATTTTGTAAAAATCTTGTTCAAAAAGCTGTGCAAGTAAAACTTGATTTCATTAATTTTGTTGATTAGAAGTTGAACGAAAAAAAAAATTATCCGAAACTACTATTTCATCGCATTTTTCACATGTCTCGTTATTTCTTAATTAAAAGAAAAACATTCTTTCCTCAGAGCGAAAAACAAAGAAAACTCGAAGGTATCGACATGACTGTGATTCTAAAGTTTCACCAGCTGCAGCACTTTATCGACGAAAACAACGTTGCCGAAATTGGCGACTGCGTTGTCTTCGACAAGACGAAACTTTCCCAGCTTTACGCCAGAGTAGGTGAACTGCGGCAGGAGACATACGCGCAAAAAGAGAAGCACAAGTGAGTAGCCGATTTCGGTAGAAAGACAGGCCAATGAGGAACTGGAAATGGCAAAGTCACGAGTGCGTGGTCACAGTGCTAAGGATGGAATCATATGAAGTTTACGTAAAAGGGAAGTGAAAATTGCTTGCGCTAGTCTCGCAATAAAGTTCAATCCATGTATTATTTTTTTCCACAGCAAAAATCGAACGCACCTGCATCGAATGAAAATCGATTGTAAACACATGGAGGCTGAAATAAGGAATCTGAAGACCAAACTCCAACAAGAAATGATAAAAAAATTTGGGCGCGAAGTGTCGCTCGACGCGTTGTACGAGGCTGTGCTGCGGAAAATGATTCACGATGTTAAATCTGACATGCGAGAAATTACTAAAGAATTCGATCAGCAAATTAAAAGTGAGGATAATTTAAGAATATATTCTTTTTATCAATCGGATACTCTTTTCGGACGCTTATTATTTTTTTTAAACCGTTTAAACGAGAAATCTTCGTGAATTTTTTCTGCAAAACGTGTGTAAGTTTTCAAACTTTTCTTCACTAATGAATTGAGCGTAAGCTTTTAAGATATATTTAATTTAAGTAGATTATTTTAGTCTTTTACAATCTTTTAGCGATGCAATTAAATGAATAAGTAAATAAACCATTATTTTAAAGCAATTTAATTATTTATTTTAGTCAATATCTCCAGTTTTTATATTGTTAATCATAATAATATGGGTAATTTATCCTTTTATAAGAAATATAATTTCAATATAATTCGGGGTAATATATTTAATTTTTTGTTCAAGATTGGGGGGGGAGGGGTTTGGGTTGTTAATTTCAGGATCTTCTAATTCTTTTTATTCAATACTAGGATCTATTCTATCTTTACCTCAATCAATGTCTTATGAAGTTAATTCATCATTAATTTATTTTATATTAATCATTATGTTAAACAAAGTCGATTGGTGCAGTAATTTTTGAGATATCGTGGTCACCGATTTTGAAAAAGTCAATTTGAGCAAAAAGTTTTCAAAGTTCACAGATTTGCGAAAGCTACCCATAAATGCCCATAACTCGCATGGTTTCGAACAGATCGAATTTAATTTTTCGGAGAATATTTTCAAAATGTTATATTTTGAGGATCCCTCGGAAACTAAAAATCGATATTTTGAAAAATGTCGACTATGCGTAAGCCCTTAAATCTCGCTCAGGCAACAGTAAGAAAATTAAATTGCCAATCGTGCACATTTTAGGTGTAAAGGACAAGTACTACGAACAGATTGACGTTCTCCAGACTCTCGTTCAGGACAACACGGAGAAGCTACGTTTTTTTACGACCTTGGAAGGGGAACAGACAAAGTTGAAAAAGATCCTCAGACACGCACCCGAGTCCGAAGTAACTCTTAATTCTTATAAAGAACAGCCAATATTCAATTTTACTGTCGAACGAAAAAAGCATGCCCTTTGAAAAATTGATAGATGCCTAGGTATTATGGTTTTGAGTATAACCAGTCGAAGACACCTGCGGTATCGACTCGTATGCGTAAACAGATCTTATTATTGCCAGGAGAAGATGTCAAAGATGGAATCTGAGTACAAAGTGGACCTCGAACGTTTGGAGAGCACGTTGAAAGATCTGCGACAGCAGAAAGCGCTTTTTCGAAACGACATCAGGAACTTGCGTCTGAAGACGCGACCACTGCCACCCATTTGTGCCCCCAAGAGGTCCGAACAGCTGCCAAAGATCGCGAAGACGACCAATAACAGCGCCGCCGTTTCGTTGGATCTTTTGGATTTACAATTCGAGAAGGAATTGAAAACTGAAGAGTTGACAAGTTTCGACAGCGAGGATAGCCAACAAATCGAGGACAACGAAAACAGCTACGACCACTCGAATGTTGTTGAGGATAAGGAAGAAGACGAGGAATACTCGCTTACAGCTGCGATGGTATGTAGAGCTTTAAGGGGATACATCTACCTACGGACCCGGAAAAACTGACCAGATTGCGATTTCTTTTCTGGGAAACGGTTGCTAAAAAACAACAACATTTTTTTATCACAAGGACACATATTTAGACCCTTCAAAAAAGCTTTCAAGGTGAGCATTTGATTTTAAATTGGTCCGGGTCAAACCTACCCGGTGTGTCAACGTAGGGTTAAAAATCCCAGTCTTTTATTGAGATCATTTATTGTACGTTTATAAACATACTCTGCTACGTTCTTAAATATATTCGAAACAACATAAAATGGTAAATATTCGGAAGCGGGGCTCCCGCTAGAATCAGGCTAATTTTCTTAAAGGGTTCGAACAAACCCAAACAACCTCAAACAAACCCAAACAAAAATTTGCCTGATTCTAGCAGGAGCCGAACTTCCGAATGTTTACCCATAAAATAAATGAACAAAAATTAGAAACTTTTATGCAAGACAAATAAC
Source organism: Ophion costatus (assembly GCA_951751655.1). NCBI lineage: Eukaryota > Metazoa > Arthropoda > Insecta > Hymenoptera > Ichneumonidae > Ophion > Ophion costatus. The sequence goes on from OX632363.1 coordinate 26,693,543, forward strand.
TGTTACACAAGCAAAATTAAAATTGGAACGTTTTAAGCTAGTCAGCGTAGTAGTAATTATCAGAATGCAAACAAACGGCGTAGCTTGTGCTATGCAGGTAACAGCATAGTCACTTTTATTAACGGGATCGACATTGTTCAAACAATGACCGCAAAAAGCAGAGGGCATCCAAAACTGCCCTCAAGTAATGTACGTAATAATATTTTACGGCTCTTAAACGTAAAAAACAAGTAAAGGTAACTTAAATGGAAATAATAACAACAATAATGATTAAACGAGAGATCACGAAAGCCATCCTTCAAATTCGTATATGTTAGCCATATCATCATGAAGGATCGGAGACGAGCGTGAATCCTTGGCTTTTACGCTTAGGTACATCGGCGACTGTCGAAAGGACCGGAAGGTTCCGTGGAGGACGAAGAAACCGCAGGTGTGACGCGGGAAATGTTGAAGCAAGTTTTACGAAATGTTCCGATCGGTGGAGGACCGACAGAAGTGAGCGAGGGAATAGAACGATCGGTCGACCAAATCATCGCTTCTCTGGGTCAGGAAGACGACGAAACGATTGAAGCTATGAGACAGGCCGTGAGAGAGAGCCTACACGAAGTAGTTCAACGGTTTGTCCGACAACTACACCGCGCAACGGCCAATTTGGTGTCCCAAAATTGTATATTTTTTCGAAATCTTTATAGTGATCCCATATTCGACACTCGATATTGATATTCTACGTATAAACACGGAAATATGCAATTTTTATGATATTTAATTTGATTGGAAAATTGAAGTTTTATCGAATATTTTTACATTCAGCTTCTTTTCGTGATTTTCTTTAGTGAGACTTGTAGGGACAGTCACGCGTTAAGGCGGGATATACATTTAGATGGAAAAAAGTCGAGCAATTTTAAGATTTTTTAAACTAAGAAATAGTTATTCTACATTTATCAAAGTATATGCATAGTTTAATAGTATATTTTATTATACAAAACAATTTTCATTCATTTATCATCAAAATGCGGCAAAGTGGCCGCGGGAGTTGCCAATCGGCGTGCAGTCGGGTCTCCCGTAGACTTTGATTTGCAAAAAAAGTCAAAAGTTTTGTCAGTTGGAATAGTTTCTATTTGACGCTACTTGATATGAAGAAAATGGCGGACATTTACCAAAACAATCGACATTTCCCGCAACATTTTTATAAAATTTGGATTAAAAAGTCGTTTTTTTTCCTCATTTTGCAAAAACAATTCTCGTCAAGTAGAATGTAGCAATATTATCAATATCTCTACCAAGTTTCAACTTAATCGGTTTAAGGGGGTATATACCTTTGTGAGGGCAAAATCGAGGGTCATTTTAGACAATTTATTTAAGGAAAACAAAACAATATTTTTAAATTCGGTTTTTTATACATGTTAGTACAAGTCTTAAAGTAAAAGAAATTTTTTAAAATAATTTTGAAACAAAATGGCGGCGCAGTAGTCGATGAAAGAAAACTTCTTTGTTCACAGTCCTCTACGAGCGTATTCGCACAGGTCATATTTTTCAAGCTAGAACAAAAAACGAAAAATATTTTGAAAGTAGATATAAGAAACTAGTCCAGTACGCAGGGGTTTTTGAAAATATTGATTTAAAAAAATGGCGTTAACATGAAAAAAAAAATCGTAAAATAATCGGTCGAATATCGATCATAAATTTGTTTAAATTTCAACTTATCGAAAAAAAACTTACGTACTGGACTAGAAAATGTTGTCAAGAAGCTACAGTTAAAATTTCAAGTCAATCGATTGAAAACTCGAGGCGCTACGCATACGCCCGTATCTAAAAAAATAGTTTCGAGAAAAACGCGTTTAAAGCCATTTTTTTTCAAAATAATTTTACTTTAAGGCTTGTACTAACATGTATAAAAAACCGAATTTAAAAATATTGTTCTGTTTTTCTTAAGAAAACTTTCAAAAATGACCCTTGATTTCGCCCTCACAAAGGTATATTCCCCCTTAATTGTTTTCGAGTAATCCCGCACGCAAAAATCGATAATGTAGTTTTGAGATAAAACGCGGTCGAAGTTTACGTCCGCTCTGATTCCGAGCGGTGACGCACAGCGTTGACGGGCTGTAACGTCTGAAGTTTTTTGAATTTCGTTCTGAAAGTTTGGGGAAAATATTCAACATATACAGTGCTATCGTTAACAGAAAAAAAAGAAATCGATTTTTTTTATCATTGTAATTGTATATTCCGCCTTAAACTGCAGATATAATCAGCCATCAGGTGTGTGTCCCATCTTCCCTGATATCGATCTTCCATGATTTTTATGTCTTCGTGGAAGCTTTGCTGTTCTTCACTGAAAACCCCAGTATTTTCTTCGGATTTATCTTGATCCTTTATTTATATCCCGAAATAAGAAGAAAAAAGAGTACTTTTCGCAAAATCTGTGATCGCTTTTCTAAATTTTTGAATAACATACTCCGCGTATATAACGAAATGTATTAGGGTTGTTCGAACAAGCTCGTTTTCGCTTTGCTGGCGTCGAGTTCTTGCATGAACTGCTGACGACACTGTGAAACAAATATTAATTTGAAAATCCTGTGTAGTTACGCGAAAATATACACTACCGGTCTAAAGTTTTCGGATACTTCAGACAATTGCAAAACTTTCGATCACTGGATAATTGCCAAATAATGTTGGAATAATATAATTCATTTGATTTATTGCTTTTCGAGAATTTCACAAAGCTCTAAATTATGAATAACATTATTATAATATGATTTTGCAATTATCCAAAGTAATTGAAAGTATCGCAATTGTCTGAAGTCTCCGAAAACTTTTGGCCGGTGGTGTAGGTTGGTATAGGTCTCACCAGTAGGCACTTGACAAAATATCGTAGGTATTTTGCCGGCACTTAGAATTTTTTTGTTTCTTGTTGTCTTGTAGTAATAATAATAATTGAATTTTATTTGCATAACTTGCTTTACAAGTTTTTAACAAAAATTGTTCTGTATTATTAGTCAATGTACCCGAATTCTAATTGTTGGCATTTTTCTTTCTTTCGCGATATTCAAATCATCGTTATTCAATGCGACGTCGCAAAGTAACCAAATTATTCATTTACGTTTCGAATGTTTCTCCAAACGTCGCTGTCGGCTTTTACGTTCCCGTCCCGTTTCCTTTCACGGTTGACTTGCACACTTTTTTAAATTCACTATTTCCAGTTCCCGAGACCGAGCGTCGCCCACCTAGGCTAGTGTTGCGTCCATCTTAACATGTTGCTGTTTCCTTTTTTTCCAGTTTTGAAGACGAATCGCGTTCCGTCGGTCAGAGCTCGGGAGAAGTCGGATGGAACATAAAGCAAAAGATCGTCGATTTGTCGGAGAACATGGGATTGCAGTACGATGTCAAAGACGAACAGGTTCTGATCAAACTTTTGAAAACTCACGATGGCATCGAGACGGCCTGGGATTATCTTTCGCAAAACGTGCGAAATATTTCGGACCCTGAGACTGTGACGGCATTGAGGGAACACGCCTTCCGTACGCTTGCGGAAATCAAGGAGGAAATTGAAAACACCGAGGAGGCTGCAGCACAAGTAAAATCGCGGAAAAACGTGCATCAGGCGAAAAGTATGGACACAATTTTCGCGTCTTTTCTACCAGAAGCCAATGATGAAAATGCAGTTCTAAAAAGTTTTTAAGTCTGTTCAATTTTTGTTGCATCGAACTTTTTGGCCTGTACATTTTTCATTTCAAACTCCACAGTTTAAAGTTCCATGGCATTTGCTTGAACTCTATTTTACAAAAAGTTGAATGATATTGCAGAAAAACGGGAAAGAAATTTGAGGCGCGATAGGGGTAAATCTCGGCCCTTTCGAATATAGCTAAGAAAATTTTATATGGGGATGAAGTTTGCATCGTTGGAGCGCAACGAAAATCCTTTTCAATTTCTTATTTCCGTTATTAATCAAAATCGTGTTTTGGAATTTCGTTGTAGATGGCTAAATGAGAATTAAAATTGGGTCATTGAAGGAAAATAATTTCCGCTGCATTCCAACGATTCTGGAACGTCATACTTTTATTGCAATTTACCAAAAAAAAAAAATAGCCTGCGGTTTTGAGAGTGGGAAAATTGCAGGAGAAAAACCACTCGTTCTAGGTCGCCGAGTCAAAACAAGTAGCAAAGAGTGAAAACTTCATAATGCAGTTTGCCTTTATCGAACGGCACGTAAAATATTCCTTCGCGCCCGACTTGACCGAAATCCGTGACTTTTCGTCCCGATCGAAAATTGAAAAAGTGTACTCATACTTTTCGCGTCTGACACTCATGCCGGCTCTATGTGAACGTGAGAATATGCTGAATGTTGCAGGAGGAGACTGAGAGCGATCCGGTTCAAGAAAGCGGAAACGATCACACTTGAAGTCTCTTTGGCAAGCTGTTTTATAGAAAACTAATTTGTTCCCATATATACCACGAGCGCGACTGAATCTCAGAATTTATGAAATTATAGTTACTCGAGAAAAAAAATGTTATATTCTGGTGACGTAAAGGATCGAGCCAGATTCTGCCTCGCTCGGCTGTCAGCGCCACTATTGTTATATCTCTCGCGCTCATGTTTGTTTCACATCGCCGTGAGGCGTTACAGCTGACTAGAAATAATGTTGACCTTTTGTCGTTGGCTTACATGATGTATAAACATCCCAAGAACAAAACACACATGAAATTTTAATTTAATATGCGAAAAAAGTATAAATATTTAGAGCGCATTCTTCGAAGCAGCTGCGAACGATCCGAAACTCACGAAACAGCCTAGACGGTGAATGTAGCAATTTCGAGTTGTTTAGTCGAGTCGTACGAAAAATATCCAACGACCTAACCTACTAAAGACCTACTGTCAAAATGCCTCGGTGGGTACACGCAGAATTCAAATGAGAGCTTCAATTCCGTCGTGTGGACGATAGCTCCTAAGGCAGTTATAAAGTTTTAAACGCGTTTTCATCCGATTGACTCGAATTTTTAACTGTGGGTTCTGCGATGGATTCTCTATCACGATCCATCAAAAATTCTCGTTTTTATAAACAAATTAACGTTGATTTTTTAACGAAAAATAACATTCATAAAAAATCATGGTATTTTGCGAAAAATACCATATTTTTTATAATCGTGCATATTTCTCTAGCAAAACTAACGCAAATGACGAAATTCGTTTTCTTTCCTCTAGGTGCTGGTCCATTAAAGTTCTGCGTCCTCCCGCAGGCGCCTAAAAACGATCTTAATATAGTTACGCCCAAGCCGACATTTTGTATTTTTTCTTCATGTAGAATAAATCGTGTTTTTAGTATTCTCCAGTCTTATTTTTCGGTGAGCCATTTATATGGCGTCTCAGAATGACCTGACGTTTTAATTTATTAATAAAACGTATTATTTATTTGACAAGTAAGAATATTTTTATTTTAATGTAAGTTACAAACGTGGAGGTTATGTGTGGAACACAATATCCGATAAAGGCCGCCTCGTCCCTGTTTGCAAACGTTCACTCTTTTGACGAAAGTTTCAATAGCGTTTTGGCATAATTGCGGACTAATATCATTAATGGTGCGTTCAATTGCTTGCTTGAGCTCCCGAATCGTCTGTGGATCATTGGCATACCTTTCAGAAAACTCCAAAAAAAGAAGTCCAATGGCGTCAAATCGCACGATCTTGGTGGCCAATTCACATCGCCACATTAAACTTCGTCTGCAATAACTATGCAGCAACAATGCAGCAAATAACAATTTTTATGCGTTGCTCGATCGTGCGATTCTCCATGACTAAACCTCAATACTTCCTGATGCCAGTTGTCAAAGATAAGTACTCTAAGTTCGCCACAAAGAAGAATTTCTCGCAATTTGAAATGTCAGATCATTTTGAGACACCCTTCAGATGTACGGCCTCAAATGTGCACACCTACACCTCCAATAGGATTTTTTCAAATTCAATCTCGCTTCGAGCCTTCGACTAACTCAGTAGCTTTAATTATAAATATATTTGTACACTTCTTATCGTATATAAACTTACGTGTTAAGCTAAATATACATATATATATATATAAAGTCTCTCTACGACAAAAACGCTACACTCCTTTGTACACATATTATTATCGTCCCCAAGTAGGATTTCGAAGTGCGATTAACTAAATATGATCGTATGCGTGCGATAATCGCGCCCTCGACGAATACGTCGTTAATTTCTTCCCAAGGGAAAGTGACTTCGGCGCGTTCGTGTGCAAGGAATGAAACTTTTAACAAGGCACGCTTCGAAACATTTTTTTTCAACCGTATTTAAGAGCAAAAGATAAGGTAAGATCCAGTCGAATTCCCCGGAAGAGGCGACGAAAGTAAACCAAAGATACGCAAGAATGCGAAGAACACGAGGACGCAAAGCCGAGGATTCGCGCTCGAAATCAATCCAGCTGCGCAGAAATCGAGTATTTCCGGGATGTGCTCTTGGGGAATTGAGCGCGACCGCCGTGAGTCGCTTTCAAAACCAATCAACGTTTTCTGACACCGTATCACCAATGTCCGTCGATAACGAATAACAATGTCGTGTCATTGCTTTTTAAAACTTTTCAGGATTGGATAAATGTTGTCGAATGCCTCGTAAATTTCTTGCCGCACTTTTGCACCTGAAAAAGAAATACAATCAATTGAAAAACACTTTCCTTATCCACTTTCTTCGATTATCCGATTGATTAGTTTTTCTTTGCTTTGCTGGCAGGAACAAAACTGCCAGCAAACAGGAATTATTGCTTCGTTCGTAACCTTGAGTTTCCAACAGTTCTGGATGCTTGGCTATGGGACTTTGCTCTCAGATATGACGAGCAAAAGCAGAACGAAAAGGAGTACACAATGTTTTAGAGTTTTTGTATAAGCTGAGTTTTGTATGAAATCAGCTTCTTGGACACTTCCATAATTATTTGATAGCTAAGTGTAGTGTAATTATTTGTAATGTACTTAAATCTCAGTTTTTTATACTGGTTTGACGCTGCCTTGCACATCCTTGTACATTCTTACCAAACTGTATGCCAATTAGAGCTTGGACTATCGGAGTTTTTCCAATACCGGTATTATTTCGATATTTTACGATATTTCTGTGAAACGTTGATTAGAAACGTTAGAAGGTTGAAAGTAAAGATGGAAGTTGTAGAAATAATAGCGTATATCTAACAAGGGGGGCTGTCAATTGTCAAATTCAGATTAGATGCATACTGCGTGTTATAAAAGCTCATGGCCAGAGGTTTTATGTGACAAAGCATTAAGGTAGTCGTATCGCTTCACACTAGTCATACCATTGATCATACTTGAGACCTGTACAATTTATATTGTTAACATATGCAAAAAAAATAATTTGTAATAACTAAAATTTTCCATTTGTAAACTGTTCAATGAATGTTCACATTTAATAAGAAAAATGGAAAAAAGCTATTCCAACGATTCGCGTAGTATTTCTAGGTTTGATATTCGGCAACATTGGTTCTATCTCGATTCAACGTCGATCTGTCAAAACAATGTCAGGTGCGGGAAATGTAAGAAATTAATCTGACGCTCGATACTCACCGGTAAGCACGACTTTTCCGGAAACGAATATAAGAAGAACGATGCGGGGTTTGACCATTCGGTAGATCAAGCCCGGGAACAATTCAGGCTCGTACGATGAGAATTGACCGTGCGTCAAAACAAGGCCCTCCAATCTAATAGGGAACTTGACGTCGCAGCTTCCGACCATATTTTGTATCTTGAAGTCGAGAAACTTTGCCTGCTCGTCAGAAGCGACAATGGCATCGTTATTTCCCAAAAAAAAGAACAGCACGTTCAAAAGAAGCAACGGAAACAGAAAATCGGATGCACTGACCGGAAAGCCGAGTTTCTGAATAATACGAGCGTACTTTCGAGCGGCTAGTCGCGAGTCCTCCTCGCTCTTCGCTCCTGTACACACCATTTTGCCGCTGCTAAAAATGAGCGCGGTCGTTCTGGGCTCTCGTATTCTCATGATGACCGCCGCGAAACGCTTCGGATTGTACTCGGCGTTACGCGCGTGTAAAGCTATCTTCTTCAGATCCAACTTGCACGTCAGATTCACGGTGGAAACGATGTTCCTGCAAATCGAGAGAAACAATTATCATACATGGTCGTTGCACGTTATTTACTCGGAAATTCCCGGACTTTTTCACGCTTTTCCACACAGGTTTTGCGAATATTCCAGGGAGATTTCGGTCAAATAAAGAACATCATTTTTTAAGATCAAACGTATGAAAATGTCGAATATTAAAATAACATTCAAAAAACGTGAAATTCGAAAAATAATTTGAGCACGGTAAAGTAGAAAAAAATACATTAAAAGCGAATATAGAACCTGTTTTTTTTTATTATAAACAGAAATGTTTATGTCGGTGCCAATAAATTAAAAATATATATAAAAACTTATCGACAATACTAATTGTATGATTGATAGAGCTGTAGATTAAATTAATTTTCAGTCTATGAACGGGGGAAAGAAATTATTATGGAGATAATTGGCAAAAAAAAAACAGAAAAAGTGATATTTAGGAGTGGAGGAAGGGTGAAAAGGGTGAGGAGTGGAAAATAAACGATATTAAAGGAAAAGATTAGGAAACATGGGCGAGAATAAGGTGCGAAAATACAGGGAGGGATGGAAAACAGAGGGAACTGGGAATGGACTTGTAGAATATGTAAACGAGAAAGAGAAACAATGGAGCACCTGATTACATGTGAAAAAGAAGGGGAAAAGGTATAAGAAGGGAGTAGAAGATAAATTAGTAGGGTTGCTAAGAGGGCGGACACATGTGAATGTGTAATTTTTTTAGGGAAATAGAAAGAGAGTGCAAGAAAAGAGAAACGGTGGTAATGGACGGCGAGAATGCAGAATGTGACGAAAATTACAAATAATAAAAGAGCAAAGATATAAGTAAGATTGTAAGAGAACGATGTTTAACGGTGTGACAGCTTTGTAAAAAGGCGATGCAAATAAAATTTCTTACTACTAGTTTTTAGTTTTTTGAAATTTTCAATGTTTGTCAGTGACATAACTTTTTTTTTGTATCTAATGAAGAATACTATAAATATTAAAGATATACAAAAATATTTTTTTAAATACTTTTCAGTGTTTTTTTTTCAAGTAGTTTTCATTGTTCGTAATTTTTGCAAAGATTAAATTCTGAAAAAATTCCAAAGAGTATTCGAAGTTCCCTGAATTTTTCCGGTTTTCCCTGTTTTCCATATCGATTACAGCCATGTCGCAGTAATGTTGAAGAAAAATCGTTTCGAATTGCAAGATTATTCATTCGCGACTGCGTTTAGTGCTGTGAACGTACTGTAGTTGCGGGAGTATTCCAGGATCCGCAGATGCCGGGGTCATGGGCGTCATTGGCCCAGGCGTGGACGGGCCAATGGACGGAGGAGCGATTTGACTCGTCGGCTGCACAATGGGAGACATCATGTTTTGCTAGTGGACAGTAATGAAACAGGATAACCGTTATTTGGACACTTTAGACTTTCAGACCCAAATATTCGACGTGTTCGTTAAAATTGTAGGACTTTACTTTTGGGACACGAAATTTTCATGTGAAACTCTGAAAAAAAACATTTCTCGGTCAATCTGTTAAGATGGTATTGAAGTTTGCATCGTTGGAGTGCAACGAAAATTCATATTCGTATTTTTCGTTTCTTATTCTTATTAGGATGCCAAATTCTTTTTACAAATTCCAAACGCGGATCTTCCAATAAGGATCTTAAAAAATGGTTGAGAGATTGTGGTAGCTGCAAGCTGCTGAAAGAAATTTGAGAAAGTGGAAAGAATTAATCCTCAGTGCTGGAGGGTACCTGCCCATCAGAAACGTTCAAAATATCAAGTTTTTTCTTCCCATCATCGTTTTAAAAAATCTCGAGAATGTTGCATTCAAATTTCTAGTCGACATCCCAAATAGTTCGCATTCTATAGATCGGTAGGTTGACCCGCATTATCAACGTGAGTTCGCGGGAAAAAACCTTGAATGCTTTTTTCACAAAACGCCTTATTTCGAAACGATTAGCACGCTATTTTGTTCTCATTACAATCACTGTCACGCAATCTGCAATTATCATTTTGCAATCATCCATTTTAGTACTATGTACCCATGCTGTTATAGAAAAGTATTTATGTGCCAATCTGACTATGAAATCCTTATTCGACTGGTTAATTTTGCAAATAAGTGTTAGGTAAAACAGACTAATAAGAATTACCTACGATTTCTATAGGTTGTTAACTTTAACTGATAACCTAAACTTGAGTTTAATTTTCAAGAAACCAAAGCTTTAACGAGTCACAAAGTTAACTTTTCGAATAGCGTAATAACGATTAACAAAGTTCATTTTCGTGCTAACTCTGCCCACCTTTGCACTTTCCGATAAGCCTGGATATCGTTATTCATCGCAACGGCGTAAAAGATAGTACCCGATTAAAAACTAGAAGAACAGAACTGTCATTGTAGGATCTTACGGGAGTCTGCGGTTGCATGAGACTCTGCGGCGTGGCGAAAGCAGGAGTCGGCGCGTAGGTGTGCATAGTTTTCTGCGGCGTCGTTATCATCATCATCGAGTTGGCCTGCATGTTCGGACTCATCGAGTGAAGCTGCTGCAGCTGATATTGCTGCGACGTTTGTTGTTGCTGCTGTTGTTGCAAGGCATTGGGTAAGATCTGCTGATCTTCTTCGGGCTGATGAAGAGGAGTGCCGATGCTCGGGATGCTGAATCCCGGGCTGGGTAGCATTTGATCCATCTTTCAAATGATTTTGATTTCCTTCCTCGGTGTAAAACTCTGACGTTGTCAGCGTGCGTGCCGCACGATAGACGTTCGAAAATTTCGGCAGTCTTTGTGCGGTCGCTAGGCCATGCTTTCAGTCGTGATCATTTGCACGTTGAACGAGCAGGGCGGAGTATTTTCCTCAGCCTAAACCTGGCAAATTGACACACGTAGCGACGAGACCTCGAAACGAGGACTAAAACTCTTCATCCGCGTTGTCGGAAACATACAAAACTCTTGTACCTGCCGCCAATTTTTCCCGACGCATAACCTCAAAATCCTCGTTTGGCACCCCTGGATCCCCTCGATCGGCGAATCGAACGAATGCTATTTTCGTCGGGAAAGCTTCGCGTGTTTACATTTCCGACGATCGCCGAGCCAAACGAAATATCAAAATGCTTTCACGTCGTGGTAAACAATCGGATGAGTATCTTTTTTAAACCTATATAGATTGAACGGGAAACGCGTGAACGTAGCGAAAGACGCCCTGGCGTTGCCAACGTTGGAAACAATCAAGTTCGCAAGTCGCCGCCGCGCGCGCGAATGGCAGCACTGTCGCGCCGCGCTTGAAATTGTTGGGCAACGGCTTTCCTTTAAGACGGAATGACACCTCATCGCGGTCGGTATGGTAGAACAGAATTATAGATACCCAAAAATCTCTGAAACGGCTCTTCAGATACCCAGATAACCACGTACCGCAGATGTACGGCTCACGTGGAGTACGCCGTATCGGTACTATGACCACCACGTGTGCGCGTACAATACCGATACGTTGGCGGTACGCCGTACGGTACGCTGTACCGCAAACGTACCGCCACGGTGTCGATGCTGCGTATCTCCACCGTACTAGTAATGTACGGCTACGGTACCTCGACGGTACCAGTGCAGTACGTCTACTGTACCCATATAGTGGGATTTATTAGTATATATTGTACTTCTACGGTACCAGTGTAGTACGTCTACTGTACCCATGTAGTGAGATTTATTAGCATATATTGTACTTGTTCAGTACCTCCGAGGTACCAGTGCCGTATGTGTACTGTACTCATATAGTGAGATTTATTGGCATCTATTGTATTTGTACGGTATCTCCGAGGTACCGGTACAGTGCGTCTACTGTACCCATATAATGACATTTATTAGGATATATTGTAATTGTACGGTACCTCCACGGTATCAGTGCAGTACGTCTACTGTACCCATGTAGTGAGATTTATTAGCATTTATTATACTTGTACTGTACCTCTACTGTAGGTATTGTACGGACAACGTACGTTCAATCAACGGTTATATTGTACGTACCGTACCATCGCAATATTGTCAGGCGGTGTCCTAATAGAACGCGATTACGCGACCATCGCAAGTTCGCGCGAATTTTGCTCGCACGAATCCGCGATCAAACATACAGATGTCGATTGCATCGTGCGAACGTCAGTTAGGACGCCTATTTGACATCGGTATGTTTGATCGTGAGTTCATACGAACAAAATTCGCGCGAACTTGCGATGGTCGCCTAATCGCGTTCTATTAGGACAACGCCTTACAGTACCACGTAAATGCAGACAGAGGTTTTCTTCAATCCTTAATGGGAATAAAAATGGAAAGAACGCTTATTTAAGTTAGCAATCAAAAGAACAATTTTTAATTTTTGAAGCCTTCTAAAAAATACAGAAATTTGTGATGTTGGAATGTATGGGTCACTGTTGCATTCTAATGTCCCAGTAATTTAAGGGGTGAAATGCGGTCAGAATTTTCAAACAAACGACTTTTTTACATCTTCTTGAAGTATGTTTCGAAAATATTCCCTGAAAATTTCAAGTCAATCCGATGAATAGTTTCCCGGATATCCCACAATTATCTCACCGGTACACAGAAAGAATCGATTCTCAACGTATAGACGTGGCTGATAAACGCGCAAACGAAATATCCGGGAAGGCAGAATGCTTCGAAGACAACAACAAAATCGATATTTTGGAAGCTTCCACATCGGCAGAAGCCCTATTGTAGGGGCCAGGAATTGATGATTCGATGTAAGGAATTTTTTAATTAGTATTTCTATTCATCAATCAAGTGGAAAATTGGAAAACTCTTTCAGAAATTTTCACAAATTTACTACTCAAAAACTATCAACTTTAGCAAAATTTTATAAACAATACTTTCGTTTTAAAATTGCTCAAAATGTTTTAAAAAATCAATTCATCCCAAAAAACTTTAATTTTTTGAAAACTTGTTTTAACAATTGGCTATAAACAATTGAATGCTCGACTTTTCGGCAAAAAATTGTGATATTCTGATTCAGCGGATCAAAATACATTTAAAAAAGTTTAGCTTAATCCATCGAACTCAAAATTTGACGAACATATAATACCGTATCCACGTTGAAAAACTTTGAACGCGTTTTTCTCGAAGCTATGTTTTTCAAGTCGGTGATCACTATAATTCAAACACCAATCGATGGACTTTGATAAAATTTGGTGTGCTTATTGATAGCATTAAAAACTAGTCCTTAATCGAAGGATTTTCATTTTTGTTGAAAATTTCTATTTTTTTTAACAATAAAGGAGCGATTTTTTGGTCGAAAATCGAATGTTATCTGTCAGAAGCCGCCATTTTGTTAATTGTTGAAAAAAAACTCCGATTAAGGACTAGATTTGTGGTTAAACTAATGATTTTTTTTGTTTTTTTTTTTAATTTCAGATGATCCAGTAAAATTGATGATAGTCGACACAAAGCACTACACGCCGAAGGGGATCCGACAAAGATGGCGATATTTTTATAAATAATCAATATCTTTCTTTGAAAATTTTTACAAGTCAAGTTGAAATATAACAAAAATCTGTGTAACCACTTTTGTAAAACAAACTTAATTACTATAAAGACGAAAATTATTGAAAATTCTCGTTTTTTCACGCCTTTGGCTGCATCTCACCCCTTAAGCCAGCAAAGTTATTTACAAGTTTACAAAACGAAACGCGACAATTTGCAACACGTATTGATGATTCTGAAGAGTAAGCTTCCGATCCGTTGTGATCCTCAAAATGCGCGACGGCTGCGGCCCTGAAGTTTGCATCCGGCAATTCATCTTGATATCTGAAAAAATGAAATAAAAAATGCCCTTGTAAAAAACATTAATACATTATTTTAAAATGGAAGTGCACAAAAATTTGTCATTTTTTTCAACAAATTTGACAAATTCGCATTTGTCACGCTCACGGGCATTGAACGCCGCTGTGAAACAGCTGTCACTTTCACCTGACACCGCGACAAACTTGTATCGGGATAAATAACATATATTTATTAATCCCGAAATTATATTTACTAATAGTACATTTAAGGGGGGAAATACATATAAATGGTCGAACATGACGAAAAATTTCGTGATTTTTAACAACGCAACTACTGGGCCAATCGATTTGAAAATTTAGAGTCTTTTATTGTACATTAGAAGACACGAAAAACATTTTTTTTTATTCGACAGTAAGTGTTTATCACCAGCCTGCAGCCAATTGTTGCTGAACGAATTTTCGAAATTTGCGGCAGCGATAAAAAAAAACCATCCGCTTTATGTCAAGCAAAGGTTTTCAGACACATATTCTCCATATTCGATAAAAAATTCAATTAAACCATCACTTTTTGCATAAAAGGCACGAAAATTTTCGGTACAAATTCGATCTCTTTTTCCGAGTACCGCCATTATAAAAAAAATTCAACTTTTTCAACTTTTCTTTGGTTTATCGACAGCGTACTTTCATATAAAGTCCAATGGTTTTTTAATTTTTGTTTGAAATAAAAAAAACTACAGCTGCCGCAGATCAACATCGCGGGGAAGATTCGTTCTGCAACAATTGGCTGCAGGCTGTTGATGAACACTTATTGTCGATAAAAAAATGTTTTTCATGTCTTCTAATGTACAATAAAGTATCGTACAAATTTCAAAAAGATTGGTCCAGTGGTTGCGTTGGAAAAAAATCCCGAAATTTTTCGTCATTTTTGACCACTTATGTGTATTTTCTCCCCTTAAATGTAATGAGGTATTCAAAAAGTACTCTGATATAACGCAATTATGTTTTCCTCACTTTTTCATGCGTGTGAACGGTGAACGCCTTGTTATAAATTGTTGATAAGATGTATATTAAGATATGCTGATGCATTTCAAAATTACGTTTGGTGCCAAGGGGGGCACCCTCTTACCGACCCCCCGAGAGGGGCTCCACCCCCGCCACCCCCCGCGCACGCCCGGAATGCATCTTCCATGTGCGATATATCTTCCATATGAATAACCCGTTTCGTTTTCAGATTTCAGACGGACCGTTTATGCTGGAGTGTCGACCGCTAAAGGTCGCGAAAAAATGTCATCTGCCGGCAGCCATGTTATTGTTGTTTTTCTGCATTTTTTATTTCTTTTTCAAAGTCGCTCAATATATGTACCTTTGTGTTAAAAATAAATGCGTTATTTTTTCACCAACCGTTTCCCAGAAAAACATCGGAATTTGGCAATTTTTTTGGACCCCCAGGTAGATGTAGCCCGTTAATGTTACACGAGACGTATCGTTTTCGATAAACGCCGGTAAATTGAACAACTATCTACGAATATATTACGGAGAAATGTCTAAGTGAACATTGTACGGATGTAACGGGTAAGAATGACAATAAATGGTTACAGAGGATGGTCAGTATCGTGGCGTTGATCGAAACTCACCGGTCCATTGGAAGAAGCTGAACACGTTGGACATCTGTGAGGTTTTCCCGCGGCGTGGTGCTCCATGTGCCGACGATATAATGTCTCACGCGTAAACTCTTGACCGCAAATGTCGCATCGCATTTTGTCGGCAGCCTGCGTAGAAAGCCAATCAATAACAAACACTTCAAAACTTCGCGGGTGTCAAAAAAAAAACAAAACAATTATGTCAAAGCATACTAGCGAGTTACAGAGAACAAAATAAATTATTGGCAACGTATAACAATAATATCAATGATGAAAAAACAAGCTGTATGCAAATTTAAGATTGCCTGTACATGAAAAAAAAATTCTATACGATCTTAGTCGAAAGTGAATTATAATGTTCAATGTTGCTGATAACAATTGAGCAAAATAGAAGAACGAAGGTTTTTTCGATTACAACTAATTTTACAAGGTTGTACGTAGTATAAATGTACCAAAAATTGAACTATTTTGCATACAACTCTGCCAAAAACGCAGATTTCTATTTGTTTTTTAATCCTTCATTCAATAACGAGCTACACTCATCTACGAACAGATTTTTTTCAATTTCAGGTAAAGCTATCATGAGTTATCCTGACCACTACGAGGACACTTTTTTGCGGGGTCTCCGGAAACTAGGTCACACCGGCTGAATTTCTCGAAATGTTGGATGAGATTTATTTTCAATATTGCTGAAATGTTGCTCTCTTATGTGCTCAACATTTTGAATAAAATAATTTATATATTATATGTAGAAAAAAAATTGAGAAACGATGGCGTCGTGCCAGACGAAGACCGATAGAGAGCGAGGAAGAGCGAAACAGGCAGAAAGGCAAGAAAACTAGAACAGAAACAAGAACTTACCTTTACAATACTTTAAAATCACCATTAGTCCCAGGGGACCGCGTGGTGAACAGCTCAATTTCACAATACGCGCTAACACATATAGCACGTCCACTCGCTATTGCATCTGCACTCCGACTCCCGTTTTCGCCAATCAGCTTCGTACCCGGGAACGGCGCGCGCACGCGCACGCCGGGTTGTTGCCGGTCGGACACCAGCATTCGCGCCACTCATCTCCCTTTTCAGCGGGCTTTTCGAACGCTCCCTTTCACGCCGCTAATAATTTAGTATTCCAATTTTTTTTATCAAGGGCCCCAAGCTACAGTTATTCTCAACTAAACGTTGAGAAGCCATTCGGTGTTAAAAAACACGCCTCGTATAATATGAATATGCCACGGGTGATTAACCATGTCACGGGAGAATAGACGGAAATTCATTTTTTCTATCAGTACATTTGCAGTACGGCGTACCTCCAGGGTACCCGTACAGCATATTGGAAATGTACTGCAGCAGGCGTATCGCCGCGGTACCGGTACGGCGTGCCGCAAATGTATTGCTGTACGGCGTACCTCCACGGTTACGGTACGGCATACTGCAAATGTACTACAGTACGGCGTAACTCGACGGTGGCGGTACCGCGGAGATACAACTACGCTGGTACTCCGTACTCGTACATTACCGGTGCCGTGCCAGTACGGCGTACTCCACATTTGCGGTACGCTGTACCACCGGTACGTTTGGTTATCTGGGGGGTTAGGAGAAAAGTGGTAATCTAGATTTGTCGTGTAATTGTGATAATTGCGAGCAAATGTCGCCCGAACTTCGACGTGCTCAGTTCACGAGAATTCCGCGCGCGGCGCTCGCCTCGTGGTCTGCAGCGACGCGCATCGAGGCCCGTGGCAGCGCCAATAACGTCCCTCCGCACCGTGGTGTAGACGCGCACCGACACGCACGCACACATGCGTTGCGTAGCGTGTCGAGGCCCGTGGAAGGCGAGACGCAATGTCTCCGCGCGCGCGGCGACGAACGCGCGCGGTGACATCCGTCGGTGGGGCGCAGAAGCTCGATTGAGTTCTGCCCTACCGGTCGGAAGCCGGGGCCGCATCGAAGTTTCGCGTCGGGTGTCATTCCGTCTTAAGACGGAATGACACCTCATCGCGGTCGGTATGGTAGAACAGAATTATAGATACCCAAAAATCTCTGAAACGGCTCTTCAGATCCCGTCGAAACTTTGCCAAACGACGTCAAATAGATAGACGAACAGCTTCCAGCCCCTCAAATTTTTTGAATTTGAGAAAAAAAACGTAGACTGGCTTATCATGCGGAACTCGAGACCGAAAAGATGAAAAATCAGATGTTTGGCTAATGTCACGACTTAGAGAAAAGCTAGACGGCGTAGCCACATAAAAAACGAACAATTTGAGCTCTCAATCACTGCACTTCGTTGCATATCTTAGGAGAAAAGTGGTAATCTAGATTTGTCGTGTAATTGTTGATAATTGCGAGCAAATGTCGCCCGAACTTCGACGTGCTCAGTTCACGAGAATTCCGCGCGCGGCGCTCCCCGCGTGGTCTGCAGACGACGCGCACCGACACGCACGCACACATGCGTTGCGGAGCGTGTCGAGGCCCGTGGATGGCGAGACGCAATTTTTCCGCGCGCGTCGGCGGCGAACGCGCGCGGCGCCATCCGCCGCTGGGGCGCAGAAGCTCGATTGAGTTCTGCCCTACCGGTCGGAAGCCGGGGCCGCATCGAAGTTTCGCGTTGGGTGTCATTCCGTCTTAAGGGAGTGATCCTCTTATGACGTAAAGGGCTCAGGGCCGAAAATTAACTCAACGGAAAGGCTGAGGGACTACTTTACGGCCCGGAGTCGCAGATTAATCGGTCGATCATTCAATTGCTAAATTTTTGAGTCTTGTAGCTTCGAACGCGTTTTTCTGAAAACCACTTTTTCGTGCACTTCGTGCAAGATATCTCGGAAACCATCTAATCGATAATTTTGAAATTTTGCACAACTCTAGATAATATAATTATTTTTTTAACATAAAAATTATTCAACATAAAAATGTTGTTAAGTGGAATAAATAGTTTCCACGCGAAAAAAACTTGAAAATTCGCTTATTTTCTCTGCCTAAATGGGTTTGCCCCCTTAATACTTTTATCTTCGCCACTTTTTTAAGCGTCGTATAGCGCTGATCGTCTCACAATCGTGCGTGACGAAATTCGAGCATGAAATTAATTCCTTGTCCTCATATAGCTACGAATTGCGATCTTGTTCACAAGAGAAAAAATGAATAATCTCGGAAATTCGTGTTTCACCTTTATATTTTGGCAGAATGTTATTTCAACGGGAGCTTTCTCACACTAGATGACTTATTTACACTCAACAGACTTTACTCGTTTACGACACACACAGATAGCAGACACGCAAACACACCACGCTCTGTATAATTATGTACAAGAATGCAAATCGGGATTTCTCGGTGCTTTTTGTGTGTACGAAAGGAGGAAAGATACGCGTTAACGGAGCCGATTAAGAGTAATAGCAATTTTGTCCCTGCGTATGGCGTAAAAAATATATAGTCGTAACTATTGTTTGCATCGTTCGAAAGTTGGTTTTTTTTCATGTGCACATCGATCTTAACGATACGATATGCGTGTTATATATATATTTTTTTACCGGTGGAAAGTATGAACACACTTTTCGCAGTTTTTCGACGCCAACTCGTCTCAACAACCAAATTTCTGAAATATACATATATATTTTTTTCACTCTAATCCGTCCTATTTTTCAACCGGATTTTTATCTCCCACGATATATTATTCTTAACTCCAAACTCGCGAATGACAGCCTATTTTCAAAAACAGCACCACTTTACAAAAAAACCTTGACAACATTGCGAAGGGAATCAGAAAAAAGTTTTTTTAGACGCAAATTAAAAGTAAATCTCGGCCTTTTCGAGCCCCACGGCAAATTTCTATTGCTATTTTTTTACTGACAAATTCGTGAGTAGGTGCATTGCAAAAAAATGACCATATTGTCACATAATGAGTTCAAAATTTACCGGACAATAACGAAAAAAAAGGCGTAATGGAAATTGATTTTTCATCTTTGAAATAAAACATTCCGTTGCGACTTTTTTCGGCCGAGATCTTAAACTTTTCGTGTCGATTGAAAATTCGTAAACTGTACCCATATTTTCCGACCATAGTCTATGTATATGTGTATGTACATTATAATCTTTTATAACATCACGTCTTATCTACTCTCTTTGTACATTCATATGCTATTTTCTACAAATGGATTTTTGCAAACGTAGAAAAGGAAATGAGCGCGTGAAATATGTCAGGCTGTTTTTCCCAATTGGCTCTCTCGGTTTTAACATTCTCGTAGCTACGCGATGCTCGTTTTAGTTCCTCAGTGCTGTACAGTAATATACACGATCGATATAGCAAATGCAATCAATTTTCCTCGAACGTGTTATCCGCTTTTCTTTTATATTCCTCACTGGCAATTTACAGCCTGCGTTCGACCGAGTCGGAAACGAAAACGATAGAAAAAGAATCTCCGATTGCGCGTGCCTTACAACCACCTTAACCACCAAGTTGTAGAAGTTTTCACGCAATCTTCGATTTGCTTTGCGCGGAGATGACCAATTCGACTGAAACAAAGCACTGTCGACGTAATTTTAGTACGAAAATAATTGCTTCGATCGATGTGAAAACACGAACGCGAAAAAAAAGTTAATGCTTACTATTGTTGTCCAAAAATGAATCATTTTCATGTTACTGTAATTATCAGTTATAATAATATCGCGACGAAATTATTTTCAACAGTTTTTCATCCGATTTAAGGGGGCAGGTCCGTTTAGGCAGTCGAAAATGAGCGAATTATCAAGATTTTATTGTGTTGAAACTATCTATCCTACATAATCAAAACTATACGGACATTGCATCTTTTGATTCCCAAAATTTTTTATATTTAAGTATGACGGCTGAACAGAAACTTTGTTCGGATGGTTGCCGCTTGAGTTATTCCAACAGCGTACCATCTGGTGGATTCACCTGAATCATCAGAGCCGAGTTTTAGATTTCTAAGACCCGCACGCCCCATGTGAACCTAAAGATCCTTCAAAATTATTCCAAAAAAGACCTTTTTCAAACCCGTACAATTTTTCCAATTTTCCCTTTTGTTTGAATTTTTTAGGTTCACATAGAGCGAGTGGGTTTTAGAAATCCAAAACTTCTCGGCTTCGATGTTTCGAATCAATGCACCAGACGCCAGGTTGTACAACGTGGAACTCAAGCGACGATCGTCTCTAAAACAAGCACGCAGCCGCCATTTTAAAATACAAAAAATTGGAAAATGAGATGTAATGAACATAAAATTTTAACCAAGTAGAATGAATAGTTCCGACAGAAAAAATTCTTGAACATTAGCTTATTTAGAAAATTCTACATATAAAGGGATCTGCCCCCTCAAGCCCACCCCTATATCGACTATTCATAACATATGTATAGTTTATACATTAGCTTCCCGCCTGTGTGTGCATAATAACAATTATTTCCTGTATAAAAAAGTGTTCAACGATCCATCGGAAAAACGAAGTCGTGCACAAAGTTCGTGATCCACTTATTCAAAGGATTTTTCTCGTCGTACCGCTGTGCGAACGTTTATTTCTCTTCCATGATAAATTAACGCGCTATAGTCTCGTGGTGTTTTTGTTTTCCGCATTTGCAATAACGTGTGCCTAGCAAAAATCGTTTTGTTATAGATCGTCAAAGACGCGTTTACTGTCGTGTCTCGTATTCGCGTGTTCGTTATCCGTTTTCGTCGGCTCTCCGGTCGTGTACGCGTAGCTGGCATCGATAAGGCGATGTTCTCCCTGCGAGTTTTCCGATAGGTAATTCTTGGCCGTTTCCGCGAGGGTTTTGAGGAACTGTTCATTGCTCAATGGTGGTTCTCCGCTGGTCTTTTGTTCCGTCCAGCGAGCGCGTAGAAGTTCGACAATTTCGGGTTGTGGCCTGAGTTGGCCTAGTTCCTTGAGATACCACGTTACCATCTGTTCGAGGCTGGTGCTTTGATAGATTATTTGCAGGACGAGAACGGCGTGATAATGGGCGGCCAATGTTGCCACGGGAATGCTCGCGGTTTTCTCGTCGTACGAGTGTAAGAAATTGACGAAAAATTGTCGTATGTCGTGCCAGGTACGCTCGAAACCTTCCATTTCGGGGCGTTCGGTAGTTTCGCGCGAGCCCAAATCGTCTCGTCTCATCCGAATTTGGATTCGGCTTCTGTCGCTGCTGAGCGACGTCTCGAATTCCTCGTGGGTGACGAACGAGGAATAAGCCGAATCGCCGCTCGGATTCGTCGACGTCGCTTCGGTCGCACCGGCCATTAGCGTCAACATGAAGTCGTTGAGCTCCGCGTCGAAGGTCTTCGTTAGTTGTTGTGTTACGTCGATCGTTTTCAAATCATCGATGAATTCCTTCAGCTTGAAATGGACGATCAAATCGTGGCTGCACTCTTGCAGCTTCTCCTCTTTCATTGTTTGATGGCGGGCGTGCAGATAGTCCGAGAGCTTCTCGAGGGTTCGCTGAAGCGGCGTCATCACGATGGCCGATAACGACCCTGATTTCTCGAGGTCGTGTTTCGAGTCGCAAGCTTGCTGCTGCTCGTCGTCGCTGCTGCTCGGCTCCGAAACTTTCATCAGGTTGTCGCTCATTCGCTGAAGAGCGTCCAAATTGTCAGTCAGCCTGTCGATCGTTTCCTTCAGCGTTCCCATCGATGCTTTCCCCTCGAGATCCGGCAACCCGAACGAACCCGTCTTCGCGTTTTTTGGACTCGAAGCCTCAGGCCCGACGTCGATGAGCTCTTTGAGGAACCAATCCATCAGGATGCCCACGGGAATTTTGTCCACCGCCACGGGTATCTCGAGACCTCGCAATTTGTGCATCATCGTGTATCGTAACTTCAACAACGGTATGATCAACGGCAGCCCCTCGTCCAACGTGTAAATCTTATCCACGACCTCCTGCTTTATCTTGTGCCAACTTTTCTCGTATTCGTGCGCGAATTCGACGTTTTTCACGGACGGTGGCGCAATTCCCGTTCTCGCGATATTTACGATGCCAGCCTTCTCCGATATAATTGCTTTCAAATGCGAATTTGGAATTTTATACTCGTTCGGCAATTGTCCTCCGTTCGCAATGCCGACGATCCCCGAAGACGTCGCACGACTCTCGGTCTCTCGAATCGCCGAACTCTGTGGTTGGAATAAAAATACACGGTTGGTTCTTCTTCGTCAAAGTTTATAAAGCGGCTATGATGACTTAAAGTATTCCTAGTTCGGAGGGCTGTATTTTGGAAAGAAGGGTCTGAATCTGTACGTGTACCTTGAACAAATCTCATTTACTTTACTTCAACTTTACACAGTACCTTCGAAATTGAAATCTGCATGGGAATACATCTAGATTTCTCACCTTCCCAAAAATTTCGCTCGCTACCAACGATCTTTGCGATTCTTTGCAAACATTTTGGGCAATGATCGCTTTTCTGTAAAGCGTAATATTGAGAAACCACCCCATGTGTTTTCCTATCATCGTGTTAGTTGCGTCAAATTATGATTTACAGTTCAAGGTCAACTGTCGCCATATGAAACTTACAAATGCCACTCGTGCTTACTTCAGTGCTGGTATTTTCTAGAGAAAGCAAAATTCTCCATTGATTTCGGACCATTCGAGACCTGCACGATAAATTCTTCCAAATAGATTGATGATTTTTTTTGTAGCCAGGGAAATTCTCAGAATTATGCCTGCATCTGAACCTTTGGAGTGGCGTTATCGTTTGAGGGAGCATCACGGTGTACAATTTTCAAAAAATCGATTTTTTTCGCATTATCCGATAGTATAGACGGTTGTAAACAGGTTGGTCAATTTTTGGGGCGGAATTCGAGTTATACCGTTTGCTGGAGCCTTTTTCAGAAAAATGGATTCTTTATCTTGCTATGGAGGCTTTCGGGGGTACGCCCCTCCCCTCCTGAATCCGCCTCTGGATACAAGGGAGCTTTGGAGCAATGCTAACATCGAAATACGAATGAAATGCATTATTGCGTTTGTTCTATGTCTATAGACGAAATATGAGATCGATCCCCTGGCCCGTTGACGAATTCTAGCACTTGTAATTTTCAGTTGGTCTGCATGCGTCCTCATGGCACGTTCTTTTCCTACCAGTATATGATGAGCAAAAAGCATTTGAAAAAATGGTACAAAATGTCTGAAAGCTTTGCGTGGTGCTTTAGGTGTGAAAGAAACTATGGCCAACTGCACAATCAATCGCTATATTATTGTGGTGTAATTAATTGTAACATGCTGAAGTATTTTCTCGTCCGTTCCTGTAAATGCGGAGTACACTGCACGGCAACGCTGTGAGCAGCTGACCAACCTGAAAATTGTGGCAGTCGTGAGACACGGCTCGCTTTCATCATTTTCACTCATATTGCCACTCAGAGCTGACTTTACTTAAGGGTAGAGATTCCTTTATACTCTAAAAAGCTTATAGCTGACAATGAACGCTACAAGGAAGCTGAAGGACTACTTCGTGGCTCCGGAATCGTAGATTGGTCGGTAGGTCATTTAGTCATCAAATTTTTGAGTCCTGAAACTTTGAGGGGGAAGATACCTCCAGGCGAGGAAAAAATTTGCTGATTTTCACTATTTTCGTTTAAAAATAAAAATGTCTTCATTTCGTCTACGTGAACCGAAAGTTCCTTGAAAACTATTCCAAACAATTAATTTGTCATCAACAAATACAGTAAAACTGTCTTTAAAAATGTAACGTTCTTTCGACCACGTAAAATTTTTCGAATTTTCACTTTTCTTCGTATTTTTTAGGTTCACACGGAGCGTGCCGGTCTTAGAAATCTGCAACTTTTTGGCTCTGATGTTGTGAATCAGACGCTAGGTTGTACGCCGTGAATCAACTCAGGCGGCAACCGTCTCTGAAGCAAGTGTCTTACAGCCGCCATTTTAAAGAATATTTTTTTTAAATCCGTTTTTTTTTCAAATTAAACGATCTACACGAAATTTTAATTATGTATGATAAATACTTTCGACCGAAAAATCTTGAAAATTCGCTTTTCGGCTGCGTAAAGAGATCTCCCCCCTTGAGATTCGAGATTCTCAAATCGCAGATTCTTTTGCCCGGGATTGCATCTCCCATACATCTTCAACGTCCGTTCGTTCCTCCTATCAAACGCACACGTGACACTTGCACAAAAACAAAACACAAGGATCGAAAAATTGTATCGTTTATTGAGCTCGACAAATCAAATCAATTGAAGTTGAGAAGAAAAAAACATTCGACGCAAACGAATCAACGATCAAACGAACGAGATAGAAAACAAGGAACAAGCATGCGCACTTTGTTATTGATACTTGTTGAGCCTTTCCGCAAGCTTAAGAGCAAAGTACTTGGCGGATATGAGTATTAAACACCATCGAATACACACCTCGGGCGTTAGTTGTCGAGCGAGAAAATCCTTCAAGGTATCTTTGAGTCGCTCCAGTACCGACGTATCGCTCGGTGCGTTCAGCTGAACTTCGTCGTTCGACGTATAGTCACCTACGGACAAAACGGAACGATAAATCTACGAGCTTACCGTCGGCCTCCCCTCAATCAAATTTAATGTCATACTTTTACCGTACCGAAATCTAGTACACGCACTCTCAAGAGGTTAGGCTAATGTGAAAACGGCGAACACTCGTTCGTCGCTTGAGGCAACTCAAATCGAAGAGGAACGTCCAACTTATGGGGCAAGGGTCGCAGATTGAACGTAAACTTATGATTACAACTATGGAAAACCAACTGTGGTCCTCAGGCGAGAAAAAAATGGCCGTTTTTATGATTCTTTTATTATTCTCTTATAGATTAAGAAAAAAAAATGTAATACCACGCAACAGTGAAAGTCGTAATAAAAAATACCCCAAGTCTCGAAGATGGTGAAAAAAATCTTTCCTTAAAAAAAAACATCATGAAAATCGGCAATTTTTTCCACGCGCAAAGGTATCTCCCCCCTTAAACGCGTTTTTCTCGAAACTATGTTTGTCGAAACGGTTGTTTTGAAATTTGGCATTATGTATTTAATGTAGGAGGAAGTCCCCCAGTGGCGAATACCTAAGGTTATCAGACGACAAAAAACGAAATGTTTATGAAATATTTATGAAATAACCACGTCAATGAAACTTAAAACCAAAATAAATGAACAAAATGCAACCTCTGCATAAACATATTCAAAAACTTAAATCAATCTTTGGTAAAACGTTGCGACTGGCCGCGATAGTACGAGTGTCTGACGCCAGGTGCCGTCCGTCGTTACTGGACTTTCCCCTAACCGTAGTGTAGTCTTGACCGACGTTTTTCCTTCCTTCTTTTTCATTAATTATTAATAATAACGTAATTTTTCGTCGAAAAATCGAAAAAAGTCAAATCTTTTTTATGATTGAAACACGATTAAAAAAAGCTTGATCAAGTGTTAGCCAAAATTATCTACATCAGTAGAAAACTTTTTTTCGATTTCAGATGAACCGAGTGGCTAAAATCAAGTAAACCGTTGAGCCCCTCACGTTCCAAAATCCTTCACGAGATTGCTTATAACTTCCTAAATTGTGTATATTTTTAAATGGAATTTGGTACAAAACTTTGTTAACGAGGTACGATCACTTCCACGGCGTCAAAAAAGAGTCCAAATTTATTTTACCCACAGCTGCTCTGATTGATGTTTACTTATGTTGATTATTCGTATTACCGATTACAGTGTGCCAAATGTTGAGGTAAATGATGAATTTATTGCACGTGAACAAATAAAAACTGAAAAATTAGATTGTCAACGACTCGGTAGTAATCTTCGTAATAATATTAACGTAATCAAATTCAAGCCTATTACAATAGGCTTGAAAAAGTCGCAAAGTAGGCGCAAAAAGTCTTCGTCATTATCATATAAAAATTTCAAATCCGAAAGATGGATTCGTAGTAATGATCGTACGTCCTTAATGTGAATACAAATGAATGCCCAAACGATTTTTCAATCATTTTGCTTATTCCTTTAGAGTTTTTTTTTAATAACCTCGATTTTCCCGTAACAGTAGCCAAACCCCTTAACTGACGAAATACGATGATTTGTATCCACAGTGTAAACTTGTGAGCGTACCTATCGTAATGACGAGGGAGCTGTCGGCGACGTGAGCAACGACGAGTTGGGAGGCTTCCCGCGTGAACAAGAAAACTACCGGTATCGTAACGTCGTCCGGTTCTCTGCCGTCCCCTGACATCGCGAACATTGGCGACTCGGAGGCGCTCGAACGCGGCACGTCGTCTACTACTATGCCCGCTATCGCTCCAGCCTTTTGTATTCGACGAGCCTGTATTTTCAATACAATACTCGTTTAAAAAAATGCAAATGGTGGACAAGCTGGCATGGAAATTGGGCAACGAGAAATTTGCGAATAAGAATGATTAAAATAACGTTATTTATTCGGTGAAAAAATGTTTGCTGTCATAATGGAAGAGCTTCTCACTGACCTTCTCCACGAACATGCAATTTCCGCGCGACACCACGACAATTTTTCCAACGTATTTCTCCGGCTCCAGCAATTTGCTGCAGGCCTCCAACGGATTCGCGAATTCTATCGTGCCCGTCACTTTCTTGTCGTCCTTTAGCTTCGGACCGAAGTGAGCCGGCCCAGCCAGAAGCGTCACTTCCCTCGGCGGATTCTCGTCGCGTCTCACGAACGCCACCGACTGCGGCTTCGTCTCCGTTTGCTCAGATTGCTTTTTACTGAGCTCGACCATCTCTTGCATGAACAAGAGACCTTCTTCGGCGTCCTGCGCCGTTCTTGCCTGAAGAGCCGCAGAGTAAACAAACGGTCAGTTGCATCTTTGACAATGGATGGACAGAGGGACCGGGTACGTTGAAACGAGGAAGTTTCGTCATTTTTTGTTTGCATTCTGGTCAAGTTTTGACCTCTGTCCAATCTGTACCAAATGTTAGGTGAACATTTTGGAAAATTATGAAGTTGAAGCACGAAAAATTTCGTGCTCCAACTCCGAGCAGCAGGTTTACTAAAGAAGATTACTAAATCTTTGCGGTGTGAAGTAATATTAGTGAAAGAATATTTAGGAATCGGCCGAGTGCGGGTCGGAGCATAATGCGAGACAGTTCCATTCAAAAGCAAACATACGTTCAAGATTTTAAATGAGCAATAATTATGAAAATTCGTATGTAAAAATATTACACAAAAACAAGCTTTTATTTAATGTACTAAAAAGTAGAATTTTTTTTACCAAGTCACTTACATGTGACTATAAATAAAAGCTTGAGGCACTCAACAGTTTAAATGTTTAATAAATTTGATCAATTCAGTTTCACCAACCGTATCTAATTTGGCGCAATAGTAATTAGAGAAATTATTATCACACGTTTATACTCAGTTTCAGCATTTTCGTTTAAGAATTCTAAGGTTGTTTTACAGTAAATTAAATACAGTTGATATGTTAACAGATTTGTGTAAATTAAAGATTATATGTCCAAATTTTGAGCGGCCCGAGCTGTTATTTATAGTCACATATAGGTGACTAGGCGAAGAAAATTAATTTCTACTTTTTCGTACATTAAAGAAGAGCTTGTTCTTTAACATATCTATTTTTACATATAAATTATTTTCTACTTTTTAGTCTTTAATTGATTTTACTAGTTAGTTGTTACTAGTAGTTTACTAGTTTACTACTTTACGAAATTGTAGGTTAGGAACATGGAATGCGTGTAAAAAATAACAAAGACTGTAATTGGGATTGAACTTGCGACTAATTGCTGCGTATAAACTTTTCATACAAGCACAGTCGGCTACGAATTTGTTTGTATGTGTTAGTGAGATTTTATATAGATGATTAGATATCTCTAATTTCACATGAACAGTTGAAAATGTTATGGATACGTTTTTTTTTTAGTTGTATTATGCATTGTCGCCTTTTAGATGCATGTTTGCAAAATTTCAGAGCTCTAAGTAGTCGGGAAGTCGGTGAAACATCGATTTTCCGTTTTGCATCTCACCGAAAGTCAAATTAAATAAAAGCTTGTGAAAAGTAATGAATTTACCTACTTCCAAACGGCATGCGCAGAATCTCTAGCTATTTAAAAGTTTAAAAATAACGCGGTAGGGTAATGGACAATAACTTTAAGGAGCTACATCTACCGAGACGCCCGAAAAAAATCGCCATATTCCCATTTTTTCTGGGAACGGTTGGTGAAAAAGAAGCGCATTTTTTTACACAAAGATACATGTAATGAGAGCCGTTAAAAAAATACAGAAAAACGACAAAAACATGGCCGTCGGAAGATGATACTGTTTTCGAAGTCAGTGGACGTGATATCTCGAGAACCACTCGATGGATTGTTTCCCAATTGACAGGCGCTACGATGAGAAACATTTGAAGGTCATTGACAATCTCATTTTTGAAAAATCGATTTTCATTCTTCAATAGTTATGTTAAAATTACGCCTTTTTTCATACATTTCGTATGCTCAAGTTTCGATCCGTCGCCACGGTGTTAAAAAAATGATTTAGAGAATCCACGATCGTCAACGACTCGTATCTATCGTTAACTTGAATAACTCGTTTGGTTTTTAGATTTCAGATGGACCGTTTGAGCTGAAGAGTGTCCATCGCCAAACGTCGCTAAGAAAATGCCATCAACTGCCGGCGGCCATGATTTCGTTGTTTTTCTGTATTTTCTGGTGATTTTTTGTTGAAGGCTCTTAATATATGTACCTTTGTGTTGCGAAAAATGCTTTTCTGTTAAACTAACCGTTTCCGATAAAAAAAATCGAAATTCGGCCATTTTTTCGGGCCTCTAGGTAGATGTAGCGCCTTAAAGCATCAACATTCAACTGATATGTATTAATTATCATTATGTTATAGGCAATAATCGAAGACAATTAAAAAACGGCGAGAAAAATACATATTCGCAGTACTTACATTTGAAAATGTGTGAAGAACTTGAACCTGCCCCGCCGTCGGAGTTAAAATCGTTATGCCCATGTTGCTCAGAATTTTCAAATGCTCCAAGTTGTTCGGCTGGCAAAATCGAAAGGTTGCATTATCCCGCACATTCAAGATCATTTTTTTGTCTTGCGAATAAAAATTATCAGCTTGCGAATAAAAGTTATGAGCTTGCGAATAAAAGTTATCAGCTTGCGAATAAAAGTTATCAGCTTGCGAATAAAAGTTATCGGCTTGCGAATAAAAGTTATCAGCCTGCGAAAAAAAAGTGATTTGCTTGCGAATAAAAGTTATTAGCTTGCGAATAAAAGTTATTAGCTTGCATATAAAAGTTATTAGCTTGCGAATGAAAGTTATTAGCTTGCGAATAAAAGTTATTAGCTTGCGAATGAAAGTTATTAGCTTGCGAATAAAAGTTATTAGCTCGCGAATGAAAGTTATTAGCTTGCGAGTAAAAGTTATCAATACCTGAAATTGGGAAGCACTGAGACGACGTTTGATACTTCTCCGTGGACAAACGTCCTCCACCATATTCCTCAGGGGTTGCCGAACCGAGGCAGGGAAGAGATGCAGACTATTCGGACACGTGCGCCCGAGCTCGTCGACTTGAACGACGTCTCTGTCCAAATCCTGCAATCAAAACGATTTTCAAAATTCAAAGTACCGGAAGAGTTTCCAAGCATGATAAAGTAAAACAAAAAAACTCACGTTCCACCAACAAACCGTGTAAACGTGCAAGCTTCTTTGAAAAAAATATTTTTCGAAATGTTCGGCAAACGATTTGTCTCAAATGTTGTGACATAAGGATGAAAATTTCTAGCCCCGAGTAGTGACGTTGTATTATCTTTATATTATTATTGTATTTATATTATTGTCATTGTATTACCTTGACTACAGTCGCGAAAAAGTCTCCGATTTCGAAAAAAAGAAAATTAGAAAATATCGTGAACTCTGTACTTTTCTCAAGTGTCAAAGTCCCAGAACATTTTTTTCACATAGAGTACTACGGCCTATATATCTTTGAAGAAACAAAATCATCGTTATTTTTCAATTGGATTAAATGATGAATAAACATCCCGAGAATGCCTGCACCCATTTCCCAAAGAAGAAATCACGAGGACCAGCTCTTTTTTCCGGCCGCGAATTAAGTGTAACCCGTTAAAACGAGAAAGCAACGCCTAACTTCTCAATCTGCGGGATTATTATTCCAACGTAGCGGAGAAAAGAGATCTCACCGACGTGACATTCGTTCGCAGAGCGGCGAGACTAAGCGGCAACAAGTGTCCCTCCGTGGTGAAGATAAACTCGTCAAGATCGAGAACGAGATCGCTCGGTTCGGCGAACAGAAGATAGAGGTATTTCAATGTTTCCGACAGTACGAAACTGTCCATCGTGTCGTCGTGTTTGTTCGTACGAACGTCCGAAACGGCTGCGTAACCGCAAAGCACCCTTGCGTAGGTCTGAAGGCTCTTCAGCACTTTGCGTCCAACTTCTAAGTAATAATGATCACCGGTAGCTCGATAGAGGAAGTAAGTCGATTCCAAGAATTCGGGACGCAGCGGATGGTGACCCCAATGAACCTGATCAACGGATCGATCAAATCAATAATAATTTCATCGTTGTAAGGTCACTAGCGGTCTTTCCTTTTTTTTTCTCGCGCCACTTCCATTCGTTCCGCGCATTTTCTTGAATGCGTAGCTAGCGAAAAACTATAATGTCAATTTCGTAAACTTTAAGAAGCTTTGCCGTTTTTAACTCATATCAATTGAAAAAGAAGCTCGTTTTTTCTTCTTCAAATCAACCGGATCTCCAAAATCACGTACACACAAATAAATGTCCAAACGATTTTTCAATCATCTTACTTATCCCTTCGAAATAATAATTTTTTTTCGTAAACCTGACCTTTTGGCTCGTAACCCCTTAACCCCTTGATCCGGAAAGACGTGCGCTTACTTGAAAATCCGTAGTAAATGCCTCTGGTATAAAATTATGTCTCTGCATTACTTGATACAACATCTCGTGCGTTTCGACGGCGGGTTTAATGTCACCCTTGAGGACCTGAATAAAAAATTGAAATATGAATATTCGTGCACCTTAAAACATGTTCATTCGTTTGAAACTGCCATCTTTTTTCGACTCAGGGCTCACCTGCAATCCCGGCCAAAATGCCAAAAGTGCGTCCATAAAGTTTTTCGAATTCGTATTTGGCCTGTGCATATGTACATCCAACAACATCGGCCCCTGGCTCACGTACTTCATTACAGCTTGGTAGTGCTTGTTGAAGCGGCCCAGGTATTTTTCGTCGCCTGGTAAAAAGAAAAAAGGCGAAACGCGTGTCAATGTTCCGAAATGTGGAAAAAGAAATGGAACGTGAGCGAGGAAAGAAAGTAGCACGAGGGCCTTGCTATTACCTAACAAAATATAAGCTTTGAGGCAATACTCGTAGTAGGAATCTATACCGGCACCGACTCCCGAGTCTCTTCTCACCCAATCACCGGAATGAACGTTCAATACAGAGCCCATAAGGTCAGTTCCCCGATGTCGCATCTTCCACAGGGCGTCCATCGCTTTTTGAGCTTTGTCCTATTTGGGAAACAAACAAGTTGATTTTTTTAAGTTTTTAAACTCCAAATCAAAGTTTCCCACTTAATATTCCTTTCCAGCTGTTGCGATATTGTTAAAATGCAGTTTGAAAAAAAAATATTGTTTCTGTAGCCAATAGGGTATTTGTTGTCAGGAAATCATCAAATGGTTAATTATTTTATATTATGCTGACAACATTTTTTTATCTTCGTGAATGTCAGTTTTTACGATATAAATCGACAATAAAATTTTAACATTCAACCAGACCGCCAAAACCCTCCCGTTGTCAGATATATTGTCACGTGACGCCTGTGACGTCACATGCCAGTAAACAAGGTAAAGGGCCTATATCGGCGCTGAGTTGTCGCACAGCGAACCTTCCTCTCCATTCTTATTTAAAAGTTGATAATGTGGTGACTATCACTACAAATAACTATAAATGAACAGAAAAAGCACGAAAATGAACCTGAATAAACTAGAAAATCGCTCATTATTCCTCACAGGACTCGTAATGACAAGCTGTTTTCTGGCGTGTGACGTTACTAGAGATCCAACCAATCCTGGAACGCTTTCGTTCACGTGGCCAAACGGTTCAAATTTATTTAATTGAGAAATTGAAATAAACGAAAAAAATGCATACTTTTGTCGATAGAATGATAGAAATACTTTTTAAACGCTATATTCTTTTGGAATGACAAGAGAATGAACCATATTTTCAATATAGTCAAATACCCTATTGAGAGAAGGCTCAGATTGATTTCGGGCGACTAACCTCGAAAATCGATTCGCCGGTCAATCTCGACAGAGCAGCCATCTCGAGGATCATACTTCCGGCACAGGCGGTGCACGTTTCTCGGCACATTTCGGCTGGTACACCCTTCATGCCGTGTCGCAGATTGATCTGTCACAAAGGCGGTAAAATCGTTGCGTACATGAGAGGGACAACTTCGAAAATTAAAGTAAATGTCGATTTCGAAAATTGAAGTAAATGTCGAACGTGACATTCGGAGGGCATGTTGATTTTATTATACAGGTATCATTTCATAAGGGATTTTTTTCGAAATTCGACCCTTAAGGAGAGCCAGAAGGACAAAGTTTGTATGGAAAATAAAAAAAAGTGGTCAGAAGATTTACTTAAGACTTAGTATTAATGCTTTTAAACGCAATTATTAAAATACGTATTTTGGCGTATTTCGGAATTCAACCTTTAAACGAAAGGGGGTGGTCAAGATTGTAGGGAAAATAAAAAAAAATGGGTCAAATCCACTTGAAACTCCGTATAACTGCTCCCAGACACAATTAATAAAAATCCAGCGTTTTTTGGAAATTCGATACTTAACGGGAGAAGGGGGAGCAAAGTTTGTACGGCAAAAGAAATACGTGATCAGATTTACTTGAAGCTTAGTATTAAGGGGAGAAATACATATAAATGGTCGAAAGTGACGAGAAATTTCGGGATTTTTTTTCCAAAGCAACTACTGGACCAATCGTTTTAAAATTTGTAGGGTATTTTATTGTATATTAGAAGACCCGAAAAACATTTTTCTTTATCGACAATGAGTGTTCATCAGCAGCCTGCAGCGTTGATGAACAAATTTTCGAAATTTGCGGCAGCGATAAAAAAACCTATTTATCCGATGGATTCCAACCAAGTTTTTAGAAACATCATTGCAAACCCTCGTCGATAACCCTCCATACTCAATAAAACATTTAATTAAACAATCATTTTTTGCATAAAAAACACGAAAATGTTCGGTGAAAAGTCGATCTTTTTTTCCGAGTGCCGCCATTATTACAATATTCATCTTTTTCAACTTTTTCTTGGTTTATCGACAGCGTACTTTCATATAGAATGTAATGGTTTTTGAATTATTTGTTAAAATTTTTTTTTAAACTACAGCCGCCGCAGTTCGACATCGCGGGGAAAATTCGTACAGCAACAATTGGCTGCAGGTTGTTGGCGAACACTTATTGTCGATAAAAAAAAATGTTTTTCGTGTCTTCTAATGTACGATAAAATACTCTACAAAATTCAAAACGATTGGTCCAGTAGTCGCGTTGGAAAAAAGTCCCGAAATTTTTCGTCATTTTCGACCATTTATGTGTATTTCCCCCCTTAATGCTCTCCATTACTATCTACGTGTTCCTCAATGAAGGATTTCAGGAGCACATTTCATCAAGTTCAACGCAAGTCTGCGCGAGCGAAGTCGCGAGCGAAAAGCTGATTTCCAATAATTACCCTTCCAAATGGAATTCCGGTGGTTGTATTGAAAGCCGGCAAAAATCTGTAACCCAAGTCTTTGGCGAGATTAAGAAGCTCGCCTCTGTACCACGGCATGATGTCGGCCCTCGATTGTAAGTATTCCGCAAGTATATGACCGCTCAAAAGTCCTCTGCAAGTGTCCAATTATCAGAACGATTCGAGCATCCGTTGAATTGAATCGGGGACAGGAAAATCGCCCGGTTGTATTTAAGGCCTTAGGCCACAGTGACGGGTATAAAATCATGTGCGAATTTAACCATTGTCGTTCGTAGGAAAAAGCGATTCACTCATAAAATTAATTACACATCTATTTAGTATGAATATCAAGCTGTTAGAATTTTTTTTTCGATGTACAAAATGGCCGACTACGCGAAACTTCTCGAAACAGCTTTTTTCCAATCGGCGTGACAAATAACTTCAACAATTTTTGCTCGATTTACTTCAAATTTAAAAGTTATGTTCCTACTTGCATTTCGTAGAGATGTACGTACGGAATTTCTGATTAATCGAAAACTTTTCATTTTATGAGCAGTTATAACGGAATTTTTCACTGAAAATTCATTTCTTAAGTTCAAATACCTACAACTTTTGAATAAAACAATATTTTTTTAATTCCGTACGTACTTCTCTAGGTATTCTAATGTAGATTGACGAGAACTTTTGTTTTTTGTTCTACGTCAAAAATTGTGGATGCTAAATATCACGCCGCGGAGCGACTAAAAAAGATAACAAAAGAAAATATTAGTAGTCGGCCATTTTGTACATCGAAAAACAAAATTCTGACAGCTTGATATTCATACTAAATAGATGCGTAATTAATTTGATGAGAGAATCACTTTTTCATACGAAAGAAAATTGTTAAATTTGCACATGATTTTATACCCGTTACGGTGGCCTAAGGCCTTAAGATTCGAACACTCACCCCAGCATGCGAATATTCGTCTCGAAAAGGGACACGATGACGTCCGTATCAAACGTAACATCCCTGACGACCAGACGAACCGCGTTCTCAAATTCTCCCAAATCACCGAGGACCTGCGAAAATTGCGATTGAATAATTATCTATCTCAATCTGCACCACGGCCGTGACGTTCAGCCCAGCTGGATTTGATGCTCGGTCGAATAGTTTCGTCAAATTCTTACCACTAAGGTATCCAGAGTATCTACCAGGGTCAGGGAAAAGCTGAAACATTCGGCGATCTGTTAATAATTGATTTCATTGCATTGGAGATAAAGTGGATTGACGGGCTACATCTACTCGGGTGGGTAAAAACAATTGCATTTTTCAACAATATTTTCATTCGATAGTATCACCTTTTAGCTATATTCCCTGAAAATTTCATTGAAGCGTTCCTAAAATTGAATGAGCTACAGCTTCTAACAGTCGCCCGGCAAGCGACAGCATACTTCAAAGTTTGAACGCGTTTTTCTCGAAACACTGTTATCAAAGTCAATGGACATACCTCGAGAACCACTCGATGGATTGTTTCCAAACTTACATTTGAACTTACATTTGACAAACATTTGAAGGTCGTTGACGATCTCACTTTTTTTAAATCGATCTTCATTTCTCAACAGGTACGTAAATAAGTATATTTTTGAAAAATATATTTTAAAAACAAGCTTTTAGTTAATGTACTAAAAAGTGGAAAATAATTTTTTTACCGAGTCACCGATATGTGACTATAAATAAAAGCTTGGGCTGCTCAACTTTTTAAACGTTTAATAAATTTGATCAATTCAGTTTCATTAACCATATTTAATTTGGCACATATTTTTTTTTTAAGATAAATCATGTATTGACATCTTTTAGATGCATGTTTGCAAAATTTCCGAGCTCTAAGTAGTCGGCAAGTGGGTGCAATATCGACTTTCCGTTTTGCATCTCACAGAAAGTCAAGTTAAATAAAAGCTTGTAAAATGACGACTTTTTCATAAGTTGATATATTGTTGGTTAGAAATGTTTTGTATAAGATATATAAATAAATAAATTATATTGAATTATTGCGACAAAACATTTTTATCAACCCAATAAAATCGCCACTCAGCCATTTTTTTCGCGCCTCCAGGCAGAGGTAGTCCATCAAAGGCACATTGACAGCGTAGTTCCATGCTCATTAGCACAGATTTAAAGCAATTCCGCTCGATCTCGAATTTAGTCGAATAAATTTGAAGGGATCGATAACTGCATCAATTTCTGAGCTAACGATCTAAAGTTGTTGAAGTTTGCATAATTGAAATTCAACGAAAGTTATATTTTCTTCCATCGCTTACATTGCTTGCCAATATAGGGTACGAAAAACACTCAAACGGTTTTTTTTTATCGTCATAAGACATCCACGATCTTCATTGATGAAAACAATTATAGATTGTGAAATAAAAATGAAGATACAAAAAAATTGAAAAGAACCTTCGTTATGCATTGAAGTAAACAAATGCGGAAAATATGCGTTTTCAACAATTAATCTGCCGAAGGAGTCGATTTTTTCCATTTTTTCCTATTCCGAAAATGCTTAAATTCGAACCTCCCAATAAATACACTTTTGGGAAAGACGGTCGACACTGTTATTCTTTCGTATCTACAAACTCTTTTTAAAAACTTCAAAGGGCATTTTTTTCATATTTTGAAAGTAAAATTATCATATTTTTAGTGCAAGTATGTATTTTTCACCGAATCTCCCACTTTAGACCAATGTTTGGGCACTTCATTTTTATTTTTCTTGTAAAATAAATGTTGGGCCATGAAATAAGGATCCTTGACTACGGAAAAAAGGCATTGTTACCGAAATACAATGATCTATAAAACATCTGGAGTCGGATCGACCCCATATGCAGTCAGAGATTCATGGCAGAAGGGTGCAGTCCAAGGGTTAATGTCCATACAAATAAGTTTCCGAACGATTTTTCAATAATCTTACTTATTCCTCCAAAATGAATTTTTTCTATTAATCCTGATTTTCGGGTCGTCACGATAGCCTAACCCCTTCACAATACCCATCGTCAACAATTCTGTCGATTCGCAACGCGACTAACTCTACGGGGCTGAAGTTTGCATCGTCGGAATGCAACGAGAATTCTTCTCACTTTCTTACATCCATTACTAGCTACAATCATATATTGCGAATTTGTTTTAGATCGCTAAATAAGGATCCGAAAAATTGCTTGCGTGATTTTCGTAGCTCAAATCTGCCACGGGAAATTTGTAAAATAAAAAGAAATTATTTTCGTTGCATTCCAACGATGCAAACTTCAACCTCATACTAACTCTGATTGTTCGCCATTTTGTCTCACCTAAATACGAAACGGGAAATAGTGCCGACTGACGCGCACTTACTTGCCAAGCGTGGAATCGATGTCACCTCTATCAGGTTCGGAATTTCTATATCTGCCTTTGCAGCTGAGAGGCATCAATTCGTCAGCGGGATAAGCGTTGTCCATATAAGCGTTGTAGGCGTGATAAAACATATCCCTGGCCTCTTCCCTGTGCGAGAGAAAATCAATGAAACAAAGTAGAAGTAAGAGCGGCGTTTCCGATCAGCTTTACTGACTTGAGCATTTCCCGGTCCTCCTTGCTCATGTACTCCTGAGGATTATCCTCCAAGGCGGCGGACATCGCCTGGACGGTACATCCTAGCACCATGACTCCCCATATCATAGATTTTTTCGTCATTGTCGCTTCGTCAAGACGCTCGACTCTTCAGCATTATTCGTTACGCGCCGGTCTAGATTGTTCTCTACCTCATGCCAATGGCTAGTCTCATATCGGGCGCCTTCGTCTCGGAGGAACAGCTATCCGCTGCGGGACACGCGACAACGCCAATAATGTTTACGCTCGCGGAGCTCGCTTATGCGCCCCTCCAGACAATAATTCGGATAACAGATGGTGAGCGACGTTGTTTCTTCGGATAATTTTTTTTGCTTTCGAAAAACGTGAAAAACGCCCAGTCACAACGTTTCGATAACGCGAATTGCGCACAAGGGAAAAATACATTCGTGGGAAGGTAGCGAGCGAAAAAAATGTCGAATAAAAAGGATTAATGCGAAACAAATGCGGGTCGCAAGCGGAATAGCAGGAAATAAATACGCGTCTTCGGTAATGTACAGCTGATTACATATTTTCGCATCTCCCCCTCCACCTCAAGGCCAAAGATGATGTGGCTACTGTCAATTGACGGGAAAAAAAACGGCGCGGTGGACAATTCCGGGAAAAATATCAAATTCACTGCCGATGATCAGCTATTTGAATCTCGTTCCTACGACGACACTCGGCCGCGATTTTATTATTGCTCGAGCCCGCGGTTTTGTCGCTCACTTCTTCTTTTTTTTCGAACGCCGTTGTCGAATAATAAATAATTGTCAAGCACCTTCGAGTCGATTCACTTGTCGCTTTGACGGCCGCGGTGACTTAACCACACTTTCCGAAAAGACGAACGTCGCCGAACACGAAGAAGAGCGCTCCGAACGCTGGGGACACTCAGCTTTGGGGTAATATCGCATGAGGAAGGAAAAAAAGCATTTTGGTACTTAGCAGATGTCGCCAGCATCGGGAGTCAGCAAAACGATGCTGATAGGTTACCGAGCGCCACCTCTATAAACTTAGCCGGACGTACGACTTAAACTTCTCAGGGTTTTTATTTTTGTAATCGTTCGGTGGTCGTTTGATGTTGATTGGTAGCCGAA
This sequence comes from Ophion costatus, assembly GCA_951751655.1. NCBI lineage: Eukaryota > Metazoa > Arthropoda > Insecta > Hymenoptera > Ichneumonidae > Ophion > Ophion costatus. The sequence continues at coordinate 26,732,483 of OX632363.1, forward strand.
TAAAAAAATTGGCGGCCCGGCGTTTTTCTATACCCAAATGATCTTTTTTTCCCGTAAAGTTGGCCGGACGTTTTTTAATTTATCATGCAATCCATAAAATGTCGAGCTCAATCGATGCCGAATCGTTTGGTGCTCACAAATACGTTAATCTCGACACCAGCATCAATTTTTGGACGCATAACAATTTTTAGGTAATTTCCAGACACACACATGATACGCAATTAAATTTCTTCTGGACAACTATTGGATATTGCTAACTGGGTCTGTAGGTAAGCTTCAAGTTTCGATTTGAAACTTCCGGAGCGCAATGGCAAGATGATAAACTACTTATCTAAGCAAAAAGGAGCGGTCACCATTTTTTTACTCGTCCGTACCCACGGTCTTATTTATAGTCTAGAAACGACCCTACATTTCGGCGGAGGTGGAAGATACCCATAAACCTCTCGTTTTTAAGGCCTACGTAGCCACTACCGCCACTGCGTAGCACCTGCGGCAAAGCGATGAAAAGAGACTACATTGGCCGACTGTATTCATGCTTATTTGCTCACGGCTCGCACGTGTATACTAATTATATTTACTGAATCAATCCAAATATATTTAAATACTTCTACCTACGATACTTGTACTTGCGACTGTCGCCATGACAAAACCGTGCGCGGTCTCAAAATGCAAAACGAGGTAGAAATCCGTTAAAGAAAAATACTTTATCTTTAATGTGCCGTCTTGTAATAATGAATTCACTAATAGAGTTAACGCAGAGACAACCTTTTTTCGGATTTTTCATGGTGAGTTTTGTTTATTGGGTAATATCTAAGTGTAGTATCTGAAACCGTGCCCGTCCCCCTTAAGACTGCGGACGTAGCGGAAGCGCGTGTGCCCGCACACCGCATGCGATTTGCGACGAGCGATGGGTGATATCGGCGGATAGCTACGTATTCTGGATAGCCCCTAGAAAAGTAAAACTCCCATTGGAAATCGCTCATCGCTCGGTGCAAATCGCATGCAGCTGCTTGTAGGTTAGAGGCGAAGTGCGGCTAGGGATTGAAAAGAGAGGGTCCATCAGAAAGGGTAATACCTAAAAATCGGGAAAGGTATACTACGTTGAAACACAAACAATTAAAAATCTAAATCTAACTATATATTATAAATATCAAAATACGAGTATGAATAAATTTCCAATATCAATTTTAAACCTAATTCCTTCATGAAGATAAATTTTGCAAAAATGCAAAAGAATAAATCCTGCGATCGGCTTTCTTAGCTATTCTTCGCTCACTGGCGTAAGTTCGCCTGCAGGTGGCAGCACTGTTCGAAAATTGTCCGATTGTTCGTACGTCGGTTAGGTGTGCGGGTTTTTGGTTACCTTGTAACCCAACTGCGATTTGTGAATTTCTTCTTTAAAGTGGCCGATATTAATTGGTAAAAAAATCTCTCTGTTCGCGAGACTTTCCGATAGAATTGTTTCTCCCACAAAATGGTAGGTATTGTATTTTTTAGGCTTATGCTATCCCAAAGGAATGTTTTGTTTACCGCGTCGCGTCTCTCTCTCTCACCCCTTCTATCTTTGTATTTACGTTATAAACGGCCGCAGACGTTTTCTTGTTTACTCTGAATCGCTAATTGGAAGTGATGAGTACCAAATTCAGAAGAAAATTTGAACATACAGATCGTGCATTACTGGGAGTCGATGCGGAATTATATTTTTCGCGCTAACCTCTAAACGAGATTCCCTCGTTATCAAAATTCTCTTGCCGATCTTGATATCGTTCGTTTTCATGTTTTTCATCTTCAAGGAGAAAGAAAAGACTCACTGCGAGCCTCAAGACTCAAACTTCTCACTCGATATACGTCGCGAACTTTACGTGTGCAAAGTTTCAAGGTCACGTATCGAACGCTCCAAAAGGCAATTATTTATTCAAAAGTAAATTCTTATTGTCGTCATGTGGACTAGTCCTCGAAAAAAAAACTCAGAGGATATCTGAGAATATTTTCAAGGTCAAATGCGTGTTTAAAATAAATTTTCTTCAGCCTTTTATTGCGAAAGATATCTTAGGTTACGCAGGAAAATGTGTTGCATGTTCGTTCATCTATTGAGCTTGGCGTTCTCTTGTATTGTTTTAACGCTCTACTTTTGTTTATTAGACTCATAAATCCTCTTAATAGTTTTGCTGTTCAACATTCCGTAAAACTTTTCGATTTCTTACAGTCGCACACGATACTACTCGTTCAACCGGGCAACAGGCCCGAAACCAGAACATACTCGGACTACGAAAGTGTCAACGAGTGTATGGAAGGTAAGCTATGGTGGAACACCAAGGATACCAGAATCCTTGCAATGAGAGCCGAAACTTCATGAAAGTTGCATTTTTATGGGACATTTTAAGGAAACGGAATTGAAAATTGCATCGGTATGGGAAGTTTTGAGGAACCTGCAGATTGAAAATTGCATTGGCATGGGAAGTTTTGTGGAAACTACAAATTGAAACTTGCATTCTGATGGGAAGTTTTGCGGAAACTGAAAATTGAAAACAGTATTATCATAGGAAGTTTTAAGGAAGGTGCAAATTGAAAATTCCATTGCTATGGGGAATTTCGAGGGAACAGAATTGAAAATTGCGTTGGTGTAGGAAGTTTAGAGAAAACTAAATTGAAAATTGTTGAGGAAGGTGCAAATTGAAAATTGCATTGGTACGGTAAGTTTTGAGGAACCTGCAAAATGAAAAAAGCATTGGTATGGAAACTGTTGAGGGACCTGCAAATTAAAAATTGCATTGGTATGGAAAGTCTGAAGGCAACAGCAAACTTGTAAATTACACTTTGATGGGAAGTTTCGAGTAAACTGTAGATTGAAAATTTCATTGTTATCGCAAGTTTTGTGAAAAGTGCAAATTGAAACTTGCATTTTGATGGGATGTTATGAGAATTCTAAAAATTGAAAATGGCATTGTTATGGGACGTTTTGAGAAAACTGTAGATTGAAAATTGCATTGTTATCGCAAGTTTTGTGAAAAGTGCAAATTGAAACTTGCATTTTGATGGGATGTTTTGAGAAATCCAAAGATTGAAAATTGCATTGATATGGGAAGTTTTGCGAAAGCTGAGAATTAAAAATAGCATTTTATTGGGACGTTTCGTGGAAACAGCTAATTGAAAATTGCATTGGTATGGGAAGTTTTGAGGAAACTTCGAGTTGAAAATTGCATTGTTATGAGACGGTTCAGGGGAACTGCGAAATAAAAATTGCATTTTCAGACAAGTTTAGAGGAGACTAAATGAATCATTCATTTGTATGAGAAGTTTCAAGGAAACTGCGACTTGAGAATTGGATTTTTATGGGCAGTTTAGAGTAAACTGCAGACTGAACTATTTTGTACATCTCATCTATTGAGAAAGATACGATAATAATCAATGTCGGGTACCGGAAAATATTTTAAGGAATTACATGAACTAATTTTTGGTTGAATGTATCACGAAGTAGAATCAAGGCCCTCCCCTGTGAACGCCCCGTCCAAAGCGGAATTGATTAAAGCTCATAGTGTGTGCAGAGAACAGTGATATTCGTCTGAAACTTAGAGTGCGTAGAGTAAAAAAACGGTAATAGTTGTCGGAAATTTCAAAGTGCCGTATTGACTCGAGACATTTGATATTGAAGTTACCAACTCTGACATAGCGTCTATTTTTATCTCTATAAAAACAGAACACTAGCTCCGTTTTGGTAACATCACGAGAAAACTTGTTGATGTATTTTCATTAAAAACCCGAACAGCGGAAGACTATTATCCAGAAGAACTTAAAAAAACAACATGGTGGACAATTTAGTTTAAAAAATACAATCATCAAAGAGATCGAATCTGAACGTGAGTCAGCCAACCAAACTTTTACGATCGTCGCAAAGGTCGATACTTCATAGAATGCAAATGTGTTTGCATGCACAATTTTCCGCATATCGCAGTTCTAGTTTCCCTATATTTTGTCAGGTGTTACTAGGAAAACCTTCATGCCCTACACTGTAGCCCAAGAACGAGGTAACGCGTCAATGATCATAAATTGCATTTTGTGAATTACGATCGAAAGTTGGAGGATCTGAAAATCGACAATAGTGTATGCTCAGTGGCTGTGGGGCTGCTGCAATCTCTCTCATCGAGCAGCGTTGAACAGGGCCGACACTTGGATGGGTGACCGCTCGGCTGTGCAGCGCCTGGCGCGCCGCCTACCGGGTGGAAGGCACTTTCACCGAGTTTCTAACGTTAACGTAACTGAACTGCAGTGCAAAAAAAACCGCCCGTATCGGCAAAAACGTTTTCCCTAGTTTCCCTGCGCCCTCGTGCGAACGTGGAACAGTAGTAGCTCGTTGGGATACGTCAAAACTGTGGTCTGAAAACCCTACATGGCAAAGCGATGTGATGGTAAAAGTCAGCAAGGGCAAACCGAGAAACATTAGAAACAAATAAAGATACAAAGCTTGCGCTCTTACCCCAGGAATGTTATTTTTCATAATGTTGAAGTGTGCATCGTTGGAATCCAACGAAAGTGCATTTTTACACTTTAACTTCCTTATTTTTATTACTAGTCGTTCGCCTCGAACTGAGACCTCGCGATGTTCCGTTTTTACCCCACTACCAAAAAAGGAGGGAGGATGTATATGTATTTTACGTACATTCATGTGTTTCCCTCATATCTCATAAACTACCTATGTTTTTATTACGTAATATTATTATTATATTCATTATAGAAAACAACTATGTTTTCCTGATCTTTTTGTTTTTTTTTTTTTAATTACTTCTTTTCCTTCACATTATTTCGCTTGCAGGATGGCGCAATCTCCTCTGGATCGATTCTCGTCTGCGAGGCTTTCATTTTTAAGCACATCTAAACACCACCCTATAAACTCCTAGGCCGGTTAGGCTCATTGTCCGCATTTAACAATTGTAGTTGCATGAATTATTTGCCTCCAAAATTATACATATTAAAATACTGTAGTATAATACACTATTATTATAAAAGCGAAGATGTCTCTATCTTTCTGTCTGTCTCTTACATTTTTAGTTCAAGGAAACTCGGTCGGTCTCACCCGAGTCTCGAACTGATACCTTCCAACCCTCATATTTGTACAACCCCTTGACCGATTTCGCTCATATTCGAACTTAAACATTGTATCAGCATGAACTACTTGCCTACAAAATTGCATGAAGATCAGACCAACAGTACGCAAGTTATCGTTGAACAAACTTGTTAGCCTACGAACGTTCCAGTAGATTGTGAGAGCTCGCTTCGCTCGGTCAAATATACGAGATCTGTGTAGTAAATTTTTATAGCGGAAAACCCTTGTGAATCGTCAAAATCTGAATTGAATTAGGCGTGACACCAGTGTTAGACTATGCTGCAAAGGGTTTGAATAATTGCGCGATTTTTGTAGGTGAAACATTACATAATAAATTAAAGGAATTAAGGAATATTGATTACCATTGCATTCCAACGATGCAAACTCAAACCTCATGTTTTTTCTGTCCCGTAGGTGTTTGCAAAATCTACGAGGAACATTTGAAGAGGAGGAATCCCAATACTCCGACGATCACGTACGACATAAGTCAGTTGTTCGACTTTGTGGACGAGCTGACCGACCTCTCTTGTCTGGTATATCAAAAGTCCACCAACACTTACGCCCCGTACAACAAGGATTGGATCAAGGAAAAAATATACGTTCTGTTGCGTCGAGCAGCGGGCCACAGCGAGTAGAATTATACCGCCCGAAGGAGAAGGGGCATCTAAAGATTTAAAAAAAAATCCCATACCTAGGATATACGTTTTTTCATGTACAAGATTCGAAAACAAAGTATAATTACTTTAATGATATCACGACATCGCTATTGTTCATAACTATGATTAAAGATTAATTAAGTATACGCAATATACGGATGTTTCGATTGTAAATCATCGAGCTTCGCTGTTTCATTTGAACAAAAACATCAAAGATCAAGCAGACGGATGTTCGAAATCATCGTAGATTCACCCAGTCGACGAGTGTTGATTACGACCGAAGAGAATAATTGAAGAAAAACGAATTCGGCGAATCGATTTAGAGCGGACGATAGTCGATGGCGAAAAAAAAATCGTTATAATTCAATGCTCGCCGGACCCCAGGGTTAATCATACGAGTTGCTCGCACGCAAATTCGTTCTCAATTCAATTCGTGACTAGTTTTGTTGGATTGACATTGCAGTGCTGGAAGAAGTCCAATGCTTGATATTCTTTTTCTCATACCTCGGTTTCGAATGCATGTATTCGGAAAATTGATGAACCGTTGATTTATTCGTTAAGGGGTTACGTCTAGCTGCAAAAGTCGGAATTACAAATGTTCCCTGAAAATTTCGAGGTGATCGGATCAGAATTGACAAATTTATACGTTTTCGAAGTCGGTGAGCAAAATGTCGCAAAAACTACTGCCTCGGTTTTTCCGAAATGTCAGGGCTGCTTCTATATGTAAAAATGCTTTATTTGATCGAAGCATTTTGTTTCGATGTATACCTTCCATTTGACGAGCGAGAAGTGCACATTTTTTGCAAAAATTAACACTGCACACGCACGTTTTTTTTTTTAAATACGCTAATCAGTCTTTTTTTTAATGCCACTTGTGAAGAACAGAAAATAAATGTTTAAGCGTTTATTTCAATTTTATTTTGTCAGCGGTTGAGAATGTTTTCAAAAAAAAAAGAGTCCTCACGGTTGCGGCCGTAAATATTATCTGAAACAAAATTTGTAAAAACATGATATGCCCGCTATGAAGGTTTTTTTAAATCAAAAATTGACAAAATGGCGGCGCCTCGGAGGATAAAGTTCCGAAAAGCCCATACCTCGGATTAATTTGGAATTTCGTGTGCCTATGTACTTTGACTCGCTGATCACGAATATCATATTGAAAGTACCCCCAAATTTGATTTTCAAGGTCGACACTCACGATTTTTCAACAGTTTTTTGTTTTATTTTAGTAAATATTCATTTTAGAGAAAAATGTTTTCCACAAAACTTGTAGCCTATGAAAATATTGATCTTTTACTATACAATTTTTTTCTAAAACCATTTCGAGAAAAATGGGATAATGGTCCAATAAGTGAAAATTGCTTAGCTTCGTTAGGTTCGATATTATCTACTTATCTATAGTAACGGATCGGTAGCGACAAGAATATAATGTTCATTGGCCCACACAAACCTAAAGAAATAAACCAAATTCAAACTGAAAGAAAACCAACAAAAAAAATCCACCACAAATCTAAACAAAAAAAGCCTAAACAACTCAAAGTAAAAAAAAAACAAAATTAATTCAAAAGCCCAAGCAAGCCCAACGAAAAAACCAAACCCAAACAATCCGAACAAACGTAAACAAAAAATGCCAAAGTAGTATATAATACAAAAAGAAACTAAAAGAAAAGAAAAAAACCCAAAAAAATAAATAGAAAACAAAAAAACAAAAAAAACATGCACTTTAAAATTGACCGAATCAAAAAAATGCAAAAATAGTATATAATACAAAAAGAAACTAAAATAAAAGAAAAAAAATAAGAAGCAAAAAAGCAAAAAAAAACATGCACTTTAAAGACTAAAATCCAACCTTCCCGCGGTAACGTGCGTAAGCAGATAATATCGAAACTAATGGAGCTAAGCAATTTTCACTTATTGGACCATTATTCCATTTTTCTCGAAACGGAATGGTTTTAGATAAAAACTGTATGGAACATAAAAGATCAATATTTTCAAAGCCTTTTATAGGAAACATTTTTATACGAAACACTTTCAATTTTTCACCTTTCACCTTTTATAGGAAGCAATTCCTTTGATTAATCATAGGCTAAACTAAAATACCAATGAAACCAGTTCGATTTTTTTAAATATTAGATCACCTGGTTCAGCCTTTCACGAGGTGATTATAATTAAATATTTGTACACAATAATAATTACAGTTTTCTTCAGATTATACTTTTTCGAACTCCAAATTTTTGTAGAAATTTGTCATCTCGATTTTTTATGAAATTTTTTTTACAAAATGAGTTTTTTTCAATCGGTACAACTAGTCATAACTCGTTGAACTATTTTTCCTTAGAGACTAGATACTTTAGAAACCATTTTTCCTAAGAGACCTTAGAGACTAATTCATCAGAGACTTCCAAATCGCAATGCTATGTGTTCGCACAATTTTTCTACTCAATGGGAAACCCAACCTATCACTCGGATTTCCCTTTTTGGTTTGATTTAAAAATAATTACTGTTTTTGACAAAAGATTTTTCGACAGCGTATACAACTTACGAAAGTTCAAGACAAATTTCGACTACTGTCCTATCAAACTGAAAAATGCATGTTCTTTTTCGAAATGTTTTTCGCAAATGTATGCTCAATATTGAGAAAAAGGTTTTTGGTTTCGATTCAGTTATATTTTAAGTACCGTAACTACTGCAATTACTACAATCAAATAATTACTCTTATCGATTTTCATATCGTTATAGCCCATAAAATTTTCCGCCTTGGAAAATCCAACATCAAAGTTGTGTCTTAAGGCCTTAGGCCACAGTAACGGGTATAAAATCATGTGCGAATTTAACAATTTTTTTTCCGTATGAAAAAGTGATTCACTCGAAAAATTAATTACACGTCTATTTAGTATGAATATCAAGCTGTTAGAAAGTATTTTTTTTTTTCGATGTACAAAATGACCGACTACTAATATTTTCTTTTGTTATATTTTTTTAGCATCCACAATTTTCGACCTAGAACAAAAAACAAAAATTCTCGTCAATCTACATTAGAATACCTAGAGAAGTACGTACGGAATCTAAAAAATATCGTTTTATTCAAAAGTTGTAGGTATTTAAACTTAAGAAATTAATTTTCAGTGAAAAATGTCGTTATAAGTGCTCATAAAATGAAAAGCTTTCGATTAATCAGAAATTCCGTACGTACATCTCTTCGAAATGCAATTAGGAACATAACCTTTAAATTTGAAGTAAATCGAGTGAATATTGTTGAAGTTATTTGTCACGCCAATTAGAAAAAAGCTGTTTCGAGAAGTTTCGCGTAGTCGGCCATTTTGTACATCGAAAAAAAAAAATTCTAACAGCTTGATATTCATACTAAATAGATGTCTAACTAATTTTGAGTGAATGATTTTTCGTACGAAAAAAAATTGTCACATTCACACATGATTTTATACCCGTTACTGTGTCCTAAGGCCTTGTTACGTCGGCAATGGTTCTACGGCCAAGTTTTCTCCTAGACGGATTGCATTGCGGACAAACGAAAAAAGATGCACGTTGTTCGCACTTTTAGTATTTTTTCCGGAATATTAGTCGTCTTTGTAAACACCGGCAAACTGCAAGTCAGCTATCTCTCTGGCACTCACAACCGCTTGGTTGGAGGAACCCCTCATCCTAAAATACTCTAGTAGTTTTTGTGTGTATTATAGTCAAGCCTGAACATTTTCGAGATGCTCCATCAAGGAGGTTAGAGCGATCCAAGATTTATGTGTATATATGTATGTGTGTGTATATATATATATATATATATATATATATATAATACTACACTATACCGAGGCTACGAATTATTCTATTTTTTTCACCACCGAACACCAGCGTTGAAAAATAGTTTGATGTGTGAAATTTTACGTGCGGTCAGATGGGCAAAACGCTCGCGCTACGGGTAATGTAATTTTTTCGGCTATTTAGCGCCAGGATAAACCTTTCTTAACAATGGATTGACGCAAACTCAACCTCTGTAAACATTTAGAAGAAAAAACCACATCTTGCCCATCGTCAACCATATATATTGAATATTGAACCGTCAACTTTCAAGTTTGATGAAAGATTACAAATCTTGGCTGGCGGATGAAGAGCATTGTTGCCAACCTCTATGTCCGCGAAGTTGCCGTATTTCGGCACCACTTCATATTAATCATTGGTAATACTAAATAATCTCGTGGCATAAATATAAATGGACATCACTGTAAATGATTCAACAATTCGTTCTGAGTTGTACAAAACATTCACTGACGCAGTTTTTTTCATAATAATCATCGATAACGGTATACTTTCTCAAGTTGGTAGTAAACATATGTTTTTCTCATTCACGTAATAGAAATATAAAATTGCATAATTTCGCCCTTTAATTATATATTTTATGGAAAATTAGAATCTACAGAATAAATCTACACCTCGTAGGCATTTTTTTGAGGTTCATTGCAAAAAAAAATTATAAACCGTCGTTTGGGTCGACTGGACTGCCCGACCTTCTTGAGGTATTAGAAAGTAATTCTTTTTTTTCAACATTTTATAAAGGGCTCGGTCGGTAAAAAGCGCGTTGCTTACTTCCCTACAAAACGATCGATCGGTGATAACCGTAGAAAAGTGCGAAGGAATTTTCAGCTGGCTCTTTCTCGCGCTGCATGTCACGTGGTACATTTGCCTTAAGGGCTTACACATAGTTGAAATTTTTGGAAAATATCGATTTTTGGATTTCGACGGATTTTCAAAATATAACACTTCGAAAATATATTCTGAATATGTCAAGTCGATTCGTTCAAAATTGAGGGAATTATGGGCGTTTATAGGTGAATGCGTTTTTCTCAATTTTTTCAAGATCGGTGACCGCGATGCCGTAGAAATCACCGCACCGATCAACTTCGAATTTTACAAGCTTCTTTTACACCTCAAATAGTAGTGCTTCAACGCAGATTTTTTTTTCGATGCATAGTTTTTTTACCAACGAAAATCGAGTCTTTCACGGCAAATTTATATTCATCTTGGACGGCGGCCGTTTTTTTTAAAATCAATACTTTATTAAATTTATCATCCAAGCATTAGATAATTTTATGGAAAAAGTAAGCGCGTTTGATTTTTTAATTTGGGATGATTTGTTTTCGAGCAGCAGTAGTCACCGCGAAAGACATCAACAGCACTCTGCACGAACCATCGCATCTACCACATTTATAAACGTTTTCTAGGAAAGAATTCACGAAAATTCCTCTTCCGGCCATGAGTCGTGGCCCCTTCAATAAGCTCTAAACATCGAAGAAAATGTTCCCGAATTCGGCCCCAATCCGAGTTTTTTTTCCTCGACCCAATATTCTTAAACAAAAAATAAGGGCCGCAATTCGCACGCAATTGTATTTTCGTCAGTTCCTCGTCTAGACAACGGTATTTCGTTCTATATAGCGCACGATTACGAATTTACGGAATAATTGTGCAACGCGCGCGTTTCCACGTGCAGCCTATTGCAAACACTATATAGCGTATTCAAAATATATCAAGGAAAAAATGCCCAGAGTAAGATAGTAAGAGGCATATAGATACAAGAAAAAAAAAGAAACTGGCTTCAATGTTCGATTACATAAACCGTGCACATGGAAAATGTCGCGCGCGTGTTCCTGCGCGGGGAGGGTGCTAAGCATTTTTTTTCTATCGCGCCGCCCCCCTCTCCGCGGCGTTGCGAGCATACTGCGCGCTGTTTTTCGGATATAACTCGGGTTAGCAGTCGCTCGTGGGCAATTGCGAGAACAGCAACGTGCTGCCGCTTTCCGAAAGCTTTCCAACCCTGGCAAATCGCATTATAGTCGCGATAAAGTTTTCTCCTTTCTTATTAATCGTTATCCATGCACGACGTAAATTTTACGTTTTGCTATCTGACCAACTCTGTAATTACGATATTACGGTCTCTCGTTTCGCTATTGCGGCTGTTGCGTAGGTAAAAAGGAAAATAATAACGATAGTACGTGCTATAGAACAAAGCTTAGCCTCGGGCGATCCGTAAAAATCGTTTTGTTTTCCTTCTTTTCTATCACCTCTCGTACTTCCCCTCCCAGCCTCCTCGCAAGTATCCGCAAATGCGTCGAAATAAAACGTGTTTTGAGAGAAAAAAACACATCTTCCCGATCGTCAATAATCGCCACAGGGCTACTTTGAAAACGGGAAAAATCGTATAATGCGCGCGCTGCCGAAAAACTCGCGTTACATGCGTGTGCGAATAGGAAAAATCTGCGTGCGCCTTGTGCATAAAAATAAGTGTGCGTGTGTGTATGTTTGTCACTTAACCGCCGTGTGATACATCACCGTAATCTTTTGTTTCCGTCACAATTTCTACGCGCGTCTATCGCCACGTAAAATCATTGTATTTTTTCTTTTCTTCTCTTGCACCGTTGTTCGCGAAACGTTATTAGAATGTCGGCAAGTTCGTTAGCGAATTGTGATCCCTTGAACAAACCTCCAATACATTCGGAACCGATCGAAGGTAAGATTGTCATTTTGTGTTTTCGAAAGAAAATGTTAAACAGCTGATTGGCTTGATGATGAAAGAGGCTTAGGAGATCTCGAATGTACGGCAGAGTTGAACGAATGAAATTACGACTCGATTGTCCTTTGTCCTCTCGAGCTGCCTTTTGATGAGTGTCAATTTCTCAATAAGCCGAATAATTACGCTTCGTTTATTGTCGTGAACCCCCACAATGTTGTACGATCACACAATGCAATACGTAGTTTATTTTTACTTTCTGTCAACTGTACTCATTTTCTCATGCTCTTCATTTGTGCTCGTTAGTGCCAATTCAAATATTCATCTTCTCGAAGATCGCGTATAAAAATGCGCTGCCATTTTTGACGAGATTTTTTTTTACTTCCAATTCGCCATGATCACGATCGGAATGTTAGTATGTAGCCTAATTAGCGTAGTAAACATGCCAAATCAGTATCGAGCGTTGATTGGGCGGTAGGTAGTCGATGTTATTTCGGTAGGTTTTCGGTAGGTTTTGAAAGATTTATGGCATTGAAGTTTGCACCTTGGAATGCAGTTTGAAATTCATCGAAAATGTATTTTTTACGTGTTCCCGTATTTTTTAAGAATATTCAGGCCATGAAAGTCATCGAAACATTTTTAAGAATAGTTTTTCAAAATTCGTACCCAAAAAGTGCAAAAATAATATTATATTTAATAAAAATAAAGAAATGAAAAAGTGAATAGTGAAACGACGCAAACTTCAGCACCATAATGATTGACATTTCCAACCTGCGTCAAACTCGCCATTTCGCTTGTACTGCCAGTAGGAAAACGACTAAAAGTTGCTGGTACGATTCTAGATTTGTTTACAAGTGTTTTTCATTTCTCAATTTTCTAATGTACTTTCCGTGTTACGGTTCTTGTTGACTCGAGGAAAAATTGATGTTTCCATCAGGGTTCATCGTGATCTAACTCGCATCGAGTTTGCATCGTTAGAAAGCAACGATTCTTTCCGTTCATATTTCATTTCTTCATTTACATGCTCAACCAAAGCTGTCTTTTTTGCGACCCGAGGCTGCAAATCTCTAAATACGTAGAAACGTTCGAGTGATCATCACAGTCAAAAAGAATTCAAACAATTGAAAAGAATTGATTTGCGTCGCGTTCCAACGATGCAACCTTCGTCGTCATCCATTTGGCTAGTTTGCAACTAAAGTTTTGTAGCGCAATTCTATTTGGCATAATTGGCGCTCCAGAGTCGCTCGAACGTTTTCCCGGATCTTTATTGAAGATCTCCAGCCTACATATGTAAGAAGAGCTTCAGTATGATAATAAAGATTGGGAAGTAAAAAAAAATGAAGAATTTTCGCCACCATGGTGAAGTAACTGACACAATTTACCATCGTTGCCAGACCGATTCGTTTTATTTTCCGACGGAAATTACTAGGCAGGAGCGCAGCGAAGCGTCGAATGTAGAAAAATAATTATGCGTCGATCGAAAAGCGGGAGGATGGACGAGTAGATGCCACACGACGGCTACAGAAATAAACGTGGGTCATAGTCCTCTAGATAACGGGCTACGGTTCCACGAGTAACGACGCGACTCTGCGTGAGCTTTTATTCAATCGAGGATGCATCCAGAGGCAAATGCCAATTCGAGGCTGAAGAATAGAGACCCGAGACCTGTACGTCCGCTTCTCGTCTGATAGTTTTCTATGTGTTTGTTTTTTTTTCTCTTTCCACAAAGATATAAATGGAGCTCTGGCGGAGGAGAATGGCATCGGGGAAGAGTCCAACGAACCGCAGTGGGCAGAGCCGCTGACGCCTGAGGAGATACGCTGGTTTTACAAGGACGGCGTTCACAAAAGATGGGTCGAATTTTGCGGCTACGATAGTCTGAGAATAGAAAATGCCTGGACACGGAGGCAATCCAGCGACGAAATGGAGAGCGGCGAACCATCGTTGTCGGCTGAGAGCGTCGTCGTCAGAGGGGGAATGTACGACGTGGAATTGCATAATATGAGATGCGTTTCCATTTATTGGCCCGGTATGTGGTGAAGTATCAATGGACAAACAGGTTCTATCAGTTTTTGCGTGTTGTGAGGTTGAAGTCTGCATCGTTGGAATGCAACGAAAATTAATGTTTCTCACTTCCTTTGATTTCTGTTGATAGACTTTTCTTAAATAAATCCTTTGACCATTTTTTGTATGATATTGATTTAGCGATTTACGATATAATTTTAAAAAAAAGACTGCTGTGATCATGAAAATGTGGAGGATAAAATGTAAAAAATAACTTTTCTTGCATTTCAACGATGTTCTTCAACACCATTCAATCTTTCTAGTTGGGGAAAAACGTGTAGCGGAATATTTCCACCTGTAGGTGATTATGTACCACTGGGAGTCGCTTTTTTCCTTCTATGCATTCGGTTACACTGAGTCTACACGCTGATAAAAAGGGAATGGGATTACCCAGAGATAAACGACGTAAGCGAGTACGCGCTCGTAAATGTAGAATCGAAAAAATTTTATGAGGTAATTTCGTTTTCATGGTGAAATGCGATTATGCGACTTTAAGGGGTTATGCCACTGCGACAACCTAAAAATCGGGGTTGCTTGAAAAAGTTACTTTCGAAGGAATAAGCGCGATGATTGAAAAAAACGTTTGGATATTTATTATCATGTACATTGAAAAAGTTGTGTACGAAATTTCATAAAAAAATAAAAATTACAGAAGTTATATCTTTCAACGTGAGGGGCCCAACGTGTACTTGACTTTGGCCACCCGCTTGGTCTGAAATGAAAAAAAAACGAGTTTTTTTGTCTGCAAAAAGATAGTATTGACACCTGTCCGAGTCTTGTTTGTTCTCGTCTCTCAAACATAAAAAAAAGAAATTGGAATTTTTTTCACTTATTGTTAATAACTAATGAGAATAAAATGTTAAGACTAAACTAACATTGCACTGAATAAGTTTACCACATTTCAAATGAATCCGTTGTTTGGATGTCGAGAAATCGCGTACGCCGTTTTGAAAAACATATTTTCGAAAAAAACGCGTTGCAAAGTTTCACCAGCAGTTCTATCGTTGTAATTACAAGTTTACTAGACTGGTAATGATGTGAAATCCAAATATCAATGAGAATTTTAATCCGTACATGATTGTGCCCAAAGTAAGCTGAATATTCAGTTTTGTATAAACATTTTGCGTAAATAATGATGAGTATAAGTATACAAACGTCTCGTTAAACGTTGTTCATAGAAAAACATGATTTTACAGCTGGCGATTATGATTGCAGCGTACTTCGTAAAGATGAGGACATTTTGTACCTGGTTTCATCGAAAGTGATACATTTTTTGCCATTGAGTACTTGTGCAGACTTGAAAAGTCGTTTTGGGAACAGCGTGTTCAAATTTTTTAGAACTAGCGTCAGTACGAAATAAAACGACTTCTCGCTACTAATCGCCAATTATTCGAATTTCGTCTTGAAAATCTCACATCGTACTTTCCCATCTCAATCTTTCATGAAAACGCAAACAATCGATCTTTTCATCCCAACAGAACAAAGAGCTGTGTCCTAAACATTTCCAGTGTTGAAACAAAACCTATAAAAACGATTCTACGAATTGCCCTATCTACATCGATAATTTTTCGATAAAGTGTGCGCAACAAGAAAGGATATCTAATCAAGAAAGAATTATCAGGACTAAAAATGCATAGAAACTGCGCGATAAAATGGAAAAATGAAACCCTGATTGGCTTCGTCTAATCAGGAAAGTGAGGAAACGTGCCCGCAAAGCTCTCACGTTACTTGATATGACTAACGCTAGGCACGTACATTGTTATTCCAATCAATTTGACGGATCTTAGTTATTCAGCCCGCCACGAGTGGTTTGCCGGCCGCGAGTTGTTCAATAGGAATATGAATAATAAAAAAAGCGTTGCGACGACAGAAAAATGTATATTCTCGATAAATTCTCGAGAAACGACACGCGTGTCTTGTCTCGTCGCAATATCGGTTCGTTCGTGTCTCGAGAATATTCATTTTGCAACACCAGTAGGGCGGTGTCGGCCGTGCACCGGTGCTGAGGAATAATATATCAGACACCACTGCACTCAATGAGTATCTCTCTCTACACGAGTTCATCTCCCACTCCGCATAAGAGATTACTGTGGCCTTGTGTTTATTATAGCCAATTTCCTTTACACACTTTTCCTCGGAGCAGCTCTCGCGCTACAGGACAAGAATATGTTCCACCGAGGAGAGCTTGAACATTCAAGATTTCATTCCCCTCTCTCTCCCTGACTCGTTGCGAGGCACGCGTCATCCCGCGCGTGTTCCTATTGGTATTTATGATGAAATTTACGTACGTATATTTTGCAGGCGAGGAATGGGAGATAATGCGTGGCACTTGGTACTACGACGGTAGTTGGATACCCATCGATGCCGATGATGCAAAAGTTATCGAAACGGTGCATCTTCGATTGTTCGAGAAACCGAGCGATACGCCACCGCTCAGCGTCACGCCCGAGGAACAAAATATACCTGCGCAACAACCATCGACAGGCATGTCTCGTCTGATCTCTCGTAGATTCCTTCCGGTCGTTTTTCACGACGTACGACGCGTAATGGTATCGAAGTTTCGATCGTTGAAATGCAATGCATTTTTATTCCGTATTGCCCTTCTTTTTGGCACTTATACGCTACGGATGTCAGTGAAATATTTTTGAAGATCCTTATCAGGGATCAATGATGTTCAAAAGTAGAGTAACAAAAGTGAAGAAATTAAAGATATCGAGTGAAATTTAAGTAATAAAAATAAAGGATTTTCGTTGCACTCCAACGATGCTAACGTCAACACGGGGCTGGGTTGAAATTCCGAACTTTAACAGCTCCGAGAGTTTAAGATTCCTTATTTCCTTGGAAATTACAAGTTTCGTGACGGTCATGCCAGCGAAAGTCTACACAGCTGACTGTAAATTATGTACAACGGGACGAGCAGCGATAGAAAAAGGATACAAATATGATTTCTTATACGAGATCATTTTCACAAATAGTATGAAGAAGACCAACACTTTATTCGAACGACCAGTAATACGACAAACAAGACTCCACCTATGTAATATTAAGCATGCCCAAAATTCCGAAATTTTTATTGTAGAAAATGAGCTATATCAGAAAGTTTAAATATAATAAAAGGCTAATAAGAGATTCGTCAGGTTCGCGAGAGTTTGAACTCAGGAAATCATAGCTTCGATCATGCAGTTTGCGAAAACTGAAGTGTAGGTCGCGGAAGATTCCGATGAAGAACTTCCAGAATGTTCGAAATTCCGAAAACTCGCACATAAAGCAGATAGCAAGTTAGCCTAACGCGGTTCGATGGCAGGACTACTGTAACGCATGTGAACCATGCTTCCACGAATCACGTGTCGGAGGAAGCTATTAGGTTACGAAAAGAGCTGATTGTGAGTCGTTTCTATCTTACGATAAATCTGGGCTAAGCGCGTCGTGATATCCGCGGTCTGCCTGGATATGCTGAAAAAATCTTGAAACAATTCGTCGATTTATTAAAAATGATTCTCATTTATGCTACATCAACTTTACGGAAAATTTACAATCTTTTGAAACTTCCATAGCCGATTATTTTGACGGTGTTCAGATTTTCGGAGTTTTGGTCTTTCGGGTAAAATTCTTTCGGAGTTTTGATCTTTCGTGGTAGAATTTTTTCAGAGTTTTGATCATCCTTCACAGTTTATTGTGAGCTCAAAATGTAAGGATGTTTAAGTATCGATGATTCTTATCCATATTATTTTCGCAACTTTTCGCTGCACAAACCTTCGCCATTCGGGAACTCGAATTTCTAACACTACAATTTTTCGGAACTGTGGACTCTCTAATTATGGGAAGTTGATGCTCGTTTTACGTGCTGTGTTTCCATGTCGACGCTTTATCAGTCGGTCCCATAATTATTGTCATTCAATTGCTTAGTGTACTATTACTTTCGTTATGATTATATAATAATATTATTATATAATGTATATGATATTATATGATTATATAATGAGGTTATACGATAACTCGGTTTACAAAATTTTGGAATTATAAATTGCCAGGTAAATTGATAGATATTGTAGCAATTTTTCGACATTTATAGAGTTCAATGTTCATTTTACACAAATTGAAGTACAGAAGTGTATTTATTTTCAGCAATCGTTCTCTGAAACTGTAGAACATTATGTTAAAAATCGACGTTTTAAAAATATTTTAAAATGTTCGTAAAATTGCCGCTAGTCTGCGATGTCTGTGCTATACAATTGGCCTTGTAACTTGACGTTCTCTTTCCTTCTGGCTGATTGTAAAGACATCCGAGTCCCTTCTGAAGCGGCAATCGGAGATCGCTCGAAAAAACCGGTGAAAATATGTTGCGAAAGAGGTGCCTTATGCAAATATTCGTGCAGAGTATATACTTTCGCTCACTGCCACGAAGGTCAGCAATTTTCCGGTAGGCATTTCCTGCGGTATTTCGCGGAATAAGCACAAAACCTTTTCCTCTTTATAACATTTCTTCGTAAAAACGATTGCACGTTGTTTCCCACGCCCTAGGGCATCATTTGGGGAAATAAATTGTTCAGCATCCGCCCATAATCCAAGCGTGGTGTCGTCGTTGTTTTTTCACAGTCCGAAAATAAATATTCTAGCATTTTGTTAAAATTAAGCGGAAAAAATTAGAGCTGCTTTTACTACTTTTCTTGGAAATTGAAAAAAACGTTGCTTTACTTTGTAATCAAAGTACACATTGGTAGCTTCGAAAGTAAGCTTCTCTTATCTAGAGTTATTTCCACTTTTTTCTATTCTTTATCATTGACGACACGACGTTCTCGAAGCCTCGAGTTATGTAAATCCGCATGCATGTCTAAAAAGACACTATTGTGTTCGCATATTTCGTATGTAACATTGATTTCGTTATTTATTTTACTTTGCAGTACTGCACACGCAACACTTTCCTGATTTCCATGTCGACTGGCATGCCATTAACGATGTCACTCGTTACAGCGAGTACAAGCATAGCAAATTAATGCGGAGCGTTACGTCCAAACTAGGCTTTACCAAGAGTACGTATCAAAAAGTATAATTCAATCGTTCATTACAGTATGCGTTATATTATCGTGCACGTGTGACGGCAGAGTCAACGTGAATCATCGATGATGTTGAGGCTTGCATCGTTGCAATGGAATGAAATATTTTTCAGTTTCTCCATCTTTTTTACCGCCTGTTCTTGCTACAAAATTCACTCTATCGTTTTTTAGTATCCTTGTTAGATATTTAGAATTTGAATTGGAAACAACTGACTGCGGATAACGATCAATAGAGATTTGAAGAAAATTGACAAGTTTTTATCTCATTCGAAAGACGAAAAATTCGACATCATGATAATTGACGATATCAATATTGTCCAAATTTATCATAATTCAGGGTGTTGATTTTTGTATTTTTCGCAGCCACGGGTTACCGTTTGAGGAGAGGCTACGCGACACGCGCCACTATGGACGATAAGCCCCACGATATCGACCATTTGGTGTTCGTTGTTCATGGAATCGGTCAGAAGGGAGATACGGGGAAAATCATACGTAATACAACATCGTGTGTGTCCTTATCTTAGCAAAAACCTTTCCCAAAGGCAATCGAGCGTTATTCGAATCATACGAGACTTCAAAAGTGCTATATTCTGTTTATTGGGCTGGTAAGAAAGTCTTGCGACACAAACGACACCTTTTCTAAATAAATATAACATTATAAGATAACGTCAATTTATAATATAGTCTCTCTCTTCATCTGAACTCGTGACCAACGCTCTGGTAAACTTTGAACGCCAGCCGTCCAGAAATCCTTAGGTCTCGAATTGAATAACTCTTCAAGGGTATTTTGGAGAGTCGTTTGATTATCAAATTGTTTATCACGTAAACACCTTTTCGAATCACTTTCTCTAAGACTGTAGCGACCGAAATTATTCGATTTCCGCCCCAAAAAATGAACGGCATGTTTAACCGTCTGTACTATCGAATAAAGCAAACGAAGGGATTTTTCGAAAATTTTACACCGCGACGAACCCTCAACCGAGCACTTTAGTGTCGCAAGACTTTCTTACCAACCTAATATTTTCGAACATTATACTTCCTCGCGATGATTATCGGTCGTCGTTATAACGTTCGAGGCCTTTGGAGAAATGTTCAGTCCCCAAATGATCGCGTTGCCAAGTTTTTTTCTCAATCTCTTGGTTCTTTCTGTTTATTGTTCTCTTTGTCAGGTTCAGAGAATGTGTCGGCTGGCTGGAGAGAAAATATTTTCCAAATTCGAAACATCGCGTCGAGTTCTTTCCCGTCGAGTGGAGATCTTCCCTGAAGCTTGACGGTGGTGAGCAATTGCGTTTATCTCACAAGTGTGGCCGCGTCTATATTTACCCTCACACTCTATTATCGCGACGGTACGAGACTTTATCAGCGAGTCGCCGATAAACTTGACGCGACGAAGTTTTTCCACTTCAGCCGATGTTCCTGCATTCCGTTGACTTTTATCGTATACAGCATCGGCTCCGTTTACCGTGCAAATGCCCTATCACAAACTCGCGACCCGTTTTTCGTTTTCAGTAGAAAAAAAAACGGCAATGCGACAAAAATGTTCTTTCCCTCCGCCGTGTTTAACGTTTCACGAAAACGCCGGAGCTCACTGGTCAAAAACTAAAATCTTCAAAGTGTTTTCATTCGTACAACGAAATCAAAGTTCATTGCGTTAATTTTGACTTTGATAGAAAATAAAGGATTCATATTGCCGTTTTGACGGCCTGAATTGGAATGGTTTTAGTGTCGTTGACACTTGCGTACTTTACAGATATCGTGGACGCCATAACGCCTTACAGTGTTCCGGGAATTCGCCAATTGTTGAACACCTCAGCGATGGACATTCTGTATTACACGAGTCCACTTTACGGCGGCGAAGTTCGAACCGGCCTGCAGAAAGAACTCAACAGGCTCTACTTCAAGTTCTCGAGTCGTCATCCCGGCTGGACCGGAAAAGTTTCCGTTTTGGCCCACTCGCTCGGTTGCGTGATCGTTTACGATATCGTCACCGGATGGCTTGGGCCAGACCCGAGGCCACCCTCACCCGCGCCGCCCGATGTTTCCGACGAAGGCCTTCAATTCACCGTACGCTATAGAATTATAAGCGTCGATCTTTGTCCAAATTCTATCGGCGCGTTGCCCATGATTTTGTTAAGAGAAGAGGTACCTTTAAGCGACGAAAAAGTTGCTGATTTTCATCATTTCTTTTTAAAAGGAAAGATTTCTTCACTATCTTTTAGACTCAGGCCACGTTTTATTATTACTTTTGACTGCTACGTGGTATTTTTTATTAAGCCTTCAAAATGGCGGAGGTATGGCACGATCTTCCAAACGGGTTGCGACGTGACATGAAGCGTCGGCGGGCTTAACCTGCAAACGATTTTTCTTTCCTTAACACTCATACGCAGAATATGAACCAAGAAAAAGTGAGAAATGTTTAAAATCGATGAAATGCTACGCTTCGAAACGAAATTATTGAATTTTCCGAACAAATGACCACATTTTACAATAAAAAAAGTACTTTTTTATTTTCCATAAACATTTAAGGTTATGTTTTAGAGGTTAGAAAGATTTATACCAAGTTAGAAAGATTTCATAGTTCATCAGAATGAGTCGATTAGTTTCTCAGCATACGTCACGCCAGTTTTGAAAATGAAGTTTATGAAATTTTCATAAACTTTAAGAATAATTATTTTATTCATTTCATAAGTTCATTTCCATTTGAGCACTTCATTTTCATAAGTTTAAGAAAATGAAGACCGTGCACATAATCCCGCCATTCTTAAAGATTAATCAATAAAAAATACCATGGAACAGATGAAAGTAGCAATGAAACGTACCCTAAGTCTCAAAAACGGTGAAGAAATCTTTCCTGAAAAAAAAACAAATCATAAAAATTAGCAAACGTTTTCCTCGACTAGAGGTATCTCTCCCCTTAAAGGGTGGAGTGCACATAGGGATATGTGAGCTAATTAGGCGGCCAATTTTTTTTTTCGTTACGTATGTTACAAATCATTGTTTATTATATATATTACAAATCGTGCCAGTTGGGAGACGGGGAGGGGTCGCCCATTGTTCGGTGTCTATTCAACACTCTCAAGTGACAGTTTTTTTTTACTCGGGGCGGATTTAAGGAATTCTATTTTTTAACGCCTGATTAACAGAAATAACCCTATATGCAGTGGGCGAAAAGAACTTAAATGTCGTTTCGTCATTTTCTATGAGGTTATCCATTTTTAACTCAAGAAAATTAGAAACAAAAGTTTGCAATCTTTCATCATTCCGCGCGGACACTTGAAACGAAGGAAACTTATTGATATTGTAGCACGGGGGTTGATATTGTAGCAGCGTTGAAGGTTCGGCCGATTTTTTAGCATGTTTTCTTTCAGATCGAAAATCTATTTTGTTTGGGCTCACCGTTGTCAGTCTTCCTGGCATTGCGTACTCGCACGCCGACTACGAGGCTCGACGTCATGCCGAAGGAGCTCTGCAAGAGATTTTACAATATATTCCACTGGAGCGATCCGGTGGCCTATCGTATGGAACCTTTGCTCGAGCGGGGCTACAGCAAAATTGATCCGGTACTTATATTACCTTACGGCGGGGCTGACTCGCAGATTAACGAGCCCCCGCCCACCCTAAGTGCCGTCGAACAGGGCATAGCCGCTCCAGGTAAACATTTGTACACTTTCGTCACCATTTTTCCGTGCCAATCCACGAATATTACCGAAGGGCGATTCAGAGAAGATAAAACGTGCCAATCGAATATTCCGTATCAACAGCGGTGACGGTAGAAAACGAGGAGGTAGAACGAGACGACAGCCCTAGCGACGCGTCAAGTCGCAACGTTGAAAAGGGCTGGAGTCTTTGGGGACTCGTTAGAGCCGGCTGGACCGCGAAAGAAGGATCGTCTTTCACACCGGACGCTAGTCCCATACGCCCGGATCAGGGTACGTCGCACTTTTTCTTCCTCGTAAAAAAGTGGTTTCGAGAAAAACGCGTTTTTACTATGCATAATGCATGCTGACTGCATTGTTTATGCAATTAAAAAAAATCATTCTTTTATCCTAGAGTGGTGTTACCCCTCGAGCTGTTGCAAGAGTTTAATATTAATGTTAACACGAACGTGTGATTCAGGCGTAATATTTTATGTGCGTTGCATGATTATCGACCACTGTGCAAATTTTATTTTAAAAAAAAACGACGATTGTGAACGGGAACACGTTTTTGTCAGCCCCCCTCCCCGCCAATTGTATACGCCAATGCATGAAGGCTACACAATACGAGAAAAAAGTTTGTCCTGTGTTAGTCGGATAAAACGAGAATTTGAAATTCCACCTCATTTGCATTTATCGGTGGGGTCACCGAGAGACAACGGCTTTTTGCGAAGGAAATTCGACACGAGATAACTAATTTGCAGGCCTTGTTTTCCATCTGTTTTAACTTTCAATTACGACAAAGATATACAGAGCGAGTGGCGATTAATTTCGTATTCGCGTGTTTCAGAATTAGCTCAACGTTTGGATTACGTGCTTCGCGCAGGTGGCCTAGGGCGCAATTATCTGTACACCGTAACGGCGCATACGGCTTATTGGAACAATTACGACGTGGCCTATTTCGTGCTTACCCGACTATTCCCTACGCTGGATACTTGATGTTGGCACGCCGTTTTACATTGTGACGACAATCCCTGCTACGACGCGCCAACGTTCACTAGTCCGTCGTGGGCCTTCGAGGCCTGAACTTGGAAGACAAAATTCGGTCTCATGCCACAAAAAGATAAAGAAGGAAATAATAATTTAACGAAGAAAAAAAACAAATGCAAACAATCTGTGATAACGGTAAATCGATACAATAACGTAACAATTATTGAATAGGCGAAGTCATATTTGTGCATAATATTTCTTGCATATTTACGAGCATAAATGAGATCGCAAAGATCAATGATTTTCCGCGATAATATACGAACCTGTTGCATATTTTTTATATTGCGAAAAGAATTGCCTGCGTCCTTTTTTTTGGAAATTTGAGCGCTACTGTCTCATTTTAATCGTTTCGCAGAGCGTTTCATTCGAGCTTGCAGAATCTCGGGGATTCTTGTTGATTATTTTCTATCGGCGTTCGTCAACGTTGCCGTCTTATCTATACGAAGTATTTATCCTCTCCCTCTCGTCTTTTGATTTGGCTATCTTGTACGAAATCCATAAAAACGGAGATCGAGTTTCGAAAAGCCCATACCGCCAATTAATTCGAAATTCCGCGTACCCATGTATTTTGACTCGCTGATGACGAAGATGATGGTCCAAATACCCGCAAATTTTATTTTCAAGGCCAAAACTCACAAAAACTGTTTTTATTTTATTTTAATAGATGGCGATCTTAGAGAAAAATGTTTACTACAAAAGTTGTAGCCTATAAAAAGATTGATCTTTTGTGTTCTAAACAGGCTTTGTCATAAATTATTCTGTTTCGAGATAAATGGGATAATGCTCCAATAAGTACATTTTCCTAAACTCCGTTACTCTCGATATTATCTACGTACGGACTTTACCGCGAGAAAGTTGCAGTCTTTAAACCCAAACAAACCGAAAACAAACCCGAACAAAAAAGCAAAAAATAAAATACAAGAAAGCAAAAAATAAAATAAAGTAAATAGCAAAAAATAAAATACAGAAAAAAGCAAAATATATGGTAAATATTCGGAAGTGGGGCTCCTGCTAGAATCAGGCTAATTTTCTTTAAGGGTTCAAACAAACCCAAACAACCCCAAACAAACCCAAACAAAACTTAGCCTGCTTCTAGCAGGAGCCCCACTTTCGAATATTTACCAAAAATACAATACAGAAAAAAGCAAAAAATTAAATACACGAAAGCAAAAAAATAAATACACGAAAGCAAAAAAATACAGAAAAAAGCCAAAAATAAAATACAGAAGAAAGCAAGAATTAAACATGCACTTTACAGACTAAACTCCAACCTTCCCGCGATAAGGTGCTTAAGTAGATAATGTCGAAACTAATGGAGTTTAGCAAAATGCATTTATCGGAGCATTGTCCCATTTTTCTCGTTACAGAATGATTTTAGACAAAAACTGTATAAAACATAAAAGATCAATCTTTTTAAAGGCAATAACTTTGGTAGAAAACGTTATTCGCTATAATCAACATATATTAAAATAAAATAAAATAAACTTTTGAAAAATCCGTTTTTGTGAGTTTTGACCTTGAAAATCAAATTTGCGGGTACTTCCACTACAATATTGATGATCAGCGAGTCAAAATACATGGGTACACGAAATTCCACACTAATCGGCTTTTCGGAACTGCATCCAAAATTGCTACTTGCAAGTGAAATCACGAAAGAATTCCGAAACGAACGGAAAAATGGTTTGGTTTTGTTTGGGTTTCGTTTTTCGTTACCCCACAACGCGTTCTTTCGTTCGTAGTTGCGCGTCCGATGAGTCCGATGATTGTTCGGAAATAAATTTAAACACGACGAGCCTAGAGGAAGAGAAGCCGAACACGGCAGTTGAAAAAAATTTAGCCCATGCGTATAGATAGCCAGGACAAAGTCTGATCGAGTTACGAACGAGCGTTTGTCATCCATCCGCGTCACAAATTCTCCCGTTACTTTCGAAATCGCCGTATCACCTTGCTCACGGCACAATTGTTTTTTCGCAATTTATTTCATCGAAAACATTTGCATTGTGCGAACATTACCAACATTTTTATGCGCAGAAACGTATGCCCTCCATTGATAACGCTAGTCGGTAACGAAAAAAAAAAAATATATATCTTTCGCGTTCTCTTCGTCAATTTGATTGTGCACTGTACGCGCTTTGGAAGTAATGGGATGCAAACGATTCCGTCGTGCAGGTTAGCGTCACGAGACAATGCAAACGTGAAAAAGAATATCAAATTTCATTGAGATACGCGAAACTCGTCCAGAATATTGAAAGTTTATACAATAGACGAAAAATAACGAACACTAGCCTCTGTAAATCAGTAATTGCGGACCGACCAATATTGTTATTAACGCGGAGAAGTGAATAACAAATCGAACTGTCGTCGCCTGGCATATCCGCCATCTACAGAATCAATCACGAGCACGAATTTTCGCATTTTCAATCTTACATATGTAAACTTTCGAATATTCGGTAGAGAAAGTGTTTCACTCGTCGGAAAAAGAGAAAAAGAAAATTGTAAGGTTTCTTAGCGCGACAATAATTCTAGATTGTCGGAAGTTCTTTATTATAGTTTGTATACGAGAACAGCTGATATTCCAGGCCGCATAGCGAGACTTCCCAGCTGCTATCT
Organism: Ophion costatus; assembly: GCA_951751655.1. Classification (NCBI taxonomy): domain Eukaryota; kingdom Metazoa; phylum Arthropoda; class Insecta; order Hymenoptera; family Ichneumonidae; genus Ophion; species Ophion costatus. The sequence continues at coordinate 26,759,167 of OX632363.1, forward strand.
CGAGTCTGTCTATATAACTGTCCTCTAACAATTAATTATCGGGAACATACGCTGAGCATATTTCCATGTACATATATAAATTTATCTCATACCCATTTACACAATAGTATAGAGAATTTAAAAAAAATATCGTACCAAATTTGAGGTCTCGAACTCAAGTCATAATATTGCGCGTGGACCCTCCGATGAAATTTGGTATATTTGCGGATCGGGGCGAAATACTTGGCACGTATTTCTTCATAACAGCGAAGCTCTATTCTCAAAGCGAGGAAGTCACTTGAAAATTGTTTTTTTTTTTATTTTTTGGAAATTATTTTTAAACGGAACGAGATACGATCAAAATTTAAATGACAATGTTTTATTTTTCGCGCGGTATAAATTTGTCGTGTGATTCGCCATTGGGAGTACTATACTTGGTTTGAAACGTTTTTTCTCACGAGTATCTCTGCTGTCATGCATATAATTTGTATCTTTTTAAACCTACGGGCATGCTCGAATTTCGATTTTGTTATTCGATCTTTCGGACCACTACTTTTATGTCATATAAGAAATATACTGATATGTTTTTTTAGAGAAATTTGGGCTCACGCGGTTAGGATGTAGCGATATCATAGTGAAGTTTTCTTCCGGTAATCATATCAGCAGAGGCGTCAGGATTAATTTACAATGTGTTGCTCGTTTATTTGAACTCTCTTTTTGTCATCTATTCTGAACACTCGATGTCTTTTTCATGCGCGATCTGCGATTATTGACAAATTGTGAAAGACTAACGGCGATAACGAATTTACACGTGTACAACGGGTCGACGGCTAGCAATCGCACATACGAAAAAATCACATCCTGGACCGGCTGTGAAAACGATATTACACAATCTTGTGTACTATTCCGGTCACGAATATCCTCATTTTTTGTAAATGTAAATATATATATATATAAAAGAAATTTTTAACGAAGTAGCCTGTACGTTATATGGATTTCGAATATGTATTATTGAGCGTATATCTGCATTTTCCTTTGCAGTTTAAATACAAAGTTGTTATATGAATCGTGGTTTAATTATTCCTCGGGATACCCTCGTAATCCTCCACGAGAGCGAGCAGTGGGGCAGTCGGGTGAGTACTTTGTTGTGAAATTTGTTGCGAGACCAAAGGTCCGAACCTTGGCAGCATTAAGAGCATTGTCCAGTAAATTGAAGGAAAAAAAAACGTTTTTTTAATACTTCAAAATTATTCTACAGATCTTTTGAATACGTCTGTGAAAACGGTTTAATGATACGCACAAAATTAGCCGAGTTACAGAGATTGAAAGGCGTCGCTCGGGGAGCGCTGTCGAGACGCAGCAACTTTAAGGGGTTAGGCTACTGTAAAAATGACGAACACTCGTTCGTCGCTTTGGACAACTCAAATTGAAGAGGAAGGTCCAACGTATGGTGCAGGAATAGCAGATTGAAGGTCAACTTATGATTACAACGATAGAACAGCTGGTAAAACTTTAAACGCGTTTTTTTCTCGAAACTATGCCTTTTAAAACGGCATACGCGATTTTGCAACATCGGATGAACGGATTAACTTCAAATTTGGTGCACTTTTTCAGTGGAATAGTAGTTCAACCTTGACAGATGTTCTTCTTGACATTTGTTTCCATTACTTATTAACAATGTCATTTACTCGCGAAGAATCGAGAAAAAAAAATTATTTTTTAAATTGAAGCACGATAACAAAGAAAACTCAGTCAAGTCTTAGCCATTATAATCTATTTTGAGAAAAAAAACTTTTTGTGGTTCAGATCAACCGGATGACCAAAATCAAGTACACCATTGAGGCCCTCACGTTTAAAGGATCGTCACGAGATTTTTCATAACATCTTCAATTATTAATATTGTTTAATGAAATTTGGTGCACAACTTTGTTAATGTACTTAACAATACATGTATAAACAATTTTTCAATCATCTAACTTATTCCTTCAAAACGAATGTTTTCAAATAACCTAGATTTTCGGGACGTCACAGTAGCCTAACCCCTTAAGGGCGTATTCTTCTCGAAACTATGCTTTTCAAATTGGCAACCGCGATATCTCGATAACCAATTGGTCCATAGAGCTCAGAATTGGCATACACCTTCGGTAAACTGTTTTTCAACGATGTTAGCAGAATTTGGTCAAAATGATTTTTTTTACATACAGGGTGGTCCATTTAACGTGACAACCCCCAAATTTCTCCGTTGCCTTTAGGGTGGCGAAAAAAAATGTCAGGAGGTAATTTGATTGATTTCGAAGGGCTGATAGAGTGGTGAAAAAATCATTTTTGTCAAGGCCATCGTTTTTGCGTTCTCAAGGTCATCAATGGTTTTTCAAACGGGAACATGTTTTTTTTATTATTAAGACGTAGCTGATATTCAGACGAATCCAACGATCTATGATACCATGACCTTGAAATGATTTTTCACCAAAATGTTTTCGCTTTGTTTGGGTTTGTTGGGTTTTTTTGGGTTCGTTTTCGTTAAGGGGGCATATACCTTTATGAGTGCAAAATCAAGGGTCATTTTTGACAATTTATTTTAAAAACCCAAACCATTTTTTTTTATTTCGGTCTTTTATACATGTTAGTACAAGTCTTAAAGTAAAAGAATTTTTTTATTATTTTGAAACAAAATGGCGGCGCAGTAGTCGATGAAAGAAAACTCCTTTTTTCCATAGTCCTCTACAGGCGTATTCGCACAGGTCATACTTTTCAAGCTCGAACAAAAAACGAAAAATATGTTGAAAGTATGTATAAAAAACTAATCACGTACGTAGGAGTTTTGCAAAATGTTGATTTAAAAAAAATGGCGTTAATATGAAAAAAATAATCGTAAAAAAATCGGTCGTATACCGATCCTAAAATTTTTAATTTCAACTTATCGAAAAGATCCTACGCACTGGACTAAAAAATGTTGTCAAGAAGCTACAGTTAAAATTTCAAGTCAATCGATTCAAAACTCGAGGCGCTACGCATACGCCCGTATCTAAAAACATACTTTCGGGAGAAACGCGGTTAAAACCATTTTGTTTCAAAATTTTTTTTTTTTAATTATTTTACTTTAAGACTTGTACTAACATGTATAAAAAACCGAATTTGAAAATATCGTTTTGTTTTTCTTAAATAAATTGTCAAAAACGACCCTTGATTTTGCCCGAACAAAAGTATATTCCCCCTTAAATGATCGACCCTGTATACAGGGTGTCCCAGAACTGAATGCGTTTCCTGAAATGAGGGGTTGGGGGGGAAATTCAAAGTCGATTGATATAAGCATGTGTGGGTCTCAGATCAACCCCTGAATAATGATTAATATTCAAAGGTGCGCCAATCAGGTGCGCCCGATGAGCTGGCGTACTTCGGTGAGGGGTCGTCCATTAATCACGTGAGGTTTTTAGACCACTTTTTGAACCTCCCCGCCCCCATGGTGATATGTGGTGAGGTTGTAAGGTAACCCCCGCCCCCCCCCACCCACCGCCTGCAACATCGCGTGTATTTTTTTTGTTAAGATATGTCAGCCACAAGGTATAGAGAGTACGGTATTTTATTGTGAAAAACGAAGTCATATATGTTTTCAGTATATTTAAATGGCATTGTCCGCACAATTACCAAAAAAAGTATACGTGATATGGCCCCCCCCCCCCCCCAGTGTGATCAATCGTGATGTTATGCGAACCCCTCCCCCCAATTTGAGCCTCACGTGATTAATGGACGACTCCGTTGTGCGCATCTTTGTCGTTCTAGGGCGATTGAAAACGTTGCTGCTTTTCTTTACCGCGCTTCTAGTACATCTATAGCTGACGGGCTCAACTCTGGCTATACCTATATGTTATCGCGCTCTCCGCTTTGTGCGGATATTCGTCGACCTTCGACGATAGAAACACATCGCTCATTTTCTTTACCGCGCTCCTACTATATCTATAGCTGACCGGCTCGACTCTGGCTATACCTACATGTATCGTGTTCTCCGCTTTGTGCGGATATTCGTCGAGCTAGGGCGAACGAAACCGTTGCTGCTTTGCTTCACCGCGCTTCTAGTATATCTATAGCTGACGGGATCAACTCTGGCTATACCTATATGTTATCGCGCCCTCCGCTGTGTGCGGATTTTCGTCAAGTTTGGACGATAGAAACATACCGTCGCTACTTTTCTCCACCGCGCTTCTAATCTAGCTTCTATCTCTAGTTGACGGGCTCGACTCTGGCTATACCTATATATTTTATCGCGCACTCCGCTTTGGGGTCGTCCATCGATGATGTAAAGTTTTTTAGGCCACTTTTTGAACTCCGCTCCGCCATGGTGATATGTGGCGAGGTTCTAGGGACCCTCACCCGCCTGTAAAATCGCGTGTATTCGTTTTGTTAAAAAATGTCAGCCACATGGTATAGAGAGTACGGTATTTTATTGTGAAAAACGAAGCAATATATGTTTTCAGTATATTTAAATGGCATTGTCCGCGCAGTTGCCAAAAAAAATATACGTGATATGTCACAACAACCCCCTCCCCCTCGCGTGATTAAGGGGTAAGGCCACTGTAAATTTTTTGAAAAATCGATTTTTTTTTATTGGCTTAAAAAATAGTTTAAACCCTCTAGAATAAGAAAAAAAAGGTCCTGTGCGAAAAAAAATTTGTTGTCCTTAGGAAATGAAGGTCGCCGCCAAGCGTGTCAAAACTTGCTCCGAAACGACTGCAATTATATCGGAGATGGCGATTCCAAAATTTCAAAGGCATCGTGGATTCGAAGCCTTATGAAAATGTTGATGTTAAAAAAAAAGAGTGCATAGATCACGTGCAAAAAAGAATGGGCACTCGATTGAGAAACTTAAAAAAGGAACAAAAGGTCTCGGGGGAAGAGGAAAACTCACTGCCAAATTGATTGACGAACTAAGCATTTATTACGGCTTAGCAATCCGTCGAAATTCCGATTCCATCAAAAATATGAAAAATGAGATCTGGGCAACCCTTTTTCACAAAATGTCAACGGATGAAAAGCCTCAGCACGAAAAATGTTCGGAGAATTGGTGCAGTTGGAAGAAAGCGAAAGCAGAAAATGCCTTGGATGCGTATCATCACAATCAGCCAATGAGTGAGGAGGTTTATCAAGCCATCAAACCCATCTACATGGAATTGAGCCGGGACGAGTTGCTGGAGCGTTGCTTGGGGGCCTATACTCAAAACAATAACGAAAGTTTCAACGCTACCGTTTGGAGTTTGGCCCCCAAATCATCCTCAAGCGGAAAAACTGCACTAGATATTGCGACGGATATCGCTGTTTGCATATTCAATGGCGGCCTTACCAACGTCTTGCAAATATTCAAGATGTTGGAGGTGGAACTTGGTGTACAGTTATATAATTTCTGCATCGAAGCCGACGCCAAACGCATCACGCACGCGGAGACATCTCTGAGCGACGCGGCCAAAAGTGCGCGCGCGCTCCAAAAATCAACCAGGAAAGACGAAGAAGACGAAAATTTGGCTATCGAAGGACAAATGTATGGTGCTGGGATTGCAGACTAACGGTAAAAAATTTTTTTAACTTCTTTTTTTAATTTTTTCCAATAAAAAACTATTCGCAAAACTTTAAACGCGTTTTTCTCGAAACATGGTTTTTCAATATGGCACGCGGCATAACTCGAACAATTTTCATTTTTTTTACTTGAAATTTTAACCAGATGTGAACATTTACATTATCTTGAGAATGTCGATCGGAATTTTCAAGAACTTTATTTATTGATTTTTTATTAACAAAAAACTTGCCGTTTTTTTCGTCAAAAATCAATTTTTTTTTCAAACGCACGCCAAATCCACAAAAATTGATACTTTTTAAAATCCGATCGACATTCTCTAGCTATAGCCCTCTAGATTAATGGTTTTTTTTTTTTTTGTTCTAGATTCAAAAGTGCACCAGTGGTGCTGCGTGCCGCGGAGCCCTGGAAGCAAAACATGTCCCGGGAAGATAGCTGTGGAACCGCCATTTTGTTTTTTTTTTACTGTAAAAAAATTTTATAATAAAGTTTAATGTATGCCCGATAACACCATTAAAAGTTTTTTTTCAAATACCTTCAATTTCGGGAGCAAAAAATTAGTGAAAAAACCTTTTTTTTTGGGCCGTTACAGTGGCCTTACTCCTTAATGGACGACCGCTGAGCGATACGGTTGGGCCTGGGGCTGGAGCTTGGAGCAGTGCAGCCAGATCGCGCGCAAAAGTTACCCCCTCTCTAGTTCCTTGCGCGCCCATCGCACAACCATAGTAGCGCGTGTCCTTGAGCCAGCGACGCTCGGATATCTTCGGAAAGAGCCGAGTGCGGTCGAACTATCCCGACCGCGCCTTCGGCAGCTACACCAGCGCATGGACACGCTGAGCACGTTCATGGGCGGCCAAGCCGAACGAAGGCTCCGAGGGAAAAAGCAATCTGAGCACGGCCTGCGCGTGACGTCACGTGACGGCACGCGCGAGGCTTTTAGATGATTACAATGCTTATTTAGCTCTTGATTCTCTGCGTTAATAATGTATACGAAAAAATGTATCGCGCACTCTGAACGCTTATTTTTTTTTGTTTATACGTTAATTTAAATATAATAATAAATCTAAATTACAACTTATTTATCTTCTCAAAAATTGTTTACCCTTTACTCACACCCGTCCTTATGCAAAATAAATTATAATTCAAAAAAGTAAGCGCAAATATATTTATATTCGTATTATTATATTAATTCTCATACTTTCATCAAGCGATCAAGCATTATCCCCAAAAACAAGTCAATCATCCATCCGGTCGCGAATCGTAAGTGCCCGAAGGTGCATTTTTAACACAAGCAATAAGAAGGTCCCGTGGTAGCGTTGCTGGCTTAGGGGCGCAGGATCGTTCCTCACGCTAAGCACTTTTTTTTCAATCATGATTACTATTAATTCTTATTTGATTAGTTATTTTTATTAGTTATCATATTTATTTTAATTAGTTATCTTTTAGTGTCGAAAAAGGTATCGCGCACTCTAACCGCTTATTTTATTAGTTTTTACGTTAATTTAAATATAATAATAAATCTAAAATACAACTTATTTATCTTCTAAAAAGTTGTTTGCGCTTTACTCACACCCGATCCTATGCCAAATAAATTGTAATTCATAAAAGTGAGCGGAAATATATTTATCTTCGTATTATTATATTCATTCTCATATACTTTCATCAAGCGATAAAGTATTATCCCCAAAAACAACCATCCATCCGACCGTGAATCGTAAGTACCAGAAAGTGAACATACATTGACACAAAAAATTAAAGGAGCAAGAAAAGTTGAACTTCGTCAAAGTGGTCGTACAAAAAAAAAGGATGTTAAAGCTTCAAGTTTAGTTCCGACAATGATTTTTTTTTTAGAATCACTGATTGCGCGGTCGGAAGAAACATCACGGCAAAACAAATTTACAAATTTTTACGTTTTTCAAAGTTCTGCACGTGTTTTAGAGATTTTTTTCGGACTTGACCAATGTCAAGGTCATTGAGCCCATTCAATTCAGTTCAATTTGCTTTTTTTTTATCTCCTTACGACCATTTTTCGCTGAGATATCGGCCTCTGAATGAAAAAACGTCCTTTTGTCTTCAGTCATCGATATCTCGGGAACTAATGGTCGTACGGGAATTCGACCGGCAATTTTGGAAACGTGAATACATACTCTACACGCTCTGATTGTTATTGTAGGTTTAAAAAAAAATTATTTTTGCCATCAGTTTTAAAAAAGTACAAAAAAACGATGTTTTCTTGGTTCTTATAAAGTCCACCGCTACTTTGCAAATATGGCGATAAACACTAATGTTTATGGACGGTAATTTGGCTCAATATGTCCCCAAGAGCTATGCAAAATTCCAAATTGATCCGTTCATCGGTCTTTCTTGCCCGATTGACCAAAATATGAAAAAAAATTAGAGGAACAAGTTTCCCCCTTCTCAGACATCATCTCATGATTATTAAGAGGAAAAACAACTTTTCACTACTTTTCGTACAATTGGGTATTGAGTACGCATTAAATGTTGGAAAAGAAGCCTGAAAATCATATTGGCTAAAAATTTTCGATTTTTTTTTTTTTTTAATAACAAAAATGTTGAAATTGTTTTGTTTATAAAAAAATTTATTTCTAACATTGTACCGCCAGCATTAGAATTACCCAAAGCGTACGTAGAATTACCTAAAGCGTACCTCCCCGTGGTATGCATTGGGTAATTCTAATGCTGGCGGTACAATGTTGATTTGAAAAAAATTTCAACATTTAAAAAAAAAATTCGAAATTGATTTTTTTATTAAAAAAAAAATTCGACATTGATTTTTTCATAAAAAAAAAAATTTTCAATATTTTTTTTATTAAAAAAATTTTTTTTCGGAAATTTTTAGTCAATATGATTTTCACGGTTTTTTTCCAACATTTAATGCGTACTCAATACCCAATTGTACGAAAAGTAATGAAAAGTTTTTTTTCCTCTTAACAATCATGAAATGATGTCTGAAAAGGAGAAAACTTGCTCCTTCAATTTTTTTTCAAATTTTGGTTAATCGGGCAAGAAAGACCGATAATCGGATCAACTTGGAATTTTGCATGGCTCTTGGGGACATATTGAGCTGAATGACCGTGCATAAACATTAGTCTTTATCGCAATATTTGCAAAGTAGCGGTGGATTTCATAAAAACCAAGAAGACATCGTTTTTTTGTACTTTTCTAAAACTAATGGCAAAAATAAAAAATAAAAGTTTCACTACAATAATAATCGGAGCTTGTAGAGTATTCACGTTTCCAAAACTACCGATCGAATTCCCGTACGACCATTAGTTCCTGAGATATCTCAGCGCAAAATGGTCGTACGGAGAAAAAAAAGCAAATTGAAGTGGATTGAATGGGCTCAATGACCTTAATATTGGTCAAGTCAGAAAAAAATCTCCAAAACACGTGCAGAACTTTGGAAAACGTAAAAATTTGCAAAATTTTTTGTGCCGTGATATTTCTTCCGACCGCGCAATCAGTGATTCTCAAAAAAAAAATCATTGTCGGAACTAAAACTAGAAACTTGAAGCTTTAAAATCCTTTTTTTTTGTACGACCACTTTTGACAAAGTTCAACTTTTCTTGCTCCTTTAATTTTTTGTGTCAATGTATGTTCACTTTCTGGTACTTACGATTCGCGGTCGGATGGATGATTGTTTTTGGGGATAATACTTTATCGCTTGATGAATACAATAATACGAAGATAAATATATTTCCGCTTACTTTTGTGAATTATAATTTATTTGGCATGGGGTCGGGTGTGAGTAAAGCGCAAACATTTTGCTAGAAGATAAATAAGCTGTATTTTAGATTTATTATATTTAAATTAACGTAAAAACTAATAAAATAAGCGGTCAGAGTGCGCGACAAATTTTTCGGTACTAAAAGATAACTAATTATAATAAATATGATAACTAATGAAAATAACTAATCAAATAAGAATTAAGGATGTTGGGTCCCAAATCGCAAATGATGATAAAATTCTGAAAATTTGGTATGTTTTTGTATGAAGTATTTCAGAGGTCGTGTAAACATTTTACGATAATTAGGAAGCTCGTTATTGAACAATTAACATTCACAAATTAAATGCTGCTTTATGGAAACTGATGTAACTTTGCAATGAGTTTTTTTTTGACCTCTCAATTTTGTAATATCTACAATATACTGAAAGCAACGGAAACAAAACGAAGTTTATTGATACATTTTTTTTTATTTCTATTAAAAATTGTTCTTAACAAAATGTTAATTTTTTAATAACGAGCTTCCTAATCGTCGTGAAATTTTAACACGAGCTCTTAAATACTTCATACAAAAACATACCACATTTTCAGAATTTTCTCATCATTTTTTATTTCAACCCTTAAGGAGGTTGAAGTAATGATGATAGAATTCTGAAAATTATGTATGTTTTTACATGAAGTATTCAGGAGGTCGTATAAAAATTTCATGACGATTAAGAAGCTATGTATTGAACAATTAACATTAACATGTTTTATAGGGACCCAACATCCTTAATAGTAACCATGATTAAAAAAAAAGCGCTGAGCGTGAGGAACGATCCTACGCCCCTACGGACCGATGCCAGGAACGCTACCAACGGGACCATCCTATCGCTTGTGTTAAAAATGCAATTTCTGGCACTTACGATTAGCGGCCGGATGGATGATTGACTTATTTTTGGAGATAATACTTTATCACTTGATGAATGTATGAGAATTAATATAATAATACGAATATAAATATATTTTCACTTACTTTTCTGAATTATAATTTATTTGGCATAAGGACAGGTGTGAGTAAAGCGTAAACAATTTTTTAGAAGATAAATAAGTTGTAATTTAGATTAATTATTATATTTAAATTAACGTATAAACGAAAAAAATAAGCGTTCAGAGTGCGCGATACATTTTATTGTATACATTAATAACGCAGAGAATCAAGAGCTAAATAAGCATTGAAATTATCTAAAAGCCTCGCGCGTGCCGTCGCGTGACGTCACGCGCGGGCCGTGCTCAGATTGCTTTTTCCCTCGAAGCCTTCGTTCGGCTTGGCCGCACATGAACGTGCTCAGCGTGTCCATGCGCTGGTGTAGCTGCCGAAGGCGCGGTCGGGACAGTTCGACCGCACTCGGCTCTTTCCGAAGATATCCGAGCGTCGCTGGCTCAAGGACACGCGCTACTATGGTTGTGCGATGGGCGCGCAAGGGACTAGAGAGGGCGTAACTTTTGCGCGCGATCTGCCTGCACTGGCTCTACGCTTTGGGGTCGTCCATTAATCACGTGAGGTTTTTTAAGCCACTTTTTGAACCCCCCACCCTATGGTGATATGTGGTGAGGTTCTAGGGTACCCCCCCCCCGCCTGTAACATCGCGTGTATTTTTTTTGTTACGAAATGTCAGCCACAAGCTATAGAGAGTACGGTATTTTATTGTGAAAAACGAAGTAATATATGTTTTCAGTATATTGCAATGGCATTGTCCGCGCAGTTACCAAAAAAAATATACGTGATATGTCCCAACAATCCCCCTCCCCAGTGTGATCAATCGTGATGTTATCCGAAACCACCCCGCCCCCAATTTGAGCCGCACCTGATTAATGGACGACCCCTTTGTGCGGATTTTCGTCGAGCTAGAGCGATCAAAACCGTTGCTGCTCTTGTCCACCGCGCTTCTAGTATATCTATAGCGGTCGGGCTCGACTCTGGCTATACCTATATATGTTACCACGCTCCCCGCTTTGTGCGGATTTTCGTCGACCTTGGACGATAGAAACACAGTGCTACTTTTCTTTACCGCGCTCCTAGCTGACGGGCTCGACTCTGACTATACCTATATATATTATCGCGCTCTCCGCTTTGTGCGGATTTTCGTCGAGCTAGGGCGATCGTAACCGTCGCGGCCTTTCTTCACCGCGGTTCTAGTATATCTATAGCGGACAGGCTCGACTCTGGCTATACCTATATATGTTATCACGCTCTACGCTTTGGAGTTGTCCATTAATCACGTGACGTTTTTTAGGCCACTTTTTGAACCCCCCACCCTATGATGATATGTGGCGAGGTTCTAGGGTACTCCCCCCCCTCCCGCGCCGGCAACATCGCGTGTATTTTTTTTGTTACGAAATGTCAGCCAGCAGCTATAGAGAGTACGGTATTTTATTGTGAAAAACGAAGTAATATATGTTTTCAGTATATTTCAATGGCATTGTCCGCGCAGTTACCAAAAAAAATATACGTGATATCTCCCAGCAATCCCCCTCCCCAGTGTGATCAATCGTGATGGTATCTGAAACCCCCCCCCCCCCGCCCCCCTCCAATTTGAGCCGCACGTGATTAATGGACGACCCCTTTGTGCGGATCTTCGTCGAACTAGAGCGATCAAAACCGTTGCTGCTCTTGTCCACGGCGCTTCTAGTATATCTATAGCGGTCGGGCTCGACTCTGGCTATACCTATATATGTTATCGCGCTCTCCGCTTTGTGCGGATTTTCGTCGACCTTGGACGATAGAAACACAGTGCTACTTTTCTTTACCGCGCTCCTACTATATCTATAGCTCACGGACTCGATTCAGGCTATACCTATATATATGATCGCGCTCTCCGCTTTGTGCGGATTTTCGTCGAGCTAGGGCAAACGAAACCGTTGCTGCTTTTCTTCACCGCGCTTCTAGTATATCTATAGCGGACAGCCTCGACTCTGGCTATACCTATATATGTTATCACGCTCTAAGCTTTGTGGTCGTCCTTTAATCACGTGAGGTTTTTTAGGCCACTTTTTGAACCCCCCACCCTATGGTGATATGTAGTGAGGTTCTAGGGTACTCCCCCCACCCCGCACCAGCAACATCGCGTGTATTTTTTTTGTTACGAAATGTCAGCCACAAGCTATAGAGGGTACGGTATTTTATTGTGAAAAACGAAGTAATATATGTTTTCAGTATATTTCAATAGCATTGTCCGCGCAGTTACCATAAAAAATATACGTGATATGTCCCAACAATCCCCCTCCCCAGTGTGATCAATCGTGATGTTATCCGAAACCACCCCGCCCCCAATTTGAGCCGCACCTGATTAATGGACGACCCCTTTGTGCGGATCTTCGTCGAGCTCGAGCGATCGAAACCGTTGCTGCTCTCGTCCACCGCGCTTCTAGTATATCTATAGCGGTCGGGCTCCACTCTGGCTATATCTATATATGTTATCGCGCTCCCCGCTTTGTGCGGATTTTCGTCGACCTTGGGCGATAGAAACACAGTGCTACTTTTCTTTACCGCGCTCCAACTATATCTATAGCTGACGGGCTCGACTCTGGCTATACCTATACAGTGCAGCCAGATCGCGCGCAAAAGTTACCCCCTCTCTAGACCCGTGCGCGCCCATGCGCAATCATAGTAGCGCGTGGCCTTGAGCCAGCGACGCTCGGATACTTCGGAAAGAGCCGAGTGCGGTCGAACTGTCCCGACCGCGCCTTCGGCAGCTACACCAACACATAGATACGCTGAGCACGTTCATGTGCGGTCAAGCCGAACGAAGGCTTCGAGGGAAAAAGCAATCTGGGCACGGCCCGCGCGTGACGTCACGCGACGGCACGCGCGAGGCTTTTAGATGATTTCAATGCTTATTTAGCTCTTGATTCTCTGCGTTATTAATGTATACAAAAAAATGTATCGCGCACTCTGAACGCTTATTTTTTTAGCTTATACGTTAATTAAAATATAATCATAAATCTAAATTACAACTTATTTATCTTCTAAAAAATTGTTTACGCTTTACTTACACCCGTCCTTATGCCAAATAAATTATAATTCAGAAAAGTAAGTGAAAATATATTTATATTCGTATTATTATATTAATTCTCATACTTTCATCAAGCGATTAAGTATTATCTCCAAAAACAAGTCAATCATCCATCCGGCCGCCAATCGTAATTGCCAGAAAGTGCATCTTTAACACAAGCGATAGGATGGCCCCGTTGGTAGCGTTCCTGGCTTCAGTCCGTAGGGGCGCAGGATCGTTCCTCACGCTCAGCGCTTTTTTTTTAAATCATGGTTACTATAAATTTTTATTTGATTAGTTATTTTTTATTAGTTATCATATTTTTTTCAATTAGTTATCTTTTAGTACCGAAAAATTTATCGCGCACTCTGACCGCTTATTTTATTAGTTTTTACGTTAATTTAAATATAATAAATCTAAAATGCAATTTATTTATCTTCTAGCAAAATGTTTGCGCTTTACTCACACCTGACCCTATCCCAAATAAATTTAACTTCATAAAAGTAAGCGGAAATATATTTATCTTCGTATTATTATATTCATTCTCATATACTTTCATCAAGCGATAAAGTATTATCCCCAAAAACAACCATCCATCCGACCGCGAATCGTAAGTACCAGAAAGTGAACATACATTGACACAAACAATTAAAGGAGCAAGAAAAGTTGAACTTCGACAAAAGTGGTCGTACAAAAAAAAAGGATGTTAAAGCTTCAAGTTTCTAGATTTAGTTCCGACAATGATTTTTTTTTGAGAATCACCGATTGCGCGGTCGGAAGAAATATCACGGCAAAAAAAATTTTGCAAATTTTTACGTTTTCCAAAGTTCTGCACGTGTTTTGGAGATTTTTTTCGGACTTGACCAATATCAAGGTCATTGAGCCCATTCAAATCAGTTTAATTTGATTTTTTTTATCTCCTTACGGCCATTTTTCGCTGAGATATCGGCCTCTGAATGAAAAAACGTCCTTTTGTCTTCAGTCATCGATATCTCGGGAACTAATGGTCGTACGGGAATTCGACCGGCAATTTTGGAAACGTACTCTACAAGCTCTGATTATTATTGTAGGTTAAAAAAAAATTATTTTTGCCATCAGTTTTAAACAAGTACAAAAAAACCATATTTTCTTGGTTTTTATAAAATCCACCGCTACTTTGCAAATATTGCGATAAGCACTAATGTTTATGGACGGTCATTCGGCTCAATATGTCCCCAAGAGCTATGCAAAATTCCAAATTGATCCGTTCATCGGTCTTTCTTGCCCGATTGACCAAAATATGAAAAAAAATTAAGGAGTAAGGCCACTGTAACGGCCCAAAAAAAAGGTTTTTTCACTAATTTTTTGCTCCCGAAATTGAAGGTATTTGAAAAAAAACTTTTAATGGTGTTATCGGGCATACATTAAACTTTATTATAAAATTTTTTTACAGTAAAAAAAAAAACAAAATGGCGGTTCCACAGCTATCTTCCCGGGACATGTTTTGCTTCCAGGGCTCCGCGGCACGCAGCACCACTGGTGCACTTTTGAATCTAGAACAAAAAAAAAAAACCATTAATCTAGAGGGCTATAGCTAGAGAATGTCGATCGGATTTTAAAAAGTATCAATTTTTGTGGATTTGGCGTGCGTTTGAAAAAAAAATTGATTTTTGACGAAAAAAACGGCAAGTTTTTTGTTAATAAAAAATCAACAAATAAAGTTCTTGAAAATTCCGATCGACATTCTCAAGATAATGTAAATGTTCACATCTGGTTAAAATTTCAAGTAAAAAAAATGAAAATTGTTCGAGTTATGCCGCGTGCCATATTGAAAAACCATGTTTCGAGAAAAACGCGTTTAAAGTTTTGCGAATAGTTTTTTATTGGAAAAAATTTAAAAAAGAAGTTAAAAAAAATTTTTACCGTTAGTCTGCAATCCCAGCACCATACATTTGTCCTTCGATAGCCAAATTTTCGTCTTCTTCGTCTTTCCTGGTTGATTTTTGGAGCGCGCGCGCACTTTTGGCCGCGTCGCTCAGAGATGTCTCCGCGTGCGTGATGCGTTTGGTGTCGGCTTCGATGCAGAAATGATATAACTGTACACCAATTTCCACCTCCAACATCTTGAATATTTGCAAGACGTTGGTAAGGCCGCCATTGAATATGCAAACAGCGATATCCGTCGCAATATCTAGTAAAGTTTTTCCGCTTGAGGATGATTTGGGGGCCAAACTCCAAACGGTAGCGTTGAAACTTTCGTTATTGTTTTGAGTATAGGCCCCCAAGCAACGCTCCAGCAACTCGTCCCGGCTCAATTCCATGTAGATGGGTTTGATGGCTTGATAAACCTCCTCACTCATTGGCTGATTGTGATGATACGCATCCAAGTCATTTTCTGCTTCCGCTTTCTTCCAACTGCACCAATTCTCCGAACATTTTTCGTGCTGAGGCTTTTCATCCGTTGACATTTTGTGAAAAAGGGTTGCCCAGATCTCATTTTTCATATTTTTGATGGAATCGGAATTTCGACGGATTGCTAAGCCGTAATAAATGCTTAGTTCGTCAATCAATTTGGCAGTGAGTTTTCCTCTTCCCCCGAGACCTTTTGTTCCTTTTTTTAAGTTTCCCAATCGAGTGCCCATTCTTTTTTGCACGTGATCTATGCACTCTTTTTTTTTAACATCAACATTTTCATAAGGCTTCGAATCCACGATGCCTTTGAAAGTTTTGGAATCGCCATCTCCGATATAATTGCAGTCGTTTCGGAGCAAGTTTTGACACGCTTGGCGGCGACCTTTATTTCCTAAGGACAACAAATTTTTTTTCGCACAGGACCTTTTTTTTCTTATTCTAGTGGGTTTAAACTATTTTTTAAGCCAATAAAAAAAAATCGATTTTTCAAAAAATTTACAGTGGCCTTACCCCTTAAAGGAGCAAGTTTCCCCCTTCTCAGACATTTCATGATTATTAAGAGGAAAAACAACTTTTCACTACTTTTCGTACAATTGGGTATTGAGTACGCATTAAATGTTGGAAAAGAACCCTGAAAATCATATTGACTAAAAATTTTCGAATTTTTTTTTTTTAATAACAAAAATGTTGAAATTTTTTTGTTTATAAAAAAACCTATTTCGATACAAGCGATAAGATTATCGCTTGTATCAAAAATTCACTTTTTGGCACTTACAATCGGCGGCCGGATGGATGATTGACTTATTTTTGAGGATAATGCTTTATCGCTTGATGAAAGTATGAGAATTAATATAATAATACGAATATAAATATATTTCCGCTTACTTTTATGAATTATAATTTATTTGGCATAAGGACGGCTGTGAGTAAAGCGTAAACAATTTTTTCGAAGATAAATAAGTTGTAATTTAGATTTATTAATATATTTAAATTAACGTATCAACTAAAAAAATAAGCGTTCAGAGTACGCGATACATTTTTTTGTATACATTAATAACGCAGAGAATCAAGAGCTAAATAAGCATTGAAATCATCTAAAAGCCTCGCGCGTGCCGTCGCGTGACGTCACGCGCGAGCCGTGCTCAGATTGCTGTTTCCCTCGAAGCCTTCGTTCGACTTGGCCGCACATGACGTCCTCAGCGTGTCCATGCGCTGGTGTAGCTGCCGAAGGCGCGGTCGGGACAGTTCGACCGTACTCGGCTCTTTCCGAAGATGTCCGAGCGTCGCTCGCTCACGAACACGCGCTACTATGGTGGCCATGGGCGCGCAAGGGCCTAGAGAGGGGGTAGTTTTTGCGCGCGATCTGGTTGACTGGCCTGGAGCACCGCATCTACAGGCACCAACACACGCGCGTATTGTTCACCGACGTACGCCAGCTCATCGAGCGCACCTGATTGGCCCGCCTTTTATGAAAGTTAGGATTTCGCTATTTTATACTTTTTTTGCTGAGTGGTGTCAAACATCACACACTCATACAAATTAAGCATATATTTTTTTTTTCTGATACATACAACATCCGTCAATTCGGCACGTTTTCCGCGCACCGTTGTAAACAAATGTACAAAAGTCCATAATTTTTTAATTTCTTTTATAATTAGTACATTTTTTAAGATCAATAAACATATGTATTTATTTTAGTAGTTATTTCATCCTAAAAATCACCTTGATTCTTTTTTCCAATAACATATATAATTGTCGATCAGCGTTCATTGTCAAACCAGTTTCATTAGAAACCACGCAAAGTTCGACAGTTTATTGCCGATCCTCTAGTCATTTCGATACAAATAATGTACCAAAAGGAGGCACAGTTAAAAAAAAACTTGATAACATCGCGACTGAAACTTTTAGCAAGCGCCAATAAGAATTTCCAACTAATATAGATTTCGAGTCCATATAAGATTCAAATTTCGCGCCAGGTTGATGGACCTATATATAGCCATAACCACACCAATCCAGTGTACTTTGGCCCGCAGGACACGCGTCGCGTGATTCGCAAGCAGAGGTGGAGAATTCTGGAAAGTAGATTTTCCGTATGGAACAATATATAATGTAGACGGAAATCCGTGACTGTCCGCGATACGAAAAATCAAACGCGAACGGCAAACGAGGTCAGGCGTTGGAGAGATCTCGTTGGGAGAATATTCGAAATGTGGATGCTTCGTAACCGGTATAAGGCGTGCAAGCCGCTACCGTATCGCACACGCTTGTCCGGCAGTGCAATGTGTCTGCACGAGGCGTGCTGAGTGGTCGCGAAAATTTAGCTCTTCGTTACAAAGGTTATGCGTTCCTAATTGTTAATACTGTTTTTCTATTCGTGAGTTTCGCGAGTGCGGCCACGTGATGTGGAGTGGGAAAAAAAAAGATACGAGATACGACTATCGGTGCGTTATTTCAGGGCCGTTCAAACATTAATTTACACCGCGCACCCATCTACGGTCTTTCCAATTAGGGCAAGCCTCTGTTGATTTCGTCGATTTTTCGTTCCCAATAAAGCTACGCAGAGCCAAAATATTCTCGAAACGAAGCTCATCCGGAGCTAAAAAGTGCGGCGATTTTTTTTTACGGTTTTTTCCTCGCAGCCCGGAGGTATAAGAGCAGCGGACCATTTTTACGACTGCACAGCGACTTGCGTAGCGTACGTTCGCCGTTCGGTTTGAAGGTTTTCTTCTGCTCTTTCTACAACTGCTTGATGGTATTTTGTTTCTTTGCTTCCTCAGAGCCATGAGTAATTTGCACAATACGTCGATGATCGCGGTCGCGATCGGGGCAACGATCGGTGTCATTGGTGCAGCGACTATGATCATTTATCAACGCATCGTCGAACAGAGACAAAAGTCCATGATGAACGAGTATGTGGAAAACGTTGACCGAAGATTCGCCGAAATGGAAGCTGAACTGCAGAGCTTCAGGTACGTTCGCAAGAATTTCTACCGCTCTCGCAACTTCCGATGATCATTGGGAGAGCAGGAATTTTTGGTGTTAAAAAAAGTTCCGGCCCAAGACTTCGAGAATTCTGCAAAGATAAACAAAAACATCGGGTCAAAAGTTTATATCTTTATTGTACTCTGGCAAAAAGGCGACACCTTATGGACTCGCTGATAAAAGCAGGGGCGCCTTACGGGGTAGAAATTTGGGGCTGGAAAAGATGGAAAGAGGTAGAAGTCCTGCAAGGGCAAAGTGTGAAAATGGCGATGGGGCTTGTCGGAAATACACCGGACTAGATTTGGAAACTGGACCTTGGGAGGAGAAGCATCGAGATGGAGGCGAGAAGAAGGACAGGCCGATACCTAGTAGGGGTCTTAGAATTGGAGGATGGGCGATGGCCTAAGGTAGTGCCGAAAGAAGAATTGAGGGGAACAATGAATGGCGATTCGTCAAAACGGAGGAGGGAATTAACTAACTCCTTACATTCAGTAGGGGAGGGACGAGTTTTTTATTTGGTAAGCTAGGGAGGAGATACGGAAATTCTAATGGCACTACTAGAGCAGGGGATACAAGTGAAGAAGGAGCAGGATTTACGAGTGGATTGGGTGAAGGCAGACAGATGGACTTCCCGCCAGTCCCTCACTCTTCAAGGATGGATTGTTTAATCGACAATAAGTGTACGGCAGCAGCCTGCAGCCACTTGTTGCTGAACGAATTCACCCCGTGATGTCAAACTGTGGCAGATGTAGTTTTTTTTAAATTTCAAACAAAAATGTAAAAACCATTACATTCTATATGAAAGTACGCTGTCGATAAACGAAGAAAAAGTTGAATATCGTAATAATGGCAGCACTCGGAAAAGAAAGATCGAATTTTCACCGAAAATTTTCGTGTTTTTTATGCAAAGAATGATTTTAATTAAATGTTTGATCGAATATGGAGGCTTATCGACGAGGGTTTGCAATTGTGTGTCTAAAAACTTTTGACTGAAATGAATCGGATAAATAGATTTTTTTATCGCAGCCACAAATTTTGAAAATTCGTTCAGCACGATTGGCTGAAGGCTGCTGATGAATACTTATTGTCGATAAAAAAAAATGTTTTTCATGTCTTCTGATGTACAATAAAATACCCTACAAATCTCAAAGCGATCGATCCATTAGTTGCGTTGGAAAAGAATCGCGAAATTTTTCGTCATTTTCGACCATTTATATGTATTTCCCCCCTTAACTCAGTTACGTTTGTACAATTGGATAAAAAGGATAAATGACTAGTGCTATTTTGAAAGAATTTGATATTTAGGGCATAATTTATATTGACAGGAATCAACAGAAAATGAGAAAGTCCAGAGCGGTAGCTCGCAGGCGCGGCACTTCCCTCGGTAGTTTTGGTACCGCCGAGGACGGAGAAACCGACGCCGACGTTATGTCCATAGCCGAAACGGAAACAGCGGACGACGAGTTTTACGATTGTTCCGACGACGAACTCGGAGAAGTGGAGAACGGAAATGGGTTTGTTACGGCGTTTCTCCCTTATTCAGGAAAAGGAAACAATTCTTTGAGTTTGGGTTTGAGAATTTATTGTGTAAGCAGAGCAACAGAAGAAACTTCATTTCGTGGAGTATAATTAATTCTGCTGCTGTTCATCGCCCTGCTGTATGTTTTTGTTCAGGCAACATTATCGCGTAATCGAATCTATAAGGGGAGCTCAAGATATTGCCCAGCACCTGTGAGTGTGAGTGCAGCATTGGCGTAGCCAGCAATTTTTTCCGGGCGGCCAGCAGAGGGCAGTCTGACAAAAAGAATGGTTTCGTTCAGAATCATCGTTTTTAAATAAATTTTACATAATAAATAATCACGTAACACACAAGAAAATGAAGCTTTCATTATACGTTCATGATAACATTAATATCAAACTCTTGACGTATCATTTCCGAAATATGAACGTTGAAAGTTGGCCTCAAATACACGCACTCAAACGTAACCTCCGAAAAATTTACCGGAAATGATTAGTTTACGTAAAATTTAGTCGTTTGACACGACAAAATTTCTTATTCGAATCTTCGATTGATACGGAATTCACCTCCAAAGATTGTAGCTGATCCTCCGTGTAATTTATTCACAATAATTTATTAAATTTTGCTATGCGGCATATGTCTCTCTCTCTAAACGGTGATCGGAACGTCAGCAGTGATTGCTAGGGGAAATTCCTAGACGGAAATTCACGCAGAATGCGATTTGAATGTCGCCGAATGCCTACGCTGCAGATCATGCTAAAAACAATAAGAATATAATAAAAGTCATAATAAAACGAAAGATAAAAAATGAATAAAAATATGTTGATTGTAGATCTTAATTTTTTAAGATTGATTATTACGTATACAAATATTTTTTTGCTCATCGCGAGATTTGAGAATTGTGCCATGTTTTGACATTTGTCGTGTCGAGAGGCGATGTTGGAATTCTTCTAAAGTGAGGTTATGAAGCGTTGCCAACTGCTTAAAACATGAACTCACTAGTAAAGTCGATAATGATGAACCGAGTGCTTAATAACCAATATCGATTGAAAATATTTATGAAAATCATCATCAATTTACATTCTAATGGGTACCAAAATAAAAATACTTTTCCGTGAGATTAAATTCCATGTGTTTTAAACATTTGAAAGAAAAAAATAAAAATCGTTGAAATTGTCAGTTTGACTTCCGGTTTTTCTTCCGAACTGACTTAAAAAATAATGAACTGAGTTTTCATCATTCATTAAACCAATTACCAATCTTTAAACTTCACTTTTAGTAGATACTCAATTAAAAAAGGTCTTCGCTTTATATTTTTTCCTGCAAATCAGCCCAAGACTTTTTTTTTAACAATGTCATTATCTGTCTCACTCGTGACATATGAGAGAATCCTTCCGGAAGCACTGTGCTTCTAAGCCACGTTATTATCTGCTTCATCGCAGAAAAACTCCTCCCACAGCCAGCGGAGCTCACTGGGTGCGCTATTGCTGCTTGGAAAAGTTTATATAAGTTAGAGCGGTACTCCTTTTTAATATTCTTTCTTAAATTTCCCGCATTTATTTCACAATTGTACACGTAAGCATGTTTTTCATGACCATTGCTTCAGCTTCCAAAGCTGGCGCATCAATTATTAAGATTCTCAAATAATTATTGACGAAACCTTCTCCGTTCTTGATATTCGAGTGAAAAAAAATCCGTATCTGTATGAGGTGACGGTGAATTTTCAAATCGGTCTTTAAATTTGCAATATCATCTATTGCTTCGTAGCACATGTTGATCTTCCAGTATTCTTCTAGTTATGTATCGGCCGGAAAATCTCACGTATTACCTGTGCCCACAGTTAACTCAATTGTGAAATTTGATTATCGTCGTTGATGTTGCAAAACGTTCTGTCTTTGTGACCATTACGTTCAACATTTTTATTTCGAACGCATCCACAAAAGGTTCCATGTCAATAACCAATCAGAACACTTCACTCAACCGATACATCATGTGACCCGAAGCCGCAACTTTTCGATATGGCAATAAGTTTTTTAGCTCTCTGGCAAAATGGTCCGAAAATCACGTAGAACGAATTGCAATATCATCGACGATATGTATTTAATTTGCGCAATGAAAAAGCTACATTTATACAAGTTAGGAAATTACGACGAAATATATAGTTCAAGTTTCATTGAATGATTTGTTTTTGCTTATTTGGGTGAGACAAATAAAATTAATGGATTATTTCAACTTTGTTATTTTGCATCGATTTTTTCCCCGGGGGGGGGGGCACCGGGATTTCTTGAGAAGGGGGGTGCACTGCTGGCTACGCTAATAGATTGCAGCATTGGCTCAGCAAACGCATTCCAAGAAGCAATGTTGAAAAATGATCTCTACCGCTGTCCAATAATCTGCGTCAGTTAAATTGATTTTGTCCAACTTGCGTGAATAATGGAAATAATTTTGTGCATCTTGCCACTAGATCGCTCTGTAATCTTAAGGAGGTATGATCATTGCTACGAATCCATCTTTCGGATTTGAAGTTTTTATATAATTCTGACGAATACTTTACGCGCCTATTGCCAAAATTTGAGCTATTTTGGCGTTTAGGTTTTTCGCGATAAAACTGCAAAGTCGAGCACAGCTGATGCGTTTGGCGAGAACATGACCCAGCTTTGTTTTGAAATTAATTTGAATAGAAGCCGCCACAAAATATGCAAACAACAATTTATGGAGTTTTATCATTTATCACGTATCAATAATACGTATAATTATATTCTGCCTATCGTGTTAATTCGGCTAAGGTAATTCAAGCCTATTTTAATAGGTTTTCGGCTGATTTTTTTTTTGTCTTTTCCGTCCATTTTTATGGTGGATATGTTAATATTATTATTACGAAGATTACTACCGACTCGTTGACAATCTAATTTTTCAGTGTTCATTTGTTCACGCGCAATAAATTCTTCATTTACCACAAAATTTGCCACACTATAATCGATAATACGAATAATCATTATAAGTAAACATCAATCAGAGCAGCTGTGGGTAAAATAAATTTAGACTCTTTTTTGACCCTGTGGAAGTGATCGTACCTCCTTGAGCTTAATTATTCGAACAACCGGGGTACCTTGGTTTGCATAGTCACAAAATAAGTCTTCGGTTTTACAGTATTTTGGTTATTGAGTATTTTGGGAGCCCGGATAAAAATTATTGTTTCAAAGAAGTATCATTTAAACGTGGCTAAAATACTTAGAAGACCCGGATCATATATTCAGTGATGCAGGTCGTCAAGAGCAATGAGGGAGCTGAGTCTTCAGCTTAGAGCTTTGGACGAGAAAATCGAGGTGGATTCGTTGCTTGAAGAAGTATTGTGCGATCTTCGTTCTTTGGTTATGTGGTACGACGACGACGTCGAGGTTATTTGGCGATTGGGCAGGGCTTGTTTCAAAAATGCTGACTCTATCACCGATCAATCGAGACAAGAAGATTTACTTTGCGAAGGTAATACGAAGCGAGACTCTCCATCCGCAGGCTCGTTATCCACCAGATTGTCAAGGGATCATCACATTTTTTGATAATTTGACACTGATGATCCCTCAAAAGAGTCATAAATTTTCTTCCAACGTACGAATATTCTTTTTGCTCTGCCCTAATCAATTAGGGATCGAGGTCTGCGAACGAGTACTCGAAGTTAACCACGCCGAGTTGCACAAATGGTACGCTCTTCTCGTCGGCGCCAGAACCGAATATCTACCGTACAAGGAGCAAGTTGAGAGTGGCATGCGTTTCATAAAACATGTCAAAATAGCTCTCGACCTGAGGCCAACGGATCCTACGCTTCATTATCTGATGGGCAGATTCAAATATTCCGTTTCCGGTCTCAGCTGGACCAAGAGGAAGGTAACCGGATGAATTTCCGCTAACATGTTTTCCCTGCACTAATCACGCTCGATTTTCTGGGTATCATACACCCGATACATTTGTTTCCTCGTTTCATCGCGTTGACAACGTACACTTTTAAATCAAAATCATTCGCAATTTCAACTTGAAATTTTAACACTAAGTTCTTGCGATGTCGTAGAATGAAAGTATTTTTTTAAGTGATTTTTCGACAAATTTGCCAGAGACTCTTAAGGGGTTAGGCTACTGTGAGGACCCAAAAAATAAGGCTTAATTGAAGAAAAAAATTTGAAGCAATAAGTAAGTTTGAAAAATCTTATGGACATTATTATTTGTGTTAACAAAGTCGTGTACTAACTTTAATTTGAACATATGAATAATTAAAGAAGGTATGAACAGTGTCGCGAAGGATCTTACAATGTGAGTATACGGGTTCCGTACATATGACAAATTAACTTTCTTTTTAAACTAGATATTTATTTAGGTGATGTTTTTTTCCTGCCTTAGTTCTTAGAAAGTACTGAACTGAAACCTATGGGTGACGATAGCTAAAGAAAGCTTTGTATACTCCTGCGGTAAGCTAATAATGAAAATACATACAATTATTGTTATTTAAATATTTACAATACCAAGTGACTTATTTTTGGAGCTGGTGCCAGCCAATTGCCAATATCGTAACATTTTTCGCAGAACAAGCGGCGGCGAAGAACAATGCAGAAAAAATACGATCCGCAGTCTTCTTTAAATTTGCAATCTCGTTTCTTCCGTGATGTCAATCTATCGTTCTTGGCTGGCACCGACTCTAAAAATAAGTAATTCGGTATTGTAAATATTTAAATAACAATAATTTGATATATTTTTATTATAAATTTATTGTATTATTTACACAATGAATATCACATATGCATTAAGTATCGGCGTTTTCAGTATTTGTTGCTTAACGGACAACACCACTGTGACCCCCTGTTTTTTTTTTCATTTTTCAAGAATTTTTTTTTGTGGGAAAAAAAGAGATATTCAAATTCTTTTTTTTGTTTTGTTCGTTGTTTATTGAAGATACATAAAAAAAAAAATTTCAAATTTTCAAATTTTTCACGCCCCATGGTGACGCTGGGGAAGCTCCCGCGTCAGGTACTGTTGCCTCTGCAGTGGTTCGCGGCACGCAGCAGAACTCTCTTCAAAGTCGATCTGAAAAAAAATACCGAGTGTTTTCGTTAATAATGTGATATTTTGAAGAGAAGTACATAGGGATTTGAAAAAATATTGATTTTTAAAAAATAGGCACGCTTTTGAAATTAAAGGACGATTTTCGAGCAAAATTTCTCGTCGAAAATAGGCTATAACTTTTTTTATCATTGAGATATCGAAAAAATCCTATGTACTTCTTTAGATAATCTAGTTTTATTGATGCAGTCCAAATTTGAAGTCGATCGAATAAAAATTGCTCCAGTTCTGCTGCGTGCCGCACTCAAAAATGTGGTTTTGAGAAAAACGCGTTCAAAGTTTTAGGTTTGTTAATTTATGCGATAAATTGGAAAAAAAATGTTTTACCTCTAATCAGCGATGCCGGCACCATATAGCTGGCCTTCAAGAAGCAAATCATTGTCCCTAGCATCTTTTCTCGAACTTGTAGAGGCTCTTCTTGCCTCTTTTGCAGCGTCTGTGAGCGAGCGCTCCGCCAGCTCGATCCGCGCTGCGTCGGTTTCAACGCAAAAATTGAAACAATTTGGGCCGATAGTTATCCCCAACGTCTCCAAAACTTTCATGAGGCTTCTCGGGCCATCATTGATTAATAATACCGCGATATCAGCTGCAATATCGACGATTTTTTTGCTCCCGGACTGACACTTGGGGGCTATTGCCCAAACTGATTTGTTGTAGCTTTCGTTGTTGTTTTGCGTGAAGCCGCCCAAACAACGCTGCAGCAAATCGTCTCTGCTCAAATTTTCGAAGACTGGCGTAATTGCCTCCAATACTTCCTCAGGAAGAGGCGGCTTATGGCGATATTCAGAAATATTACCGCGCTGCACCGCTCCACAAAATATTCAATATCTCCGAAAATAATTATTTTTTCGACCTGGGTCCAACGGCATCTTAGTCTTAAATGTATTTTAGATTTTTCTAGATGGTTTTCAAAAAATCGATTTTTTGAAGCCGTCACAGTGGTGTTGTCCGTTAAATACAGTATATGGTAGATAATATACAGAAATTTCAAATTCCTAACTAGTTTAGTTTTTAAGATAGACCCTATAACAAAAATGGTCTAAAACTGACAACTTGGCCCCAGCTATGTCAAAAATAAACCCCATATCTTTATTTTTGAAGATAAAAAAAGAAAAAAACTATTTGTACTCTACTCAATGAGCTTGCGACAATGACACCCCACAGGCCAGGGTAAGACATTTTCTCTGCTCCTTTTTCATGTGTGGGACCTTTATGAAAAATCATTCAATTGAATTTCTAATTCAATATTCCGTTTTGGGTCAATTCTGGGATATTCTACACAAAATATCCAAGCTTCAGGTTTCTAACTCATTGCGTTTACGAGCTAGAGACCCGTGACATACAGACGGACGAACAACAGAGTGACAGCAACAGAGTTCCGTCTTACCCCTTAGGCACGGAACTCTCAAAACGAGTTTTATTTTTTTCTCAATCCAGACAATATTGCCTAAGGTTTGACTGAGCTTTTTTTGTTATCGTGTTTCAATCATCAAAAAGAACAATTGATGACGTTGAAGTGTGCGCCGTTGGAATGCAAAGATTTTTTGTCCATTTTCCATTCCTTTATTATTATTACGCTCATGCAAAATCACCTTGTTATGCACATTGGAATCGTAAATCTCTAATAACAATACGTAAAAACGGTTCAGTGATGTTCACAGTAAAAAAATTTGAACAATTCACAAGAATGACTTTTCGTTAAGTAATTAAAAAACAAATATTAAGAACAAAAACGCTGGTCAAGACTAAACTACTGTTACTCTGAATAAGTGTACCGAATTTCAAGTCAATCCATAGACTTTCCTCTTCAATTTGAGTTGCCTCGAGCGACGAACGCGTGTTCACAGTGACCTTAAAACCTTAAATTAAATTTCAACTTGAAATTTGAACGCAAAGTTCTTGCGATACTGGTGAATACATTTTTTTATGAAAAGTTATTTTTAAAGAGATTTTGATAGAAACTTAATCTCAATGGTTTTTACGCATCACTGCATCGCTTCGTTCTTCCATCTTATTTTGCAGATTTGCTCCGCGTTATTCGGCGAAGTGCCACCCGCGACTTACGAAGAGGTGATACAACATTTGGAGGACGCCGAGAAGTTGAGCGACAAGCCGGACATAGAGTACAAGTATTATTTGGGCATGGCGTACTTGAAGACAAAGGCGTATAAGAAGGGTCTCGAAGTGTTGCGAGAAGTCAACGCTCTGCCGTGCATAAAAAACTCGCACCAAACAATGAAAACCGAAGCCAAAGATGCTATAACACACTACTCGATTCACTCGTGATAGAGAACTGGCAAATCTCATTGCGCGCGATTCGGTACTCGAGAAGGCCAAAATCTAGAGAAAGAGAGTCACGGAAAATTGCGTAAAATATTCGTTTGTTCGATTGAGACGGTGCTCGGGAGTGTATATATACATATATGGATGCGATGCGACAAACATATTCCATTAGAAGTTACGACTATGCCTTCCTCGCACAATGGAGTATTTATGGTATTAGGAAAAAAAGATTTTACTCTCCTTTGACACACGAATGTCGCGGTGTCGACTTCTGTTGGGGCAACACCTCGTTCCGAAATATTAACGAATTCGAGAATTTGGTGAATTTGGCGCATTAGCAACATTCGAATTTCATCGTATCGACAAATAATGTGAAACTACACTTTTAGCCAAGTTTAAAAGAAGTTGATAAAATCATAGATAATTTTTAAAATGGTCGAGACTTCGTAAAGTCCTCGGCATTCATTTTTAAAGTGTTCAATTCTTTACCTCATTCATTTGGCCAACAGTTAAAGTCGTACAGGCATGTTTTGAAGGTCGCGTTCAACAGAAAAATCTGTTTGCAACAGTGTAGGAAGCTGCACATCAATTTGCTCAATTTCATTTGTGTACAGTAAACACAGACTTGTGATATTCGACTGTTTCAAATTGCACATGTATCATTTTCTTCTTCGTTGAAAAATTAATATCCCGTTTGGAAGCTGCAGCCATGTTTCTGTAACACTGAGCTTTTTGCGCGCAGTGTTTCAATTTTTAAATCAAATGTACAAATTAAACAAGCGATTTTCATTGAAACATGACCAATCGCTTTCTTATCGATGGCCTACTTTTTTATGTACGACGGTACGGCTGAATATTTTTGAATCGATCATGAACGGTCTCGATTGAGGACTTCAACGTTGTCGTCAGTAATCCGGCAAAACGATTCAGCAGGAATGAGCCAAGATTTTTATGTTTCCTCGTCAACTTAAACTCGATTTGTTTGTCAATGTATCCACGTTGTATCGCTACCGTCAATTGTCGATACGAAATATTTTGTTTTTACTCAATTGACAATCTACTAGGAAATTTAGACTTTTTATGCATTGGGACATTTCTGCGCGGTCCATAGTCTTACAACGGAATTTTTTATAAATGGTTAAAGAACCGCGTATTATATAATAATGGTGCACAATTGTACGATACTTTTGAAATATACGCCTCCTTGACAAGCTGGCAAGCATCGACGAATTGTTGTAACGCACGAGATTTGAAGACCTTATGACTGCGTTGTTTAAATTTGAACAGTCAATAAAATTACAAAGGGGTCAGTGGTAGGGCTATGGAAGTTCTAGCGCAGGCCCTCTGAGGGGGGCGACGTCACGCGAAGAGGGCAATTGAAGGGGGAGCGACATGACGTTAAATTACAACAAAATCGATTAGTTGCATCGAAATGCAACGAGTTGGTCGGTTATTTACGATTTTGAATAATTCTGCACGCCAATTTCGAAAAGGCTATTTTGAGAAAAATGCATTTGGTGAGGCACAGCGTTGACGGGCTGTACCGTTTGACGTTATTCGAAATTCGCTTTGAAACTCAGGGAAAATATTCTACATACTCGTATATAGTTCTATTGTTTAAAGAAAAAAAACGCCGATTTTTTTATCTTTGTAAATGTATATACCGCCTTGACGAACTTGCATTTTTTCTACACTTTATGATCCTTCGCACTAAAACATTCGCTATAATCCTCGCCGATCCGCACGGCTGACCACGAGACACTTTCAGTAACGGGCCTCAGTAATTAAAGGAACTTCGCGAAGCTGATCTCATTATAAATTAATTGAGGATTATAATCATTGCTTGGTCACTGTCGATACCGAAATCTTGTTATCGGGATAATTTGTACTATTGGTAGAATGGACTAATAAGAAACGATACACATGCGCTTGGTCTAACTTCCAGTAAACCGCACATGTTTTCCATCGGTTGGTCGCTCGTGACGAATTTGTCAACGTTGCCCTTCATATCGTCGCAAACGTCGTCAGACTCAAGATAGTATATGACGCTATCGGTGTCGGTATACATAATCTTGCAGTATTGCTGATACAGCCAAATCATGAATTTTTAATGCAACTCATACAAACACGCTTTGGATAGTTCGAGTATACACAAACCCCCATAAATAGGCTCGTAAAATTTCACCTCCAGATTTCACAACTTGACCGCAATTGGATTTTCCGAAAAGATATTTCGATTGAAAAAATTTGGTTCACAGATCGTTGCCTCTGCACCATACCGTCTCTTCTACTTTGTTACTAGTTTCACGTCCACACGATTTCGCACGTTTTCCCTCGTTTTGCCGAATAATGCACTGTTCGTTGATTTATACAAATTTTTCTCGAAATCATTTTTAGCACGTGTCCGGAACTGCGATTCAGCTCGATGCATGAATGCAGCCAGGGGAATTGAGTGAATTTAAAAATGCTGTCTTCGTTATTTAAAGTCCACGAGGCAAATTGCGATAGTTTATCACGTAACGCTTCTTATCGTACACGATTGCCGGTAATTTATCCTGACGACTTACCAGGTGATTTGTCACGCGTTGGACAAAACAGTAGGTCACTGGGTGGATCATTCAAACGTTGTGGATATTCGAGATCGACTTTGCGAATGTAGCCCACGGGCGAATTTAGCGTTGTGGATAATACGTTAGAATTCGACTCGCGCCGAACCACTGAAAATCAGCACAAGGCAAAGCTCGATACATTGCCCATCCAGCAAAGATTGTTCGGATCTGAATACATCAGGTATGATGATGATTCCAATTAGTCGTACGATTGCATGTACTTGTTATTAGCATGTGCGTATCGCTTTGAACACTGCCTCAACCCTAGGAGTACACTCTTAAGGTTTCTCTTTCGCGGAGGGCCGTATTTTGTGGGGGCATTAGCGGGGCCCTTCAAAAACATCGGTAAATTACAGTAGCGCTTAATGAAAAATCAGTTACAATCAATTATTATACCCAACGGTAAACTGGAATAAAAATTTTAGCGCTAATTTAGGAGATTTGCACATTATTCTAAGCTTTATCATTAATATTTTCTTTAAACATTCGGTGACCCGCTGTTTTTGTTGTCGTTGCGGAATCTTTAGGATTTTTCACACCCGTGAACAGTTGATATCAGACATGTAGAGTTATTTAGTGTATAAATTATTGGATAGCAATGTGGCCAGTGTGTCATTTCCATAAAATGCCAATTTTGTGGACAACAACGTTTACTCTTTCGACGAAATTTTCAATAACATTTTGGCATAATTGCGGACTAATTTCATCAATGGTGCGTCCGATTGCTTCTGTTTCATGGCCTCTATTTCTTCGCCTTCTGTTCTGGTCTACTGTTTTTTTAAATTTGTGTTCTCTGTTGAACTTTCGATGTCCTGTCGTGTATTCGTACTGCTCTTCTGTGTCTCCATATTATTTTTGGTTCCCCCCTTTCCCCGTCTTCTTCTATGCACGTCACAAGTGATGTTGGTAGCTTATTTGTCGTTTTCAATGTTCCTGCATTGGGGCCGTTCATATATTACGTCCTCGATATTTTTCTGATTTTTACCCCTCCGCCCCAACATCCTATCCAAGTTATGTTACCTGATCCAACTATCGTTACCATCATCCAACGAACCCCCACCCCATGTTAAAATGACGTAATTTATGGACGGCCCCATTCCATCCTACCATTCCTGCTCTTCTTCTCCGGACGATCTAGCTTGCTTTTGCCAGAATCGTTCAGACTTCTCGTCTGCTTCGCAATTTCCCTCTTCATTGTTTACGACACCGACATACCTCTCTTCTTTTTATCGACTACTGTTATGTGCTCATTTCGCTCTACGGTTTCAACGCTGGTCCCTCGCGTTCGGTAGGGTCTTCTCGTTAGTTTTTTAATTCTCTCTCGCTGCTCTAATCATTGATCTTCTCCTCTCTCGTCTATTACCTCACTGTACTTCTCAGACTTTTATTTTTCGTATCCCTTATTTCTTCCCTTTTTTCCTCATGTTAGTCGCTTCCAATGCCTCTTTAGTATTCTCATTAGTGACGCTTGTACATACGTTCATTGTAATAGATTGATGCGTATTTTTTATTTTATGTTTTAGTACGCGTTGTTTCGATAGTTTTTTTTACGAAAGCAGCTGAAAGAGGCCCTATAATGTAGGCAAGAGGTTGGATTATATTATAGTGTATATATATATATAGATCGCGAACTTCGCGGTGATAAAGGAACATGAGAATATTCCATTATCGTCTTCTCCCTGCAATCTCGAGGGATAAGCGTTTATAGCAGCGAGTGGCCCCGAGTGGTGCTAGAAAATTTAGAACGTCTAGAGACCAGAAACACGAGAAAAAAAATCGTTCGTCTTATACGCTCAACGTAGTGCTGTTGAAGTATAACGGGATTTAAAAAATGATTTCACATGTTCACCAGCGTCGGGGGAAAAACTATAACCAATATTTTCATTGATCAAAAATTGACCATTTTTACATTCGAAGTAGTCGGTGAGGGAGAAATTGCTCCAAATAGACATTCAATGAACGAAATAATGAACAGTCGCATTGAAGAATATTGTCAATTACACGAATAATGGGTAGTGGAGAAGAAATGTATTTTCACGAATACGATAATTTGTCGAAGAATATTTAATGAATTCTTGAAATAGTTAAATTCCATATAGTTGATCAATTATATTGCATAATTTGCGAACAAGTGTATGGCGAGGCGAGAGAAGGGGAGAAATAGCAAGATGCACTGGAAGAGGGACACTTATCGACGGACACACAGTGAAAAACCCAGTGGGAGATTCACAATGAGAAATGCGCAGCTAGTCGGAGACTAGCTGTGTGTCTTGCTGTGTGACATTTGCTTTCTCGCCTGCCCATACGTTTCCGACAAATGGCAAATTATTTTAGTAATTTATTAATGACCAAAAACCTTCAAAAATGTAACGTAATACATATTACTCAACAACATTACCTTATTAAATATTACATTACAGTGTAATGTCATACTTAATAAAGTATTTTCATCATATTACATTTTCGGATGATTGACACTATGTCATAACTATATCATCAGGCTTCCAAAACCTTTTCCATGAATCATGTCGATATTTAAAAATATATTCCGCGCCGATTGCCACTTTATCCAGTAAATGAAAATACATTTCTAACCATACCCCATTGTCCGGATGATATTCCAAAAAAGATTCATTGCCCAAAATCTAAAATGCAGTTTTATTCATTACTTATTTTCGAATAATTGACACAATTTGGAAAATTGCCAATTGTTTTCAACTCAAAGGTATCCAAAATGGAAAAATTAATTTTCGAGCAATTTCTGCGTCGTAAATAGCTATGAAATTATAATTACCGTCGATCTATGATTATGCGCGTTAAACGTGTGGGAAAAACCCTCGTGCGTATACGGGGGTGGGGGGTGGTTGCGACAAGTTTGCGATGGTGTGACGGTAGCACAGTGGATACACCCCGTAAAAGATAGATCAATAACGGTCCGGCACAGCATCCCAGAAGCCACTGGATTTCGGGCAGAGGGTGTGCGTGAGAGAGGGCGAGTGAAGAAGAGACGAGGAGCGTTGTCTCGCGAAAGGGTAAGTGGGACAAGGGGTGTAGGCATGGTGGGAAGCCCCTCTTGGGTTTAGGTAAAGCTAGAACGAAGCCAGAGCAAGAACTTTATCTCGTGAGTAGAAAGTAGTATCAGTCGGGCCTTGATCTTCGTGAGATGTGAAACAACATTTTTTTACTCGGCAAATGTTCAAAGTAAGTTAAGAGAATTAACGAATTTTCGGCGAATTGAAGAGTAAATGTGACGTCGCTGTATTGTTTTTGGACTTTCAAGTTAAACTGAGATTGACCTGGGATGCGTGGACTCATACGTGGTACAATATACTGCGCTCTGTGGTATGGCAGTATAGTGGCAGGATTTTTGTTCATTGCTTGTCCTCTTCTACCGTTGCTCCTCATAAGTCCGCCGAAGTTTCGAAAATGTGGCGATCTTCTGTTCTCCTGCTGGGAACTGTACCCCACGGTGAGTCAACGAGTTTTTCCCCTTTTGTGGACCGACCTCGTATCGTCAGCCGAATTAAATGTCGCCTGGTGTGCGCTTTATGGTGCGATGAAAAATTGTTTCTAGTCTTTCTGTAACAATTAATAAACATTACAGGGAGACTGGAACGCTAATTTGCAAAAAATATCATTTTTCGAGACGTAGACGTGTTTTTTATCTTGCCAGAACGTTGTTCCCATAGAAGAAAGTAAACGTTTATTGTTAGCCTCGAAATACGGACAATGTTGTCTCATTTTCATGTGACACTTTCATAAAATTAAATGCATAAAAAATACTTTTGCGATGTATTTTGTTTTTAGCATGTCAGTATATATTATTTATTATTCATATATTTGTAAAAAGCCGAAAAAGCGATGCAAATAAAACTTCCCACTGCTACTATATTATAAGTATACATTATATTATACATTAAAATAGATATCTGTATAGTTGGAGGAAAATGTAAATAACTGGAAAAGTTATAGAGTATTGTGAAAAAAAGCGCACCACCGCCCATCTGGTCTGCAATAAAGAAATCAAATTTATTTACGAATTATATCGTATCTGCTATGCTATGCGAGATGATTTTTCAATAATATTTTTCAACCAAATATTAGTAAAAAAATAGAATTAAATTAGTAAAGAACAGAATTTAAAAAATTGTATTCATCACATAAAAGGCACTACGTCTGGCGGTATACGATATAATTGGTGAATTTCTTGTTTTGGCCTACCAGCCCGGTCCTTGCAAGATCATCAATAGCGTTTCTGATTATTGATATTTTCCCTTTGACTATTCAAAATGTCATTAGTGACATTTGGCAGGTATCGCTTATTCGTGCCACTCGACAGAAACGAGTACAAATATTGAGCATGTAACGTTGCAACTTTCATCGAAGATTTTTCGCTGTTATTCGTTCGTCGGCTGTACCGAGTGTAAGTAATTGTTACGAAAAATGGTTTATCTACCGTGCAGGCATTGTTGGAGATGTTCGGTGTAAAAGTGATAGTCTCGGGAGATCACATATCGCCGCACGAGTCGGCGATCCTCGTGATGAATCATCGAACGCGGGTTGATTGGAATTTCCTCTGGGCGGCGATGTATCAGGCGTGTATGCCGAGTATAGCAGCGCACAGGTTGAAATTCATTCTGAAGGATCCCATAAGGCACATACCAGGTCCAGGTGAGCGCGAGGCAACGTCGAAGGGACGTAGAGAGAGACGAGTTAAAGGGATGGCGTCCATGACCTCTTTCTTCCTCATTCGTAAGCCCATTAGCTGAAATTCGATAAATTCACACGTGATTATCTTCCGGACGCGCGCAGGTTGGATAATGCAGATGAACGGTTTCCTTTACATAACACGTCATTGGGACGAGGACAAGGGGCGCTTGGCGCGTACACTCGATTATCTCGTTGCCCTTCAGAGACGAACGCAA
This sequence comes from Ophion costatus, assembly GCA_951751655.1. Classification (NCBI taxonomy): domain Eukaryota; kingdom Metazoa; phylum Arthropoda; class Insecta; order Hymenoptera; family Ichneumonidae; genus Ophion; species Ophion costatus. The sequence goes on from OX632363.1 coordinate 26,794,303, forward strand.
CTGTTGATTTTTCCCGAGGGTACGGACTTAACGAGCAGCAGCAAAGAAAAATCCGACAGATACGCGACGAAAAATGGATTGCCACTTTACTGTCACACACTTCATCCGAAAACCACGGGTTTCAGTTATCTAGTGTCGTATCTTCAACGCGCGAGTTATCTGGACGCCGTTTACGATCTGACGATAGCCTATCCCGATTACGTGCCCCAGTCAGAAGTTGATTTGATAACTGGCAAATTGCCAAACGAGGTGCACTTCAACATACGTAGGATATCATCGACGGAGTTGCCGCAGGACGAGAAATTGCTGAGACACTGGCTCGAGGAACGCTGGTGCAACAAGGAGGAAGGCCTCAAGCGGTTCGCCGAGAAAAGTAGCTTCGTAGGCGAGGGCCCGGTGTGGCCGATGGCAAGTGTCGTCCCCCTCAGAGCCGCCTTTGGCTTTTGGAGTTTACTCACAGGTAAATATCCAGTCTGCAATATCGATAAATACATTTTTCTTTTCATTTTCAATGTTCCTTTTTGTTTTTTTCCCAAATTTTGCACTTCGTTGTTTCTAGTTGATGAACTAGAAACTCCCAGAAAACTGGAAGATGGGAGAACTCCCTAGTGTTGCCCACAGCTGCAACAAATAAATTTTTACTCATCTTCAAACTGCCCACATTCGACGCTGTTAGCTCTCAATACTGTTCGAGGCAATTTTTCTTCCACTCAACTCAAGAAACTTTTGTATCGGTGTTAAAGAAAATTGCTCAGTGATCTGAAATGGAAAGTTTGCGATGCATTAATCTCTAGGATTGAAAATGGCAACGAAACAAAATCCGAGTTAGACAGAACGATTGTTCCATGGTAATATTTGAGATAAGAATTAAAACAAGCATTTGTTTTCACGATAAACGCCTTCAGGAGCGACGGTATTGCTTCTGGTCGTATCGCCGCTGTTCCAATTGTGGGCTCTCACCCACGCTACTCTGTTCGTCGCGCTGTCAGTCTTCAGCACGGGTTTCAATCAAATTGAAATGGGATGGTACTGGCGTTGGAAGAGTCACAGTCTGCGAGCCAAGCTCGGCTGAACGACGTTCGAGCTCCATCGCACGAGAGATATAACTTGCATTTGGCGTAGCACCTCGTACATCACTGTGATATAGACGTGTATATGCTAGAAGAATTTGGCTCATTACCCCTTCTTCCTTTCCAACACTTGGCTGACGAGCGGAGAAATAATTTTCGCAATACTAGTTTCTCGAAGCTCATTGAAAATATTCGCCAGGATGACGACGTTTTAACGATGTCTTTGAACTTCTGACCTTGCCTCGAAATTTCATTGATGTCGATTTTTCCCAAATGGTCGCGCATCGGTGAAACGAATGATATGCATATTTTTTTTAAATTGATTTTAATATTCCACAAAACGAACGAAGGATAATTAAGGCCGTTCGTGAATTTTAAAAATCTTTTTCAAGCATGCCTCCCTTTTTTGACGTGATTTTACTAATATTGGAAACTGGAATCTCGTAGATGAAAAGAAACGTGAAAAGGAAAAGCGCGACGACGATTGTTCGAGGGAAGTTGGAACGATGAAAACGAGAAAGGACTTGTGTAAAACTGGAATTGATGTAACTCGAAAATAATCGACTAGTGGTAGGACCGTGCAATCCCCTCCGAGACAACGTCCTCTCGATCCCAATTACCCGAGAAATGTGTATCACAGGAAATGTCTATTTTTCTGAAAGTCTTAGCTAAGCCACGTAGCCGATAAGTAAAACAAAGTAAAAGAAAACCAAGTGTGAATTCATGTGCCAAAGGATGAACTCGTTTGGCAATCCTTTTCCCGTCGCTTTCGCGTTTTATTCTCCGTATTGAGACGGGAGAAGCGTCTTTTGTCAAACGAATACATTGTACATAACTTTTAGCAGGATACAACAGGAAAGAAACATTTGCATCTCTATGTCTTTGAACCGTTTACAATGTAGCCATATTCCTGTATCGTAATTTGCGTCAATCGATGTGTCTCTTTATCGTTTTGTTCGTCACAAAAATCGTAACGCAGAGAGAAACCATACGTGAACGTGCGATTCGAACGGGCGCAACGAGCCTTTTCAAAAGACGAACATTGTCTCCCGATCGTCCGATTTTACTTGAATCGTCGAATTTACTCTTGTGAAGAGTATCGTAGTTGAGCAACCGAAGGCCAAACAAATATTGTGTCCGGTACAAATAACTATTTATTGTAAATAAAGAATTGATTTTTCTCGATGTGTAAACCAATACTTTTTCGTTTATTCGAAGACTGAGACAACGATGATATTTGCAGGTGATACGAATGTACGCAGTGCATTTTTCTTTTTTTTTCTTTCGTCAACTTTTTATTGAATATTCGTTCACCCCCGGGCGCTCCCGGAGAAATTGCTTATCCTAGGCATTCTTGTAAAATGGATTTACCGGACTGGACAGGGGACTCGGCTTGAGAACACTACTCAATGGTTTACGATTTGCATCGTAGGGTATTGCTGAACTACGGCGTAACTGTCGTATGTATTCCGAGGTATGCTGGGCGGTGTTGTTCTGAAGCACTATCTTCACTCGTTTCTTCGCGCTTGTACCACTGCCCTTCACTTCCGGCTGAGCTTTGTTCGGCGTCTGTACCTTCTGACACAGAACAAAGGCGTAACTTCAAAACTTTTTGCACATTCCTCGGTGCGTTTTCTAGAGAAAGGCTAAACGTTTTTCCAATGGATTGGAATATCCTTTTCCTAAAGAATCCCAAATTTTCAAATTAAATCATCCACACTTGTTTAGTGTTTTATGATTGCATTAAGGGGTTAGGCGATTGTGAAAACGACGAACGCTCGTTCGTCGCTTGAGGCAAATTGAAGAGGAAGGCCCATTATATGGTGCAGGAATTGCAGATTGAAGGCAAACTCACGATTACAACGATAGAAGTCCTAGTGAAACTTTAAACGCGTTTATCGCGAAACTGTTCTTCAAAACGGTATAATACACGCTTTTTCGTCATCTAATGAACGGATTGACTTAAAATTTGGTACCTTTGTTTGGTGTAATAGCAGCTTAGTCTTGACGGATGTTTTTCTTCTTAACAATTTTTTTCATTAGTTATTAACAACGTCAACTCTCTTCGAAAAATCGAACGACAAAAATGAAAAATGTCTTGATTAAAACACGTTTACAAATAAAATTTCTGCCAAGTCGACCAATATTATCTTTAAAAAAAACTCTTTTCTTTTGTTTCAGCCCGACCGGGTGGCCAAAATCAAGTACACCGTTGAAACTCCCATGTTCAAAGGTCCTTCACGAGATTGTTTATAACTTCCTTAATTGCTCATATTTTTTTATGAAATTTGCTACACAACTTTGTTGGTGTATACACAAATAAATTTCCAAACGATTTCTCAATCATTTTACTCATGCATACAATTAAAAAAAAAAATAATCCTGTTTTTCGGTCGACAGTAGCCCAACCCCTTAAGAAACGTTTTTTTTTCTTTTTTGAAGATGGCTTTGACAATTTGTTTTTACTCTTACGTATATTTTAAGAACCCAATTGTAATTTTTCGGTAAAGTTCATTAGTCTTTTTTTCATTCACTCTAAAGCCCATACATCAGCCTCAAGCCTAATATGGAGGTATTCGTTTAAGGGGTTATATACAGTTAAAATTTTCGAAAAACTGATTAAACTTTTTTTTTTGTAATGTACATATATTTGCGTACGTGCACAGAAAATCTCTTGTCAATCCGGCGAATATTCTCGAAGTCACACGCACATTTGTAATGACGTGTCAGATTATATGTAGTGCTTTTGAAATTCTAAGCGCATTTTTCTCAAAACAGTGTTTTTAAAGTCGGTGAGCAAGATTTCTCGGAAACGGCTGAACCGATTAGTCTCAAATTTTACCACAATCTTTTCAAGTATATTTTTTAGTAATTAATCGAAGGTTTTTTTCTCACCGATATATATATTTTCCATTTTATAAACAATTTAAGGCCTATATTTTTGCCAAAAATCGATTTTTTTTTTGCGAAGCCGCCATTTTGTCAAAAATTATTATTTTGCTTATTTCTGCGATCAATTACAAGATAATCCGTTATATTAACGGAATATTTTTGGTTTTTTTTTCATTTTAGATGATCCAGTTCAGAGATATTGTGCTCACCGCAAGACGCCTTTTTTTAGAGGTGCTCCCGGAGATCAACTACAGCAGCTTTCGAAATAATTATTTTTACAAATAAAAAATGTTAAAATACAGTTAAAAGTTACTATAATCTGTACAAATTTTGACGTGAATACATTTAAAAGTCAGGTCGAGAAAAATTCTTGAAAAATCGATCTTTTTAGGCCTCTTGTATATAACCCCTTAAGACGGCACAAAATTGCATCTACGTGTCGAAAGTTAACGACTCGTAAAATTCGAATGGCAGAAGCAATCAAGGTGCTGTTATGATTGAAAAAAATCAACAGATAAAAACCAAGAAAAGCGAGTCTACTTTTACTGACCGACTTTTCGTCCTCCAATTTCGTGATTACAGGAAGCAACCAAGGTATTTGCGTCAATTGATCCTCGGTAGGCGTTGCGAGCGATTCTTTGACAATGATCTGGCTCGTTACATTCGCTGCTGACTTTTCCGTAGCCCGAGACTTCGTCGAGGCTTTGGAAGTTGGCGAGACCGTTGGAGTCGGCGGATCCCGATTGTTCGAAACGTCCCACGCCGGTTCGACACTGAGTCGGACTTTTTTCCCCTTTGTTGGACTACCAGGATCGTCGGATGAGCGATTCAAGAATTTCTTATTCAAATAATTAATAGCGCTTTGCAACTTTTTCGTTTTCGATTTTTTATTTTTCATTCTGATACTTTTGCCAACAACGGATTGTCTTTCTTCTCCCGCTGAGTTTGTCAATTTCTCACTGATATGTTGCTCTTTCTTCTTCTTCTGTTTTTTCTGCGCTGCTTTTTTCGATATCGCGTTTATCGAGGGTCCGGCGGATTGTTGGGGCAAAGATTTCTTCAATTTTTTATTACTCTTGGCTGTCAATGCGACCGAGTTATCGACAATTCCGTCCACCGTTTTTCTCGGTGACGTCTCAGAATTCTCGTCGTCATCGTCGGCCTCGGCTTCCAGGTCGTCCTGGAATCCATTTTCTTCCAGTTCCTCGGGAACCATTGGCGCGTAGACGTTCTCAAAAGCCTCGTCGTCGTCGTCGTCGTCGACCGGCAAAGCCAGTTTTCTCTTTCGTTTACGACGTATATTGTCCGAATAAAGCTCCTTCTCAAATTCGAGCAAACGATACGCCGCTTTCTTCGGATTAGTTTCGGAATTCTTTCGTTGCGGTAGAACGATCTCCTTCACACCGAGCGGCATGTTTCCCTTGGCCAGTTCGGAAAATCTAACGAATGAGGAACGAGTGAGGAAAATCGTACCAAATAGTAAGAAATCATCATTCTTCCGTACGCGGCCGGTAGTGAACGTGCGATTGGTGCATGGCTTTGGCATTCTCCCACGTCAAGCAGCGTCCAGTTAAATTAGAATGAGCGCGCGCTCTTGATATCTATAGATTTTGTTTAAATTTTAACCAGACATCGTTCATATCATTATGCATGTTTGAGTGAAATTTCAAAATGGGTTTCAAAATTGCCACTTTTAACACTGCAGGGTCTGCATTGACCGACAGTCAGGTCGCACAATTCATTGTACCATTCTATTGTGTTTATAAACTTTGAAAAAAAAAAGTATGTTCAGATAGCAAACTAATCAGGAAAAGATCGAAAAAAGTCTGGATTGCCTTTATTATTCAGTTTTGCTAAAAACGTTCAGTAAAGACAGAATAATTCTCCGTAAAAAAATATTTGTCCCCTATAATAAGGATACATATGGCAACACCGCAGAACAGTATAGTTCAATATTTCGAGAAAAAAAAATTATCGTGTTCCTAAAGTTAAAAACTTTTATCATAAAATAAATTGCCTTATAAATATTTATATTTTATATTGCTTATGTTATCTTCATCAACAAATAAAAGTGTTGGTTAATTCATAAGTAATTAAATACTTTGTTCGATTAAAAATGACTTCCAAATAAAAATGTGTGTTGCGTATTATTTTAAATATGTCGTGCAAACTTACGTCATGGATACGTGGAACGATTTAGGATTGCCATATGTCTTCTTATTATAGGGGACAAATATTTTGTACGGAAAATTATTGTGTCTAAATTTCAATGCAGACGCTGCAGTGTTAAAGGTTACAATTTCGAAACCCATCTTCCAATCTAAATAGTCGACTGTTCTGAAATATCCCCTCAAACATGCATAATGATATGAATGGTTAAAATTTGAACAAAATCTATAGAAATCAAGAGCGCGCGCTCGTCCTACCTTAAAGCAGCGATGCAGCAGTCCGATAGAAAAGACGAGCTACGTGTAACGAGGGGTCCCCGAGGCACGGGAAATGGTGGAACGATAAAGTGTGAATCAGAGGTGAAAGGGCTAGGATTGTAAATATTCCCAAAGACGCGTACGAAGAAAACATTAGCAAATAAATAATCGAATAATCGTTGCGTACTCTCTGATCAACCGCGTGATTTGTCGCCGCGTCTTGGTCGTTGATTTCGGATGAAATTTGTACTGCTTGATCAATTCCGCTATGGCCAGAGGATCGAAAGGCAGCTGCGGCAGTTCGACGTCCACTCTGCCTGCTCTTGGATCCAGCGCTTTCGGTTCCCGCGACTCCTCGACACTCTCGTCCGCATTCTCGTCCTCGCCCATTGGCTCCTCGTCCGACAGCTCGATTTTTTGCATATCGTCGATATTTTTACAGGGGAAGCCCGCCTGTCACGGAATAATCCAAACCACAGCATTAGAATTAGTAAACAGGCTTGGTCGATAAAATTGACGATGAAAATAAAACGACAAAGCCTGTTACCTCGCGCCAGGCTTGGAACTTGTCCATGTAGTCCATACCGACGTCGGATTGAAATATGAGATACCTAAATATGTGCTTCATGACGTGCCTGATCTGTCTCTCGTCTTCCATCGACGCCAAGTGTATCGCGAATGGTCTGAGCAATTCCGTTACGAGATGGGGAAGAATCGTTTCGCCGCTGATCTGTTGAAAAAGAGCCGCGCGGTTATCAGCAGGGAATATTTTCTCCTCCGCGGCAATCCCAAAGTTACCTTTGCCAATTCCTCCATGTACAGTTCCGTCAGATGCAAACTGAATCCCAATGTCGTTTTGGGATCCAACAGAAGACTCTCGATCACCGAGGCGGCGCCCTTCGTCCACTCCTCGTCCCAGGATCTTCGCCGGCACATTTCGAACATTTGACGGATTATCCTCCTCACCAACTGAAGGTGAAAGAAAAATATTCCGTTACTCCGCCTATACGAGTTTGGACAACGCGTTTAAAACGGTTGGAGCGGTTCGGCTATGTAATAAAACCGTTTGGGAATTTTTCAGCATTGAAAATGCTTTTAAGGGTTAACGCCACTCTAGCGGCCGAAAAGAAGGCCTAACTTTGACGATTTTCTTTGGGAGTATAATAAAAGGAATGGAAATCCCGCATTTAGCGGGATTATTCAGCATATGTTTAAGTATAGACACTTTTTTAAACTATTACTTTTGTACAAAGTGGCTGCGGGAGAGCCAATCTTCGAAATGATCTTTTAAAAAAAAACACCTCCAGTATCGGACAAATTTCTCGTGAAATATAAAAACTGTAACAAAACACAACAAAAAATTTAATCTATATACTATGCGCTATAGATGTACATAGGGATTTTTTATTTAATGATATTTTGTAAAAATGGTGCACATTGGACAAAAAAACGTTTTTTTGCTGCAACAATGAGCAGTAAATTTTGTATATAGTAAAAAGTTTACATTGAATCGAGAAACCCCTACGTACTTCTATTAAGGAAGCAATTGTGACGCTACTGTCAGAAGTTTAAACTGTTCCACGCAACCTTGTTGAAGTAATGTGTTCGCTAAGATTGGAAAAGGTGGTTTCGAAAAACAACGCGTTTTTATGATGGTGAAGCATTGTTTATGTAATTGGTTGAAAATTGCCCTCAGCCCATCCAATTCTAATGTTGTTATTAATTTGAAAATTACATTACAACTTATATTATAAAAATGATATAACAATTATTATACAAACAAACAAAGCAAAAAAAACCCAAACAAACCCAAACAAACTCGCGTTATTTACATGTACCTGTTTTTCATTATCCAAAAAGTTTAAAAACATTTTCAACGCCATGAAATAGTTGCACTTTGTGTAATATCTTCAGATTTTTTTCAATGAACCTCAAAGAAATACAAACGTCTTATAGATTTATTCTGGAAATGCAAATTTTTCATAAAATCCATATTTACAGAGCATGATTATGGATTTTTGTATTTTTATTACATAAATAAGAAAAATGGTCCAATATTGAATATACAGGATGTTTGGTACACGGAACGACATAATTTTTTTTGGAGATTGGGGGTGGGTCATCTGCTCGTTTTTTTACCCTTAGATTTTCTTTTAATTACCCAAAATTTTACTTTTAAATCATCACAACTTATTTGTTTCTGGTTGCAATAGTACGAAATAACTTTTCTTGCATTCTGCAATGTATGTTTGTTATAAATAAGTTAGTATTTGATACAATTGGTGTCAAGAAAATGACTCATGAGCTTCCACAGTGTTAAAAATGTATGAATGTATGAAAAATGTCGTCTCCTAAATTAATCACAAAAAAAAACTAAAAGCTAGTTTGAACTTAGCTTTATGTTAAAAAGTTCTCTAATTTATACACTTTCCAACGGTGTGATGCATGTCATAGAAATCATTCATTATGTGGTCAAAATGAAGAAAAAAAGTTTATCTTTTATAAAGAATTTCGAGGATGAAATTTTTTCATTCATTTACACATTTTTAAGACTTTGGAAGCTCAAGAATCGTTTTCTTGAAACCAATTGTATCGAATAATGATTTATTTATAATAAACATACATTGCACAATACAACAAAAGTTATTTTGTGCTACTAGAACCACAAGCGAAAAACTTATGACGATTTAACAGTACAATCTGGGGTAATTAAAAAAAACGAACAAAAATCATATCTCAATTATCGTGACACTTAGAGCATAGGATCTAAGGGTGAAGAAAATTAGAAAATGACACCCCCATTCCTCCCAAAAATAGTGCCGGTCTGTGTGTCAAACACTGTGAGTATGGTTTACCGTGGCAATGGTTCGTTGGTGCTAAACAGCCAAAAATTACATCACCCTTCGTGTGAACGTCTTGCCTGCCTCACCACACGTAAAAATACAAACGTTATACTATTTTTTTATCTTTGTTGTTTTGTGGCGAAATTTTTTTTTCAAATTCGTAGACTCGGTATAGTCTAGACGATGATATATATATTTCTAGATTTTATCTTGAATTGTGGCTAACGCTTCAACCTCCTTAAGATCAACGTGTTTTTTTATCTACGTAACTCACCATCTGAAATTTGTCGAGTCTGTAACGATCGATACCAAACCACTCTACGGCTAGCGTCCTCAAGGTACATTTAGTGTAAAGTAGCGCGGTTTCCAAGGAATCGAAGCAATGTACAATGTTGCTCAGAGACTCGGCGAGTTCTTCCTGGACGAGCGGCTTGTCCGACATCCACATGCAGTAGAACAGACCCTTCCAGAGCCTCATAAAGTCTGCCTCCGTGAAAGCTACCGGCCGCAAAAAATCGAAGATGATTTTTCGATAAGGAATGGGAGTACGAATGAAAAAAAAATTTGAAACAATGGAACTTACCAAAGGAGCTTTCGGATCGTACTGTCAACCACTTTTTAAGATTCTTGAGCATCTTGTCCCTAACCTTTTTGTCATTATTCGCGAGTAATCGGGCGAACTTTATTTCCTGGGCGATCACGAGAGCCTTGCGTTTTTTAATCTTCTTAACGGGAAAATCGGCCTCGAGGAGTCTCTTAACCGGTTGAGTTTGCGCCCGCTTTCGCGGCACACGTGCATTTTTCTTTACGGCCATATTTCTTTTTTTTTCTATCACCACATAACAATTATAATCGTTCAACTCTACAATCGCGGAATTGCCTAATTTGCGTGTCGAAATCTCGCAAGTACTCGGGCGGATGATAATGGGAAAAACTGTGCTGATTTTATATACAACAATGTGAGCGCGTTGCTTTTGTATCCCTCACAAATTTGTAACCTACAAAACGCACCGGTTCGACTCGCGAGAGTGCTAAGAACGGTGCACGCTGCGCGTTAGCTCCACCCGTCGCGCGGCCTTTTGTCGAACTATTCTTTTAGTACCGAGAACATCCGCGCAGCAGCCCGCGGCGCTGTGGGCTTTTTATTTCTCCCGTTTCCCGGACAATCGTCACGAGTCGATTACGTCATTGGGAGGGGGATAAAAGTGGGGTTTCGTTGGATTTTGCACTTCAGTAGCGTCGTAACCGTTCCGAGTTGCGGTGGCACAAATTTTTTAATTTCTTTGACAGAAGTCGTCGTGTAGCTCGGACGGCGAGTCGTCTGCTACAATATTTTCTCTGTGTATATATATATATATATATATATATTTAAATACATCGCGCCCACGCACACACACTTGCATTAACTTGCCTTACGAATCGTCTTCTAAATCGTCACTTATCCACTTCGCGACAGCGAGAAATAAATAAGTTAGCAAAAAAAAACAACAAACAATGCCGAACATAATAAACGAAGTTAAATTGGACTTCAAAGATGTGTTATTGAGGCCAAAGAGGAGCACCTTGAAGAGCAGATCTGACGTGAGTAAAAAAAACTGACAATGTTGCATCAACCGCTGGAGCTCTGAGAACAAAATTTTCCATTTTTTCTTTCGTCTGCCGAACTATTTGTGTCGCGCTGAAGTTCTAATATTAATATGCCATTTTCACGCTTTGTCTCCAATTACCCCGTAATCGATTCATTTTATTTTATAATAACAAAAATACACGAATATAAATCTTTCGTAATGAATTTGAAGAAAAGCTCCGCCATCCAGCTCAGTAACGATTGTTATCCTAGCAACGTTCAATTCGTTTTCCTTCAACTCAGTGACCAGAGAAAAAGGTTTTTTTTTAGAAAATGTATGTCCTCCGTATGTACCGGGAGTTTGCTCGTCCGAATAACAATGTAATATGCTCACTGCAGAACTTTCGTATGCGGAAATTGCTGTATGTAAGTGTTGGGTGTCTGTGCGCTTGTGTGAACTCCGAATGCAGAGGGTCGGTCGGACATCATGTGGGTGCAATGTGGTGCATTAATGAAACATCAGAGGGAAGAATCTAATCAAAGGTCATAATCGATATTAAATCATTTCTGCGCTCTTCAGGTCTTGACCTTCCAAACGTAAAGAAATAAAAGAATACTGAGTCCTGTATGAAGTTGCATAAATCTGAAAATATTCCTAGGCATTAGGCTTATAATGAACAGAATCTGTTATTGGTGTGAAGAAAGCACTTATTCTTGTTTTCGAATATATATATGAGACTACTTTGGCATGGGACTTTGACTAAACTGAAATTCCAGCATATATGCTGGAATTTCAGTATTTAAGAAAGAGTATGTTGAAATTTCAGTTTAGTCAGAGTCCCATGGTTTTCAAAATGGTGGGCTTTGTTATTTTTGGGAAAAAAAAACAAAAAATGATCTCCATTTGCTTTTTCGCATGCCATTTCTACAAATGATGACTTTGTTTAGCCCTTTTTTTTAAATAAATCCTCTTGGCTATGCGTTTTACCTAGAAGAGGGTTCTTTTTAACCTTAAATGTTAAGGAAACTTTATGAAAGAAGATCTTAAGTATAATTTTCATACAAACCATATTTGAAGAACGAATTCGCGGAAGCGCGTGAGGGATGAACCATTTCCATTGTTCACATGCCACAAACCAAAAAAAGCGTACCACTCGCTAGTAACATCATTTTTGACATTTTTTATTTCGATCGAAAATTTGCTATAAGACAGCTTAGTTTGTTTGAAATTCGATAAAAAAAGAATTGACAGACAAATTTTAAAGAATAACAGCATTTTAGAATCGACAATGATTAAGCAACTTTCAAAAGGAATTGATACGATATGCTTAGTACACTTTTTTTTACACTGCAGGCTATCGAAGTCAGATGTTTGAATTGGTTTGCTAAGATTAAATTTAATTAAAAATGAATTTAAAAATTCTGTATAAGATCGTTTTCCATAAAGTTTCCTCAAGATTCAAGGTTAAAATGAAGACATTTCTACATGAAACAAATAAGCAAGAATATTTTTTTAAACCCTGTAAAAAAGTATATATATATATATGAGGTATTCCACGTGAATCCGATGGACTTTTTCCCTGACCCCCATCAATTCGATTAATTTTTTTTATCTGATTCCATTAACTCTAAAAGACACCCTGAATTTTTTACATTTTTCGAAACAGCCCTTAGACAAAAAAAATTTCCGAAAGAAAACGCCCTGATTTGAAAATCTAAAAAAATTCCCAAAAATGCGTGATTTTATGTAAAAAATTTTAAGCTATCACCCACAGTGGAAGTATGATTTTTTCTGTGCTGAAGACGCTTCAATTGAAATTAATACCAGAACTTTTTGACTGCTAACGAAAAAATCATACTTTTACTGCGGGTGATAGCTTGACATTTTTTACATATAATCACGCATTTTTGGGAATTTTTTCAGATTTTTAAATTGGGGCGTTGTTTGGAAAAAAAAAAAATTTTTTTAGTAAGGGTTTTTTTCGAAAAATGTAAAAAAAATTTAGGTTGTCTTTTAGAGTCGATGGAATCAGATTTTTTTTAAATCGAATTGGCGGGGGTCAGGGGAAAAGTCCACCGGATTTACGTAGAATACCTCATATATATATATATATATATATATATATATATATAATTGATTATTTTTCATGCCAGACGAACAAGGATAATCTTAATTATGCGTTCTTACCTTCACGTTGTAATCCGAATGATTGAAGAGGATTTCTTCCTCACAGAGCAAGAGGCTTTTTCCCGATGAATTATTTTGTATTCCCTCCTCAGCGGGAACTCACAAAATATAGCGAGCAGTCTGCAATAACTTCGCTGAATAATTGTAACATGATCCAAACACGATTGATCGTGTATAGTTATTTATGGAGGATAAAGTTGTGGTGTAATAAATATTACGAATCATCTTCATCAACTTAATTACTTTGAAAAATACTTTGTACCATTCGTAAAATAATGGCTGATCTGATAAAATGAAGGAAATGATCGATTCAATGGAGATTATATTCGCCGTTTGTGGTAGTTATAGTTCTACACATTCCAAAAGAAGTATAAACGAAAAATAATGGTATTGAAGTTGGCACCCTTGGGATGCGGAGAATATTCTTGTTTATATTTATATTTCCTTATTTGTCCTAGTAGATCAAATATTTTGTGCACATTTGGATTGTAGATGTTCAAATAAGGATCTTAAAAAATGATTGAGGGAATTAATCTCAGCCCAAGAAGCATATAGCTATGATCTAAGAAACTTTAGCTATTGGAGAATAGTAATATTTTTCATTGCATTCCAACAGTGCGAACTTCAAGCGCATGAAAAATAATCGATAAAATAAATATTAATCAATTGCATAAAAAGGTATCAATGAAGTGATAAGTAATCACTTGAATGAGAAGTAATCAATAGAATGAGTAGTATACAATGCAATGAAAGGTAATCGATAAAATGAAAAGTAACCATCAAATAAAAACTTATCAATAAAATGATAAGTAATCACGAAAATGGGAATTAATCAAAAGAATGAAAAGTAACCATCGAATAAACACTAATCAATAAAATGATAAGTAATCACGAAAATGGGGAGTAATCAAAAGAATGAAAAGTAGCCACAAAATAAAAAGTAATCAATAAAATGATAAGTAATCACGAAAATGGGAAGTAATCAAAAGAATGAACAGTAATAAATAAAATGCAAAGTAATTAAAACAATGGAAAGTAACCACTAAAATGAAAAGTTATCGACACAATACAAACTAATCGATAAAACAAAAAGTAATCAATAAAATAAAAAAATTGTAAAAATATCTTAGTCTTTTATTTGACGAAAAAAAAATCACGAAATACCGCACTCTTTATCTCGGTTAGTACAAGGCACACGTCGAAGCAGAGTGTGCAAATAGTGTATGATACAAAGTCCGTTCTTAATTTCCGCGATGTTTCGGGGATCTCTCGGCGTTGAGATGGGATAAAGCTTTCCGCTTTACAAACAAATCATCGTGACGTGTATTTTTGAGTATACACACGTTTTATTGTATATTTAAGCACCGTATTTCCTCCTTTTCCCTTTAAGGTCGATCTGTTTCGAGAGATAACGTTCCGGAACTCGAAGCGCACGTACAAAGGTATACCAGTGATGGCCTCGAATATGGATACCGTGGGAACGTTTGAAATGGCCAAAGCCTTATCAAAGGTATCGTTATACAACGCGAAACCGGCGTTTTGATATTTGGGATACGCATTGCGTACCCCAAATATCAATACGCGTCAATAATTATTTTGCCTTTATTGACGTTCGTATTTTGGGAAACACGATCGTGAGTTTTAAAAAAAAGTTGACAATTCAAGTCGCGCGTACGACAGTTTGAAAAATTAATGCTTGGGAGAGTTGTCGCATCTATGGTCGTAGCGGAGGGGGAGGGGGGGGGCACGAACGAGGGTAGCCTCGAGCTGAAGCGAATGGATTCGGGTGCGAGAGAGACGGCTAAAGTGGAACCGATGACACAGCAAGAGAGACGCAGAATGGGTGCTTCAACCCTGTCATGAATAATTTATATGCAAAAAATAATATTAAAGAAAAATAAACTTTTATTTAATGCACGGGAAAGTAGAATTTTTTTCATACCAAGGCACCTATATGCGACTATAAATGAAAGTTAGGGCGTTCGACTTTTTAAATGTTTCATAAATTTGATCAATTCAGTTTCGTTAACCGTATTTAATTTGGCACAATAGCAATTAGAGAAATTATTGTCACAGTTTCAGGATTTTCATTTAAGAAATGTAAGGTTGTTTTACAGGAAATTAAGGGGTAAGGTCCACAGCAGAATTTTCAAAAAATCGTTTTTTTTTTTAATATCTTTTTTCGAATCTTTTTTACGTAACTTTTTTTTTATTTAAAAAAATTTTTAAATTGAAATTAAAAAAAAATGTGGTTTGGAAAAAGTATTTTTTAAATATCTATTCTTAAATACCTTTTTCACAGATAAATTATTTTCTACTTTTTAGTCTTTGATTGATTTTAGTAGGGAGTTACTAGTAGTTTACTAGTTTACGAGTTTGTAGGTTAGAAACATGGAATGCTTGTAAAAAATGAAGACTAATTGGGATTGAACTTACGACTAATTGCTGCATATGAACTTTTCACATACAGCCACTGCATATTTTTTTTTAAGTTGAATCACGCACCTTTTTGATGCCCACTTGAAAAATTTCAGAGCTCTAAGTAGTCGGGAAGTGGGTGAAATGTCGATTTTTCTTTTTGCATCTCACAGAAAGTCGAGTTAAATAAGAGCTTGTAAAAATACCGAAGAATGTCTTTTATCAGAATTTTTGTCGAAATTCATACTAGATATTGAGAGAAAAAAAGCTTTTGGGCTCGATTGACACATTTTTCGACAACAAAAAATAATTAGACTTTCAAGGTCAGAAGTAGGCTTGGTGCGAACACTGCACGAAGGTCCATGACGCTGGAATGCAACGATTTTAATGTTCAATTTTAATTTTTTAATTTTTATCATTATCCAATCCATTATCATTATCCTTTTTTGCAAATTGAGGTAAAAAATCTCCAATAAGAATACGACAAAACGTTTGAGTCATGTTCACAGGCGGAAACGGCCAAAAAGAAGTTTGAGAAAGTGAAGAGAATTTATGTTCGTTGCGTTTCAACGATGCAAACCTCGTCAGTCTCCGTAGCATCGTCCGATTTGCAAGATCTAAAAAAAAAACTATTAGTCTATGTGTATTTCGAAAAAATATAGTCGAGAAGGCAGTTCGCTGCGAGTTTTAACATTTTCGTGGAAGGCCTTTTCCGACCCACATATTCGTCTACGAAAATAAAACGGGTCACTCTAAATCGATAATCGCAGGGCGAGCGATAGCGGGTATAATTGGAAAGAGAACGAAGAAAGGTCTCTCAAAATCGGTTCACAAGTGCAGCGGTTATCGCGTCAGTCGTTGTGAAAAATGTAACTTTGAGCAAAACGCATTCAACTCGAGCGAGGCTCGAGTTTTTTTTCTGCGTTTTAGTATTAATGTTAATTTAGTATTGAGCCCTTAGGCCAGAGTAACGGGTGCAAAATCTTCAGTTTGCAACAAAACAAAACGTTCGATAATCCAACAAATCCTGGAGCGTTTTCGTTCGCGTGACCAAACGTTCGAATTTATATAATTAGAAAAGTGAAATTAACGAAAATAATGAACATTTTTTTTCGATAAAATGATAGAAAATACTTTTTAAACGCTATATTTTCTTACGATGACAAGAGAATCAACCATATTTTTAATATATTCAAATACTCTTTAAAAAAAACCGAATCGTAGCGCCTAAAATTGATAGATAGAACAGCATGCAGCATTGGCTTCCAGAAATTTTATTCTTTCCTCCACATCAAAACTATTCGTTGTTAAAATGTTTGACAGATTGTAAGTTTAAAATAAATGTCACAATGAGAATAAAAAATACCCTTTTTAGCCCATTGCAGGCCTCAGGAGGTTAAGGGCTCTTGTCACTTTAGACGCTAAAAAAGGCTATTTTCGTGAATTTAGTTCATAGGTTTATATCAAACATATCGATGTAAAAGTTGTTACACTTAATGAATACACCTTCGAAATACATAATTTTTTTTTCTTAATGTATTTATGCAACCCAAACAAACTTTACACGCGTTTTTCTCGAATCAACGTGTATGGACAGCTTTTTGATAAAATCTTCGAAACTACGGAACCGATCCTTATGAAATTATAACCACATATTCTGTACAATTATAGCTATATCGCATATCAAGGATTTTTTTAAATGTTGATATTTTCTATTTTTTTTTTGCAAAAAACGGTGAAAAAACACGTTTTTTGTTTTTTTTTTCGAAAAATGTCCGCCATTTTGTTATTTTTGTATATATCAAAAATCGTATGATATGCGCTATAGGAAATTTTAGGAATTTTTTTAACTACCAATATCGTCGCTAAATAGTGACTTGAATAAATAACATTTTTAAAAAATGTATTGCGAAATCGTAGTTATCAAATGTAACAACTTTTATACCAATATCTATAATATAAACTGATCAAAAAATCTCATAAAAATAGCATTTTTTTTAGCGTCTAAAGTGAGAAGACCCCTTGACCTTGTGGTAATTTTTTCTCCCCAACGAATGACATTTCGAGCTTACGAGGCACACTCTTCGTCTAGCAGAATAGAAGGCGATTGTTTTCTCTCATTTGGAATAACAGTCGTTGAAGCGAACATTCGGAACTTGCGAAACAGCTGACACTCTCGGACTCGTGCCAGCGTCGCATTGTACTCGTAAAATCGCAGAATATAATTTTTTCGCGCCACGTATTTTCAGCACGGCCTCTTCACGACGATTCACAAATATTACACGCCCGAGGACTGGCAGGACTTTGCCACAAAGAATCCGGAGAGCTTGGAAAATGTGGCTGTCAGCTCGGGCACGAGTCAAAACGATTTCGATCGATTGTCGAGCGTTATCGCCGCCGTTCCTGGCCTCTCGTTCATCTGTCTCGACGTTGCGAATGGCTATTCTCAACACTTTGTTGAATTTGTGAGAAAAGTTCGCGCCGAATTTCCGGGACATACAATTATCGTAAGTGTCCCGTGCGTTTGTGCCTGTTTGAAAAGACATATTTCACCGACACAAATTTTTCACGCTTTTTTTACTACTCGTGGCCCGAATACGATGCTTTACATTTCCCGCACCTGACATTGTTTTGACGGATCGACGTTGAAAAGCATGGAGGTTAAACTCGCCCGAATGAGTAAAAAGAGACGGAGATAGAACCAATGTTGCCAAATATCAAACCTGGAAATACTACGCGAATCGTTGGAATGCTATTTTTTCATTTTTCTAATTAAACGTGAACGTTCGTTAGTTTACAAACGGAAAATTTTAGTCATTACAAATAATTTTTTTTTGCATATGTCAAAAATATAAATTGCACAGGTCTCAAGTATGATCAGTGGTATGACTAGTGTGAAGCGATAGGACTACCTTAATGTGACGTCCGAGTTTGCATCGTTGGAATGCTACGAAAATTATTTTTTTTAACGATCTATAACAAATTCGCAAAATATAATTTTGCGTAATAATGAAAATGGGAAATTGAAAAGAATTTTCGTTGCATTCCAACGATGCAAACTATAACTTCAACTTCAAAGTTTAGTGTAAACGATTTTTTTTTTCCTTCGCGAAGTCACGAATTGTGAAAAACGTTTAAGAATTGGTAAAGAAGAATGATTTTTTCCCTTCATTACTCTGAGCACCATTGTCTATTTTATACTTTTTAAAGTTAGAACGATTACTTCGAAATATCAAAGGAAAAGTAGACATCTGGGCACAATGTTTCTTTCAAGGTTCAATTGCCCTCAATCGAGTGGAATATCCTAAAGGATTCCTACATTATCGAACAAAATCCGATACGATTTTTGCTGGATCCCATCGCGTTTCGTACGTTGAGTATTCTAAACGACATATGTGGATATACGAAATGGATGGATCTTGAAAAAAATATAAAGCTTATCTTTAAAAAGTAAAAATATTAACTTAGAAAAGTATTAGGATGTTGAGCAAGGTCTCGCTGTTTTTCAACAGATGGCGTTACCGGAACTCCGTGCGTGTAGTTCAAGATGGCAACGCATCTATAAAGAAGTACTATAAGAAAGCTTGAAATTCAGTGTATCTCAATTCGCCAAAGTGCAAACAACTTTTCTGTTCATAGTGTTAAGACGGAATGACACCTCATCGCGGTCGGTATGGTAGAACAGAATTATAGATACCCAAAAATCTCTGAAACGGCTCTTCAGATCCCGTCGAAACTTTGCCAAACGACGTCAAATAGATAGACGAACAGCTTCCAGCCCCTCAAATTTTTTGAATTTGAGAAAAAAAACGTAGATTGGCTTATCATGCGGAACTCGAGACCGAAAAGATGAAAAATCAGATGTTTGGCTAGTGTCACGACTTAGAGAAAAGCTAGACCGGGCAGCCACATAAAAAACGAACAATTTGAGCTCTCAATCACTGCACTTCGTTGCATATCTTAGGAGAAAAGTGGTAATCTAGATTTGTCGTGTAATTGTTGATAATTGCGAGCAAATGTCGCCCGAACTTCGACGTGCTCAGTTCACGAGAATTGCGCGCGCGGCGCTCGCCTCGTGGTCTGCAGCGACGCGCATCGAGGCCCGTGGCAGCGCCAATAACGTCCCTCCACACCGTGGTGTAGACGCGCACCGACACGCACGCACACATGCGTTGCGTAGCGTGTCGAGGCCCGTGGAAGGCGAGACGCAATGTCTCCGCGCGCGCGGCGACGAACGCGCGCGGTGACATCCGTCGGTGGGGCGCAGAAGCTCGATTGAGTTCTGCCCTACCGGTCGGAAGCCGGGGCCGCATCGAAGTTTCGCGTCGGGTGTCATTCCGTCTTAAACACGTAAAATTTTGTGTCGAAAGAGCATTTGCGAGAAATTTGACTGCACTACTTAATCTTTAAAAATTTCACCAATAATTTTCACGAAAAAACAGCGAAAACTTTTTCAACATCCCGATATAAATCTTACCTTAAAAAGTATAAATCGCTTGAAAAAGTATACCTTAAAAACATAGTTCGGAAGTTTGCATCATTGGCAACGAAAATATATTTTTTTCGTACCGCCGATTCAGTTTTTGGCACACTTCGACTGTAAAAATTACAGAAACGTTTACGAGGATCCTTATAAAAAGTCTACAACCAAAACCAAACTTTTCATTTACCGATAACCCTTTCATAAAGATATCGATGGGACAATGAAGAGAATTTTTTTTCGTCACCAAATCAGGGTTAATTTTTAAAAAATCATGAAAATTGGTACAAATCGATGAATATATACTTCATAAAATGAGTATAAATCGGATCCGTTCATCATTAGTTATTTCTTTGAAAAAAGACGCAACTATTGACGACAAAGCATCTGTTACGTAACGGAATAGAGGGGGGGCAGGCGTTACGGTTCTGTGACGTCAGGGGGGGGGGGGTTAAAATTGGGAAATTTTGCGTTACGTAATTTATGTACGCTCTCAAATAAGAGCTATTACAAACGGAATCCCGTCTACTTAGGGAAAAAACTAGAGAAAGTTGTAAGGGATGTGGGAATAGAAGAGATAATAACAATGATAAGGGAAGGAAGAGAAGTGGCCAGATTAGACGAAAGGATAGAACAAGGATTAGTAAGCTTAAAAAGGGAAGTTTTAAGGAAAGAAGAGTAAAAAAATAAGAAAATCAACGTATAATGAAAAATACAAATATATTGTGGAAAACGAAAAAAGGCGATGGAAATACTGGTCGGAAGGGGGGAGTATAGGGTAGGGATAAGGAAAAGTGGGCGAGATTAAAATGCGGAAACATAGGAAGGGCGAGAAAGATAGAAAAGCAGAGGGGTGGGTGCGAGAAATGGATAATTTGGCGATAAACGGAGAAATTATAATTGGATGGGCAGATACATAAAGGGATTTGCGAGTATATTAGGGAAATAGAGGAAGTGTGCAGAAAGATGTGCAAGGAGGAAGGGGGCGGAGAAAGAGATGGAGGGGTGAATTGAAATAAGAAAAAGAGCGAAACGTTTTTTTTTATTGGTTCGTTCCAGTCGTACAGGGTCTTCCGTTTTTACGAGCCCCATCCGTCTTACCTTCCCTTCTTACCTTACCCATTCTTACCCCTTTCCACATATCCCACCCCCCCCCCCACCCCCTCCCCCTCCCCATTCCACAACTCTCCCCTTACGTCCTGCCCCACCTTACGGCCGCAGCTGACCTCCCCCCTCTGTATCGTATTCACTATGACATACCTGCCATGGGTATAGGGAAACTGCGGAAAACCTATTACCGATACAGCCGGTCACAACAAGCTCGCATCCCAGTCACGGAACTAGTCGTCTTTCGCCGAAAAATGTCGAATAAAAACATTTCACGACGAAAGTACGCGACTGGGATTCGAACCCGCGACCTTCCGGTCCGCTGGCCAGCACGCTAACCACTAGACCAACGCACCGGTTGAGCGAAATGTTCGATAGTGACAATGAAAAGGGTATGCAGAGTGGAAAATAAGTTAATGCAGATGTAAGAGAAAAAATGCCATTTCGTGAAAAAAGCTTGTTAAAAAAGTTTGTGCAAATAAAACTCGATTTTATTGATAGCTGCTTCTTCTCTTCGACGCACGGAAATAAATGTGTACACAACGGATATTGATTACAGGCCGGGAACGTCGTGACTGGCGAAATGGTAGAAGAATTGATATTATCCGGTGCGGATGTGATCAAAGTTGGGATTGGACCGGGTTCGGTTTGCACGACGAGAATGAAAACTGGCGTGGGTTATCCGCAGCTGAGCGCGGTTATAGAGTGCGCTGACGCCGCTCACGGCTTGAAGGGTCACATCATTTCCGTAAGTCTTTCATCGATGGATGGCCAGCTGACCTAGACACGCTAAAACTTTGTCACGTTGCCAAGAGAGCGGGGGGGGGGGGTAGGAAAAAATCGTCTTCGAGACCAAGGAGACTAGAGAGGAGTCGCACTTCCTACTCAAACAGTTCGTTCAATCGGTCGCAGAGGTGGAGTGCTCAGTTCCGCCGCAGGCGTCGCTAGTGTTCCTAGGAAACCATAATATATAGTAATACAAAACTGTATAAGGTGAAACTGACCGTGTTATGGCGGCAAAATTGTTTGCGCCTGTCAAACACAAATACATCTGTCGTGTACACCAGCACAGCAGCTATATAAAACCTTCGCGAGCGAATTCTTTTTCAGCGAATTAAATTATTTATTTGCGACGGCAACGGCACAGAAGGAGCAGGGAGTATTTCAGAATATACTGTTAAATTACTCATGTTGTACTTATTATATAATTATTATATCTGATGTGCTTATTATATAATAAGCCCATGTGAATAAAACAACACGAGTTGTTTCATTAATATGTGTTTTATTAATATTATTTATATTTTATTTATTATATATAAGTACACAATATTATTATATATTATAATGGAAGGAATCCCCACTTGGGTGTATTATCGTCGGGTGTGCAAGAGAGAACGCACCATAAGTGTTCCAAGTGAGTACGAGAGAGAAACACGATCACCCCAGTTTTGTGATTGGTCGTTGAAGCGGAGCTCGGACCTTATACATTTTTGTATTACTATATGTTACCGTTTCCTAAGAACACTAGCGACGACTGCGACGGAACTGAGCACTACACTTCTGCGACCGTTTGGAAGAACTTCGTACATACAGGCTAGGATAGGGAGTTTGGACTCCTTTACTTTAGTCCCCTTGTTCGAGACGCTGAAATGAACGAGAAAAAAAGGAACGTAAAAATAAAATGGATTCTTTTTTACCAGGACGGAGGCTGCACTTGTCCCGGTGACTTGGCAAAGGCTTTCGGTGCCGGGGCGGATTTCGTAATGGCCGGTGGAATGTTCGCGGGTCACGACGAGTGCGGCGGCGAGGTTATAGAGAAAAACGGTAGAAAATTGAAATTGTTTTACGGCATGGCCTCGAGCACGGCTATGAAAAAACACGCCGGCGGTGTCGCGGAGTACAGGTACGCTGAA
This sequence comes from Ophion costatus, assembly GCA_951751655.1. NCBI lineage: Eukaryota > Metazoa > Arthropoda > Insecta > Hymenoptera > Ichneumonidae > Ophion > Ophion costatus. The sequence continues at coordinate 26,817,210 of OX632363.1, forward strand.
CAACACATCGCTTCGTTACTGTTATTTTGTGGTATTTTTTTTTATCATTGATTCAATCTTGGCCCTTGAAAATTAATATCTTCAATCCTTCCCACTCGAAAATTGACATTTTTTTTTCGTTGATAGTTGACAATTTATTTCACCGTTGATTCTTGAAAATCGCCATCTTTTTTATTCTTGGTCATTCAAATTTGATATTTTTACCCTTGATCCTTGGGAATTGAAGTTTTTACCCTTTATACTTGAATATCGACATTCTTTAACCTTGATATTTGAAAATTTGGATTTTTTAACATTGATCCGTGAAAAATATTTTGTCACTTGATCCTTAAAAATTGACATTTTTACCCTTGGTCCTTAAAAATGAATCTTTTCTACCCTTCGTCCTTAAAAATGGATCTTTTTACCCTTCTTCCTTAAAAATGGATCTTTTTTACCCTTCATCCTTAAAAATGGATCGTTTTTTACCCTGGATCCTTGAAAGTTATTTTTATCCTTTTATCCTTGATCCTGGAAAATTGACATTTTTTACCCTTGGTCCTCAAAAATGGATCTTTTTTACCCTTGATAATTAAAAATGGATCTTTTTTACCCTTGATCATTAAAAATGGATCTTTCTTACCCTTTATACTTGAATATCGACATTCTTTAATTTGGATGTTTGAAAATGTGGATTTTTTCACATTGCCGCGTGAAAAATGTTTTGTCCCTTGATCCTTAAAAATGTATATTTTTGCCTTTACATCCTTGAAAATTGATACTTTTTTACCCTTGATCCGGGAAAATTGAAATTTTGTACCCTTGGTCCTTATGAATGGATCTTTTCTCCCCTTGATCCTTGAAAATTGACATTTTTTAACGTTGATCCTTGAAAATTGTCATATTCGACCCTGGATCCTTGAAAATTCATATTTTTCGCGCTGAAACAGTTCAACCAGGGTTGCTACGCATTATTGACTGAGAAATTACCTGACTTTTCCAGGTTTTCCATACAGGTTTTACGAAAATTCCAGGTTTTGCAGACTAGACAGATTAGGGTCGAATGAAGAACACTTTCTTTTCATCAAACATATATTTTTTTAGTTAGAGAAATATTAGTCTTTGTAAACGTTACAAACTATACGGGAAAATTACATACGTAAAAATAGCAATGACTGATTTTTGTGAAAAAAAAAACAACATTTTTAACCGACTTGAAGAAACAAAGGAAATTCTCAACTCGATCCTTCTATTGAAGAATTATGTTGAACTGGATAACATAATTTTTTTAAGACCAAATATATGGAAATTTAATAAAATTGATATTTATTTTTTCAACTGAAATTCGAAACATAATTTAAACATTATAAAGTAAAAAAAAAAAGACATTGAAAGCAAATACAGAACCTGTTCTTCATTATAAACAAAAGTTTGTACGTCGGTGAAAATAAACAAAAAATAAATATAAATACTTATCTATAATGATAATGATGTGGTTGTGTATCGACAGATCGAATACAAATGTATTTTTGTAGCTTTACTTTTAATTTACTTTAATTTACAAATGTAGCTTAACAGTAAATTAGTTTTCAGTTTTTTGTATCCTCAATGTTTGGCACTGACGTAACGTTCTTTTGTGTATAATGAGGAATAATGTAAATATTAAAGATATACAAAAACATTTATTTTTATACTGTTCAGTTTTTTTGTCAAGTCGGTTTCATTTTTCGTATCACTTTCAAAAAGTAAATTTTGGAAAAATTCCAGAGAATGTTCAAAATTCCCCGACGTCTCCCTGATTATTCCAGGAGAAACGAAATTCCCAAAGTTGTCCGGGATTTTTCTATGTGTACCAGCCATGGCGTTACAATTAGGGTATGAATATCGGAATCTCGGATGGATTTTTCCGCAGATCGAGGAAAAACGAAAAACATCCCCATTTTTGAGGGTGCGTTTCACCCCTTGAAAGCGTTTTTCCGGCGATGAAAAAAATACGCGTCTCTTGGTTTTTGATACTCTTCCACATAGAAAAAGTTTCAACGAATTCGGAGGAGGTCACCAAAGTGACGTTCCTTGTCAGACCATTTTCCATTCCCGAACGAGCCTCAGAAAAGTAACTACTGTTTTTTTTCCGGCAGATCGTCCGAGGGCAAGACCGTCGAGGTAGCCTACAGAGGAGCCGTGGAGGCAACAGCGTTGGACATTCTGGGTGGTTTGCGCTCGGCGTGCACGTACGTAGGTGCATCAAGATTGCGGGAATTGCCGAGACGGGCGACCTTCATACGATGCACCCAACAATTGAACACCATGTACGGTCCATCCTCGGACCTGTAAAGACTTGCGCATTGCGGAACTTCCAATTCGCACGCGAGGATACCCCACTTGTTTCGTGGGGTAGATCAAACGTGACTAGAACAATTGCGACGATATGGCAATCGTAAAAGCGGAAGCGCGCGGGCTCGCCTATTTAATTTTACCGCACGTCCAGCCATGTGTTTGCTTACCGGACGATATTTTGTTACCGAGTGGCTGAGCAAAAACGGCCGTTAAAGTCAAAGGATCTCCGAAAGGGCTAATTTATTGCGATATTGTGTAGTGAAAAGATTACGTATTTTCATTACGTATACGGATAATTGCATCGTACGGGCTAACGGCGGAGGACGAATGCGCTTTTGGAATTTTCGATCGCAACGAACAGTTAAGGATCACGCGAGAAAAAACGAAGACCCAAGCTCCGTTGAGCTTCTTTTATTCTCTACGATTTCTCTTGCTCGCTGATCCTGAACGTCTTCTCGCGATTTTCCTACTCCCGCGAACACGCGCGTCATTTTTTAAACGGCATTGAGATTTTCCTGTAGGGTCTCAAAGACCTGCAAATTTGCCTCAGAAAATTGTTTTTCCGATTATCATCGCAGTCCGTTGTTATAGTGTAGCGCAGTTTTTGGGAAACTCGGGCCAACCCGAGAACCATCGAGTTCAAAGTGAAATATATGGAGGAAGAGAGTTTGACTTGATTCAAACTTAGCGGATTAGAGATTGGAAGATTTTTAGTTGTTATTTTACGTTCGCTTCGGTCGAGAAACTGCCAAGTGCGTCCAAGCCGCTGCTGGTGTAGAAAACATTATTGCCGGGGGAAGCTTCGCGCTCGAAAGTGAGAGAAACCGTTGCTCCTCGTGGTCAGTGGTTCAAAAAAGTCTTACAGGAAAATCGAAATCGAGCGTTCCTTCGGCCGTGTAAAAAGAAATGCTCACAATCGTACGTAAAGAATCGCGAGAATATTCGACATTGCGCTCTTTCGAAAATATCTGGAAATCTCTGGATTTGAATCTTCGAGACGATCCGGTCTTTCAAAGACTCAGGATAAAGCGTTTAAATGGAGGTAAGGTTCCCTCGGTAATGCCTACTCGTCGACTGGAATATCAGCCATTAAAAAAAAAAAGAAGAAAATCTCTGCGATAAGAATTCAGGAATTTTCTATAATTCCGAGCGAATGCACAAAGTACGTACGCGTGCGTACGCCTCGTCGCACTCAAAGTGGATATTACTACGACACTGAATCAGTATTCATACCTTAGCGCAGTTTTATTTCGTCTAGCGTATCACCGAGCGAGTCATGTGCACAATGAACTTTGGTAATAACACAGATTACAAAATTCACCATTTACAAATCTTCATCCACGCATGCTTGCAACCACATTGGAGACTTTATTAAAAAATTGACGACCAATGATAAGCGGTGAACATTCAATGGCCCCTTATTTACGGAACAAACTCAAATGCTTGCCGAAAAGCTTCAATTCGCTCAACCTTCAAAGAGAAACGGTTTAGAACATTTCGAAGGATAAATTCGGAATATGCATATTATCGTTAAAAAACTGGACTTTCCTACGATTCCTAAGATACGAATACAAATATATTCGTCCTATCAGATCGCTTGCTGCAAATTTTTCTTAAGCCCGACAAAGTCTTCACAAAAACTCTTCTTATCCAAATAAAACTTGGACTCTCTCAAGTTACTGCTATCCTCAAGATGGTCTTTCACCGCACAAAACATACCCACGACTTGTAGAAACACCGCATTCTTAATTACACACGAGTCTGCGACTGCGTAACTTCGAGATAAAATCTTGACTAGGCGCCCAACTAGGTTTATCATTAAATTTCTTTTCTGCCGTGTGGGATATATCGATTGACGAAAATATTCTGACTGTAGTCCGGAGAATTTCTAGTTGTGATTTATTGAATAATAAAAAAAGGAAGAAAATATAATACGTGTCCACGTTATCTGCCATACGAAATGTATACGTGCATTTATACATATACGACATGTGTAAGATAGGTAAGTGCTAGGGAAAATACAAACGAGGAAGAAAAACCGCGTACGAGTAATGCTGATCACGATTACCGATGGTTCAAAATATTCGCAGCCTGAAAAATGTGTACGGATTATTCATCGTATTCCATTTTCAGCTCAAGTATAAATTTAGCTTTTCCTGTCCACGTTGGAGAGACCAAAAGAATATAAGGTCATTATAGAGAAAGTAGGCCCCACCTTGGGTGACCTTGCAGTATGTTATGCAGATGATTCCTAGCAATATACACTGCGACCTCTACTAGGCACAGCGGCGGAACTGGCTCTGCATCACACTTGCGAAAAGAGAGCTTGCGCATCATCCACTCGAGCCAACTCTGCGCAGTTAACGTAGCTTATAGCTGTATACCCCTCAAAGCTCTCTCTTATTGTCTGTACTGTGTTCAACGAGAGAACGACACGCTTACGAACCTAAATTCATCCTGTACGGTCAGATCCCGCTTATTGCGCCGCCCTCTTTACCCCCCCCCCCCCCCCCCACGTTGCCAAAACGGGCTCTAGCAAGCCCCACTACACCCATAAGCTGCGCGACACTGTGTCGTTCTCTCGTTGAACGTAGCATGCTTCGAACCTCACGCCAGGATCTGGCCTTATATAGGCAAGGGTTACACAGTCAATAAATATCGCGATACCAGTCTCAATATTTATCAACTCACGACTTATATTACACTGTCAACACATATTGACTTCAATATCCTCGATACAAGACGGTCCGTCGTTCCAAACAGACGTGCGCGCACATCGTAATGGCCCAGGTAGCAAAACGTCATCCACATGGCATCCGAAAGATATGCGAAACGGATACGGATGACTTTTTGGTTGTCCAAAGACACCGTTTTGTATTACAAAACGTATCACTTATTTCCGCTTGGCAGACAACTTATTCGTGTCCGGTAGTTAACTATACGGCAACGTTTAATGGTTAACAATGTGTCAACAAAGGGTTAACTCTTATTGGTTGTCGGTAAGTTAGCATAAGTCACCAAATCGATATATCCAGAAGATATCCTCTTCCAGGCACGAAAATGCCAAGATACCACTGTCATCTGAAAGTCGTCCGATAGGCATCTGAATAAGGCTGACAAAACGATATCTAAACGGCATCGAAGAGCACTATCGAAAAGATATCTATTTATTGGCGATATATATATATATATATATATCTAATATCCTATCCATTTCTTTATAAAATTAACCTATCAATAGTCTAGAATATTTAATATAGCTCAATATTGATAAGACTAGACTGTTGATAAGTTCATTTTTATAACAAAGAAATTGATAAGATATTGTTACGTCGGTTTCGACGTGGGCTAGGCATTATGAATAAAACATCAATTAATCCATTATAAGTGCAATATAATTTAATATTATAAAAACGATACAGTCGTTATTGGAGTTCTCTCCCGTTACGGTCACGTCTTCTGGTGGTTGCCATGCTCCAAATGATCCCTTGGATAACCTCAAAAGCAGACGTACGCTTTTAGAATGAAAAGACAGTACATTAAATGCATATATATGTACTCAGAGAGGCGAAAAGATTAGTAGGATAAAAGGCACTCACGTATTTCACACCTTTCAACACCTCTATTTTTCCAACTACTTGTTAGACACAATTTTTTGCCGGCGAAATGAAGTATAACACGCTACATTCGCACTATGATAAAAGTGATCCGTTGGATGTCATCTTTAGGACATATGGATGACTTTTTACTATTTACCACCAATACCGAATGTCTTAAAAGACAGCATATTACCGTTATCTGAAAGATGTCATGAAAAAGACGTCTTATGTAATTCGTCTTTATGATTTCCTTTGGGCAACGTTAAATTAGATATAATAGATAACAGTAAATAGATAACTTTTTGATAACTTAAAAAAGTCATCGATTGGATGATATTTTGAGATACCTTTAAGACACCAGTTTTCATCGCCGAAAGATATCAAATATATAACTTTACGGCTGCATTATACGGGATGTCATTTGACAGAGGTCGATCTTACGGTCATATCTTAAAGGTAACCTGACAACAGCGACTTATCGACGTCAATTGGACATTTATGCTGCCTGGGGACTACAAAACCAAAGCGAGCGCCGATACTATCAATAAATGTTGACGAGTATTGATGGATGACAGAAAATCCAGACTTTTTATCAATATAGTTGCTGACGCGTTCATACATAAAAAATAATTTACCGAATCACGAATATGGAAATATTTATTGACAGTGTAACCTTTGCCATACAGATCTTGAAACGACGGCGGTGGGAGTAGGTCCGCTTAGTGTCAAACGTTCGTAAATTTTGATTTACGCCGCAAGGTTTGCTCATGTCGGAGTGTCTCGTGCGACAAAGAGGTTAAGGGGCCAGGAGCAGGACACCAAGCGTGCCTACCTCCACCATTGAAATTCGCCTTTGTTTCAAGTCCTGTAAGACTGCGGGCCTGGTGCTTCTCCCACCATGCGCCACACTGATTGATACTCCGACACATAGCGGGGAGGCTGTTGCATCTGTGGAGGTCCCGATAATAGGGGTTGCAGTATACTAAGGCGCGGAAACTCCTTCATTGCTTTCTTATTGTTGGAAGTATTATCGACGACACGTTTCGCATATCAACGTAGGCAATTTATAATACTTTGAACACTTTAGCTTCGTTGGGTATGTGTTTATTTCTGTTTGTGAATTTCTTTACCATTGTTTGGATATGGGTGTGGGGAATGCGTGCAGTAGCAACAGTGTACGATCTACTCAATATACTATGACGTTTATTAATTTGTTCGACGTTGTAAGAGGCTAAAACATCGTAAGGGTCCTGTTCCCGCACCGCACGTATATAAACTTGTTTCGGATGACCTCTCCAACATATTTCAAGGTCAAGGTCATCCGAAGTGAGACCGACTTCCCATCTAGATACCAAGAATACTACGCGGTAAATACGACGCAGAAGAATGAATAAATGTGACATTGCCTTTCAGCTTTGCCAAAAAGCCTTCCCCATCGGAAGTTGTCTCGTGTTCGTCTCTCTCGCAAAGTGCCGCACATATTTCACAATACATCATACAAGAACTTGTGGCAATTGAAATATTGTATTTATATACACTGGAAAGACGAATATTCGAGGAAAAAGAATGATAAAAAAATGGAGTAAAAAATTCGCCTATTCGCCACTTCCACAGTCAAGGACTCCGATACGACGCCCCTGTTCCTGAAACGATACACACGTATTAAGTTTGTGAATTCGCGGTGAAATAACACAGTATATGTATATCTGAAAGTGAACAGTGAAGACAGATATGAATAAAGTCACAAAAATAATATCTCGTGTAGAAAGTTAAACAGTTCAGAGATGGTGCGTCAAGATTTTTTGTTTACTAGAAGAGCGCTACTTTAATAACCATTATCAATTTGCATCACATTTATAAACGTACGTGTCTAGATTTTTACTTAGCATTGGGGCATTGCGAGATGTTTTTGTAACACATAAATATGAACATGACCAGCGGATAAACGAAAGAAAGATCGTAAAACGTTCACTAATGTTGTTGATTCCGTTGTCTGCAAATAAAAGTACGGGCAAAGGTATCACACTAAAGATCTATATAAACGTCAAAATGAAAGCACAATAGCGAAAACACACAAGTATAGGTATATTTCTTTTTTTCATATTCAATACCTTGTCTCCACCTTCGTTATAAATTACCCATTTTCGTACCGTCTTACTGTCAAGACATACGCCACGAGTTCCGTTGCACTGTTATGTTTTGATTTCTCGTCTCGTGACACAAAAGAAAACGAATCAGAGCGGCGACGTAAAAAAAAAAGACCGCGTCATTTCGTCAAGCGTGGGTTTTTTATATTTTTATTTCATAATACGTTCTCTTTGTCAGGACACGCGGTCTTCAAAAATCGTTATTCCTTTTTTTTCTTTCTTCTACGTTACATTTATTGCTATCGATATACATTTAGCAAGTGGAGGTTTTCTCTGTTCCGAGAAAAATGAGAATCGCTCGACTTGGACTTTACAGCTTCGAAGATAATGTTTCATTCTCTCATTTCGCCGTCACGCGTAGTCGCGCGAACAAATCTCGCTCATCCGAAAATCCACGATTCACATATTACGATTCCGAGCTCCCCTAACAACGCATTCATTGTTTGGGGGGAGGGGGGTGGTGGTTTGCTTTTGTTTTCTCCACATACCAACGAGAACAGTTGCATGAATAAATGAACGAAAAAATGCCGAAAAAATCCCGTGCACTGTTTTATCCTCGATTGTCGAAGGAACAGCCGTTTAATATCTCGCTGCTTCTCTGGATCTAAAAAAAAACGAAAACGTACGTACCTAACGTCGACGAGACAATTTTCTTACAAAATGCTAATTTACGAGGACAATCGATAAACAGGTCGCAGTTTCGTAGTCCGAGGTTACCGCAGATATGAATTATATGTTACATCTAGATATATACATGTGTATCGTATGCCAAAAATATCCTAGTTACGTACGTAAATGTAAAGCCGCTACATTGTCACGGCATTGAACTCTCCGTATTGTGCAAGAGTAAAAATTTCGCTATACTAAACAAAGCAAAAAAAAAACAAACGACGAAATTTCCTACGACGACGTAACGACGCCTTCCTATTGGATGTTACTTATTTTTGTTTTGTTCTTTCTGCAACGGTTCACCATTCGTACGAAAATATTTGAGCATTCCGTTTCATGGTGGTTCGAGCTTTGTCGTTTCATGCGAGAAATAAAAATGTTTCGTTTTCGTTCTTCATCGAATCTCGGATAGTCATTCTAACAGTGCACTCTTCGAGTCTTCCTTTTCACCAGAGGCTATTGAGAGAGTTTTCTCTCTAACTCTCTGCCGTTCTTAGCACACGTACCTATAGACTCGCGATCGGTGAAGGTTGTACCGGAGCATTTTTCAAACCAAGGATATAACGGGAGAGTAGAAAAAATGCATTTTTCTTATTTTTTTTTTTTACTTTTTCTTCGGAGGGGCATCGGCGAAGCCAGCGATCCTTGAGTGTTCCTTTTCAACTGGCTGCGGCCACCTGCTAATCTTAGTCCTTAAGGCTACGTAATTTTCTGTTTTCTCTTTCGTTCGTTTTGGTTGTTGTTGTTGTTGTTGTTTTTTTTTGTATGGAAGAAGAATCATGCACGACAAAAATAAATGACACGTGTGAGCATAATAATGTTGGTTATTACATATTACACTATTCCAACTCAATTAAATTTCAGATTTTTTTCCTTACAATTAGAAATTAGAACAATGAATATACTACAATATATGTGTATACATGAATGTGTGTACGTGTGCACACACGGCCACACGCATACATACATATATACATACATATATATATATATATATAAATATATATAGAAAATAAAGGAAACGTCGGACGATATTCGCACGTGGAATTTAGCTCGGTGGTTGAATTCTTTCTTTTGTCGAGAAAAAAATGCTTGCTGTAGGGAATTATCAGCCAATTGTCGCGATTTTGTTTGTTTTTTTTCTTTCTAAGAGTAAAGATTGTATGGAGGTAACAGCAGGCATTTACCGCGTCCCAATGGAAAGCTATCTGAAAACTGTTGGAAATAAAGAAAGGATTACTGTACATAATCGTAGTACGTGAGTACCCCGGTCGAAGTACTCCGTATCATTTGCACATACACACGCATATATATATTATTAATAGAATTCAAAGGTGTAAAGTATGTGTATGCATTTTCGTATACAAAATATTATATTCAATTTTTATATAAAAAAAAAAACATTGTGCGGGTACCGAACGTCTTTTTTAAACAATATTAGCATTTCGTAACATTTCTTTGCAGTCAAACCACATTTCACACAATCCCTGTAAATTATCGATTAATTCATTTCAGCGAGTATAAATATACGAGACAAGAGAAAAGCATGAGACATGTCACCTGGTCTTACACCATTGATGTGTGCAATATATATATGTATATATATATATACATACATACATACATACATACATATATATATATATATTTGTTTGTTTCTTCATACTTAAATAATCGCACCTCTCGTTATCGCGGCTCGAAATTGTCAAGCGTGCGATCGCGCCGGGAATAATTCGATAGCACGTGACACCGCGAAACAATTCGGATACACAATTTTCATTCGAATAACTTGTAGAGAGGAAGATGCACGCATACAATGAGGGGAAGATTATTGCGGGGAAGAAAAATGGTGGTGGCATATACTCGCGATCCGTGATGGTGAAGGCATTGGGGATGTTGACGACAGGATGTGGAAACGACACGAGGGATATGCATCTTCCGGTAAACAGCTTGCGACTGCTACGAGTAGAAACGGTAATACTCACATATTGTTTTTTTTTTTATGTTTCGCTCATCGATTCCGACGATCGATCCGTTCAGTTGTCGGAACTGGGCTGAGAGTATGCGTAGTTTTGGTAACCACTTGGGAAGCCTGGATTTTGTTGACCGGACGGTGGTTGTGGAGCCGTTCCTGTGCTCGCGTAATAACCGGCTGGAGCTGCACCCGCTGGATTCATGCCGGGATAATTGCCGTAGACCTGCGGGAACGCGTTCGGCGCGGCTCCCTGCGGGCCCGCGGCTTGACCTTGCATCGGCTGCTGCATTTGCGGTTGTGCCATTTGATTAGCCTGCATGCCCAACTGCCAACAGTTGACAATGAATCGACACTGTTTCGAGGTTCTTATCGACGACGGGAATAGATCGTGCTTGCCAAGGGCCTTGAATGTTCACTTTTTTAAAGAAATGAAGCCACTTGGATGCTGCTTCGTCATCATTTTTAACGGAATATTAACCCTGGAACGCGTGTACGGGGTAGAAACCCACCCCAGTGGACTTTCGACGTGCACTCCTAAGCTATAAATCGACATTATCGACTGGGGACCGTGATCATCATCAAGTTTCACTATCCGGCAGTTTCGTTGATCGCTGCTTGTTGAGCAAAATGATCTTTAAGGAGGTACGATCACTTCCATCACTTCTATCGAATTTCAGTTTTCCAACGGGTTTGGTTGGATACGTGAGCAGAAAAACCACCATCACCGCACTTCCGGTTGACCGTCTCCATAAGAAGACGTGCTTCGGTAACTCAAAGTGCTCGACTTTGCAGTTTTATTGCGAAAAAAAACTGAACGGTCCAAATCGCTCAAATTTTGGCAATAAGCGGACAAAGTATTCGTCAAAGGCATATAAAAATTTCAAATACGAAAGTTGGATTCGTAGTAATGATCGTACCTCCTTAGACGGATTTTTCACTAAATAAATTCCACTGAAATCGAATTTGCCTCATGCCATAGTCTTCCTCATTGAAAAACGCAAAGATTCATGTACTGATGTTTCTCTTTACTGCTCAATGGAGCAATGTGCCTGCCGAAACGCGTGCGATGGATAGCCCCAGTAATTCTTTAGAAGGTAGAAAAAAATTATACACGAGTTGCAGGGTTAAAAATGGAATGACGATAATGAAAAGTTCGTACCTTGCCGGCCTTCATTTGGGCCTCGATCGCCTCAGCTTCTTTGACCTTGCCGATGCTTCTGTAATACTCCGCCCACTGGGCGCTGTAATCCGCCTGGCCTCCATTTTGTGCGGCGTTCGGTTGCGGTTGCTGTTGAGGCGCCGCTTGCTGAGGTTGTTGCTGCGGTTGCTGCTGTTGCTGCTGCTGTTGCTGCTGCTGCTGCGGTGCTTGCGCTGCTGGTCCTCCCGCGCCGGGAGGGGCTGATAAGAATGATAGACGCACTTCGAATATTTTTATCTCAATTTTCAGATTATTCTTATTCTCTATTTAATTTTGAATGAATTGTTCGTATTTCGATCACGGCTGGGACTCACCGGGTTGTTGATTGTGATCGGGCTTCGGTTGCTTCGCCTGTTGTTCGATCATATCGGCCTCCCGATGCATGCCGAGCGAACGATAATATTCTGCCCATTGGGCGCTGTAGTCCGGCTGGCCAGTCTGTGGATTTACTTGTACGGCTGCTTGACTAGCGTTACCTGTAGATCATTGCACGGAATCAAACAAATTCTAATTCTTCGCTTTCGAGGAACATCGGGATATAAATTGTCAACGTTTTCATTGCCATGGTACTGACTTGAATCTGCCGATTGTTGTTGGTTGGGCCAAGCCTGATAGCCCGAGCCTGCGTTCCAACTGGGATTGTAACCGATAGGACCTTGGCCACCGGCAAACGGAGCTCCCCCCTGGCCCTGGAATTCGTGCATGGGATCGCACTATAAAAAAAGATAATACATTCCGTTGGGATGAACCGTCCAATGACTGTATCATCCTCCTTCTTCGTAACTGTGATGCTTTGAATGAAGTTTTTAGCTTTGTTCTTTCAAATTCTGGGCAACAAATATTAGCTAGAATTAAAACATAATAACTCAAGCGATACTTTTAAAAAACTGCTGTTATTGTGCTTCTTTCGTAGCTTCTTCGAGAGACGGTTCACCCTGACAATCTTGTCACTATTCCCCCGCGGGTAACCACGCGCTCATTTGCCTCCTCTGTGTCTTCACTCAAGTGGCGGCCCTTGTCCGAATAAAATTTGAAGACCGCTCACGCGACAACTCACCAGACCCAATTTTTCGCTGAATATTCTTTTCGCATGCTCGACCTGCTCCGGATTGCCGCGAATAATGAAGATCTTCTCGTTCTCGTTGCTCTGATTTCTCCGATCAAGTTCGCAGTGTGCTCCGGTCTGTTGATTGATTTGCTTGATCGTCTCGCCACCTATCGCGATGCAAACAAATCGCAGACGAAAATTTGTCACTTTTTGTTCCGGTTTATCGTTCAGTGTCGAAGAAAAAGCCTTAACGAGTTTTCGTTCGGGAATTAACCTTTGCCGATGATTATTCCACACTTGGTGGACGGCACGGTGAAGGTCGTTTCAATTTTATCCTGCATAGGACCACCGCCGCTCTGACGTCTATCCCATCCGCCGTACTCGCCCGGTTGACGTCCACCGCCTCCACCGAATCCGTTTCCCCGCGGACCGCCGCCACCTCGACCGCCGCCTCCCATCGGATTCCTTCCGTCGTCTCTTCTCTAAGGAAAGAAATCGTAGACTATAAGCGATGAAGGAAAAGCCACGAATTTTGAATGTACTTGCAACACCATCGTTTCGAGTTTCAACCGCGGATATATTTTTTTTGTGATCGACGGAAATACTCGGAGGATCGTGCAAATAAAAATTGTATCGGTTGGATCGCTAACGGAATATCAATGTTGATCATTACACTGTCGATGAGTTCCTGAATCCGTTGCCGAGCCTGTTCGACGGCTTGATGCTTGCCGGAAAGGAGACATTTACGATCACCCGGCCCGTCCTCGCGACCTTGTTGGAATTGAACTCTGGCGCCGGTCTCGGCTTGGATTTTCTTTATCATGTCGCCACCCTTTCCGATAACGACGCCTACGGCGGCTCTCGGTACGAGTACCTGCACGAATCGTTGTTAGGTTAGGATGTAATTGGTGGAACGTCAAATTGCTCAAACGAGTGTGGCTCGAGGAATTCCCTGTTTTTTTCTTCTTTACCTCAACTCCATCGCTTCCTGGTCCACCGTGGTTGTAACCATTGTTGTCGTTTGAGAAACTTCCTCTTTCGCCTCCTCTCGAGCCTCTGTGGAACATCTGCATCTCTTTCTCGGCAATCAGCTCGTAAACCAATTGCTTCGCGTGCTCGACTTTCTGAGGATCGCCGGTGATACTGGAAAACGCGAAGGAAACGGTTTGGAGTGATCAACGCTGTGAGGCCATTGGGATTTATGCGAAGACGTGCACACGGGCGCGGTTGCTTTCGCAATGTTGGCGAATATTTGAAAAACGTCTATTTGGCGAAACCGTTTTTTGCGAAGTTGCTTTTTAAGAACAGCGAGAAATTCCAGTGGAAAACACGTTACGAATGTTCTAAACCGTTGAAGAATGACATTTTGCGAAAAATGTTCGGTCGTGCATATTTCGTCGCGTTCGAAGTTCGTTTTTTTTTAATTCGAGACTTATTTATGCCGAGATAGCTTAAGGAGGTACGATTACTTCCACGGAGTCAAAAGAGTCTAAATTTATTTTACCCACAGCTGCTCTGATTGATGTTTATTTATGTTGATTATTCGTATTATCGATTATAGTGTGGCAAATGTTGTGGTAAATGATGAATTTAATGCACGTGAACAAATAGTAACTGAAAAATTATATTGTCAACGACTCGGCAGTAATCTTCGTAATAATATTAACATAATCAAATCCAAGCCTATCAAAATAGGATTGAATTACCTCTGCGGAATCAACACGATGGGCAGAATATAATTATACATATTATTGATACCTGATGAATGTTAAAACTCCATAAATTGTTGTTTGCATATTTTGTGGCGGCTTCTATTCAAATTAATTTCAAAACAAAGCTGGGTTATGCTCGCCAAACGCATCAGCTGTTACTCGCCATGTTGCTAAGTCTGTGGGTGCCATTTCGTCGTTCTGACAATTTTCGACCGGAAATTGAAAGTTTCTTGTAATGTAGTGCTTTAAGTACACGGTGAAGATTGATTTTATTATTTTTTCACAATATCTAATATATCTAATCAATCGAATTTCAGTTTTCCAACGGGTTTAGTTGGATACGTGAGCAGATAAACCACGATCACCGCACTTCCGGTTGACCGTCTCCATAAGACGACGTGCTTCGATAACTCAAAGTGCTCGACTTTGAAGTTTTAATGCGAAAAAACTAAACGGTCAAAATAGCTCAAATTTTGGCAATAAGCGCAAAAAGTATTCATCAAAATCATATAAAAATTTATCCAAAATTTGGATTCGTAGTAATGATCGTACCTCCTTAAGCTGATTGAGTTGAAACTTTGTAGAAATATTGATAATATTGCTATCTTCTACTTGACAAAAATTGTTTTTGAAAAATGAGAAAAAGATACAACTATTATCATCCAAATTTTACAGAAATGTTGATTCTTTTTTCGTGACTGCGTGCTGCTCTTAAATTTGCATTTTCTTCATTTTAATTATCGTCAAATAGAAACTATACATGTTCTAACTAAAGAAATGTTTGAATTTCTTTGCAAGTCAAAGTCTACGGGAAGCTAGACTGCAGTCAAGTCCCTTACTGTAACACTCTGCAACAGCTCCGCCATTTTGATGACAAATACATTTTCAAGAATTGTTTTGTATCCTTAAATATACTATAAAAGTATACCTATAGTTTGATGCTTGTGGTATAATAATTTCTTAGTTTGAAAAATCCCGCAAAAATGCTCAATTCTATGGCGTCTAAATGTATATCCAGTCTCAATAAAGATGGCGGTTGGTTGAAAAACCGTACCGGAGTGGCTTTTCTTGCTCCTGCGACGGTCCATCCTGTATGACGACCATCTTGGCACCCGATTTTTCCTGCAGTTGTTTTATCGTTTCGCCACCTTTGCCGATAATGAGACCGACCTTAGGTCCGGGTATCATCATCTCGACGAAGTTGGGATGCCCGCCTCCACCGCCACCGCCGCCTCCGCTTCCGCCGCCGCCGCCACCGCCGCCCATCATCGATCCGGAGCCGCTTCCGCCGCCGCTGCTGGCACCGCCGCTCATACTCATATCGCCGATCCCCTCCGTTCTGCTCCTCTGATTCACGATCGAGAGGACTTGCTCTTTAGCTCGACTGTAACATACGTTCGCGTAGAACGTGCGATAAAATGCATTTTTTTTCCTACTTTTCTTTCATACAACGCTTCTCGTTGCTCGAGATGCATTTTATTTTTGGTTTAATTTAAATGAAAAATAACAAAGGACTAAGGCATATAAAGAGTTCAAGGTATTACAATATTTGTTTGCAAAACACAATCACATGGTATTTTTGGCGAGCCGATAAATACACGAACAAGGATATTCGCAAAGTCGTATGTAGGTAAATGTACGGTTATTACTTTTTCATAATTGTTATCTCTGTTTGGGTTTGTTTCCTCATTGCAATGAAAATTAGCGGACACAGTGTCGAGTTAACGGCGTGTATGGTAACCTCGTAGACGTTCTTATGCGATAGTGAAAAAAGTACAAGTGACATATATATATATGTGTGTTTGGATAAGACGAACGAAAACGGAAACACGTATAGCAATAATGATCATCGAATCTGTATATCCTCGTTGCGAACAACACGTTCCCATGCATAATCCCTATCCCCTTCATCCTTCCATCATCAGCCTCGCGTCTTTTCAAAATTCAACCTTTCACTTTATCGCCAAACATAACTCCTGGTGAAAGTAAAAAACTAATTAGTACGTACGAAAAATTTGAACGTATTTGAAAAAGAGGAAAAAATACAAGACCTCCATCTAGCGACAAATTCGTGACACTTTTAGGACGAATAATTTCGAAGACGTAAATATCAATACATATACGATATACGTGTGTATAATATATATATATATACACACATACATATATACACGTATCACATAAAGAGTTTTTATAAACTACATCTGAGTGTATGTAATGCGCACAACATGTTCAGTCACTATACTAAAAACAACAAAAAAAGAGACAGAATTCTGGAAGAAATACGAATATTTTTTGTCTCTCTGTATCGTCCTCTCACTTTCGGTCCTTAACGGAATTTTACAAAATTGATGATATGCCATTGCCGATACGAGAATTTTTTCTCTCTTTCCTGAATTGCGTGTATTTTGTGTCCTTGGTGAAATGAACTGGCTCGATGGCAATGGAAATACGTTACAAATTCAATGAGGATATAGCAGATTTGCTCGTTCGGTGATCGATGTTGTTTTGTTTTTCTCTCGAGTTGAAAAAAAAGCAACCGTACAAATTGTCTCCATAGATTAGTCTTCCGTAACGAAAAAAAAAATCAATCAATAAACGACACACCCGCAGCCGACAAAACAGTGTGCTGTCACCTAAACAAGAAAAAATCCGGGTACCATAAACGACCAAAAAAAAAGCATATAAATACACGTGTATAAATATCCCGTACGAGTATTTCGTAACCAAACCAATTATTGTGATTTATCCGTCGTCCGTTCTGGGGCATTATCCGTCATTATGGGATTGGAATTGCATACAAAAATATGGTTTCTTTTTTTTGTTGTAAATTCATATCGAAAAAAATAAGAATAAGAAGAAGAAGGGAAAACGAGTTACTTGACAGCTTCTCGCGAGCCGGTTAGAGTGCAAACACGCTCAGGCAGACCGCCACTTTCTGGCGCCATTTGTATTTTACATCCTGTTTCACTTTGCAATCTTGTTATTTGTTCTCCGCCTCTGCCGATTACTGTAAAAATATCAATCGGTTATTAGAACATTTTTTCGTCCATTTTTTGTCTTAAGAATAAGAAAAAAAAGTCGATTTCAAAAAAACACATTTTTCAAACAGATGCGCATTGGAACACGTTGAAGCTAAGAAAAAAGTAATCATGGAGTACACAATGATTCTCACATTCAAAGGAAATTTATCATTTTCTTCATTTTTTTTAACGACAATATTTCTGATCATCGAGACTCACGTTCCTCCTGCTCGTATTTATTCCCGTTATCAATATTTGTTTTTTTTTTTCTTTATCTTTCGTTAGCTGCGTATACTCACTTAGTCCGACCATTTTATCCGGAACTCTGATATCCTCGTTACAAATACCCCCGAGACCGCCCATCATGCCCGGCGGAGACGATACCTGTTGGGCCGCTCTCATCGCTTGGTTGCCGACATCGCCGATCGGAGGACCCGAGCCTGGACCACCGCCGCCACCACCGCCCCCTCCTCCTCTCATCCCAATCATCGGATCGGCCACCAACGCCGTCATTTTCTTAGCTTCTGGTTCTACGAAAAAAATCATCGACACAGGGATATCCAAGGGGCAGTTCCAGCTGCCTCTCGCATCGATAGCGAGCTCTCTCTCTCTCTCTACTTTCGTATATTTTCTCCCTCTCTCCCATTCTCGTTCATAGCACACCACAGAACAGCAACGATACGGGGTTGGAAACGTAAATGTAAACAGGGCCGGTCGTTTTCGTGTGCGTGAGGGACAATATTTCAAAATGGGAAACACAGAGCGAAGGAAACTTTCTTTTTCTCGCCGAGATTACCGTCCGGATTGGGAACAAACTAAAAGCGAGAGATTCAAAGCGTAGAGAAAAAAAAAAGGAATCAAACAACGAAAAGAGAAGCAACGAGGAGTATTCTCCATTGCCGAAGGATATGGAGTGCTCTCTTCTTCGTACTCTCCGTCCATCGATGATGCGCGATGATGCCCAAAAGTAAAAACAATTCGTCTGCACGTACGCGTTGAGAAAATTTGTCAAAATCATGAAGAGAACACAAATGGGAACGTGTGATCGTCGAGGTTCGAACGATCTGTCGGGACTTGAAAATTCTAGGCTCGTCAGAAAAAGATGAGGAGTATACAGACGGAGGAAAAATTCTGGCTCGATCTGATCTTACCTGCCCCGTCTTCGAGGGGACGCTTGAGCTTGTTTTCGGTGCTTCCTTGTGCGCCGGCAGGATTTATCTTCGCCGCTATCTGCAAAAAATCAACAATGTTCGCGTAACGTTAATCAATCATCCAGTTGCAATTGTACACGTTTTCAATAATGACACAAATTTAAAAGCAAGACGATAGACGTCCCACCGCAGACTAAGGAACATTGTTCTCAAAGCTGGGTGCTTCGCTCGAGGCCAAACTCGATCCGCTTTTTCTTAGAGCACGACATTCTTTAACGTTTGGAAAATTCGAGAACTATCTCTCCTGATGAGGCTGAAGTTTGCACCGTTGGAACGCAACGAAAATTAATGTTTCTGAATTCCTTCAATTTCTGTTGACAGATTTTGCCTACCAAGAGACTGCGACCATTTTTAAAGATATTTATTTTGAGAGCTACGCTAGAAATTTAAAAAACGATCTATGACCAAAAGTATGGAAAATAAAATGTAAAAAAGAACATTCGTTGCGTTCCAACTATGCAAACTTCAACTCCATCTCCCGCGCTCAACAGCTCAAGCACTGACACAAGGACGACCATTCTCAATCATTGGTAAATTGCAGTCGTGATTGATAAAAATAAGTCACAATCAATTATTATACCTAATGATAAACTGGCGTAAAAAATTTCGTGCAAACTCAGTGGATTTCGACATTTTCACATTTTCTTTGAAAATGTTGCGGCTACGCAAGTTCTTCTGCTAGTCACATTTTTCTAAGTTTTGTCATAAATATTCGCGGTAAATATTCGGTGGCCCCATGTTTTTATTGCCCTCGCGGAATCTTTAGATTTCTCCACACGTGAGTAGTTTATATCAGGCACGTAGAGTTATTCAGTCAGCACGTCATCTGCATAAAGCGCTATATAATTGAAACGACTTATAGAGTCGTTTTTTCGTCAAAAAAGGAAAAACGTTAAGCAATATTGAGGGATTTTTTTCAACTCAGAAGAAATTATTCTACAAGTTTCAAACTATAGGTATACTTCAATAGTATATTCAAGTGTACCAAAGCATTTTGCTTTTTATTAATTTATCATCAAAATGGCGCGGCTGTGGCAGAGTTTTACAGCAGGTTGCCATGGGAGTTGTGAATAGGCGTGCAGTTTAGCTTCCCATAGATTATGATTTGCAAAAAAATTGAAACCGTTTTCCAGTTAGAAAATGTATGGTTTCTATTTGATGGCAATTAAAATGAAGAAAATGGGAATTCAAAAGAATGGCACGCGTTTACGAAGAAAAAAAATGAACTTTACGTGCAACATTTCTGCAATATTTGGATCAAAATATTAGTTGCTTTTCTCTAATTTTTCAAAAACAATTGTCGTCAAGTAGATAGTAGCAATATTATCAATATTTCTACCGAGTTTCAAGTCAATCGGCCCAATACTTTTTGAGTGATCGTGCGCGCCAATTTCGATAATGCAGTTTTGAGAAAAATGCACTCGAAGCTTGCGCTCGCTCCGAATGCGTGCACTGAGGCACAGCATTGACGGGCTATAACGTTTGAAGTTTTTTGAATCCCGCTTCGAAACTTTGGGAACATATTCTACATACATAGCTCTATCATTTGAAGAACAAAGAAAGGAAATCGATTTTTTAATCTATGTAACTCTATATTCCGCCTCAAAGTTCGGTAACTTGGCGTGAAATTTTACCGGTACACTGGAATGTATTTGTGACTTGATTGTAGACGAAAATCAGCTAATACTTGAGTATCCCGGTTCGTGTAAGAAACATCTTAATATCTACCGGCAAGGTATTGGAAATACAGACAAAACTGCATATTACAACGCTTGAGGATATTGAAGTTTGAATCGTTGAATTGCAACGAATGGTATTGGAGTTTGCATCGTTGGAATGAAACGAAAGTTCCGTTTTATATCTTTTTCCGTATTATTATTATCACACACGATTTTTTTCTATAGATTTATAATGTGATTTATAACGTGGATCGCAAAAGAAATATCTGAAAAAATTGTTGGACTTTCGTAAGCAAAATATGCCAAAAGAAATTAAATTCGTTGCAGTCCAACGATAAAAACTTCAGCATCGTACGCAACGAAAGATGTTTAAAAAGCGTTCATTTCCTCATTTTCTTCATCACCCAAAATCTTATTTCGCAAATTTGGGCTTTAGATTTCCCACAAGAACCCTAAATAGCATTCGAGGCTTTTTTGTAGCCCCAATTGGCCAAAAAGATCAAGGTATTGGACTTTTGTTGCATTCCAATGAGGCAAACTTCAACATCAGCAAGCATTCTTGAACTCCAAACTTTCAAACTCCATAAGATGTCGGTGATGGATTTCATCCGCAGTTCCTACACGCGATTCTTACATCAAATTCCTTCTAGCGATAAAAAACCTTTCGCAGTGTTCGCACATGGTTGATACAAGTCCAGAGTGCTTTGACATGCTCCCATGTATATGTTGTGGGAGTATATACGCGTGAATTCCTACTGCGTCCGCGCGCGCGCGCGCGTATTGCGGCGTAATCTTACGCACGCATACACACACAAGTGTATTGGTCGAGGCTCAATAAAAAAAAAAACGCAAATAGTTGTTTAAATCGCGGTGTTTGCTTTTTCGTGGAACGCTGGAGAGGAGGGGGGTCGTGGAGGAGACGAAGCAACGAAAAGCACGCTTGGAATCGAGTTTGCACGGAAAAACGTGGAGGGGTATAGGAAACAACGGAATAAAATAAAAGCCGCGAATTCGCACGGATGTGCGTTTTTTTTGCCCCGGGGACGCGCACGCGATGCAAGCGCCCTGTATCAGGCCTCATTTTGGAGGCACAAACGGCGAAAATGAAAAATGGCTTATTGTACCCGTTCGTTCGACGTTTAATCAGCGCACACGCTCGTAGCTTCGACGCGGACGGAGAATTCATGGAGGACGTAAAAAAAAGAAGATCGAAAAAATAATCAGCATGGCGTACCTGTTTGGCCCGTTGCAGAGCTGCTGCGAAAGCAGAACTCTGGCTGAAATTTTGTGGCGGAGCGACCGCTGAATAATCACTCATGTTGAACCATGAAGGGCTAGGACGTTACTCCGGCTTATCCTCGTCGGGATTTTTTTTTTGCCGCTTTATATTTCGCGTACTTTGTCTTGTCTCTCTCTGTCTCTCTCTCTCTCGGTCTTACTCGATACGTGTCTTTTTAGGTGACTCGCGGTGGACGCACAGCGGTAAAAACGCTACGGTATCTGCGTGTGCCGAAGATGGAGAGTTTCGGATACTTTTTTCTTAGGATATATCCTTTATTTCGTTGAACGCTGAACGAAAGGCAGAACGGGGGCACGGACACACAGTACTGGCGGGGAACAACGGCGAGACGGTGTAGGCGCGCGCGCGCAAGCGTCGGTCACGGGTGATGCGGAAACCAGACACGAAATAGAAAGAGAGAGAGGGATAGAGAGAAGATCGAGGACGGGCGCGCTTCCGCGCCGAAAACGTGGAATTTTCTTCAATCACGCGAGAGCCTCCGAGGACGAAACTTTACGCATTTGTTCGCGGTTTTCGCGACTGACGAGAATATTTCACGGTTATTCAAGGTTATCGACCCGACTGACGTGATTATTTTTTTCGTCACATCCGCGCATGAATATCGAAACTTTTTGCGCGCTACGAAACACACTTTGGACTTTCCGTTGAATTCGTATTCCAACGTAGCCGCGAGAGTTTGCGTTTCGTATGGAAGCGACGACCAATTGCGCCTTTCAACATACCTTTGATGCTTTCATCGACCCGGCGATTGGTCGGAACTGAAGCGTTCCTTCGCGTGTACACCAATTGGAACGAGGGACGCACGAGGCGATCGAATCGTCAGTGTCGCTGACGTGTGCAACTTCTGGCCGAGTGAGGACGACGAATTATCCGGTCAGGAAACGACCGAAGCTGTAAATACACTGCCCAAAGTCGAGAGCTAAGCGTCGATCGGCGACACCGCGACGATAAAAAAAATAAAATGGTGGCACGCGAGGCTCGGTCGGTAAGCGACTGTGTAATTGCATACACGGTCGGTAAAAAACCCGTTTTTTTCGAAAATTGAGGGGAGGGGTCCCTTTAGACAGCCGGAATAAATGTTTTTCCATTATTTTTTCGTGACGAAACTATTTATTGTACATAATAAAATTTTACATAATAATAAAATTTATTATACATAATAATATGCACATAATATTACATCTTTGCATTTTCTGAATTAAATTTTTATTATGTAAAAATTGCGGTGATCCGACACTTGCTTTAAAGACGGCTGCCGCCTGACCTGTTCCACGGCGGACGATCTAGCGTCTGCTGCATTGATCGGAAACATCACAGCCTAAAGTTTTCTTTTGCCAACGATAAAACAGAATAAAAAAGTTCGCGCAAATCTAGTAGATTCAGACGTTTTTAAATTTTCTCGGAAAAGTCGCGGTCACGAAAATTCTGCTAGTAACGTTTTTCTAAGTTTTATCATCAATACTATCTTAAAACATTCGGCGAATCCCTGTTTGTATTGTCGTTACGTTCAGAATTTTTTATACGCGTGAACAGTTCATAGCAGTTATTTAGAGTTATTTAGTGTATAAATTATTAGATTGAAATTGTCGCGTGTCATTTCCACAAAGTGCCGTATAAATAGAATGATTCAGTCATTTTTCTTTAAAAGTTTGCGGTAACTTCGCTTAAAATTTAACCAGTATACCGCGACGTATTTTTGCATGATCGTAGACGCAAATCGGTTGATTGTTGAATATTCGGTTCTCACATACATTTTCGGAACGGTTTGTAGAATAATGAAATTTGAAAAACGTTTTTTTCAAATATGCAGACAACAATACTGCCTTAAGCTTGTACTTCGGACAAAAGAACAAAACACAAGGCGTCCGGGAGAACATTTATAGCAGTTATCTCTCTCGTGCTCATTTTCGGTCCATGTTTCTTTTCTTAAATTGAGCTTTGAGGACGAAACTCGCAGACGAATACTTTCCTTTCACGAGGGTTCGAGTTTTTTCTTGCATTTATACGGACAGCAGTTACTTTTTTTTTCCAACGACGATAAATATCCCGTTGTTTCCAATCGTTCGATTCCATTCGCACATCGCAATACTAGCGACACGTGAAAGTCCGCCTTTTTCTTTCAAAATCCACCACACAGTGTTTGCCGTCAAATCCTCACGTGCATGATTTTTAATTGATTAGTTTGTTCCTTATCTAAAGTTATACTTTTATGTAAACACGCGCGTCATCTCACTCGAAAGTTTTCCGCGCGACCGATCGCTCGAGCGTTTTCTAAATCGCGAACGAACGAACCAAACTTCGACGAATTCTGCACTTTTGCCCCCGTGATATTAATTTTAATTTTAACGCAGTTTGCGCGGAAAATTGTCAACACACTTTGCGCTGTGACAAATTTTACGAGCATGACGAAATTCTCGAGAATTCAACCGTGCGTCGATATTCCGCTGTCTCGAGACGTTCTATCCGAGACCGTCGCCAAAGCCAAAGACTACACGCTGATGCACGGTGAGATTCGACGCCGTCCATCGAACGCGACAGTTCCGCTTTCCGCAGTACCGGGGCGCGGAAATTGTTCGGTTGAATTGATGAACGAATTTTTTTTTCTCAGGCGTTTCGATGCATTCCACACTGGCGTTCGACAGAGATCAAGTTTCCATAGCGCCATTCGTTCTGTTGCCGTCGAGCTTTCCGAAGAGGGAATTTTCCAAGGCCGTGGGAATCCAGACGACGTTCAATACTCTGATGCATAGGGTCGCTCACGATTACAAATTTTTGGCAGAGAATTTGAAGGAGTAAGCGTTTTGGTTGCTAAAACGGGTTTTAGAGCGGAGAAAGAATCTTTGCTGAGAATTTCACATTGGTGGTCATGTACATGTGGACTTTTATAATCGCAGCATTGTGCAGAGCGACGAGTTTACAGCCGCGCTGTTCTCCATCTACAAAACTGTTCACGCCGAAGGTTATGCACAGGTAACAGGAGAAATGATGCGCGAAATGTTGCGTGAAATGTTTGAGTTCAGACTCCACTGGACGAATATCGATATTTCTTCTTTCCGTGCTCCTTTGTGAGCGCTTGCGATCCCGTTGCGTTACCATCGGAATCTTCCTTTCACTTGGTAGATGGCGAGCGGGCCAATGTGCGACCAAGCGATCTTCATCCAAGTATCGCGACCGGACAAAGCCGTTTGACACGAGAGATCGCTGTGGTCGCACAACCACTGCCACCGCTATCTAATTCTTGGGTATGAACGTTTAACGACGTAATGTAGGAAATGATTGATAGAGGGAAAAATATTCGCTTGTTGGGCAAAGGTTTCTCGTGCTTCGAATCTGTGCCGTAGACCGACCGGTAAATGGACTGATGCATATTCGATACAAGTAAAGAATGAGAATCGTCGAACAAACCTCGAATCATTATAATTTATCAAAAAAATCACAGGTTTCGTTGAAACCGGCTTCTCAGTTTAATATCGAATTTAGTCAGTGCAGGAGATTTCCACGAGCTTTTATTCAACTTGACTTTCTGTGAGATGCAAATCGGACAATCGATAATCCACCCACTTCTCGATTACTTAGAGCTCTGAAATTTCGCAAACATCTATCCAAACCTTCATCGAAGGCATCATCGTGAAAAAAGAAATCGTGAAGAAAAAAAAGACATTGATTCCTCTTGTTTCAGCCTTTGAGTCTCGGCCTACTGCGCTCGGATTATATGCTACACGCTGATGACGACATGAAAATAATCCAAGTCGAATTGAACTCGATAGCGTCCAGTTTCGGAGGATTGGCCAGCCAGGTCTCAAAATATCATAGGTATCGGCAATTTTGGTATTGCAACCTTTCGCATCGCCTTGCGAGTATCGTATATCGTGACACTTCGAGAATTAAGGCGGGATATACATTTATAACGATCAAAAAAACGATTTCTTCTCTCTTTAAACGATAGAAATATATATGTAGAATATTTTCCCAAAGTTTCAAAGCGAAATTCGAAAAACTTCAAACGTTACAGCCCGTCAACGCTGTGCCTCGTCATTTTGATGATAAATTAATTTAAAAAATAATTGTTTTGCATACTTAAATATACTATTAAAGTATACCGATAGTATGATAAATGTAGAATAATTATCTCTCAATTTACAAAATCCCTGAAAAATGCCTAATTTTTTCACGTCTAAATGTATATCCCGCCTCAAATGAATTCGCGACCCTCGGCCGTTTATTTTTCTCCCGCTGAACGAACGTATTGTCTGTTGCGAATTTTAAATTCGGTAGTTTGAGCATGAGTTGTTTTTTCGATTACGACAAGTGCATTTTGTTTTCCAAAACACCGAGAATCGCTGTGCGTTTCCGTTGCCTGAACTTCGTAGAGAAATATTTGGCATTTTATTCGCGAAGAGAATAAATTTGCTCGAATTAGACAGCAGTTATCGATATACTTTATTCTTTAAAAGTATAGAATAATTCGTACTTTACAAATATCCTGTAACCTTTTTGCAGATACATTTTTAATGAATTGGGCCACTCGGATAAGGTAGAAAATGTAAGTTGTCTTTGCTTACGTAATTCGTATAATGATAAAAATGAAAGAGTTACTCGGTACAGAAGACGGTTAATATGACGGTCGCGCTGTATATTAGTTACGGACAACTTGCATTGAGATGTGCACGAATCGCCTATCCTTGCTCATTGGCAAGTTTTTTTTGCATGCTCGTCAGGGCCTTTCGAAAGAAAAAATTCCAACTCCAAGCCCTGCAAACGATAGTATTGGGTACTAAAACATGCATGCCGAATTCGAGTTCTCTGAGCCTGAGTGGTAGCTCTCAATAATTTTTTCCCCTACTTTTCCCCTATCAATTTACACAGACAATTCGCGCGTTGCGTCAATAGCTGAACCACTAATCGTCAGCTTTCTTCAGACTGACATTTACAGTTTTCTGGTGCATCTCGACATCGTTATTTTTACACAAACGCATCGCTATTTGAACACGACACAATAAAGGAGCATTTTTCTGAATGTTGTAGCTCGTGAAAAAATGATGATATCGAAATCTTGGTAAAAGCTTTTCAAAGCTGTGAACGTCGGCTTCAAGAATCTTCAATCGGATTCAACATATAGCAATTGGTTGTTGAGGTGTTCAAGCTTGAACTTTGATAGCGAATTCGCCGTGTAAATGAGATATAAAGACGATCGAGCGGCAATTTTCCATTTTTTTAAATATCTGATACTATTCTGTGCAAGTGGACGAATTTTTATTTTGAATCTTTCTCACTTTACCATCCTTCATCACCAAGATTATACGTGGTGCTCGATAGTACTTTAAGTTAAGGCAGTATTGTTGTCTAGAATTTGACAACAAAAATCGTTTTTCATTTTTTTAATCATTCTACAGATCTTTCTCAATACATCTGTGAAAACTGTTTAATGATACTTGTAAAAATAGCCGAACTATACAAATTATACGGCGTGCGCTCGGTCAAGACGCAGCAACTTCAAATGCGTTTTTCTCGAAAGTATGCTTTTCAAATTGGCAACCACGATATGATAAAGTGACCTTATTTTAGCGTCCCACCATTTATTGACACTTCTACCTGCAGAGTGGCCCTTAAAGTGCCGATAATTGAGCCCTTAAAGTGACGGTTATTGGGCTCTTGAAGTTCCAATAATTGATTCCTTAAATTGCCAATAATTGGGCCCACGAAGTGTCAATAGTTGGGCCCATGAAGTGTCCATAATTGGGTCCTCACAGTGCCAATAATTGGGCCTTTAAGGTGCTAATATTTTGGCCCTTAAATTGCCAATATTTGGGTCCTTAAAGGTGCCAACACGAGGGCCCTTAAAGTGCCAAAATTTTGGCGCTTAAATTGCCAATAATTGGGCCCTTAAAGTGACAATATTTTAGCCTTTCAATTGCCAATAATTTGGTTCTTAAAAGGGCCAATAATTGGGCCCTTAACGAGTAAGGCCACTGTAACGGCCCAAAAAAAAAGGTTTTTTCACTAATTTTTTGCTCCCGAAATTGAAGGTATTTGAAAAAAAACTTTTAATGGTGTTATCGGGCATACATTAAACTTTATTATAAAATTTTTTTACAGTAAAAAAAAAACAAAATGGCGGTTCCACAGCTATCTTCCCGGGACATGTTTTGCTTCCAGGGCTCCGCGGCACGCAGCACCACTGGTGCTCTTTTGAATCTAGAACAAAAAAAAAAAACCATTAATCTAGAGGGCTATAGCTAGAGAATGTCGATCGGATTTTAAAAAGTATCAATTTTTGTGGATTTGGCGTGCGTTTGAAAAAAAAATTGATTTTTGACGAAAAAAACGGCAAGTTTTTTGTTAATAAAAAATCAATAAATAAAGTTCTTGAAAATTCCGATCGACATTCTCAAGATAATGTAAATGTTCACATCTGGTTAAAATTTCAAGTAAAAAAAATGAAAATTGTTCGAGTTATGCTGCGTGCCATTTTGAAAAACCATGTTTCGAGAAAAACGCGTTTAAAGTTTTGCGAATAGTTTTTTATTGGAAAAAATTAAAAAAAGAAGTTAAAAAAAATGTTTACCGTTAGTCTGCAATCCCAGCACCATACATTTGTCCTTCGATAGCCAAATTTTCGTCTTCTTCGTCTTTCCTGGTTGATTTTTGGAGCGCGCGCGCACTTTTGGCCGCGTCGCTCAGAGATGTCTCCGCGTGCGTGATGCGTTTGGCGTCGGCTTCGATGCAGAAATTATATAACTGTACACCAATTTCCACCTCCAACATCTTGAATATTTGCAAGGCGTTGGTAAGGCCGCCATTGAATATGCAAACAGCGATATCCGTCGCAATATCTCGTACAGTTTTTCCGCTTGAGGATGATTTGGGGGCCAAACTCCAAACGGTAGCGTTGAAACTTTCGTTATTGTTTTGAGTATAGGCCCCCAAGCAACGCTCCAGCAACTCGTCCCGGCTCAATTCCATGTAGATGGGTTTGATGGCTTGATAAACCTCCTCACCCATTGGCTGATTGTGATGATACGCATCCAAGGCATTTTCTGCTTTCGCTTTCTTCCAACTGCACCAATTCTCCGAACATTTTTCGTGCTGAGGCTTTTCATCCGTTGACATTTTGTGAAAAAGGGTTTCCCAGATCTCATTTTTCATATTTTTGATGGAATCGGAATTTCGACGGATTGCTAAGCCGTAATAAATGCTTAGTTCGTCAATCAATTTGGCAGTGAGTTTTCCTCTTCCCCCGAGACCTTTTGTTCCTTTTTTTAAGTTTCTCAATCGAGTGCCCATTCTTTTTTGCACGTGATCTATGCACTCTTTTTTTTTAACATCAACATTTTCATAAGGCTTCGAATCCACGATGCCTTTGAAAGTTTTGGAATCGCCATCTCCGATATAATTGCAGTCGTTTCGGAGCAAGTTTTGACACGCTTGGCGGCGACCTTCATTTCCTAAGGACAACAAATTTTTTTTCGCACAGGACCTTTTTTTTCTTATTCTAGAGGGTTTAAACTATTTTTTAAGCCAATAAAAAAAAATCGATTTTTCAAAAAATTTACAGTGGCCTTACCCCTTAAATGCCAATAATTGGGCTCAAGAAGTGTCAATAGTTGGGCCCATGAAGGGCCAATAATTGGGCCCTCACAGTGCCAATAACTGGGCCCTTAAAATGCCAATAATTGGGCGATTGAAGTGCCAATAATTTGGCCATTGAAGAGCCAATAATTTGGCCCTTGAAGTGCCAATAATTGGGCCCATGAAGTGCCGATAATTGGGCCCTTAAAGGGCCAATAGTCGGGTGTAAAGTGCCGATAATTGGGCACCTTACCCTACCTTGATCAACAATTGGCCGTTCGAGTTCAGATTTGGCATACACCTTCAAAAGACTGTTTTTCATCGTTGGTAGCAAAATTAAGTCGAAATAATTTTTTTTCAATATATATAACTTGTAGAATCTTCAGAAAAGTATAAAAAATTGATAATTAAAGCTTAGCATTCCATCATTGTGGAGTTTTTTTTACTGAATCTGGTACTATACATCACAACACTCATGCAGATTAACTCTTTGTTGACACACTTATATTTGGCCATGGTTTCGACACACTGGGTCCATTTCACCCCGATAGCTCTTCATCCATCCACCATTAACAAACCTTCAGTCTGCTTTTATGGAAAAAAATCAGGAATACACTATAAACATTTCTTAATATGTCTGCATAATCGAAATTCGGAAAGCATAACATTGAATTGTTGTAAGAAATTATCGAACTTCTACTTTTGGAAAAGTGACCATGTTATTTCACATTCGTCCAGGTCAAAATGACCCAGTGTTACAACGTAGGGTTAAGAATATGTTTGGGTTTTTTTTTCCGATTCATACAACGTCTTTTGGCAATGTTTTCTGCACACCGTTGTAAACACACGTACAAAAGTGCATGATATCCGGTTGGCAAAATAGTCTGCGTTTTAGCACTAAAAACAAAAAGAAAAAGCAGTCTTAAAACGAATGATTAGTTTTATTTTATGTATCCAGCATCGAATTTTATTTAGAGGATGCTATGTGGAATCCGATGGATCCGATCGTTCGGAAAGTATAAATGATGAGAATGACGAAAACGTGGAATGCTTTTTAATTTTATTTATGGTTATTGAATGTATAGATTTTCTTTTCAGCGTAATAGTAATTTTTTAATTTTTACATATTCTTAAAGGGTCAATAAGTATGTGCAAAACATTTCAGAAAGAAAACTCGAACAATTTAAAGGTCATTCCATCCTTAAATCACCTCCAAAACAACGCTCTGGACAACAGTATTGCCTTGAGGGGTGCACGCTTGTTTACCGTAAATTGTCTGTGCAGATTCCAGAGAACACGGCCCTGACAGGCCTCGCAACGGGACTGATGGACGCGTGGTCCTTGTACAATAATGAAAAGTACGTATTTCGTAGCTCTCAATTAAAATAAACAGTAACTGACAAAAGATTCAACGTGATCGATTTTGAATGCAGGGCTGTGATATTATTCGTCGTGGAGGACATTACGTACAACATGTGTGACCAAAGATCCTTGGAATTTGAGATTCGTCGATTGAATCCGAAGGTCCGAATAATCAGAAGAACGTTCAAGAATTTGCAGGAGGGAGCTCACTTGGGCTCGAACAAGGAGCTTATTGTGTGAGTCAACAGAGAGGAGTACTTTCAAAGCGCTTGAGAATTCTCGTTCTTCCATATAGATGACTGAAGGAATGATGGAATATTTTTCAGGGATGACCACGTCGTGGCAGTTGTGTATTATCGTACGGGTTATCAATTGGAGGCTTATCAAGGAGCAGCTGATTGGTCCATGAGACTACTGATGGAACGTTCTCGGGCCATAAAAAGCCCTTCGATACAATACCAATTGGCAGGAACGAAAAAGGTGACATTTTCCTTCGTAAATCCTTTTGAGCTTTTATCACGCATCAGCGCGGTTACCCCGAACCTACAACTCCGCTATTTCCAGTTCATGAACTCTACTGCACTACTGTATTCGCACGAAGCGGAAGCGAAACTGCGAAAAACCTTTGTCGCAGCAGGTGGCTATGTTTCCACTGAGTTGAAGGGAACTTTAGGTGAAGAAATAATTGCTCATTTTCATGAGTTCAGTTTTTAGGCTATACGTTGGGCAAGTTTTGAAAATGCAGTTAGGAAAACCGTGCCATACCTCCGCCATCTTTAAAGATTGATTAAAATTAAGGAAATACCATGTAACAGCCCAAAGTAGTTGTAAAACATACCCTAAGTCTCAAAAATGGTGGAGAAATCTTTCCGTTTGCGAAAAAAGTCATGAAAATCAGCAAAAATTTTCCTCAAGGTATCGACTCCCTTAAGGCCTTGTGGGCCTTTGAGACTTTCTTCAAAATTGGCTTAAATAATGTACAAACATCGCAAGAATAATATGGTACGCAGAAAAATCGTTTTAATACTTTAAACGCGTTTTTTTTTCTTGAAATCGTGTTTTCGAAATCGGGCGGGCTCGTAGCTTCGACAATTTTCAACCGATTGACAAATTCAAACTTCGACCGTAGCTTCCTAAATAGATTTTCTAGCGAAGAACACACGATATTCTTACGATTTACAACATTGATGGGTTTTATAAACAAATTGAGCCTCTTTTTTAGCCGAAAATGCGACTTTTTCTCGAAATACTGTCAAATTTACAAAAATAAACATACTATAACAATCGTGTGTACTTCGCTAGCAAAACTCGTGCAGATTGCGAGAAAAAGTTCTTTTTCTTTCTCGGTGCATGTACGTCACCAACGAGTTCGACCGTGGAAGGCCTCAAAAATAATGCGTTCTCTTTCCACTGGGCTGCCATTTTGTATTTTTTGAAAAATTATAAATCAATTTGCGTACCTACAGATATGTACAGTAAACACCCAAACCTCATTTTCATTACTTCGTTAGTATTTTCAGAAAAAGAATCCCAAAAAGCCTTGTTTTCCGACCATCGAAAGGTATGTAACGCCTTAAGGGGTTATGCACAGTCAGGAGGCACAAAACGATCGATTTTTCAAGATTGTTTCTTGAGAAGACCTTGTTGATTCTATTAACGTCAAAGTTTGTACACGTATTATGGTAACCTTTTAACTGTATTTTATCATTTTTTATTTGTAAGAATAATTATTTTATATTAAGGCCTTAGGCCACAGTAACGGGTTCAAAATCATGTGCGAATTTAACATTTTTTTCGTATGAAAAAGTGGTTCACTCATAAAATTAATGACACATCTACTTAGCATAAATATCAAGCTGTTAGAATTTTTTTTTTCTTTTCGATGTACAAAATGGCCCACGGAATTTAAAAAAATATTGTTTTATTCAAAAGTTGTAGGTATTTGAACTTAAGAAATGAATTTTCAGTTAAAAATTTCGTTATAACTGCTTATAAACTGCTCATAAAATGGAAAGTTTTCGATTAATCAGAAATTCCGTACGTACTTCTCTGCGAAATGCAATTAGGAACATAACTCTTACATTTGAAGTAAATCGAGTGAAAGTTGTTGAAGTTATTTGTCACGCCAATTGGAAAAAAGCTGTTTCGAGAAGTTTCGCGTAGTCTGCCATTTTGTACATCGAAAAAAAAAATTCTAACAGCTTTATATTCATACTAAATAGATGTGTAATTAATTTTATGAGTGAATCACTTTGTCAAACGAAAAAAAATTGTTAAATTCGCACATGATTTTATACCCGTTACTGTGGCCTAAGGCCTTAATATCCATTTTTTATTGCCATACAATTTTATATTAATATACCTGTAAATATATGTAGATTACTAAATAGAATAAAAAAAGATCGATTTTTCGAAAATTTCAACTGTATATAACTCCTTAAGGAAGCTTTCCAGTGTGACAGCCCGAAAAATCGCTGTTTTTCGCGATTTTTTTTTTTTAAAGAAAAAATAATCTAATGGGTCTGGTTTTTTTTTGTATATTAATTGGGTATTGAAGAATGCGAAACAATTTTTTAAAGATCGATTTATTTATTAATTAATATCTATAAAAATGATGAAACAATTGTTGCAGAAAATGCACTTGGATGTGGTGTCCACGTTGGGGGTCACAATTTTGATCTGAAACAAAAAACACAAAAAGATTATTGATCGGTATATAATTGGCTTTCGTGCTATGGAGGCTTTTTTTTTTTTTTTTGCAAAAATGGCGCCGGTTTGAACAAAAAGTATGGATTTTAGCATTTTTTTTGGCAGTTTTTTTTACAAAAAAATAGGAAGATGTCAAAAAAAAAAAAAAGCTTCCATAGCACGATAAACAATGACGTTAAGAATATTGTGTAAAAAATTCAACTCGATAGCTTTAAAACTCTGCCCTCCAAGTTGGACACCGTTTTGAAAAATGCTGTTTCGAGAAAAACGCGTTCAAAGTTTCGCTGTAGCTGTAGCGCTCCGTTGCCTTCTTCCAAGAAATGCTGTACAGTAACCGAAATAATCTGAATTTCGGCATGAAAATTTCAGGGAATATTCGGAAGAGTGTATACTATTCGATAAAGCAAAAAAAAAAAAATCGATTTTTTGAAAATTTCACACTGGAAAGCTCCCTTAAGCTGCATTGCCATCGGAAGCTCAGTAAGACTGCTTTCCGTCGGTAGGCGATGGGCGGCTTAGCGCTCAGCCATACCAGTAGCGGCTCAAACCACCGCCGCCTGACATGGGAGCCATTTACTAACCATATCCATCAAAGCAACAATATTTGGAAATATATTCGTCGCATCGGGGAAACAAAATAAGCCATCGACCGCAATTTACAGATTCAACAGGTCCTCGCCCAACCGAACGTACTCGACAATTTTCTCGACAATCAAGAAGCGAACGACATACGACAAGTTTTCACCGGACTATATTCGCTCGAATTCGTGAGTAACTTTTTTCCTTTTTTCCAACGATTTTAGACTTTCTGATTCACCGGTTGCCGATTTTACAAACTGCAACGAACAGAACGACGATGGGAACAAAGCTGTGGCAATGGCGATCGCCAATCCGAAAAAATACGTCCTGAAGCCTCAGCGAGAAGGCGGTGGAAACAACGTCTACGGCGATGAGGTGCGAACGGTGCTGGAATCGATGAAAGACTCGGCTGAGCGAACCGCTTGGATTCTCATGGATCGTATCAATCCACCTGTACAGGCGAACTATTTGATACGCTCGAGAAGGGACATCATCCTGCAAGATTTAACATCCGAATTGGGCATTTACGGAGTCATCATAGGGTACGAAGTCCAGAGCAGTTTTCGTCATTTTTTTGTTGAGAATTCACATGAAAGTTGCCCAACACAATGGCTCGTGGATTACTTGATCGCCGTGGTAGAATAAGCAAACTCAAAGGTGTTGAGTTTGTTTGAATCATCGGTAAATTTCAGTGGCGCTTGATAAATAATACGTTACAATCAATTATTGTACCCAACGATAAACTGGAATGAAAAATTTCGCGCGAATTTCGTAGGTTTAGACATTTTTACATTTTCTCTGAAAAGTCGCCGCTACGAAATTTCTGCTAGTCACATTTCTCCAGGTTTTATTATTACTATTTTCTTTGAACGTTCGGTAACCCCGTTTTTATAGGCGTTTCGGGATCTCTTAAATTTTGTACATGCGTAGAGCAGTTCGTATGAGGCATCTGGAGTGCCTCATATGAACGGTATAAATTAGATCTAAAAATAGGCTAAACAAAATTGAGAGGAAAAAATCACATTACATTGGTAAAATGTCATTAGATTTTCGATTCGTTGTCGCGTGACGTCGATTCAAAGTTCAAAAACAGGGTTGTTACGCATATGGAAAACAGGGAAAACCCAGGGAATTTTTTTGCTCCCGGAATGATCAGGGAAAAGTCAGGGAATTTTGGAAATTCTCTGGACTTTTCTCACAATTTACTTTTTGAACGAGATACGAAAAATGAAACCGACTTGACAAAAAAACTGAACAGTATAAAAATAAATATTTTTCATATTTATATTATTCCTCATTATACACAAAAGAAAGTTATGTCAGTGCCAAACATTGAGAATTAAAAAAACTGAAAAATAATTTACTGTGAAGCTACATTTGTAAATAAATGTAAATTAAAAGTAAAGCTACAAAAATACGTTTGCATTCGATCTGTCGATACACAACCACATCATTATCATTATAGATAAGTATTTATATTTATTTTTTGTTTATTTTCACCGGCATACAAATTTTTGTTTATAATGAAGAGCAGGTTCTGTATTTGCTTTGAATGTCTTTTTTTTTACTTTATAATGTTTAAATTATGTTTCGAATTTCAGTTGAATAAAATAAATATCAATTTTATCAAATTTCCATATATTTGGTCTTAAAAAAAATTATGTTATCCAGTTCAACATAATTCTTCAATAGAAGGATCGAGTTGAGAATTTCCTTTGTTTCTTCAAGTCGGTTAAAAATGTTGTTTTTTTTTATCACAAAAATCAGTCATTGCTATTTTTACGTATATAATTTTTCCGTATAGTTTGTAACGTTTCCAAAGACTAATATCTCTGCAACTCAAAGAGTATATGTTAGAGAGTATCGAAAACTGAGAGACACGTATTTTTTTATCGGCGGAAAACGGTTTTAAGGGGTGAAACGAACTCTCGAAAATAGGGGTGTTTTTCGTTTTTCGTCGATAACGTTATCGTTCTCGTCTCCAATGTATAGTACACGAAAAAATAAACATCGTTGCAATTCGAAACTTTTTTTATATCTCGTACCGTTAAAACGTTACCGACGAAAAACGAAAAACATCCCCATTTTTGAGGGCGCGTTTTAACCCTGAAACCGTTTTCCCGACGATAAAAAAAAATACGCATCTCTTAGTTTTTGATACTCTTCCACATAAAAAGTTTCATCAAAATCGGAGGGGGACACCAAAGTGATGTTCCTTGTTAGTGTGAATTTCCACATACGAGTACATAAATGTATTGCATTCAAGAATGCCGGAAATAACTGGAAGCCTTTACATTCTTGCTCCGTCCCGAACCCCTCTCCCCTATTCTTATAGCCGTTTGGCTTCAAAGGCTCCGATAATTGAAGAACATAGCAGAGTACTTTTGTGTGCAACTTGTGCGGCGACTGTGTAGCAATCAGAATTTAAAAAAACATTGTAGTTTCATTAAATTCTTTTCTAGTTGAATTTTATTTGAAATTCGTCTATGTGATTTTTTTTCTACTCGACAAGCAACAACGTTTTTTTTACACCAGCTCGACAATCCTTATTCATTAAAAAAACCGTTATAATACGCTACTACCCTTGCCTCGTAACTAGAACGATAAAATATAAATTCGCCGGTCAGTAATGTTTTCTATTTCGTGTCGCAGTGACGAGTCCAGCATCCGGGTGAATCGGCAGGTCGGTCACGTCTTACGAACAAAGCCGGTGGACTCGAACGAGGGTGGAATCGTGGCGGGAGACGGTGCCCTCGACAGTCCGTATCTAGTGACGTGAATACGAGAAAATCTTATTTACATTGAATCATACGAATAGTTTTGCCACGTTGGATAATTAGGGGTAAATCGATAAATATTGTTATTCATGGGCTCCGCTATATGAATATAAATGAATTGTTTATACGATAGGGTTGGAAACGATTTGTTGGTACCTTCGGTTCGTTGAATAGTGAACAAAAATACGTAATTAGTCGTTGTATTTGCTCTGGACTCGTTTTTTTTACCTCTGTCTCTCCTCGATCCTTATGGCGATAGGCACCGTCGGCTTTATCACCAATTCGGCTTTCAGTTTTATCTCGTGTATGTCCAAAATTTGATCTTTCTTCAGCACGTAACGGCGCAGGAGCGTCGCCAGGAGAACTTTCATCACCATCATCGCGTATCTGAGTCCTGCAAGTTTGTCAATTGTTATCAGTTGTCAAAGTTATCAGATGATATTGAACTTTGCATCGTTGAAACGCAACGAAAGTTCCATAGCTCGGACTTTTTCGTCCAACTTGGGTTACGAAAAACACTCGAATGTTTTTTTAGCGTCCTCACAAGAAATATAAAGCCCCAAATTTGGTGGATACGATTAAAGAGAAAATAAAGTTTTGTTTTCAAAATTCCGTTGCGTCAAGACGATGCAAACGTCAATGTCGCGTTATCAGCCAGTCCATTCTCTTTTTCAAGTTCCGTTTCGTCTCGAATACGAATTTTCGAACGGAAATCTTGTACACTTGTCGATTTCATTGTTTGTCACCTTTGTAACGCATTTTGGAAGGGAGAAGAGCGAGAAAGCTTTTACCTAAGCAATTACGGGGGCCAGCGCTAAACGGAATAAAGCTGTACGGATGACGTTTCGCTACTTCCTCTGGTAAGAAACGGTCCGGATCGAATTTCAACGGGTTCGGCCAATGTTCCTCGCAGCGATGAACCTTCAGGATTGGCACGACGACCGAGCTTCCCTTTGGCAGAGTGTACTCACCTGCGCAACACCACAGACGAGGCAACAGACAGGTATATACGCAGATTTAGTTTTTTGTGGATGTGTAGGAGGACCCAAAATGATCGGCTGATTTTTTCACGATCCATAACGCTTTATTCCGTAGGTATCAAAAAAAATGGGCACGAATTTTCCGGACAACCCAATACGTTTTCTACAAATAATGGGAATAATTTTTCGAGATTTCTCGTGCTCGGTGTCGCATCCCCTTGAAAAAAGTTCCCTCATCCTTTTTAATGAAAAATAACACAGACGTGTCAAATTTTCGGTAAGAATCGGGAAAAATCGGCACGGACTTTTCGGACAACCCAATACTCGAACGTTATAACGTTTTGTTTGCATATCATTGGTATACGTATTGCCAAAGAAGTGTGTGATGATTGAAGAAAAGTTGACTATTTCGATGTATGTTTTTACAAACCGATCTGAAGATCCTCGTCGACTTGACGAACGATGATGGGCGCAACGGGGAAAATTCTGAGACTCTCTTTGATCACTCGCTCCAAATACACCATGCGATTGAGCTCGTCGATCAGTATCGGCCTCACGGTGGAAACATCGTCACCGTAAATGTCGCAGAGCTCCTGATACGCTTTTTCCTGCAAGATCGTCAATTCTTCAGTAGGTGACTGACGAAAGAATAAAGAGGTTCGTAGGGACAAGTCATGTTTTTTATTCTATTCAAAATACATAAGTCTATACAAAACATTTTTTCTCTGCGTTGGAAGAATAATTATTGTCGTTTGAGCAAAAGTATGGAATTTAGTTACTTGGACGAGGGGATGAGTCGCGAGCATAAGTATCGCGAAAGTGTTTATCGTCGCGGTGGTGTCGTTGCCCTGAAACAGTAGAAGTCGGATGATTATTCGATTATCTTTGGTCGGTGGGGCGATGAGATTTAAAAATTCTATTCAGATGCAATGGTCCATCGTACATAAGGCCAATAGGGAAGCTTACGCAAAGCTCGCGCAGATGGCGCCACGTAAACGTAACGTAAACAAAAGAAGCTGTCAACGCGCGCGGTACATTTTCACGGTGTCGGTCTTCTACTAAACTTATACGAATGGACATAATGGACAATAATTACGGATATTCGACTATACCGCAATTGAAAAGTCGGCTTCTACTATTTTCCTTCTTTGTTCGTCCTTTAAAGTTTCTTTTTTGCTCCAAACGGACAGGGAAGGTATAAGCCCTTTTTTCAATATTTTCCGGCTCAGTTTCGTCCCCGTAATGAATGAAAATGAGCTAGGTAAGTATTATGCAATAAAATAATACCAGAAGGCAAAGAAAATGCAAATAATTCAAATATAAATTTTTAGGTTATGATTAACTACTTTACAATATACTTTTAGAAGTAAATAGCGTCGAAAATATTATGTTTATGCACTGAGCTGTAACAAATCCTTCATTTCTATAGTGTGCAGATCTAAAATGATCAGAACATAGCCTTGAATATTTTGTGGCTGTAAAGTGCTTTCGACGTATAGCAACTTCCCATTGCTTGTAAATCCTTTCGTTTTTAGGAAATAAATGAACGTCTCTGCATCCACTTGCTCAACACTGATGCATTCTTTACAATTTAATCACGACAAACGGATTAGTTCAAGAAAACTTATCAGTAGTCGTAGAGACACGAGCATAACCAAAGGTAATGTCACTAAACGTCATATTCTGTTTACGTTATAATACAATATACCCTCTAGCGGACGAAAGTGGCAGTTGGGTTCCCTATTGGCTTGTACATTTTTTTAAGTATGACATCTTAAGGGCTTACACCCAGTTCAAGTTTTGGAAAATATCGAGTTTTGGGTTTTGACGGATTCTCCAGGTATAACATTTAAATAATATACTCTGAAAATGTCAAGTCTCAAAATTACTTTTTCAAGATCGATAACGAATCTAAAAAATCATGGCACCGATGGAACTTCAAATTGTACAAGCTTCTTTTACATATCAAAAAGCAGTGCTCGAACGAAGGAATTTCTTTTTTCTATGCATAGTTTTTTTTAGCAACAAAATTGGAGCCTTTTTTCACCGAAAAACGATATTCTCACTTTGGATTGCGGCCATTTCTTCAAAAGTCAATATTCTATCGAATCTTTCGTCCGACCAGTAGAAAATTTCATGTAAAAACTAAATGCTCTGGATTTAAAAAAATTTCACATGAAATAAAATATCCGAGCAGCAGTGGTCATCACCAAAGACATTCTTCAAACCATTGTATCTGCCCCATTTGTAAATATTTTTCGATACGAAAATTGTAAAAGATACTTAAAACCACACTCTTTGATATAAACAAAAGAAAATTGTAGAGTTGTCTCCGTTGTCCCAGAAAAAATTCACGAAAATTCCTCTTTTTTCCAGCCACGAGCCAAGTGTGGCCCGTTGAGAATATTTCTTGAAAGTTTAATTCAAATCGGCTCGAATTTAAGGAAGCTTCTTTTTCCTGCTCACTGGGTATGGCCCGCTAAGCGACGATCAAGCAAACCGACGAAGATACGATAAAGCGGGGGCAGGGATAGGAATAAAAGTGAAAAAAGAAGACAAAAAAAGGTTTTCGTACCGCTATCATCATCGAATCGACTTCTTCTCGTAGTTCCTCTTCCGTTAGTTTCGCGCCGTCCTTCGACAACTCCATCAGAACTTGCAGGAAATTTTTTTTCCTCTGCGTCAGTTCATCTGCAAAATCAATCGGAATCCTCGTTCGAGAGCTCACACCTAGTCGAAATGTTTAAAAACATAAATTTTTGGTTCTCGACGGGTTTTCAAAATATAACATTTTCAAAGAATGGCGAAACATCGAGTTATAAAAGCACGTGCTAGTCCGCAACGCCAAACAATGCAAGCCAACAATAATCGTAGGATAAATATGTGATAATTAATCATCAGAATCCTATCACACATGTTCGATCAATGAAAGCTGAAGAAACTGAACAATAAGAAAGAATAAATAATCATCAACGGCAGCTTATTATCATTATCAGTATTTAGATTTTTATTTATCTCTGCGTACGTGAATTTTCGTCCTCCGGAGGATTGTGGGTGCCAGCCTGAGAATGTTTCTTCTCTCGAATAACTTCGTCCGTCACGCCGTGCAGATACTTCAAACACTCGCGCTGGTCCCTTCCCAATTGCGTCAAGTTGAATATGAAATCAGGGTGGAGCCATATCTTGAATATTCTCTTGTGAATTATCTCGAACATCCTGAAACACAAAAACGCCATTCAAATTGTGCGGATAAAATATTTGGGTAACTCAGGGAAAATAAGTGTGTGGAATTTTTACCTCTTTGCTGAATCGACGTAACGATTGGCTTTTTGTGTCTGGGCATTCATCACAACCCCCATAGCAGTCTCTGCGATCATTAAAAGTTTCCACACTCGTAATAAGTTTTACGAACCTTCGCGTTGTATGGCAACTTTGGGCAACGCTGAAGGGGGGTCTCTCGGGAATTTGGAAGTATCAAGTGGAGGGTAGAATGTGGGAGGGATGGGAACGCAGAAGCTCACAAGGGCATACAAAGTAATAATAAATGGAAAATTCTCCGATGGTAGTGGATAAATCACTCATCCTCTAAAAATAACTGTCATAACGTAGGAAAATCCGTAATTGGTTTTTTACTGCAATTGGCTGCATATTATTAACAACCCTAAAATAGTCAATCAATTTCATTATACGAAAAATCATTACAGACTGATTAAGATACATATTGTCGTCACAGTGGCCTCACGAATGTGAAAAAATAATTAAAATGCGTTTTTTTTTCTTCTCAAAACAGCATTTTTTGTGTTATAACAGTTTTTTTTTAGTGGATGAGTGAAATACATAATTGAATAGAGTCTTCTCTCGTGGCTCACCGCATACGATGTCAAGTGTGCACAAAGTTAGGTACTTGAAAACTTCGAATTCGCCTCCGTTCGATTCTCTCCTCATCTGTGTTGCCATGATTTCCGATTGCTTCGCAAACACCTCGACGAACGACGCCAGTGTTCTCGAATTGAACGTTGGCGATATTAATTTTCGGTGGACGCGCCATTTGCCAGCTGTGCAATATAAATAAAAACGTTATCATTTCTTTGTAGCGAAATTATTGTATTCGAAAAATCGATCGTTCCGAAGTTTCCGGAAGTTGCGATTCATGGTGTTTCAAAACAACGTACACCGAGAGAAAAGTCCATGGTATTTAGAATTCATTATAGTTTTTTGACACCGCAATCATTACCTAACGCAAACTCTCGACTTGCGTTAGGTAATTTATGTACGCGCCCTTATTACAAAACTATGGCGAGGCGCCAAAAATCCATCTAAACAGTACTTTGGATGATTAAAAAAAAGATATGTGAAAAATTTCACCTAAATAGCAGGTAACAGCTATTCGGAAGTACAGCCGAAATTACTTTTGTCTCTTATGCCATATCTGTGCTAAAGATGGCAAAAGTGCTCGGTAGCGTAGTGGCAACGTTCGTAGGATAGGCAGAAGGTAGGCAGTTAGGTTGTAGGTTCGATTCCGATTAGACGAAATATATGCTTCGAAATAAATCGTTACAGGAGGTCAGGGAATAGCGAATTATAATAAAAAATCATCGAGGTAGAACTCTCAGTTGTGTATTTTCTTTTATTTTGGATTTATGAAATATTCTATGCATTTAGTAGACGGACATTGATGCCTTGTACCAACACTTGAATAACACACCAAAGACGCATGTAGCAGGTCGTATCCTATGATATGGTACAAATCACTATAAATATCGTCGCAAATCACAGGCGACATTTTTAATCAATGTGTATATATTTCAGTTCACTGTTAGAATCTTGGGGACGTACATTTTTGACAGTATCAGGGAATATCCATTTTATGAAAACCTACTATATTACATAGCATCGAAGAATAAACGTATGTTTGCATGATTGGT
The DNA here is from genome assembly GCA_951751655.1 of Ophion costatus. Lineage (NCBI taxonomy): Eukaryota > Metazoa > Arthropoda > Insecta > Hymenoptera > Ichneumonidae > Ophion > Ophion costatus. The sequence continues at coordinate 26,859,988 of OX632363.1, forward strand.
GGTTGCGATGTGCATAATTCATGCAACTGCTAAAATATCAATAAGCAGCACTATACTTTCGGCAGTAGTTATGGCTGCAAAATATTATTGTTCCCTCAGGAGAACATAAAATATAGTTGAAATATGGTTGAGAACACCATACATTTCTCTCAGTGTACAGAAATGGAAGAGTAGTGGGAAGGGAAGAATATAGAGGGAAGCACTAAAGAAACATGGGCCAGGTTAAGATGCTGAAATATAGGCAAAGGAAGTAAAAAGGTATACGCAGATACTCTACGACGGTGTGGTCGGAAGGAAGAAGAAAGTCTGGAAAACACACTTGAATGCGGGAAAGAAAAATAAAGAACGAATAAGGAAGTGGTAGATGGATTGGAAAAATGGCCAAGAGGCTACTAGGGGGAGGCACTAAAATGTAAAATTAATAAAGAAACGAAAGGGAAACCGATCAAAGAATTGTGCGAGTATGTGAGAGCCTTCGAATGCACGGTAAGAAAGGAAGCATAAAAGAGAAAACTACGAAAGACAAATTGAAGAAATAAAGAAATCGTATAAAAGGGTCTGAATGTAAAAAGGGGGGCGTATAAAAATCCGCAAGGGTATATTTGGAAATGGAGAACTGTACTATACTATATATCATTTTCAAGGAAAAAATCAACTAGTGCAGTTACTTATAAAAAGTCATAAACCGCAGTTGACATCGCTTGCGGATACATTGACTGTGATTATTGCCCTTAAGGCGTTGTACGCAGTTAGAAATTTCAAAAAATCGATTTCTTTTTAATTCCATTTTCGGAATGTACAAATATTTGAGTATATTTCCTGAATATTTCTAATCGATCCAGCGAATATTCTCGGAAGTACACACATATTTGTAAGGACGCTCGGAGCGCTACAAAGTAAAAATCTAAAATACGTGTGAACGACTGTTGAAACGTCAAACGCGTTTTTCTCAAAACTGTGTTTTCAAAGTCGGTGAGCACGATTTCTCAAAAACGGCTCAACCGATCGGTCTGCAATTTTAACACAACCTTGTCGGATATATTCTTCAGGTATTGATCGAAGGAATAAGATTTCCGATAATTATTTACATTTTTTTTCAACGATTTAACGAAAAAAATTTGGTCAAAAATCGAAATCGTTTCTTTTCGGAGCCACGATTTTGTCAAAAATTAAAATTTCGACTATTCCTTCGATCAGAACCTGGATCCATCTATCCCCTGAAATAATCTTTTTGGTTTTTTCATTTTAGATAATCCAAACCGGAGATACTTTGCTCACCGCCGGACACGTTTTTTTCGGGGACCTCCAGGAGACTTCCTACAGGGGCAATGTTAACGAATACTTTGAAAATTAAAAATGCCAATCTAAACTGCCAAATTGCTCAGTTTTTTTTTAAATTACTACTTTCTCGAAAACGATTAAGCGCGATAATCGTAAAATTCAACTTTTGAATTCTGAGTCTTTCTGAGAAAATGAGTATCGACCTCCCTACCATGGTAAAGCTTGCATCCTTCGAATGCAAGGAAAATTCGTTAAAATTTTTCTTATTCTCTCATGTTCACCGTAATCGCGAATGTCTTCTTACATGTTCAGGCTGAAGACCTCAATGAGGATCCTGAAAAACGTTTAAGTGATTTTGGGAGTCTGTATGTGCCAAAAAGATTGGGCGGCGAAATTTTTCGTTGCGTTCCAACGATGCAAACTTCAATATCGTCCTAAACTGCAAGGCTGAATCGATGATATTCTTTGTCTATGGTTGAGCTGTGTTTCACTAAAAGTTTCTATCACGAAATTGCGGTATGTTCCGATTTATATATATATATATATATTAATTTCGTTTTCTTTTTCCAGCTTCGCGATACCCATACGAAATAAGCAGGAGTCACGTATCTCAACGATAATCGAAATTAAGTGGATTACGCAAATGTAGGAGACAGAGAGAGAGAGAGGAAGATATAGGTCGGGCGCGTGGTATGCGCGAAATTCTACGGGGCCCACCATCGACGAATGATTCTTCGATGCGTGTCACGTACGAACGTATAATAAACGACCGAAGCTTCAGCGCGCAGGGATAATTGAACGTCTTGTAACTGAGGCACGTTTTCGCCTATGCTTAGAGAGAGAGAGAGAGAAAGGGAGGAGTGCTCACCCGGTGCCGTAAATAATCCGGTTCCGAGCCAAGGACGGGCGTACTTGTAAAGATCTTCCTTCTCGATCGTTTTAGGACTCAGAAGAATCGTCTGAAACAAGGCGGAAAAGGGAAAATCACTCGAACGTGGAAAATGTTGCGTCAGTTAAAGAAAATCAAGATTTTCATCATTTTAAAAATTGAAGGATCATCAGAGTGTAATTAAAAAAAAACTGTCTCTTTTTTGCATTATCCTGTAGTATAAGCGGTTATGAACATGACCTGACATCGCCGATTGATCGTAAGTAGGCAATTTATCTGAAAATTCCGCACTCGAAACATTAAACGCGTTTTTCTCGAAATGTCGTTTTTCAAAACGGTTTGCACTCTCGAAGGAAGAGTTTTGAAGCTATCCGTCTCAAATTTCGACGCAACATTCTTCACGCCAACCTTTGTCTTGCTATGTACGCTCTTTTTTTTAGTTTGCTTATTTTTTTAACGAAAAACTCGCAAACATAGGCTGTGGTCTTTTAATTTTTTTTCTTTAAATTTAAATTTAAAAACACGTCCAGATCAAGATAGCAGCTTGTGTATTGATTAATAATCTTTTTACAAATTTCATTTCAGATAATATTCTCCTTCGAAAAAAGACTCCTTTTTTCGAAAACATTTTCAACCGTTAAAAAGAATGTGGGAAATAAAAACAAACGTTTAAAATTTTATTTTCTGTTCTTCATGAGAGATTTGATTTCACATAGAAAAATCAGACCGATTAGCGTATTTCAACCATAGAAAAAAACAATTGCGGACTTTGGCTATTTTTTGATCCGTTACATTGTGATTATCCCTTGAGGATTTCAGGAGTTTGGTGACAAATGGTTAAGTGTTACCGTTTGATTCTAATTTATTCAATGAATTCTTTGTCATACACTGAATGCACCCTCCCAATTTTAAATCGATCGTCTACACTGTTTCTATAAAAATGACAATCGAAAAAACACTTTTCAACATAGGAAGGCATTTTAACTGTCTACGCTCATCGCTAAATGGCAGTTTTACGCACGTAATAGTGTGAAAGAATGCTTAAGATGTTACGAAAAACTGTCAAATCACTCGGAACATTATGACAATTTCGTCATCAGTGACATAATGTTAAGGCGAGAAACCAGTTAAGAAGTACGTTTTTTTGAAAGTGCTTTTCATGATTTTTTTTGCAAGGAATGAATGAATCGAATTTATTCAAATTTGGCAGAATATTTTATACGTATTTTCAAACAAATATTTTAGTTTTTTCGAAGCATTTCCTCAGCAAATATGGAACATATGGAACATAACTTTTTAAAGAACATAAAGAACATAAATTTTTTCGAACCATTTCCTTCGAAGATATGGAAAATATGGAACATAACCTGCCGCCCTACAAAGGTAGCCATCAGACGTAGCTGTCTGTGTACACCCTGGAGGCTACAGTTTTCATCGGAAATCAATACGGTTTGAAGATTACTTCAACCCCTTCGTTGGCATTGACGCAATAGTGCGTCAAATAATTCCGTGCCTTGTGTGGCATTGACGCAATAGTGCGTCAACTTTTATTTCCCTATTTAACTTGCTCTGATTTGAAATCGGAGCCTCACTCGGGGGTTTTTGGGCTCGCTGAATCCGAATTTGAAGTAAAAATTTGGAAATTCAAAATGGCGGCGCCAATATGGCGGACAAAAATCAAAAACTTTACTTGATTTAGATGAAAATTAGTACTCCGGGTTTTTTGAGGTCGCTTGTTACGAATCTAAACTTTAAATTTGAAAATTCAAAATGGCGGCGCCAATATGGCGGACAAAAATCAAAAACTTTACTCGATTTAGATGAAAATTAGTATTCCGGGTTTTTTGACGTCGCTTGTTACGAATCTGAACTTTAAATTTGAAAATTCAAAATGGCGGCGCCAATATGGCGGACAAAAATAAAAAACTTTACTCGATTTAGGTGAAAATTAGTACTCCGGGATTTTTGAGGTCGCTTATTACGAATCTGAACTTGCAATTTGAAAATTCAAAATGGCGGGGCTGGAATGGCGGACCGAAATTGAAAATTTCACTCGATTTAGATAATAATTGGTACTCTGGGATTTTCGAGGTCGCTTGTTACGAATCTGAACACAAAATTCAAAAAATTTTAATGGCGGATCTAATATGGCGGATGAGAGTGCAAAAAACAGCTCGATTTGGATAAATGTTGGTACTCGGGGGTTTTCGGGGACGCTGAGTGTGATGCTGAACTCAAAATGAAGGAATTTTTCATGGTGAATTCAATAACATGGAGCATCATACAATAAATAGGTGGAAATATATGAAGCTTGAGTACCGAGTTTCATCTAAATCAATTTGTATTATTTGTACTTTCATTCGCCATATTTGTTCGCAATTGTGAATTCCTGAATTTTGAGCTCAGATTCGTAATCAGCACCCTTAAAAAACCCAGTGTACAAGTTTTTAGGATAAAAAAAATGTCCTGCCATTTCGGATACTTTTTGTCGAATTCTTTCTGCCATCGAAGGGGTTAAGAACATGTTTTCCCTCTATATGAACCTAACACTGACCAAAATATGAAAATCGCATTCTTAGAGGCGTTTAAAAAAAAGGGTATAAATTTTGCCATGATTTTATAACGTTTTTTGCTATGAGGTATATACTTCAAACAATTATATTACCCCGAATTTAGGTTCATAGGTAGCGTAATTATTCGAAGAAACGAGCTGTCACTTTACACAATTATAAGTTGGAAACTTTTTGAGCTAGAGTGTACGGAAATTGAAAAAAAATCGTTTCGAGAAAAACGCGTTTGAAAAAAATATACCGAAAACGAAAAAATCGAGTAATGAATTATTGATACTGCTTACATGTTAATCAGCTATTAGTTTTACTAACTATTTGTGGAATAAAAAATATTCGAAAAAATAAGTAAGTAACTATACCAATACGATATAACATACTTTTTTTTCACGTGTTTTTTCATGCATTTATTATTTGTGTGTTTACTTTTATAATAAATTGTAGGATTTTGCTATCGGAGTGACGTTTCAATTAAAAGGGAAATTGTGAATTCAATCGAAAATAAATAATTTCTACGTATTGTTTTTACGTGTATTTTTACGTGTTGAAGTTTGCATCGTTGGAATGCAATGAAAATGATTATTTTCTTTCTTTCTCCATTTTTATTATTATCCAAAATCACTTTTGTTAGAATTCAGTTTTAGGTCTCTAAAGAGGAGACGAAAAAAAAGTTTTCGATCAGCAATTGGAAGGAGTCATTGTCATTGGGTTCCAATGATGCAAACTTTGATGTAATTCATTTTTGTAGCAATGCACGATAACACTTGTCTTTGTTCCACAACATTTGTGTAAAAATCGAGCTTGTACGGTAAGTGCATAAAACAGATTGGCGTAAGTCCTGAGAAATTATTGTCAAGTTCATTTCCTTGATCAACGAGCAAAAAAGAACGAATTATTTTCCTCTCTCTTTTGAGTCACGGTAGTGCGTGAGCATTTTTAATTTGAATTTCATTAGCGATTAGAGTTTATGAGAAAAACATTCTCGTACCTTCAGGCTTTCGGGGTCGTAAACCGTGATGAATAGTCGACTGCCCAGCCATACTCTGAACGGCGAAGGATAAGACTCCAGCATCTCCATCATTCGTTCAAGTATACCTGCTTAATTACATCATTGTGATCGCAATAACGAGAAATATTCTCGATAACACGTTCATGGGTTTTTTTATCCACGAAATACTGTTGGTTTATTTCTATTCGTATTGGGTAGAACGCTTTTCGTGCAACAAATACAAAAGGAAAGAACTTTGAAGTTTCAAGGAAGAATTATTTGAGTGCTTACGATGTATTGCCGTGTACGACATTCGAGACTGTATGCAACGTTATGGCGAATTAATATCGCGACAGTTTCGGAACTTACCAATACTCTCGATATCACGCTGGTCTACGACTGGACATTAAGGGGTCCTCTCACTTTAGACTTTATAAAAACTGCTATTTTCATGCATTTTTTTGATAGGTTTATATTATAGATATTGATATCAAAGTTGTTACACTTAAGGATGTTGAGTCCCAAATCGCAAATGATGATAAAATTCTGAAAATTTGGTATGTTTTTGTATGAAGTATTTCAGAGGTCGTGTAAAAATTTCACGACAATTAGGAAGCTCGTTATTGAACAATTAACATTCACAAATTAAATGTTGTCTTATGGAAACTGATGTAACTTTGCAATAAGTTTTTTTTTTGACCTCTCAATTTTATAATATCTACAATATACTGAAAGCAACGGAAACAAAACGAAGTTTATTGATAATTTTTTTTTATTTCTTTTAAAAATTGTTCTTAACAAAATGTTAATTTTTTAATAACGAGCTTCCTAATCGTCGTGAAATTTTAACACGACCTCTTAAATACTTCATACAAAAACATACCAAATTTTCCGAATTTTCTTATCATTTTTTATTTCAACCCTTACGGAGGTTGAAGTAATGATGATAGAATTCTGAACATTTGGTATGTTTTTACATGAAGTATTCAGGAGGTCGTGTAAAAATTTCATGACGATTAAGAAGCTATTTATTGAACAATTAACATTAACATGTTTCATAGGGACTCAACATCCTTAATAAATTTTGAAATACATTTTTGAAATACATTAAAAAAATGTTTTTTAAATTTATTTAAGCCACTTTATACACGAAAATGGTAGTTAAAAAAATGTCCTAAAAATTGTACGTCAGCGCTGTTGATGAAATCTCGGAGATGGGTCATCCGAAACAAAAAATCAAACGGTTTTAGGTCCATTATGTTAATGGCTTTAGTGCGTATTATACGATTTTTCATATATACAAAAATAACACAATGGCGGACGTTTTTCGAAAAAACAAAAGAAACGTGTTTTTTCACCGTTTGTGGCAAAAAAATAGTCAATATCGAAATTTAGAAAAATCTTCGCTATGCGTTATAGCCATAGTTGTAAAGATTATGTGGTTAAAATTTCATAAGGATCGGTTCAGTAGTTTCGAAGATTTTATCAACAAGCCGTCGAAAAACGTTGTTTCGAGAAAAATGCGTTGAAAGTTCGTTTGGGTTACATAAATACATAAAATTTTGTTTTTAACGTATTTCGAAAGTGTATTTATTAAGTGTAACAACTTTTCTATCGATATCTATAATATAAACCTATCAAAAAAATTCAGGAAAATAGCCTTTTTTTAGGGTCTAAAGTGAGAAGACCCCTTAAGGGCTTACACGTAGTTGACACTTTGAAAAATATCGGCTTTTCGTCTCTCGAATTCTTAAAACATAACATTTCAAAAACATTCCCTGACAATTCAGGTTCCGCGAACCGGCGAACTTCAAACGCTATTTTCGCAAAATTACCTAGCAATTTCGGTGATCAAGATATCACAAAAATCACTGCACCGATCAGCTTCACATTTTACACGCTTCTTTTACACATCAAAAAGCAGAGCTTTAACAAAGGATTTTATTTTTCGACGCATAGTTCTTTTTCATCAACGAAAGTAGAACTTTTTTTTTTCCACCGAAAGTCGATACTTTCACTTTGGTCTGCGGCCATTTTTTTTTCAAAAATCAATAACTTATTGAAGCCTTTGTCCAAGCACTTGATAATTTCATGCAAAAACTAAATGCGTGTGGTTTTTTTTATTACGGATTATTTGTTTCCGAGCTGTCGTGGTCACCGCGAAGGACGCTTTTCAAACAGCGCTCTGCACAAACCACATCTACCACATTTATACGTATTTTTCGATACAAAAATCGTAAAAGATACTTAAAAACATATTTTTTAGTGCAAAAATGCTAAACCTGCGCACGTTTTCCCAGAAAAAAATTACGAAAATTCAACGTTTTTGTAGCCACCAGCTAGGTGTAACCCAATAATGATCCAAACCTAGATATAAAGTTCTTCCCTACTTGAGGGAATTTTTGGTTCTAGGCTCGGCATCCATTCCCTGGTTTTGACATTTTCAGGGTGTCAATTTTAAGGGGTTACCCCCACTTGCGATTTTGAAAAAATCGTCTTTTTTATTGCATTTCTTTGAAGTATAAGTATCTGAGAATATGTCCTGAAAATTTCAAGTCGATCCGAACAAAATTGACTGAGATATGAGCGTTGACAGAGAAGAATCCGTGAATTGAAGAACTGAAAGTGAAACTTTAAACGCGTTTTTCTCAAAATGGCATCTCTGAAGTCGGTGACCAAGATTACTCGAACACTAATGGACCGATCTTCTTGAAATTTTGCAGGCTTATTTAATACATAAAAATGTAGTCTTTAATCGTTCGATTTTTTTTTTTCGAAAAAAATGGCCGTTTTATAGCCAAAAAACGGCCGTTTTTTTTCGTTAAAATTGAACCATTAACGTTGACTGTCCGCCATTTTGTGAAAAATGAATATTTTTTAAAATCCTTCGATCAAAGACTAGTTTATACTTATATTTGACTAAATCCGTCCGCATTTTTTTTTCAGATGATCCACTTCGCCGCAATGTTGGTCACCGCAAACCGTGTATATAAAAACATTATTTCATTGACGGCCATTTGCCACTAAACAATGTAATATTTTTCAATAAAAAAATTACTGAAAGTTCTTCAAGATGTGTTCTTCAAGATGGTATATTGATCGATTAAAAAAGTTTTGTAGTTTTCTTTAAAAAAATTCATGAAAAAGGCCTTTTTTTGCGCTACAAGTGGGGGTAACGCCCCCACTTGACTCTTCGATTTGAACATTCCTGGCAGGGCCGGTAATGTTAGTCGTGTAGTTTGACATTAATTTCCTGCCCGCGAATTTCGCATCTATTTAAGGGGGGCGGGGTTCCTTTAATCTTTAAGCAAGGCACCAATGTGCTGATTTTCATGATTTTTTAAAAAGGAAGATTTCTTCACCATTGAGACTTAGAGTATGTTTTATTACTACTTTAGACTATTACGTGGTATTTTTTATTATTAATCTTCAAAAATGGCGGAGGTATGGCACGGTCTTCTAAGCTGCATTTTCAAAACTGGAGTGACGTATAGCTAAAAAACTAATCGACCGATTCTGATGAAGTTCGGTTTAAATCTTTTTAACCCTATTCTCCAAAACAGAACCCTAAATGCTTGTGAAAATTAATAATAGTCCTTTTTATTGCAAAATGTAGCCATTTTTTCCGGAAAATTCAATCTTTTTGTTTCAAAGCGTACCATTTGATTAATTTTCAACATTTCTCACTTTGTCTCACTTTGCCAAAAAAAATCTGAAAAAATTCTCATGAACTCAACAAAAAGTAACGCAACTTTTTACCGTCTTGCGGTTTTGTTGTAAACCTCGTCGTTTTCGTACTCCGGAGCAATTTTCATATTGTATATTTTTATCGAAAAAACGTAATATTTTTGGGAAAAAAAAATCGCAAAAATTTTTCTACAAAACGAAATTGAAGCTTAGGCTTCCCCTTTTATGATTTTAATAGGAGAAATGCATAAAAAAGATTTTTACTGTAAACGGGCTCCACTCACAAAACAACAAAAAAACGACAAAAAATGGTCGTTTTCAAAACTAGGTGCCAAGTGTAAAAAAAATCGTAAAAATTTTTTTTGATAAGCCAAAATGTAGGTAAATCCCCCCTCTTTAAAATGCCGTTGGTCGAATTGGCCTAGCCCGTTCGGGCACTTTTTCCAACTCTTGTCCGGAAACTTTCCGCCGGTAGTGTACGTAAGTAACCCTCAATACGATACGAGCCTAAAATCCATGCATGTCATTCCGTTTCGGTCAAAAAATGTTTCTTAAGCATCGAACACCTTCCCCGAGGTGAGAAAAGAAATCGAGTGTTCACGTTGTCTCTTTACTCACGCGTTGTATCGCCCACGAAGTAATGAGCATTGCCGAGGACGGGTATCGCTGGTGGCCCGGGAAATTTCGCAGCTTCGCGATACAAGCGTAATTTCGAATAATAATGAAGAACAACCGTCACGATGCAACAAAAAAGACACAGCGTGACCAACATCATCGTGACAATAATCCCTAATAATTAATAAACGATTATTTTCGAGCGAAACTGGTAGGTGGCTGTTTTTTTCTTCTTCACTATATCGATGAGCCGGGAAGAGCAAAAAAAATTGCGTTGACGATAGAAGTGCTCGTTGTCATATGGCGGAGGACATTGCGAATACGATGGCTATGAGAACTCGCGAGGTGAAGATAATCCATCCGAACTTCCCCACTGCGTGTCAATTCAAGTCACTCCTTCGCCTCACGGACAATAAAAAAACATCGATGAGCTATCGGATCCTTATAAAGTATAAGACAAAAGAAAAAAGAAAACGAGTACCAGCGTGCCATCACTGTTCGCAATTTGCCCGCGAGTAATAGTCCATTGTAGCGAGACACTTTTACGTTGGAAAAATATATAAATGTATGCGAAATTCTAACTGATTCGCAGGCTTACAACGAACATCACTTTGGCTTCCGCCTTTGATTTTGTTGAAACTCATATGAAGGTTGTCTCTAATGATCTGACATTTTAAATCGCGCGCCATTTTTTTGCGCCGAACGTAGAGTACTCATCTTTGACAACTGGCATCAGGAAGTATTGAGGTTAAGGAGGCGCGATCATTACTACGAATCCAACTTTCGGATTTGAAATTTTTATATGATTTTGACGAATATCTTATGCGCCTATTGCCAACATGTGAGCTATTTCGACCGTTTAGTTTTTTCGCAATAAAACTGCAAAGTCGAGCACTTTAGGTTACCGAAGCACGTCGTCTTATGGAGACGGTCAACCGGAAGTGCGGTGATCGTGGTTTTTCTGCTCACGTATACAACTAAACCCGTTGGAAAACTGAAATTCGATAGATTAGATATAATAGGTAAAAAATAAGAAAATCAATCGTCACCGTGTAGTTAAAGCACTACATTCCAAGAAAGTTTCAATTTCCGGTTGAAAATGGTCAGAACAACGAAATAGCACCCACAGCAACGTCGCGTGTAACGGCTGATGCAATTGGCGAACATAACCTAGCTTTGTTGCGAAATTAATTTAAATCTGATCATCGAATTAACAAACAGATATTGATAAAAAAATTCAAGTTCACTTATGAGTATCTGAAAAGTCACCTGTTCAAATCTCAAACTCTCCGGATGCCTTGTTTGTGAGCAATTAATACATAAAATGTTCTAAATTAACATGGTCTCTTATGGATTGTCATGTTTTTCCCGTATGTAACGTGAAATTTGCAAGCATTGACAAACAGTTTCGAAAGAAACTTTTATAATGGATAAAAAATATCTAAAGAACGTTTGGACAGCTTTCTAAAATCCATTAGATACTTGTGAACTTCAGAATAAATTAATTTGTCTCGAAAAATGCTGATTTTTTGGAGGTTAACCTCCGTATTACTCCAGTCGCATATTATGATGGCGGCGTCGCAACCGCGCGCTTTTTGAAATCAACACTAATACTTTCCGAACGACGCAATGTGCACTACACTTGTACAGCAAATTATACAGAAGCGACTGGAAATGTAATGACTAAATCGGCTTAAAGAATAAAATCAAATAAATTAATCGCAAATAAAATCATTGTAGTTATGAAAAAGGATACGAAATAATAACACATAAAAAATTGATTTCGAGATTGATTGAGAAAAAATTTGATTTTCGAAAATTGATTTTGTTTGCCTTTCCAGAAATACGCTTTCTTTTTTTAATTTTCTTCCGTGGTCGAAAAAGAGATCGACGATGAACTATGGACGCAAGTGCACCTTTCAAGTGCACTCGAGTGTACTTTTCAAATAAATAAAAAGTTTTATTCATACATTGAAATGTCGGTTTTGATAGACTTAGAGAATACCGCTTGATTCATCCCGATATTTCAATTGGTTCTCTCGGAAAGGGCACTTGAAAATTGGCCAAAAAGAGGCAGAGGGAAAATCGATTGCCCCCCTTTGAAATTCTGTAAAAAAAATCGAAGGCTACTCTTATTTCGACGAAAGCATCGGAATTTACCAGAATATAAAGCAGTTACGAATTTCAGTTTAGTAAAAGTCTTCGAGATAAAAATCCGTTTTCGAGATGAAAATCATCTGCTTTTGGTTTTTCGCATGCCGTTTCTACAAATGTTAACTTTTTTTTTACCTGAATTAAAAAAAAATACTCTTGGTTTCTTTTTTTTATCTAGAAAGGTCTTTTTAACCTTGAAGGTTAAGGATACTTTATGGAAAAAGATCCCATGCAGAATTTTCGTACAAAGCAATTCGAACGACTGACTTTGACAGCCTGCGGTGTAAAAAAAAATGTACTACGCATATCGTGCCAATTACTTTAACAAGCTGCTGAGTCACAGTCGATTAATATCATCTGTAGAATCGGCATGCGAAAAACCAAAAGCAGATGGTTTTTTTAAATGGTGACATAAAGCCCAAAATCTCAAAACCGTGGGACTTTTACTAAACTGAAATTCCACCATGTGCAGGACTATCGATTGCAGTTGCAGGATTATCCGTTCATAACAGGACACCCTGTACATACATATTTATCACAAGAACAACGAACTATTATTCTACCTAACAAATGCAGTTATTCGTTTCATTCGCGCGTCACTTCATCATAATAACTCTCGGAGCACGTGAAAAAAATCGAGAATCGTGTTCTGAGAGATTTGTAGCGAAATTTGTAGCCCTCCGCCTCCTAATGCCCACCACAACTTTTAGTCATTCCCGCGGAGCCTTCCGCTCTCGCCGAAGGCTTCCGCTGGTCTCGGGGGTGTCTTTGGGTAAAGTCGCGCCCGCACCGCGATCGATTTCCATGCAAAGAAAAAAGACCAAGCTAAGTACCAAGTGGTCGAAAGTTCCGAAAAAATACGGGTTTTTTTTCGAGGAAGAACTCTCTTGAAAAACTGGGAACAGTCAAAGAGTATTCTTAATCTCGTAATATATTTGCAACGGTCTCACTGAGGCGAAAGATTACAAATTAGGCTAGAAAAAGGGCAAAATAATGTACGAGGTACGATATTTGAGTGATACGAAAACAAGTTTCAGTGCCCTTTGTTTTTTGTTTTCTAATGCTTTTTTTTATTGGGTTGCACCTAGTCCATGGCCGGAAAAAGGGAAGTTTTTGTGATTTTTTTCTGGCAAGAACTAGGCAGGTTTATACATTTTTTTTCACTTTAAAGTGTATGGTTCGAAGTACCTTTTACAATTTTTGTGTTGAAAAATATTAATAAATGTGATATATACGATGGTTTCTGCAGAGCGTTGCTTGAAAAACGTCAAGCGAACGGGTTGCTTTTTTGCCAATTTCATACTCCGATAAACACGTGTAATTTTTAGGAAACGAAAACAGCATATTTTTTCACAGGGTCTCAAAAGGGCCAAGTAAAACGACAAATTTGTCTGTAACATTTTTTGTTCGTTTTTTTCTCCACAGTTTTATTCCTCTTTTCCTAGCTATACCGTCGCATTTTTGCCAAAACGCGCCTTCATTAGCGAATCGTGAGGCTCGAAAAAAGTATCGGGGGTGGGGAAAGGTTCCAATTGAAAAAATACGAAAGATAGGAATACCAAAAATTTTTAGAAAGTTCGTTTTCGTGCTTCCGGTCGGAACCACAAGAAGCCTACTTACGGGGGCACGATCACTTTAAGGGAAGCTTTAAGGGAAGGGTAGGGGTTTCAGCCTGAAAAAAAACACTTTTTTGCGAATTTTTGTCATCTATGTGGATAGAGTAAATTTATTGAAACCTTTTGTAAATTGTTAAGTGTCATTTCAAGAACATTCCGTGAAATTTGTACACGAAAATATCCACAAACAAGCCAGTGACCAAGCTTTTTCAAGAACGCATTTGGAAAAACACGATTTGCGTTGTTCACTGTATCTCAGCTAGAAATTATATGAAATCAAGTACCATTAAAATTTAATCAAAGTATCATGAAATCCTCCCCCCAACGGTCTTCGATAATTTTTTTTTTTATTTCTAAATTTTTGGTGGTCATGTAAAGTGAAAAGTGCTATTTTTCACGAAGAATTCCACCATTTTGGGGGTGGAAAGCTCCCTTAATGTAAAAAAAATCTCAAACTAACCGTTAGTTTAGTAACGCGTTTGCAACGCGAGCTACAGTGTTAGAGGAGCGCGACTAAATAGTCAATAACTTCGAGAGTTTTGCTCTGATTGACTTGAAATTTTGGGATTATGTTCTTGAAATGTTTAACTATAAGAAAAGACAAAAAATCGATTTTTCAAAAGTGCGAAGCCCTACCCTTCCCTTAACTACACGGTGAAGATTGATTTTCTTATTTTTTACAATATGTATTATATCCAATCCATCGAATTTCAGTTTTCCAACGGGTTTAGTTAGATACGTGAGCAGGAAGACCGTGATCACTGCACTTCCGGTTGACCGTCTCCATAAGACGACGTGCTTCAGTAACTCAAAGTGCTGGGCTTTGCAATTTTATTGCGAAAAAACTAAACGGTCATAATAGCTCAAATGTTGGCAATAGGCGTATAAAGTATTCGTCAACATCATTATTTCCTTAAAGTGTTCGTTAGTAACGTATCCAAGAACGCGTAAAGAGTAAATCGAGTAAAAGGCGCTCCAAATGACCTGACATTTTAAATTGCGCGCCATTTTTATTGTGGCGAACATAGAGTACTAATCTTTGACAGCGGGCATCAGGAAGTATTGAGGTTAAGTCATGGAGAATTACACGATCGAGCAACGCATAGAATTTTTGTTATTTGCATTGTTACCGCATAGTTATTGCAGACAACGTTGCATGGTCGTGTTATCTCGCACCGCGGCGATGTCAATAGATCAGCAAGATCGTGCGATTTGGAACCATTGGGCTTTTCTGAAAGGGAACGTGTATGCCAACGAACCACACATGGATACTAAAGTAAAGGAGCCCAAACGCATATGGCGGAATCGTCGAAAAGTGGATCGTGAAAGTCATGAAAGATCTTGTAGTGCGAAAAATATCCGCAAGCGATACCAGCGCCTGGTACGGAATAGGATAGGTGGTGGATAGGATAGGCGGATAGGATAGGTACGTGAGGACCGGCTTAACAGTGTTTGTGACATACATACAGTGACGTATAACTGTCAGTTACTATATATGTGAGTATTATGTCAGTTACATATAGTTTACGCAGTTTACGCTATTACGCATCGTTGAGTGATATTTCGATATTAAAACTATTTATGAAAGCAAAACAGAAAAAAACCATCCAATAAAGGTAAGTACTGAACCTTAATATTATGTTTATGCAATTAATTCTCGAATTAGCGAAAATATTGACACATATTGACATCAGCAAGTACAACCACATGTTGATTCATTTTGTCAAAGCGTTTGTATTTTTTTTATTGCATGCTATCGTCGCCGAATTTAATTATAATTGCCATTAATTTTAATGCTGTTAGAGATTTCTTTGATATACAGCAAAAATGTAATGCATGATGCTTGGACAAAAAAACGTTTTTTAGGTTAAATATGCGAATCCTTTAGTATAAATACCCCTCGCTCCCATTTCGTTATAATGTACGATTTGAAAAAAATATTTTTCTTGGAAATTCAGTATGCAATATTCACATTATGGCTGTTTAATCGTACATATCACCGTATAAAAATAAAACATTTACAGTATAGATCACCTCCAAGTCAAAAAATTACTGAAATATTATCATTTCATAATTTAAAGAAAAGCATATCAATAATACTCTTCAGTATTACAAGCTGCGCTAATAAGAAACAAATATACGACAAATTGCGGATCGACGATTCAAAATCACCGCGCGGACGGAGCCCGCAGTGGTAGCGCCACCGGGCGGGTACAATCCGCGGATCGTTCATCACTTTCACAGCCATTTCGCCAGCATTGCGTTGGGCTCCTTTACTCTAGTCTCCATGGATCCACAGACCATTCCGGAGCTCAAGGAAGCAATTGAACGCACCATTAATGAAATTAGTCCTCAATTATGCCAAAATGTTATTGAAAATTTCGTCAAAAGAGTGAACGTTTGCAAACAGGGACGAGGCGGCCATTTATCGGATATTGTGTTCCAAACATAACCCCCATGTCTGTACCTTATATAAAAATAAAATCGTACTTTTCAAATAAATAACACGTTTCATTAATAAACTGAAATGTCAGGTCATTTTGAGACACTCTAGGGAAGAAAAAAATAGTGTCCGAATGTAGCGAGGGGTTAGAAATAATTTGCCAACTTCGCTCGACCACTTCGATCGGAAAATTGGTAGCTGAAATGGTTTTTCCACGGTCACGTTTAGACAGCATTCTAATTATCAAATTCCCAAAAGACAAGTATCCACTTCGACCCCGTCACTTCCGGAAGAAAGAGCTCCATTCGTTCGATTTGTTTTTCTCGTCTCTCCCGTTGGATAGGTTCATTGGGATTTGCGACAATTAGTCTTGTCGCAGCTTTACGGGATAAGTTGGTGCGCGCGGCTGTACATCCAAAGGCGTCCATCGTCGGGAATGTTAGTCTCATTCGATATAGTAATGGGTCTCGCCGGATGAGCGTCCGTGCATTTATCGTCTTGCGGGCCCCCTGCGAACGGTTGAACTTCGTGATAGATCGTCCTTCCGGATATAGATCGCAACTCGTCCCTAAGTATTCAAATTTCCGGCGGAAATTTATGGCAATTAATTCACGCGCCCCTTCGGGACGAAAAGTTTTTCGTCCTTTCTTTTTCATTCTTGGGACATGAGACGGATATTGCGTGGTGATCCTTCGGGGCAGATAGAAAAATGGAGATGTTCGCTCGGGATGTCTTCCTCCTGGTGATTCAACTCGTCGAATTTATTTTTTCGATTAAGCTAATAATTACGGAGATTACTTTGCGACGCTACGCCGGCCGAGTCAATTTACCGAGACTTCGAGAATTTTACGCAATCGTAACTTCGCCTCGTCCTTAAGGGGGGCGAGGCGAAGGCGAAGTTTAGGCGAGGAAAGAAAGTGGTAATTTTAATTATTTTTTTCTTCGAGGAAAGATTTCTTCATTTTTAAGACTTAGGGCTAGGGTAAAAAATTTTACGATACGTCCGTAATTAAAAATGACGGACGGATCATACGGTCTTCCAAGCTGCATTTTCAAAACTGGCGTGATGTGTAGCTAAAAAACTGATCGGCCGATTCTGATGAAATTTGGTATAAATCTTTCTAACCTTATTGTCCAAAACATCACCCTTAATGTTTTTCCAAATAAAAAAGCGGGAATTTTTATTGCAAAATGTAGCAATTTTTTTGGAAAATTTAACATTTTTCTTTCAAAACGTACCATTTGATCGATTTTTGACATTTCTCACTTTTTCTTCGTTCATATTCTGCATATGAGTGTTAACGGAAGAAAAATGTTCGTTGCTTTTTTTTGCAGATCAATCCAGCCGACGCTACGTGTCACGCCGTCTGATAATATCCGCCGCAACCGGTTTAGAAGAACGTGCCATAGCTCCGACATTTTTAGAGATTAATCGAATAAAAAAATACCATGTAACAGCCAAAAGTAATAATAAAACATACCCTGAGTCTCAAAAATGGTGAAGAAATATTCCCTAAAAAAATAAGGAAAATCAGCAATGTTTTCCTCGCTTAGGTACGATCACTTCCACGGGGTCAAAAAAGAGTCTAAATTTATTTTACCCACAGCTGCTCTGATTGATGTTTACTTTTGTTGATTATTCGTATTATCGATTATAGTGTGCCAAATGTTGTGGTAAATGATGAATTTATTGCACGTGAACAAATAAAAACTGAAAAATTAGATTGTCAACGACTCGGTAGTAATCTTCGTAATAATAATATCAACATATCCACTATAAAAACGGACTAAAAAGACAAAAAAAAATCAGCCGGAAACCTATTAAAACAGGCTTGAATTACCTCAGCGGAATTAACACGATAGGCTGAATATAATTATACATATTATTGATACGTGATAAATGATAAAACTCCATAAATTGTTGTTTGCATATTACGTGGCGGCTTCTATTCAAATTAATTTCATAACAAAGCTGGGTTATGTTCGCCAAACGCATCAGCTGTTACTTGCGACGTTGCTGAGTCTGTGGGTGCTATTTCGTCGTTCTGACCATTTTCAACCGGAAATTGAAAGTTTCTTGTAATGGAGTGCTTTAACTACACGGTGAAGATTGATTTTCTTATTTCTGACAATATCTACATATATCTCATCCATCGAATTTCAGTTTTCCAACGGGTTTAGTTGGATACGTGAGCAGAAAAACCACGATCAACGCACTTCCGGTTGACCGTCTCCATAAGACGACGTGCTGCGGTAACTCAAAGTGCTCGACTTTGAAGTTTTAATGCGAAAAAACTAAACGGTCAAAATAGCTGAAATTTTGGCAATAGGCACAAAAAGTATTCGACAAAATCATATAAAAATTTCAAATCCGAAAGTTGGATTCGTAGTAATGCTCGTACCTCCTTAACCCTTCGAATTCACACTGGGTCATTTTGACCCCAATTTTTCTCAACTGCCTGTATCGGGGTAATTTTTTTTATCCTTTTCGTGCAAGTACGTATTTTTCAACGCATCTCCCACTTCGAACGAATGTTTGGGCACTTGATTATTCTTTTTCGTAAAAGATATATTTTGGGCCAAAAATAAGGATCATTGACTACAAAAAATGTCTCTACAAAAAACAAACAAAAATGCATATTTACCGAAATACGATCTGAAAAACGTCGGGGGTCAGATCGACCCCGTATGCAGTCGGAGGTTTGTGGCGAAAGTGTGCAGTCGAAGGGTTTAAGGTTAACGCCCCTTAAGGATGTTGAGTCCCTATGAAACATGTTAATGTTAATTGTTCAATAAATAGCTTCTTAATCGTCATTAAATTTTTACACGACCTCCTGAATACTTCATGTAAAAACATACCAAATTTTCCGAATTCTATCATCATTACCTCAACCTCCTTAAGGGTTGAAATAAAAAATGATAAGAAAATTCGGAAAATTTGGTATGTTTTTGTATGAAGTATTTAAGAGGTCGTGTTAAAATTTCACGACGATTAGGAAGCTCGTTATTAAAAAATTAACATTTTCTTAAGAACAATTTTTAAAAGAAATAAAAAAAAAATTATCAATAAGCTTTGTTTTGTTTCCGTTGCTTTCAGTATATTGTAGATATTATAAAATTGAGAGGTCAAAAAAAAACTTATTGCAAAGTTACATCAGTTTTCATAAAACAACATTCAATTTGTGAATGTTAATTGTTCAATAACGAGCTTCCTAATTGTCGTGAAATTTTTACACGACCTCTGAAATACTTCATACAAAAACATACCAAATTTTCCGAATTTTATCATCATTTGCGATTTGGGACTCAACATCCTTAAGGCCTCGTATACCTCCGGATGGTCGCAAAGCAAGGCTTTCGTTGGGATTTATTTTTTAAATTCTAACAAAGCAATCAAAATGAGGTTCGAAGGGTTTATTTTACATACCTATAGGTACCCAAATCAATTTTTTATTTTCCAAGAAATAGAAACGCCTACCTGATAGCCTAGGGTACCTAGGGCAAAAAATATTTCTTTTTCGCAATCCACTTGAGTTTTGTTAGCAAGGTACACACGATTATTACAAAATATTGACTCTGGCTAAATTTGGCACCATTTTGAAGAGAAAGATCGGCATTTCCCACTAAAAAACGGTCTTAATTTGTTTATAAAAATCGTGATTGTTAATCAATCGTAAAAGTCCAGTCTACGACGAGAGTAAATCTATCTAAGACGCTACAGTTGAAATTTGAAATTAATCGGTCGACAACTGTAGGAGCATTGACACCGCCCGATTTTGAAAACATTGTTGCAAGAAAAACGCGTTGAAAGTTTTAAAACCATTCTTCTTCGAAGCTTATTACTCTTAGGATGTTAATGTGTTATTGGAACGTTTATACATTATTTAAAGCAAATTAAAAAACTATACATTTTCTTCCGAAGGTATATAAGGCCTTAAGGGATATCTGTTCGAGATAAAAAAAAACAAAAATTATTGGCTAAATGACGTAAAAACATCTTGAGAATAACAATCATCAATTTTTCTTGATGAAATCTTTTTTTAAACACTTGTAAATGCTGAATTTCGAAACACCTCCGATAGCTCTGAAATGATAAATTCGGCTTCCCATTGCGAGCACGTGCCACTGTTTGTGCATGCTCTATTTGTAAAC
Organism: Ophion costatus; assembly: GCA_951751655.1. Classification (NCBI taxonomy): domain Eukaryota; kingdom Metazoa; phylum Arthropoda; class Insecta; order Hymenoptera; family Ichneumonidae; genus Ophion; species Ophion costatus. The sequence continues at coordinate 26,880,380 of OX632363.1, forward strand.
AGTTTTCTGTTTATCTTTGTAGGTGTTTGATTTGAAAAATGAGTGATAAAGTGTATATTAACAAAGACGGAAATAAAACTAATTATGTAAGATAAATGATTTTCGATTTTCAATCGCTTTTCTCGAAATCGGCACGTAGTAGTGCTTAAACAATTTTGATTAGATTGACTTGAAATTTAAACTGCAGCTGCTCATATAAGCCACCGAAGTACACGTGGTTTCTATGGTTAATTAAAAATTACGGTTTTTATAAACAATTTACGATCGTTTTTTTCGGTGAAAACTCATTTTTTTTCAAACTAGTGCCAAGTTTGCAAAAATCAATATTTTTTTACATCTCTGTGCACTTTTGTGACAAAGCTCATGTTGATGATGAAAAAAACAATTATTTTCTTCCAGATGCCGATGTTCATCACTTCGACTGCGTGCCGATTGGTACCTTGAAAAAAAAGGTCTTGTTCCGAAGTACTGTACAGCGCCATTTTGTTTTGAAAATTGAAAAAAAAAATGTCGTTTACCCCAATATGTAATGAACAAACGGATAAAAGGGTTTTTAATTGACTTTATACTTTCGTCAAAAAAAAATTTCCCTTAATTCGCTTTAAACAGACCCCTTAACGATGTTGCATCGTACCGGAAGTAGAGTATTTTTCGTACGGGCAAAATGGCCCACTTTACAATTACTCACAGTTAGACGATGCTGCATCCCACCGGAAGTAGAGAATTCTTCATACAGAATTAATTATCATACATGCAAAACTGCACAATTTCTCTATTCCCCGTTGTCGGTTTTCAATTCGAAATAGTTTTCCTTCGGCGACGATATTACAAAATCGACTAAATTTCCACACCCCACACACCCAAAAATCTACTCCGTACACAAAGATCCAGCATATGGGCCACTTTGTGATTCAGATGTTCATCGAAATAAAAATAAAAGAGAGAAACAAAAGAGAACCGCGACTCTCAGGCCAACCTTCGTCAGGACTTTGCACCATAGTAAAGCGACAGTTCCCTTTATTCTTACTCTCGTGTTCTTCGCCTTCGACATCTACATACGCACATATAAATATAGTACACAATATATTACATACACGAATATAGTCCAATCGAGAAGTTTGCAATAAAATAAACAGAATAAAAGCATGCCCCGTTGTCTAATTAAATCGATGGTCCGGTATCATCGAACGAACGATCCAGGTAGGAACATCGTCCATTCGCAGTCAAGCAAGAGAGTACCAGCCCTGGCGATGATCCATCTCTCAATCCACAGATCGAAACTCGCCAAATATATTCGATTGTTAAAGAAATAATTCCTCGATTATAAATCGGAAGTAGAGGGTAGCCCAGCCAGGCCGACAGTTTCCCTGTGCCCTCTTGCAAACGCGGTATTGCATTGGTATCGGAGGGTGGCTGTGGGCATCTCTCCGCTCCCCGGGGAACCGGAAGACGCGTACTGTAAAAGTGAGAGATGGAACGGTGAAGGCTCAAAAGGGCATACGGAAGGTAGGAAATAGTTGCCCCAAGAGCAACTACTTCCCACCGGAAATGCAGAAATTCCTGTAAAATCGGCTAGCGTTTGATAGAAAATGACAGGAGTTCGAATTTGAAAAAAAAAAAAAAAAAACGTTTCGTCTCGCATTCGCGTTTTTCAGGAGACGAGCCAGAGGTTCTGGGGCCGTCGGTGGACTCTGCCAGAACGAAAAACCCCAAAAGTAGCAAGGACTCGTCGTCGTTGAAGATGACCAGCGTATGGAACAACGCCGGATTGCCGATAATGACGCGTTACAGTTTCAAGAATGACAACCATTCGCACTACCCAGGCACATCGATCGCCGCCGAGCTTGGACTCCAGTTTTACAGAAACGTCGAAGAGACTCCACCGGAGTCGGGCAGTCTCCAGGGAACTTCGGAACCTGAAGTCACCAGGGAAAACGAATTAGGGGCATACAACGGGGTGATTGTATCTCCAGGAACGTCATCGAGATTCGGAAGCGGATCGGGACGATCGACCGACGAGTGCATGACCAAAGTCGAGGCTGTGGTGGAACTGCAGCCGTGCAACGTCCGCCAGGAGAAAATCGTCCCCGAAGTTGAAAGCGCAACAGCCGGAAACGCCGAAATGGAGCAAGGAACTAATTGGAAGAGACACAAGGCTATGCATTATTGCCCGTACTGCCGGAAGAGCTTCGATCGTCCGTGGGTACTCAAGGGACATCTTAGACTCCATACGGGCGAGAGGCCCTTCGAGTGTCCGGTTTGCCACAAATCTTTCGCCGATAGGTAAGCCATCCTTGCTCGTTGTCGTTGGTTTTTTTTGTCGGAGAGTGAGCTGCACCGCAATGTCTCCTAGCGGAGCTTGATATTGCAGAAACAATGCAAAATGTATCTGCCGCAACGGATGATTCAATCCAACATTGGAAAGGATGGATCTAGAGAAAAAAAACGGAATTTGTTGATGTATATTTTTTTATCAATGTATAATTTAGTCTATGAATCTATATCAATTGATTTTTCTATCCAATCTTCACATTCTACACAAGTTTAAGGGGAAACAATTCAAAGAGGGCGAGAGATCGTAGATTTTTGTTTATCGTAGTCAAAGTGTATATCCATCAGAATGTAGCCTTGTTTTTTTTATTCTCGGCTTCCGCATAAATTAGAATGCAAAGGTGGATAGCGAGAATTGAAGGAACGGTTGGAAGATTAATGTATATTTTCACATTTGAACTGAACTTCAATTTTTTTAACAGTCTTTGTACCACGTTGCTCCAATATATTTACAATATTGTCACTTATTAATGATGCACTTATAATGGTATTTGCTTATGGCAACATACGACATCCAGAATGTGGAAATGTTGATGACAGGATCAACATAACCTCACAAATTTTCGAACGGGGTTTTCTCATGGACGGTTGAGTTTTTCAGAAAAAGGAAAGCATCGGGCTCTGTAGAGTTCATTGACGCAGAACATGATGATATTCTTTGGCTCTGAATATCATTAGTTTTGGAGGAATCTCCGTTCGAAAATTTTCGCTATCTCTCTCGCACCCATTTTACGTCGTTGAACTTCTGCTTCGCGTTGCAACGCAATCTGCAAAACTACACGCTTGTACAATGTAACTGCACGTTTCTGTACTGTATGAATTCTGTTCAGGCGAAAATCTAAGTTATTGGGAAAAAATAATTTTAATGGAATTAGTAAGATTCGAAAATTGTTTGGAAATTTATTTGTATGTACGTTAACAAAGTTGTGTACCAAATATCATTAGAAAATATTAATAATTAGTTATAAGCAATCTCGTGAAGGATCTTCGAACGTGTGGGGTTCAACGGTGTACTTGATTTTTTTTCTTAATTTTTCTTAATAGATAATATTGGATAAGATATTGGATAAGATATTGATAATATTGGATAGATAATATTGGATAAACTTTTCTTAATAGATAATATTGGATAAGACTCGACTGAGCTTCTTTCCATCGTGTTTCAATGATCAAAAAAAAAAGTTGGGTTTTTTTTCCTAATTTTTCAAGAAAAATGACATTATGATGAATATCGAATGAAAAAAAAACGTTGGTCATGACTAAACTACGATTGCACTGATGAAGTGTGCCAAATTTCAAGTCAATCCAAGCAATCAACAATCAACGCTTATTAGATGTTGCGAAATCGTGGACACCGTTTTGAGAAAAACGCGTTTAAAGTTTTATTAGCTTTATCGTTGCAATCATAAGTTAGTCTTCAATCTGCGATTCGTAAGCCATATGTTGGACCTTCCTCTTCCATCCGAGGTGCCTCGAGGGACAGGCGAGTGCTCGTCGTTTTCGTAGTAGCCGAACTCCTTAAGGATATGTAAAAAGGCAAACATAACCTCTCAAATTTTCAAGCAGAGCTTTCTCGCGGATGTTGGTTTTTTTCGGAAAAACGAAGCATCAGCTTCTGTAGAATTCGCTGACGCGGAGCTTCGCGATTTTATTTTGTCCTGAATATTATTTATCTGTGAAAAATCACAGTTCGAAAACTAGTAGCTATCTCTCTCGCACTTATACGTCATGACATACATTTTTGACTTCGCCTTGAAGTGATATTTCGGGAAAAAGAACCACTTTTCCTCAAAAGTGTTTGTTTTTCTTTAAAATGTCAGGTCCAGAGTGAAATTCGAATGCGCAGAAAGCAACTCGCTCTTGCGGTGGCGTGGTGGCGCTGCCGTCGCGCTTCATGCCCGTAAGGGGCTCTATCTACCCATAAGACCGAAAAAAATTGCCAAATTCCGATTTTTTTCTCGTCTAAAAAACGGTTTGTGAAAACGAAACGCATTTTTTTAAACACAAAGATACATATATTGCGACAGTACCGGATTTATACTTTTCTTAAGTCTACCGCAATTGACAATGTGCCGCTCTTCCTATATTAATCACTTGTATTTATCTAGGCCTTTTTCAGTGTCTCTAAAATCCAGAAATCTATTGCGAGCTTTAAAGAATTCACCGAAAAATACACAAAAACAACAAAAACACGGCCGCCGGCTGTGGATGAAAATTTTTTCGCGACATTAGGCGGTGGACCCGCTTGAACTGTCCACCCGAAATCTAAAAACCAAACCGGTTATTTAAGTTAACAATAAATACGAGTCGTTGACGATCGTCGATTTTTAAAACAATTTTTTTAAACAACCCGACGACGAAACAAAACTCGAGCATACAAAATCTATGAAAAAAGTCGTCATTTTTACGTAAGTAGTAAAAAATGAAGATTGATTTTTGAAAAGTGAGATCGTCAACGACCATTAAATTTTTCTCGTCGTATCTTGTGTAAATTTGGAAATAATCCATCAAGTGGTTCTCGAGTTATCATGTCCTCCGACTTTGAAAGCAGTGTTTCGAGAAAAACTCGTTTGAAGTTTTGAGTATGGCGCTGCTATCGCCGGCCGACTGTTGGAAGCTGTCGTTCATTCAATTTCAGGAATATTTCAATGAAATGTTCAGGGTATATATCTAAAAGGTGATACTATCAAATAAAAATATTTTTGAAAAAAGTCATTTTTCCACCCATCTAGGTAGAAGTCGCCCGTTAAGCCGGTTTTCTACGAATTTTATGCTAAAAATACGTCCGAATAGTTTTTTTAATATTACGATTTTTCAGGCTCCTATTATTATCACTGTTACAGATCTAATCTGCGTGCTCATCAAAGAACTCGCAGTCATCATCAGTGGCAATGGCGTTGCGGTATTTGCTTCAAGGCGTTCTCGCAGAGACGCTATTTGGAGCGACACTGCCCCGAGGCCTGTCGCAAATATCGATCCTCGCAGAGACGAGATCACAATGTTTGTTGAAATATATACACACGTTCTTCCCCTACGTTCGATCGTTACGAACAACGGCATTCGCAATAGTTTCCCGTACCCCGTTACATTCGGACCATTCCACAGTCGGAAAAATGTAATTCAAATTTCGTTATGAAGATTGCGATGTATCGCGTTCGCGCGTGTGAGCACGAAAAACTTGCAGCCTGCGACGGTAGCGCCGCCGTTAATTTTTTTTTTCTACGACACAATAAACATTGCGATGGCGCTCGATAGTTTCCGGTTAGTTAAAAAATCGTGTATTTTTAAGTATCGTTTTATATGTATGAACTTGATAAACAATTATGTGCATCCATGTGTACGATCATTTATTCAGGACGGACCTTACTTCCGGAAGACGTTTATCGTTCCAAAATTTGCCACCGGATATCAATGGCGCAGCGGTTAATTGCCGCACGAAAATTCTAAGCCTGGCCACGCATCCTTTTGTATACACATTCGCGATTGTAAGGTTTTGACCAATCGGATTACTCAAATACCTCTACCGCTTTGCCCGGGCTAAAAAAAATATATAATATAATTTCGCACTTATTCGTTCGCTTTCCACTTAACTGTTTCTAATCTGCAGCCAAACCCTACTTTCTCGCGATTCTTTCAAATTGCCTCATTATTTCGCACATCTCTTCTACTAGCTCCTTTCCCTCTAGTGCCTTCCGCCACCCGCCATCTTGCTTCGTTCTTTGTTCTGACTCTCAGTCCTCAATATTTCTTAGGGCCTACTCATCCATCTGTATAGTTTATTTTATCTGTACTGTATCTGTATTTTATCTTTACTTTATCTGTATTTTATCTTTACTTTATCTATATTTTATCTTTACTTTATCTGTATTTTATCTTTTCTTTATCTGTAAAGTATACTTTTATATGTGATTCTGATAACTCGGACCTCTGCTACAGTCGGAAAGTTTCAGGGACATGCACAAAGTCGACATAATCTCACAGATCGTTTCCTGATAAAAAAAAACATTAGGCTGTGTAGGATGCAGGGCTTGCCCCACGTTTCAAAATAAAGAGTAACGAGCCCGTAGCGACGTCGCGTTCATCAGAAGTCGTGACATCTGCCTCGTCAGCGGCCAGCCAATGAAGCGGTGCCGTTCGAGGCTACCGTCGCTGCATGCAGAGTGCCTTGCGGTCGTGGTGGGGGGCCGCGCATGCGCCGCATCGGTGCCAAGTGTCCAAGAGGGAAGAGACGGAGCAGAGTGAGAAAAGACCAGAGAGAGGGAGAGGGTAATACGAAGAGCTATTGCTATACTGCAACGCCACGGGGTTAACGGTTATACTCATTCTTCGAGAGTGTTTTTATCCCTTCATGACACACATCGCGTAAATTCAACGAGTTTAATACTCATAGTCGTCGCGGAGACCATTTGACGCAGTGCGTTTAGTTGCCGAGTACGATTTCACATACCGAGAGACAAAGTATATCGCGGGTTCTTTTTTTTTCTTCGTCGACATCCATGAGTTAAAAAGCTTGGAGGGGAACGGCAGAAAATAAAATACGTTAAAGGACGCGTTGGAGATTCTTTGGGCGGGCGAGAGAGAGAGAGAGAGAGCGAGCGAGAAAACGCGACCGGTGCTTCGAAGGGAGCAGGAACGGTTTTGGTAGACAAATTTTTTTTTTTCCACCGAGCTCAAGGATCGAAACTTGACATTGGGGGAAAGCGAGAACGAGAGAGCAAGCGCACGAGAGAGAGAGAGGGAGCGAGAGGATAGACGGCGGCCATTTTGTCGTTTTGTTTCTCGTTCGAGTCGCTTCGCTCGGCATCGACGTTCATCCTTATCGAGGTAAGTAACGAATATTTCATCGTGCTATAATTCTTATCTCGCTCTTCCGATTTTCCCGATCTCACTTTTATTTATCATTCAGACTTCGTAGCCGTCTTATTTTTAGTCATTCGGAGTTCAAAGTTCGTGTGGAATTCGGGTTAACGGTGTTGTGCTCTCTTTCTCTTTCGAACTTGGCGAAATCGCGACCTCTCTGTCGTTTTCATCTCGGCTCTGTGCGGTGTTTCATTCCGACCGTTACTCGCGCTACCGAACGATCGACTTTTTCGCACTCAGAAATTTTTCGATCATTTCTCACGTTCCGACCAGGTTAGATCCGCGTACTTTTGACGACTCGCGTTCAATTTTTCCGCCCAATTATCGCGCACCTCGCTTCCCATACGGAGGTACAATTCGCTCGTTCACGAACGAACGTAAATTTTGAACAAACATCTATATCCTTGCGACTTTCCGTATCGGTGCTTTGTTTTTGGCAATTGTGTGATAGCTGCCCGTTTTGGAAAATATCAAAGATGGCTGCTGCGATGCATTTCGCTGTATTATTATTACCAATTTTTCTAAGGTCAACCGAGAAAAAAAAACGGTTCAAGAAAGAGGCGATAATTTTGAGCGGCTCTGATAATTGTTCTTGCACAGGGAACACAAGATATTTTTTTTTTGTTTTTTTTTTGTCGCGCTTGTTTTGAAGTACACCTTTGATTTGACTAGGATACAAATTTTGTCGGAGATAGGCGGAGAATTTTCGTGGACGAAAATAAAGTCCGATATTTAGCAGGTGTATATATTTTCGAAGCATATTATTCAGGAGCTTATAATCCTTAATTCCGAGAAAGCCCACAATGAAAATACAGAAAAACTGGCCAACCAAGGGGGGTAACCTTTATTTACATTTTTTTTGTTTACTCCGTCGCTCGGTCCTCGGAGCCGATCGGATAATCCGCATTAAGGTGTCATGCTCTCTGAATCCCACAGCACGAAACAATCACGCGCCGGTAGAAATATCTCGGAATTATTCCCGTTTTGGGGCAATTGCTTTCGACGATTCTCCATTCATATTTTCTGGCTATTATTAATTGGATAATAAGCGGCAGAATTCTTTCGACAAATTTTGGGAAATTGATCAAATCGAAAGAGTCCTGTGGACAATGGAAAATACGTTGGCTGGAATTAAATGAAATTTTTCGTCTCAATGAGAAAACGATTGATAGTAGTGAACTTTGTATTGTTGCAGAACAATAAAAAAGAATAATCTTCGAAGATGATGACCGAAACACATATGAACTCCAATCACATGCTGAATTCCGGTCTCGGCCCCAAAGCAGACCTGGAGAAGATGGACGATGAAGGTTGGAAGGCTAAACTAAAAATTCCACCAAAGGACAAACGCGTCAAGACTAGCGTGAGTATCGGACATTAAAAAAAAACACGTCGAGCTTCTGCAAACGCTTGAAGTTGAAATATTAAGGGGTAACACTGCTGTAAACGTCTGAAATTAAGCGATCTGCCGCGATTTTTTTTTTTTGGTGGAAGGACAAGAGGATAATATTCAAGGACGTTAGTCATATCTTCAAGTGAAAAAAAAAATATATCAAATTGTACAAAACGGTGATGCTGGAGCCATTCTCATGAGGCATGTTGAATTTGAGAATGAGTTGAATATGAAAGTATAATTTTTTTTTTAATTCTATTAAATTACACGAGTAGGGGAAGTAGGGGCAAGATGATAACGCCAAGGTCATGTTCAAACAAAACAATACACATATGAGTCAGACAACTTTAATTATTCTTTAAAATAATCAACATTTATCAATCTTTTAGTGGTAGAAGCAATGAAGTCAGTCTTGCTGATTGTTAGCAAACAATATATATTTCTAATTAAACTATTATTTCTCCCATCTCACCCCGTATGCTGGGCAAGATGAAACAATGCTGAGGGAATGATGGGACACGAATTATTGGCATCTTTCGCATATAAAAATGGTTTCATTCTCAATACCAGCAATTTGATAAGCCGATCGTCTAGGTTCTCTAGTATTTGGTCCGAATAATCTTGCTTCCATATCATTTTAATCATTCGTAAGTTATGTATTTTTCGGATATGTTAATATTATTATTACGAAGATTACTACCGAGTCGTTGACAATCTAATTTTTCAGTTTTTATTTGTTCCCGTGCAATAAAATCATCATTTACCACAACATTTGGCACACTATGATCGATAATACGAATAATCAACATAAGTAAACATCAATCAGAGTAGCTGTGGGTAAAATAAATTTAGACTCTTTTTTTGACCCCGTGGAAGTGATCGTACCTCCTTAACAAAAATTCCACAATAATCTTGAAAATTTCTGACAAACCGTTCTTATTATATTAATAATTACTACTTTTATTGTGTTTACCTAGCTGTCTCTAATCAATATGAGCAACTCAGGTGAACTTAAGCGATGGTAAACTTTACCAAAAATTAGATGGCTTTGTCAAAAAATCGATATTTTCTCTTTCGAGACATGTGCTTCCGCCGCAGTTGATACTTTCACACTCGTTCACCTCCCCGCAGCCCCCGAACTCCAACAGGAGTTTATTTTACTATTCCAGATGGTTCAAAGCATCTCTCGGGGCAATAAACAAAACAATTTTTTGAAAATTCCATAGTGTTATCCCTTGAAAAGTCCGCTGAAGGAATTCTTGTTCTAAGGTTTGTTTCGTGTGTGTTTTCCTGTCAGGATGTCACGGATACACGCGGCAACGAGTTCGAGGAGTTCTGCCTGAAGCGTGAACTCTTGATGGGTATATTCGAGAAAGGATGGGAGAAGCCCTCACCGATCCAGGAAGCCAGTATACCGATCGCGTTGTCGGGCAAAGATATATTGGCACGTGCGAAAAACGGTACTGGCAAAACTGGAGCGTACTCGATCCCGGTTCTGGAACAGGTACGTTCACCATTGACTCTGCTGAACGGTGCATCAATTGATGTAACGGTGAACGATGGAGGTCCCACACCCTAGAGGTCTTTTTTTACCCAAAAAGGAGCGTCACTTCGATCCGTAACGGCTCTAGTATTCACAGCCTTGTACATACGAGAGAAAATATCCGTAGTTGCTTTTTGTCGCTGTGTAAAAAACGTGCAATTGAACCGACGGATGACAAAAAAACTGAATGAAAGTAGCACCGAGTACAATGCTTGGCTGTTGCGAACATGGAAACCAGGAAAAACCGGCGAAACTTAGGGAACTTCTTTCCTCTTGGAATAATCAGGGAAAGGTCAGCGAATTTTGAAAATTCTCTGGAATTTTCGAAACTGAAAACTGAAAAGTATTGAAATAAAGAGTTTTTTTTAATATCTTCAATATTTACGTTATTCTTAATTATATACAAAGGAAAGTTATGTCAGTGCCAAAGATGGATATTTTAAAAAACTAAAAACTAATTTACTCTAAAGCCGTATACATTTGCATTCGATGTGTCGATACAGAACGACACAATTATTATTATTAATGTTTATTAACAATTATTTTTTTATATAACAATTATTATTATTAATGTTTATTTAACAATTATTATTATTAATGTTTATATTTATTTTTCATTTATTGCCGCAGAAATAAAAATTTCTGTTTATAATAAAGAACAGGTTCCGTATTTGTTTTTAATATATTTTTTCTTTACTTGACAGAGTTTAAATAATTTTTTGAATTCCAGTGTTTAAGGAAGTTCATCTGATGATCGAATTAACAAACAGATATTGATTTAAAAAATTCGAGTTCACTTATGAGTATCTAAAAAGTCACCTGTTCAAGTTTCAAACTCTCCGGACACCTTGTTTGTGAGCAATTAATAAATAAAATTGTTCTAAATTAACATGGTCTTTTATGGATTGTCGTGTTTTTCCCGTATATGAACGTGAAATTTGCAAGCATTGACAAACAGTTTCGAAAGAAACTTTTATAATGGATAAAAAAATATCTAAAGAACGTTTGGACAGCTTTCTAAAACCCATTAGATACTTGTGAACTTCAGAATAAATTAATTTGTCTCGAAAAATGCTGATTTTTTGGAGGTTAACCTCCATATTACTCCAGTCGCATATTATGATGGCAACGCCGCAACCGCGCGCTTTTTGAAATCAACACTAATACTTTCCGAACGACGCAATGTGCACTACACTTCTACTGCAAATTATACAGAAGCGACTGGAAATGTAACGACTGAATCGGCTTAAAGAATAAAATCAAATAAATTAATCGCAAATAAAATCATTGTAGTTATAAAAAAAGGATACGAAATAATAACACATAAAAAATTGATTTCGAGATTGATTGAGAAAAAATTTGATTTTCGAAAATTGATTTTGTTTGCCTTTCCAGAAAAACGCTTTCTTTTTTGAATTTTCTTCCGTGGTCGAAAAAGAGATCGACGATGAACCATGGATGCGAGTGAAAAATTTCTGGCACATGGCAGCTGTACAGGATACGCGGTCGCGCTTGGTTGCAGCGTTGCCAAACTTATTGAACGGGCTACGCTAGTCGTAATAATTTTTCCTTTGACTAACTCGGTCCCAGATGAACTTCCTTGAGCAAAAATTAATGTTAATATTTAACATTTTCATATGTTCGATCTTAAGAAAAAGTTATGTTTTTTCACCCCAATCTCCTTGGAATATTTGCAAAACGTGTGTGGACGACATGGAAAAGTCGGGGAATTGTTGCGTCAATGCGCAACAACGATGAAGTGAAATAAAATAACGAGAAAGCGAAGAAATTATGAGAGGCAGGCGGGCGGAGCAAGAAGAGAGAAAAAGTCAAAGCGTTAAGGGGGGAAATACATATAAATGGTCGAAAATGACGAACAATTTCGTGATTTTTTTTCCAACGTTTCCAACCGCTGGGGACCAATCGTTTTTAAATTTGTAGGATATTTTATTGTAGATTAAAAGACACGAACATTTTTTTTAATCTGCAATAAGTGTTCATCAGCAGCCTGCAGCCAATTGTTGCTGAACGAAATCCGTCCCGAATGTTTCGAAATTTTTCGTAATTTTCGACCAATTTTGTGAGGGCGTAAGAAGGGTCCATCCGAATCATTGATGAAATACAATTGCGCTTAATAAAAATAAGTCACAATCGATTATTGTACCCAACGATCAACCGGAATAAAAAAATTCGCGCAAATTTAGTACATTTAGGGTCGCGAAAGGAATACCTTAAGGCGCGAATTATAACTCGTTAGCAATAATCGTTGAATCGTTCGAAACTCTAACCATTGTTTCTCCTCTCCGGTCCAATTTGCAGATCGACTCGCTAAAAGATGTCATTCAGGCATTGATAATAGTGCCTACGAGAGAGCTGGCACTCCAGACATCCCAAATTTGTATCGAACTCGCGAAGCACATGGACGTGAAAGTTATGGTTACGACCGGCGGTACTAACTTGCGCGACGACATCATGAGGATTTATCAAAAAGGTAATCCTCCCCGAGATGTCCCAAATCCGTCCAATCGGAATGAAGATTCCTGTGAAAAAAAACACTTATCGCGATTTCATACTGAAATCTAACGATATCCTTTGAACGTTGCAGTTCAAGTGATCATTGCAACGCCCGGCAGAATTCTTGATCTGATGGACAAGAATGTCGCGGAAATGCGTCATTGCAAAATTCTGGTACTGGACGAGGCGGATAAGCTTCTCTCTCAAGACTTCAAGGGCATGTTGAATCATGTGATTTCCAGGTAAACATACACGCTCCGGTGAACGTTTTTGTTATGACAAATGAAACGGCAGGTCCTGCATTCGCTTACTCAATCAGGGTTGTTGGGCACATGGAAAACCCGGAAAACTTGGGGAATTTCTTTCTTCCTGGAATAATCCGAGAAAAGTCAGGGAATTTTGAAAATTCTCTGGAATTTTCTCAATTTACTTTTTGCAAGAATTACGGAAAATAAAAACACCTTGACAAAGATCTGAACAGTATAAAAAATGAATATTTTTAATATTTACATTATTCTTCATTGTACACCAAAAAAAATTGATGTCAGTGTGAAAAATTGAACATTGAAAAAACAGAAAACTAATTTACTCTAAAGCTCTATACATTTGCATTCGATCCGTCGATACACGACCACATTATTATCATAGATAAGTGTTTATATTTATTTTTCATTTATTGTCACTGGCATCAAAATTTCCGTTTACAATAAAGAACAGGTTCTGTATTTGCTTTTAATGTACTTTTTTTTTACTCTGCGATGTTTAAATTGTTTTTCTAATTCCGTTTGATTTTAAATTTTATTTCCATTTTTAAGGCCGTTTTGTTTCGAAATAATAAAAAAAAATTCTTTTACTTTAAGACTTGTACCAACATGTATAAAAAACCGAATTTAAAAATATGGTTTTGTTTTTCTTCAATAAATTGTCAAAAAGGACCCTTGATTTTGCCCTCACAAAGGTATATTCCCCCTTAATAGGCGGATCGAGTTAAGTATTTTCTTTACTTTTTCACGTCGGTTGAAAATCTTAAGTTTTTCTTTTCACAAAAATGATTCATTGCTGTTTCTACGTATATAATTTTTTTCCCGTATAATTTGCAACGTTTACGAATACTAGTATTGTTGAGACTTGCGGGCTTTAACTTGAAAAATATATATTTGATGAAAACAAATGGGCTTGAAGTTTGCATAGTTGGAATTTCAACTATGCAACGATTTTCATTCACTTCCTCATTTTTATTAGCGTCGAACATGAAATTTTGTACATTTGGATCGCAGATCGCTAAACGAGGTTCAAAAAAAATAATCGTCGGGTTTCTGTGGCCTAAATCTGTCAAGGACAATTTGGGAAGTTCACTGATAAAATATTCCGCTGCATTCCAACGATGCAAACTTCAACATCACGAAAGCAAAGTGTTCTTTATTTGGCCCCAATCTGAATCGCTCGCAAAACCCTGGAATTTTGCAAAATCTGCATAGAAAACCTGAAAAAGTCAGGGAATTTCTGAGTCGCTAATGCGTAACAACCCTGTCAATGTTTATATTCGTATTTTTATAAGTTTGCTTTATTGTTCATTGTTTGATTTCAGATTACCACAGGAACGTCAGATATTGCTGTACTCGGCCACGTTCCCCCTCACGGTGAAGCAATTCATGGAAAAACACTTGAGAGATCCGTATGAGATTAACTTGATGGAGGAATTGACGCTCAAGGGTGTTACTCAGTACTACGCTTTCGTCCAGGAACGCCAGAAAGTTCACTGCCTCAACACACTATTTTCCAAGGTTCGTTACGAATATACAAAGATCGAAAGTTTTCGATCACTTTGGACAATTTCCAAATGCTCGCTCACCGGAAAATAGGGCAATTGACTGTTGCACGAAAATCACCTCAAATGGTTCATTATTTTATATTATCCTCATAATATTTTTTTATCTTCCCGAATATCAGTATTTCACGATATATAATCGGCAATAAAATTTTAATATTCAACCGGACCGCCAAAACGCTCCCGTTGTCGAATATGTAGTCACGTGACGTAAATTAAACCAGTAAACAAGGTAAAGGACCTATATCGCCGCTGAGTTGCCGCACAGCCGTACACCATTCTTATTTGAAAGTTGATAATATGGCAACTATGACTACAAATAACTACGAATGAACAGAAAAAGCTCGGAAATGCACTGACATAAGCTAGAAAATCGCTCATTACTCGTCACAGGACCACACGTTTACATTTAACTAATCTAAAAATGGAAACAAACGAAAATAATGTACATTTTTTCATAAAATAATAAAAAAATGCTTTTTAAACGCTATATTCTTTTAAGGTGTCTTCTCACTTTAGACGCCAAAAAGGCTATTTTCATGATTTTTTTTCTCGATAGGTTTATATTGATATATAAACCATATTAACATAAATTAATTATTCTAAATAATAATAATACTAAGTTAAAAATAATAAAATAATGATAAATACGATAATTATTGAAAATATTCATATATAACCAAGATATTGATATACATTTAATAAATATAACAAGATATTGCTTACATTTAATAAATACACTTTCGAAATACATTGAAAAATGTATCTATTCAAGTCACTATTTATAGACGAAAATGGTAGTTAAAAAATGCCCTAAAAAAATTGTAGGTCTGCGCTGTTGGTGAAATCTTGGAGATGGATCATCCGAAACAAAAAAAATCAAAGGATTTTAGATTCAGTATGTTAATGGCTATAGCGCATATCATCCGATTTTCAATATATGCAAAAATAACAAAATGACGGACATTTTTCGAAAAAAAAACAAAAAAACGTTTTTCTTCACCGTTTTTGGGGAAAAAAGTATATAGCAAAATTTAAAAGAGCCTTGTTATGCGCTATAGCTATAGTTGTATAGAATATGTGGTTAAAATTTTATAAGGATCGGTTCAGTAGTTTCAAAGATTTTATCAACAAGCCGTCGATAAACGTTGTTTCGAGAAAAACGCGTTTAAAGTTTGTTTGGATTACGTAAATACACGAAAACATTTTTTAAATGTATTTCGAAAGTATAATAATTGTAATAACGTTTATATTAATATTTATTAAATATCAATTTTATATCAATATCTATCAAAAAAAAAATCATGGAGATAGCCTTTTTTAGCGTCCAAAGTGAGAAGACCCCTTAAGATGACAAGAGAATGAACCATATTTTGAATATAGTCAAATACCCTGTTCCAAGATTTTGGATCATTTTGGCCAATTGCGAAATCATATTACAATAATATAATTCACCATATAGAGCTGTATAGTATCTTCGTAAAATAATAAATGAAATGAATTATATTATTCTAACGTTATTTGGCATTTGTCTCCGAAAACTTTTGGCCGGCAGTGTGTATATATATATATTATAAGCGTGACTAGTAAAATAACAATACTATTAATTGACATTAAAGAATGAAACCGGACGTTTCCCGTTTTTCAGTTACAAATAACACAGAGCATAATATTCTGCAACTCGACACAACGCGTCGAATTACTGGCAAAGAAAATCACGGATTTGGGATACTGCTGCTACTACATACACGCGAAAATGGCGCAGGCTCACCGGAATCGCGTTTTCCACGATTTCCGCGCCGGACTCTGCAGAAATTTGGTGAGTTGACGGATTCAACGAAAACTAGCGGAAAATTGAAAACAATACGGGAAGCCTGATACCGAGGACGATGGTTTGGATTTTGGAATCTTTCGCGAGTTTTGATTCAGGCTAGGAGTGGAATTGGATTATTAGTTTCGTACGAAGTTATAGATTTTTAAACGCTTTCCCTTTTGAGTTGAAAGTCCGAAGACGTAGGTGCAAATTTAGCGAATACTTTCAAGCAACAATATTGCGTTAATTGAGAAGCGATTAGTTTCGAAAAAAAATGCTTTTTAACTCAACGAGGTTCGATCCACCTTATTTTCGACAATATTTGAAAAATGTGACACATCCGACATTGATGTTGAAATTTGGGTCATTGGAACGCAACGATGGGTTTGTCGTTTTTTAAATTTCTTTTCGTTAGTATCAAAATACTTTTTTTTTCTCGCACGTTGCGGTTGTTAACGGGCTGATAAAAATACGTGAAAGTATTGTATTGATTTTTATGGCGTGAATCGGCGAAAATGAGATTTTGTGAATCGAACTGAATTTATTTTCGTTGCGTTCCAACGATGGAAACTTCAAGATCGTGGAAATGAATAATTTCCGGTTGTGGAATACTACGCAATAATAATACGCAAGGCTTTTAAAGCAATCAAGTTTGAATTCTATGGTAAGGGGCTAGGCTAGTGTGGTTATAAAAAAAAGAGGATTATTAAAAAAAAAAAAAAATTGGAGGAGTAAGTACGATGATCGAAAAATCGTTCGGACATTTGTTTGTACATCAACCACATACACATCAATGTTGTGGACCAAATTTAATGGAAAAATAATAACGCAGTTATAAACAATCTCGTGAAGGACCTTTGAACGTGATCTTAACGGTGTACCTGATTTTCGCCACCCAGTTGATGTGTAACGAAAAAACGAGTTTTTTTTTCTCAATATAGACAATATCGGTTGAGAATTGACCGAGTTTTTTTGTTGTCATCGTGTTTCGGTCATCGAAAAAAAAAAATGTTGAATATTTTTTTCGATTTTTCGAGGACAAACGACATTGTTAATAAATAATGAAAAAAATGTTAAGAGGAAAATCTCCGGTCAAGCCTGAACTTCTATTACACTGGATAAGTGTATCAAATTTCAAATTCATTAGATGTCGAGAAATCGTGTACACCGTTTTGAAAAGCAATTTCGAGAAAAATTGCGTTGAGACTTTCACGAGCAGTGGTGTCGTAATTAGAAGTATACCTTTAATCTGCGATTACTGCGACATATTTTGGACCTTCCTCTTCAATTTGAGTTGCTTTAAGTGACTATCGATTTTTTTATCTTTCACAGTAGCTTAACCCGTCGATACGCAAACATTTCAAAATTGATTAATAAAAATTGACACGCAGACTTTTGAATATTAATTATTAAAAAATGAATACGCAAATTTTTCAAAATTGATTGTTAAAAGTGAATACGCAAAGTTTTCAAAATTAATTATTAAAGATGAATGCGCAAACTTTTGAAAATTAATTATTAAAAATGAAGACGGAAACTTTTTAAAATTAATTGTTATAAATGAATACGCAAACTTCTTAACAATCTTAACACGCAGACTTTTGAATATTAATTATTAAAAAATGAATACGCAAATTTTTCAAAATTGATTGTTAAAAGTGAATACGCAAAGTTTTCAAAATTAATTATTAAAGATGAATGCGCAAACTTTTGAAAATTAATTATTACAAATGAAGACGGAAACTTTTTAAAATTAATTGTTATAAATGAATACGCAAACTTCTTAAAATTAATTATTGAAAAAATAATACGCAAACTTTTCACAATTGATTATTAAAAATTAATACGAAAACTTTTCAAACTTGATTATCAAAAATTGATACGGAAACTTTTCAAAATTGATTGTTAAAAATGAGAACGCAAAATTTTCAAAATTGATTATTAAAAATTAACACGCAAACTTTTCACAATTAGTTATTAAAAATTGATACGCAATCTTTTGAAAACTAATTATTAAAAAATGAATACGCAATCTTTTCAAAATTGATTATTAAAAATGAATACGTAAAGTTATCAAACATTTTTTTTACTGTCAAACTTTTTACAATTGGTTATTAAAAATCAATACGCAATCTTTTCAAAATTGATTATTAATAATTGATACGCAATCTTTTGAAAGCTAATTATTTAAAATTAACATGCAAACTTTTCACAATTAATTATTAAAAATTGATACGCCAACTTTTCGAAATTAATTATGAAAAATGAATACGCAAACTTTTCAAAGTTAATTATTAAAAAAGAATACGCAAATTTTTCAACATTAATACGCAACTTTTTCAAAGTTAATTATTAAAAATGAATACGCAAACTTTTGAAAATTAATTATTAACAAAATGAATACGCAAACGTTTCAAAAGTAACTATCAAAAATGAACACGCAAACTTTTGAAAATTAATTATTAAAACTGAATACGCAAACTTTTCAAAATAAATACGCCAACTTTTGAAAATTAATTATTAAAAATGAATACGCAAGCTTTTCAAAATAAATACGCAAACTTTTGAAACTTAGTTATCGAAAATCGACACGCAAACTTTTGAAAACTAATTATTAAAAATGAATACGCAAACTTTTCAAAATAAATACGCACACTTTTGAAAATCAATTATTAAAAATGAATACGCAAATGTTTCAAAATTAATTATTCAAAATAATACGCCAACTTTTCAAAATAAATACGCAACTTTTGAAACTTGATTATCAAAAAATTAACACGCAAACTTTTCAAAATTAATTCTTCCGATCTAATACGCAAACTTGTCAAAATGAATTATCAAAACTTCTCTACCCAACCCCCTCCATTTCGCACCTAACCGATCTCCGTCGAATAAGCCGTAACTCTCGTATTCCTCAGGTGAGCAGCGATCTCTTTACGCGGGGAATCGACGTGCAAGCGGTGAACGTCGTTATTAATTTTGACTTTCCAAAAATGGCGGAGACTTATCTACATCGTATCGGTCGTTCGGGGCGCTTCGGCCACTTGGGTATAGCGATCAATCTAATTACGTACGAGGATCGTTTCAATTTGCACAGAATCGAGCAGGAGCTCGGCACGGAGATTAAACCGATACCCAAAGTGATCGATCCGAGTCTCTACGTCGCGAGACCCGAGGACAATAGTAGTATGGAAGAGGGTAACGTATCCAAGTAGTTTACTCAATTTTCCTTTCTCGCCTCGCGCGCGAGTGAAGCTAAAAAGCGAAGGAACAAACCGAAGCGAGGCGAAAAACAAAAACAAGCTGCGTCTGAACCCTGGGAAGCGTGAAGAAAGAAAAAAAAAAACGAGCCGGGCAATGTGTAGAGAGCTAGCGGAAGGAGCAGTGGATAAAAAGAACGGAAGGGGACGGGGGGTGTTGAGATTGTGTACAGAGACGAGAGAAAACAAGTGTGATTTTTACGTGGCAAATCTCTGCCCGCCGACTTTTCGTTGCGATAGCAAAGCCTCCTCGAGTGTGAATTTAGTGAATTTTCGGTGGAGATTACGAGAGAAAACAAAGCAAAACAAAAAAAAACAAACAGAAAATTCATACAAGAGACGTCAACGATCAAGCGTTACTTAAGTCCAACGATGGGGTCTCAGCTCGATGCTCCGACGAGAATCAACGGGGAGCCGAGAAACAACAAAAATCCGTCACTTCTGTGAGGTGCGAGTGATTTAGCGGCGAAACGAAACGTCGCGTGGGACAGGGTTGAAAAAAAGCGAAGCAAACGAAACACGACAGTGCTAGAAACCGAACAAAAACAATAGTCGCGAGAAGTGATCGAGATATTGAGAAGCGTGTGCGTGTGTGGGGCGGGGGCAGGTCTGCCGATGTTAAAAATTGCGTAAACAGGCGATCGTGAGAGCGAAGTGCGCGAGTGGAAAAGCATCCCTATGGGATGAAGCAGGCTGAAGAAAACTATTATCATCGTCGTATTAAGCAAAAAACAGGAAAAAAATTAATATTACATATGTTACTTGTAAATAAGGTATATTACCGAGCATGAAGAAAATGGCGAAAAAAAAGCAACCAGATTGTCATCCCGCTTCGCGCTCGGGCACGATACGACAAACAAACAAACAACAGAGAAAAAAAAAACAACAAAAAAACGAAAAAACAAAACTCAGAGACTGAAGTGAGCGCGAGTGCCGGTGCGAGTCATTTCTTGTACATAGATACGTTTAAATGTATATAAAAAAAATACTGAAAAACAAAAAACAAAAGTAACGACCGTGTAGCTAGAGTCAAGCCATCATCAAGAGCACAACAAGTGTTGGAGAGGGCAAGTGGTGAAAATCGATATCGAAGGTGACACTAGGTGTATATGTGTGTGTGTGTGTGTGTGTGTGTGCATGCCTGTAAGTGTGTGTGTGTATATAGATGTATATATACCGGAGTGATTAAGAATGAAACAACGTTTTTACACGTCGCGAAAAGCCATAGCCTACGAAGAAAACAAAGTATCGGCGCTGACGACGTGAAAAAATGTTCAAGTAGCCCGAAGGTGCAACGTTCACGAGTTTTGAGGGCTCTCGCTTGTTCGACGACGCGAAACATCGGGACAGCCGATACCCGTGCAACGATCTTCGAAACTTGAAATAAATTCGTCGATTTTTACGGTTTGCAAAGAACGGAAACTGTAGCGGTAGATTAGACGGCAACTTTTGCTCCTACGCGAGAGACGTATAATACGATTGAAAGCACGTGTCGAGGAAAACGCCGTCGAGACTCGAGTTTCTATTCGACATTGATTTTATTATTTGATTCGAGCGGGAATCGGAATTCCGGGAAAATGTTCGGGCGACGGAGAGAAGTTTGGAGTGCCTATCTTTTGATGCTATCGAGTTAGGGCGGGGGGGGGGGGGGGTTGAAAAATGATTCGAATTTCGTTGTACGGGCTGTCCCGTCGCTTTCGCGGAAGCGACCTCGTTGCGACGAAGAGAGCCAGGAGACATTCGAATCGCTCGAACGTCACACGTTCCACCTGGCTACCGGGATTCCTCGACACCTCCATACCGTCGTCAGCGTTGTTACGGCCCATGTCTTTTCGGGATGAAAAGAGGCGTTTTTTTGCTTTCTTTCAATCGCTTCAACATTCACACACTCTCATACGTACGAATGTGGAAGATCTATCATTGCATTTTTATCGCCATGTAAATACGTGAGAACGGACGAAGGAGACGAATGATGAAGAAAAAACAAACAAACGAACACACACACAAATTTGGGAGAAAAGAAATAACGTCATTTCGAATAGAGAAAAATCACACGCATTTTTTATACGGAGGCCTCATACATTTCGATACAACCTTCCACTTCTCCGTGCTCGGTGATAACGAGAAAACAAGTTACGTAGAACGTGCTAGAGGACGAGAGAGGAATGAGTGCGCGAGGGATCGGGGGATCCGACAATTATCGAGATACGTTCGGCAGGTGAAGAACAATGAGCTTTACGATGCGAAAACAAAAAAAACACGCGCTACGGACGATAGTCAAACGTCATCTCTTCGCGCACTCGAAGATAAACGGAGTCTTTTGACATGCGAAGTTTAGAATGTAAAAGAAGACGAAAACATTGCGAACGTAAACTCCTTTTTTTTTTCCGACGCTCGAGGTGTGTAACGGTTTGATTTTGGCTTGATATCGGCTGATCTGTCATGAAGCAACTCTGAGGTTTCTAATCACTGGTTTTTTCTTTTCTTTTTTTTTTCTTCGAAAGCACATAGATGGAAAATGAGAAAAGGAAGGAAAAAAAGAAGAGAAAGCATGCGGTCGGGAGAAATAATGTTTTTTTTTTCGTTTTATTTAAAAGAAATACTTTGAAAGCCTGAAGAAATCTATTTTTCGTTTCACCACTTTTTTTGTTTGTTTTTTTTTCCAAATTTTTCCACATCATTCGCGAAGAGTGAACGGAGGGAAAAAAAAATGCAGTGAGAGCGTCGAGTACCGTGTGGGATTTCTTCTGTTTCTGCTTTTTCCTTTTCTTTCTCTTTTTTTTTTTTTTCGTTTTTACGATACTGTGATGGAGGTTCAGAGGTTGTAAAATTGACTAGTTTTATACAATTATTTTTATAAACAATTGGCTGGTGGGACGTCCGCGACGCGCTGTTGGGGATCGTGAGCGATTTTTTTTTCTTCCCTGCCAACGCCGCGCCGCCCCTCGGCCACCTTGCGAAACGAGCGCCGGCTGTGCGTGATTTTTTTTTCCGCGCTCCAGTTTGCGCCCCCCGAAAAAAAAAGCGAAATGGCCTCCTACGGCGTACTTCCACACCGGGCTCGGAAACTTCGAGGAAAAACCGTCGAGCTGGTAATTGGGAAAAATGTCGGGAGAATCGAAGTCTCGCGATGGTGTTTTTTCTTTCGCGACAAGGACAAGCCCCGTCCAAAAATGCTCTCGCGACGAGAAACCGGAAGTCGTTGTCGAATTTTTTGTCTCGAAAGTGAGTGAAAAGTCGACGGTGAGAGGGAGCGATGAAAATTGACGGCGAGGCAAGTGGCCGAGTAGAGACAAAACAAAAATGATCGAACGTCTCGCGAAGTTTGCGCGCGTGGAGCATGAAGAACAAAAATGACGCGGAAAAAAAAATCACGAACAAAAATTCGAAGAAAAGAAAATCCCGCAGCGTTCGCGAAACGAACATTCGTTTTTCAATGGAAAAACAAATTTCAAAATATTTCATCCATAACGGATGACTGAGTTTCCGTCAGCCTCCCCCCTCCGAACGCCCCCCCCCCCACGTTGCTCCCCCCCGCTTAATTTGTACAAACTCTGTCGCGTGATTTTTCTTCCCCGAATGGGCGAAACAATTACGATATAAAAAGCGATAAGAATATTCCCACGTGTCCACCAGCCAACTTGACCTAGATTTACGAGCGTGCCGAGGAGGGGGGCAGGAGGAGGGAAAAAAATCTTGAATTCGAGCGAGAGCAACAGTCAAGAGAGATCCGACTGAATTCACGATCAACATTTTCCCCGGAGGGAGAGGGGGCCGGAGAGTTATAAATTCTCCATTCTAGTGTGAAATAATTCACGTGAAGGAGTTTCGGGAATAGAGAGCGATTTAGATAATGAGAGCTCTTCATCTCATTCCCTCCCTGTCTCTCTCTCTTTCTCTCTCTATTTTTTTCTCTCTACTGACGTTTCGATGTGGACATAATTTACAAGTTTTCCTCCAGCGACAAGAGCGAACAAGTTACGTAGGATTCGCAAAGGACGTGAAACGTGACACCACTTTCTTCTTATTTCGTTGAAGTTCTCAAAAATCGAAGGCACGAATGAACTTTCTATTTCGATATTTTTTGCCTTTTTCTCATTAACGGGGGTTTAGGAGGCTCAAAGTTTATCCCAAACTCTCCGCGTGAGAAGGAGAAGAGCGAAAATGAAAGATAAAAGAAAAAATATAAAAAAAAAAACGTTCTCTGAAAGAGTGTTTTTAAAGAAAAAGATGGTGGACAAAAAAAAACGAATCCAGTACAGAGAAACCGTCGAAACTTTACGAAAGCACAAAAGTTTCAGTTCGTCCTTTTTGCTCGCTTGCGGAATTAAATCGTCCTTTTTTTTTTCCGAAACTCGAGCACGCCGCTTGAAAGAAGGGAAAGATCTCATCCAGCCATTTCGTAACGAGGAGAGAACAAGAAAGGGAGAGAGAGGGAGAGAGAGAGAGAGAGAGAGTGTGAGTGAGTGAGAGAGAGAAAAGAAAATTTACTTCACGGATAATAATTAGTAAATGTTGAGTTACGATCGTGTGTGCTCGATCTTTTTTTTTCCGTTTCGAAGAATTCGAAAGCGATTTGGCTGTTTTGGTATTCGGTATACGAGAGATTATCGGGGAGCTGGAGGAAAGAGAGGTGCGGGACTTTGGGCGTACACGCGTGCTATAGACTCGATACTGCGAGGGACAACAGCGAGTTGGCAGATTGCGAAAAAGAACGAGCGATTTGTGTATATTGTATTCAGCGTAAATGTACACGCACGCACGCGCACCTCTGTGCGCATGCGTGTGTATATCGTTTAAAAAGTAATTAAACTATGTCATCGGTCAAATTTTACTGTCGCCGAGTACAGTGCAAAGATTTCGCAGAAACGAAAAAAAAAAACAACAAAAACAAAAACAACAAGCAAAGTGTACAACTCGCCGACAGTGATGAATTTGAGATTGCGAACTTTTTTTTTGTCGTTTTTCGCTCGCTACGACGCGAGTATCTTCCGCGACGATGAAACAGGCACAAACTTATTTTTTTTTCCGCGACTCGGGCCACCTCGGTGAGGTTGTTCGGAGATTTTTAGCTGAGGAGAATTCGAGGGGGCAAAAAGGTCTCGCCGACGTGGCCTCGAGTTTTAACGTGCTCTCCAGCGGCAACGATGGGGGAGACGGGTGTACGATTTTCTTATTACGTCACGAGGAACTCGATGTATTCGTATTCTTTTGATATATCGATAAATCGAAGTAAAAAATTCGAGAAAAAAAAATGTTTCGGTCGGTACG